>JAHLJS010000006.1:16640756-17240756 GCA_038502445.1 Eremochloa ophiuroides
CAATAAAATTTTGATCAAGGTCATCAAGAAAAAGATTGAGCAGAACTCCAGAAAATTGTATTTGCATCTGAGCGAGGCGCTATGGGCATATCGCATGGCACAGCATGGAGCGATCAAGGCTTCACCTCATGAGCTAGTCTATGGACACGCTGCTGTCTTGCCATGGGAGATTCAGTCTGATACACGGCGCGTCACGTTGCAAAACAAGCTTACAGCCGGTGAATACAAAGACATTATGATGGACAGTTTAGAAGATTTGCACTGTCATCGGCTTAGGGCTTTAGAATACATTGAAAAGAACAAGGTACGGGTGGCCAAGTATTACAACACTAAGGTAAGAAGCAAGAGCTTCACCGAATCAGAGCTTGTATGGAAAGTCATTCTGCCCATTGGTACAAAAGATAGCCGATTCGGTAAATGGTCGCCAAACTGGGAAGACCCGTATCGTGTGGTGGAATGCGCCCCGGGTAATGTTTACATCCTCAAAGATTTAGAAGGACAGAGACTGGCCAGAGCCATTAACAGGAAGCATCTGAAGAATTACTACCCTAACATCCCAGTTGGAGGTGATAGCCGATTCATGTGGATCTGGCTCTAACAGCCGATGCCGTGCAAGCGGGTCGCCTTCAGGACAAAAATGGCCGACATTGTAGTAACGAGTCGCCCTCAGCACAAAAATGAAATACCCTCGATGGGGTGTAACAGCCGATGCGACAAAAGCATCGCCTTTAGAGCAAAAAAAAACAAAATATACAGCCTTGCAGATTGGATTGTTTCGGGCATAACGAGTTCAAAAGTATCATATACATCAAAATGCCTAATACAATCTAGTTTGGATTATTGACGCCATCCGGGATTACGTCCTCGGCGTCGATGGCACGGAGAGACCGTCGGCATGAGGAACGAAAGCGGCCATCAGCGTGCCGAACTCCTCCATGTCTTGGCCTGCCCGGATCCCTGGTTCGACGTTCTCCAGCACGATGCCGGAGTTGATCTGGGCAGCGACCAGAGCTCCCGCGGCACCATGACGGACGCCGCTCATCGCCACCTGGCAGACGCGGTGGTGCACGTCTGCAAGCTGCTCCACCTGCGTCTGGCCCCACGCGCGGAGGACGTCGGTGACACTCGCCGCAGCCACGCGCAGTTCATGCAGCTGCGCCGTCAGGGCTGCATAAACAAGGAAGGTCTGTGTTGGAAACGCGCCGTGCACACCGTTGGACAAAGCGAGAGATTACCTGCCACGACGGCCTGCGACTCTGCGAGGTTAGCCCGCGCCTCCGCCAAATCGATGCTGGCGGCAACGAGCGCGACGGCCTGGTCCTCATTCTCCTTATCCAGCCGACCGGCTTCTTTGGTGGCCTCGGAGTAGAGATTGAGGTACCGCACCATCTCATGATGGAAGTGGCGGCCGTCGGCGGCGGTGTAGGAGTCGCGGGAACTTGAAGATGAATCCGAGTTTGATTCCGCTCGGAGGTGGTGCTGCGAGCCGGAGCGTGAGGGAGGTTCGGTTGTGGCACCGTGCGACGCATCGAGGAACTGGCGCCGATCGGTGCGCCAGAAGGCAGATGGAGCGGGGGACGTTGGCTGAAAGGAACCATCAGATCAGGCACCCGGATTTAGCTAGATTTTAAGATCGGCGAAAAGGGAGAATAAGATACCTGCTATGGACTCCCCGTCCGCTGACATGCATCATACGCCTGATTGGAGCCCTTACAGGAGCAGAGGGCCCGGCAGCGTCACCAGCGGCGGGGGTTTCCGGGGCGGCCGTCCCAGTTGCAGGAACGGCGTCACCATCCGCCGGGGCGGCCCGAGGAAGATCAGCGCCAGGGGCAGGGGTGTTCAGGCCGGCTAAGGAGCCCGCAATGCCGCTGACGAGAGATGCCTGGTGACTGCAGAAAAGGATCAAATAAGACAGAAACAGCGAGGAGATGGTAGGCTGACGGTTGAACTTACCCTAACGTCTGCTCGATTCGAGCGATGCTGTCCCAGATGCGGCGGATGCTCCGTTCCATCTCATCGCCGTCGGTGGGCTCGGACCCCGGGCGCTTCCCACGGTCTCCATTGCCGGCCATGGTCGTGGACGAAGATTGAGAGAACGGAAGCGAAGTAGATACAAGGAGGCGGCCGGGAGAGTTGGTCGGCGAGACGGATACGATGGCATGTGATATTGCCTCAAGCCTGCCAACTATTTATAAGACAACATGGGCACCGAGGCAGTTTCTTTGGGAAGTGAGACGGCACGGCGGATTTTAGGTTGCAGTTAATCTGCGTTTCTTAAATCCGGAACAATTGCCAAATCAGGGAGACGAAACGCCGCTATCAATGGTCGCACGCCGATCGGCTTTTTTGGGTCAGGCTGTTTAGCCGATCCTATTGTGAGTACCCACAAGCCGATTCGTAGTGAATCTGGCTGAGGGGATTAATTCTAAGGGAAAGCAGAATAAAGCCGATGCTAAGAAGCAGGCCCGAAAGCCGATTCGCATATCAGGCTGAACAAAGTCAATTCGAAATAGGACAAAGCCAATATTAAGGTATGAAATCAAAGGCAGATCAGGCTAAATTGTCAAATTCAGGGTGAAATACCACGAAGACAGAGTTGCAAATACAAAAGAATATGCCAAGCAGTACACCCATCATGTTACAAAGTTAGCAAAGATCGAATCAGTTCTACTAATTCAGCACGGAGCGCGTGGCCAGCCTGCAGCAATTGTTGATCTCGGTTTTCAGTAAACTGCAACAGGTCTAGGCGTTGGCATGTCTTCCTGCCTGCAACGACCAAGCTGCTGATTTCCTTCTTTTTCTGGAAGAGCTCGATCGTGCTGGTGGAAATGGTGATTTCGCGCTCACTGATAGCCGACTCAACTGCTTCCAGTTCTTTTCTCAGCTGGTCTCGTCTTGTTTTCAATGTCTCCAGTTCTGTCTCGGCTGTGCTGATTCAAGATTTGAGCAGTCTGGCTTGATCGGCTAATTCGATGGCCTCTTGTCTGTTGACCGATTTGTTGCTCCTCAGCTGTTCAAGCTCTGCCAGGTTCCCAAGAGCAGTGATAATCCCTGATGCTGTAACTTTAAGATCACCGAGTCTCTGCAGGGATTTCAAGACTGTCACATTGGGTTGCTGCTGGACGAGTTTGATTATTTGATCAATCAGTCCGGGATTCGAGGCCAGAGCAACTAGATCACCCTCTAGATGGGGTAGAAGTGCACTCAACCGATTGTTGAAATCTGGCTCTGAAAGTTTCTCGGAGGAGGAGGCCATTTCGTCTCTGTCACAGAATTCTTCTATGTCGAATGAATAGCCGAGAGACGAAGGCTTCGGTACCTACAATACATACATTCTCTCATTAGAAAAGGTACAATATAGATTAATTATTTTCTGGCAGAGACGAGATACCTGAATGAGGCCTGAGGGTTGTAGGGTTAATGCCGATGTTGTTTGTTCGACTAAGGCAGTCGTGTCTCTTGCGGCGTGCGGATCCTCGGCTGTCATTGCCTCGGGCAGTTGGGTTTCTGCAAACCAGAAGTAAGAGCAGTATGGAAGTAAGGATAATTACTAACAGCCGAATAGGAGTTACCTGGATTCCTCTCAGGGGGCAACTCCTCTTCTTCAAGGTTCGCCCAGACTTCGTCGGAAGGGCTGTTCAACTATATTTTTGAAAAGAGGATTTGGTCAGTCAGGACATTTGTGTTAAGGAAAGAAAAGCCCAACGAGTAGTACCTGAGTCTTGGCTCCTTCTTCCTGGATCCCTTCTTCTTGAGCAGCTGACTCCTCATGGCCGGTGGATTCTGGTGGTTCTTCAGCCTGTATCTCTCCCAAGGTGTCTTGAGTTGGTTGGGGATTCACCTGATAGAAAGCCGATTTAAGAGTCGGAGCGTACTGCAGTAGAGGAAGATGCTACTGGGTACCTGAACTTTTCTTATCTAACGGCGTTTCTTGGGAGCTTGCTTTTGAAGCTAAGATGCAGCTGGCCGTTTTAAAGCAGAAGGGGGGTCAGTACAGCACGGCCTAGCATTAGTTGTCGCAGCGTCGGTGCTCGGGAGCCTAGCCTCGCTGTCGAACAAGGAGGATAATATTCCACTCGCTCTGGTGGATTGGATGATGGGTCCTGTGAGAAAAATCTTTTAAGTAACATGTTTGAATAAAGCCGTTTTTACTGGAATCGGCTGAGAACACTTATTGCTCGGGGAGATTGGAAGTTTGGGTCCAGAGCTCTGCATTTATCGTGGACAGTTTGGTAGAACAAGTGAGCATGCCATCGCTGCCACCAGTCATCAAAACTTTGATGGGCGATGCAGATTTGATTCCACGGCTTCGGCGAGAATGTGGGCAGATTTGCTCCAAGTTGAAAAATTCTGCCAGCCTGAAGGTGCTCTGTGATGTTTTCCCTGGGTTTCAAGGTATTCAAGAAAGGAAGCCGAGGGGGCAATTGGCCAAAGCCTAGCTGTCTTGCCGCTATATTTGGGTGATAGAATTCATAAGAGGGATAGCTAGTTGCCTTGCCGCTTGCGCTCCGAAGGTGCTTGAAGTCTACTGGTAAGGCACAGGGTTTTATGATTGCATTCAAGATGCTGATAGCCTCATCATCAGAACACCTGTTGTTGAACTTGAAGCTGGAGGGCGCTGAGAATTCATCTTCATCCTCGTAGGGAAACCAGGTAGTAGCATTTGGTCCTAAGCCCCTGTATAATGTTTTCAGCATGTTGCCCTTTGAAGTTGGGATGGTTATGGCAGAGGCAGCTTCACTAAAACTTTGACAGCCTCTGGTTTTTGGGTCCTCCTCCTCTGAATACTCGGTGGATGGAAAATTGAGGCCCTGGAGTTGTGTTCTTACCAGCTTATGCAGATACAGGTTGAGCCATAACTGTACTAGCCACCAAGGGACTGTTATGCATTGCACTTTTTCACCTATAATCAAGGAACTGAACACCCGGTTCATAAGTCTGTATGCTGCACCCAACAGGAGTTTGCCCAGGGGGATGGAGTGCCCTTGAGCCAGTTTTCTCTGCTAAGACCCGGTAAGGGTATGCTGGTCCGGCAGTGGCGCCACAGAACACGAATCTCTCAAGCCACATGGTCAAGAATGCGACGTGTTCTTTCTCGCTAACGGAAGAGGAGTTTTTCTGGTGGTGTTGAACATAGCCACTCCAACCTTTGTATGTGTCCAGCTTCGAGAAGTACGGGTCCTTCTTGCCACTGGAGCAGAGATCCCAGAAGTCATATGATCCAGTAATCTGAAGTCCAGTGAGCATATGGATATCGCCCAGGGTAATGGTTTTTGGACCATCTCCGAACACGAAAGCATTCAGCGAGTTGGACCAAAAGTGGCTGGCGGCATTCAGGAGCGGCTCATTCCTTGACATCTCTGATAATGATAGGTCAAGACATTGGCTCAGATGGCGCATCTCCCAGTCCGCACGCTTCTTCCCCGCGACGGGGCGGAGCCAGTTCCTCCATCCAGCAGGTATGCTTGGCCAGTTTCTAAAGGATTTGGCCCAAGAAGAGGCGTCCATCATGGAGCTTCGGAATGGGAACTGATTGGTTTCTCAAACGATGAAATCTGTGGGGACCGGATCACCCATCGGGCCTAGGTAGTAGGTATCGGGGATGTCCTTTAGTGGAATCAGAATATCATTCCTCAGCACCTGGATTTGAAACTCGTACTCAGTGAGGTTGAAGACGGATTCACGAATCAGGGGGCGGATCGATGAAATTGATACTTCAGGGACCTCGGAAGGAGTCGCCATTAGCTTGGGGATGACTTGACGGCGGCTAATCGAAGCTGACGGCGGCGAATCGAAGCTGACGGCGGCGGATTGAAGCCCGTGGCAGAAGTTACGACGGTTTAGGGTTTCGTTTTGGTGCGAAAGTTTGAATCGCCGAGAGGGAAGCTGCGGTTTGGCTATTTGAAGGCTCAAGGGCTAATTTCGGAATAAACCAGTTTATTCCAAAATTGGGGGGCATGTGTTAACACCAAATTTTAGGCTGTGAGCCGATAGCCGATGCCAGAGGAAGATAGCCGATACCAGAGGAAGATAGCCGATCTCGGAAGCAGATTCCGTCCAGCGGAAGGAAGTAAAATAGCCGATTGAACGGTGAATCGGCTATCGGGTCAAGGTGACAGGAGGCGTACAGCGTCGGTATTGATGACGTCATCCAGAGTCCGCGCCGCCAGGATGCGATCACGATCGGAGTCCGTTATGAAAGGGAAGGTGGGACTCCAAGTTACCTTAGATATAGGATAGTTTGTTAGTTTCCTTATCTATTGATGAGATATAATTCGACTAGGACTCTATCTACGCTCAGGGTATAAATATAAACCCTCAGCCATTGTAATCAAACACAACAACATCAATACAACACAACTTTTGGTTCCGGCCAACAAACCCTAGAGTCAGTCGAGTCCGGTGAGTTACTTCATCCAAGCTGGGTGTCATCCGGTGGACGCAGGCTTGCTTGTAAGTATCGTCAACCCCCTGTTAAACTATGTCTTTTTATCGTCATCCGGTGGACATGGAAGCATGGCGGACCAGGGTCCTTGCTAAGCTCTGTTTCTTTGACGTCATCCGGTGGATGTGGGAAGCACAGTGAGTCAAGGATGATTCACGCTGGTTTACCCGATCAATCTGTGTTAACCGTCATCCAGTGGACGAGATGCAGATTAGGACGGTTTTCATGCGCGGATTAGTTATCGATTCGTGTTTGTTTGCTTGATTAATCTATTAGTTAATGTCATCCGGTAGACAGGCTATAGATTGAGATAGTTTGTACGCATGGATTAGTTATCGGCTCTACCTAAATATGGCAATTTAGTTAGATTCATTAAGTTATCAAGATGTTATTTGTTATTTATTGTTTACTTATCAATATAACATCTCTCTGTCCGATCAAGATTGATAGATTTGGCCTTAGATTCACTTGAATCTGATCGTCGTTTATGCTTTATTATGCTTATTTTACTATGATGATCGGTTCCATGCTTACATCGGCTAATTCCCTATCAATCTTGTTCGTTACATGTTGTGCGTTCGGTGCTAGTTGAGACATAAGTGGTTTTGAGGTTATCGTAAGTCTTATTTTTGTGTCCTTGTTTAAGTTAAACTGAGCGTCATCCGGTGGAACAGGTTTAATCTAAACAAGTTTTCACTAGATTAGATTTGCTTTAATTTGATGTATGTTTATGACTACGCTAGCATTCGTTCGTGCTTCATGGACCCTGCATCAGCTAAAGAGCCGATTCAGTTATGCTTTCACGAATAGATCATGTATATAGACTTATTTGGATATCAAACGATCTAGATTTGTTTGCTGGGTTTGTTGAAGCCCGCTGGCCGTTAGACCAGGTGAACGCAAACTTGGTGAACTTAGCGAAGAGAATTTACTAAAGCCGCCGGCCTTCTAGGCCAGCTTTAGCCGATCTCTACTTGTTTGATGTACAGATCAGATCTGTATACATGACCTATTTTCTTTTATACACATTAATTGAATTAGATCGGCTAACACGTTATTGTCCTCACATGAGTATGCTAATAGCCATTTTACTTCATTATTATACTATCGGTTCATAACATGACGAAATCGGCTTTCTAGTCGATCTCCGATTATACTGGCTCTTTGAGCCGTACAGTTGGAACTATCTGGACTCAACAGTTAGTTCCGCCTTGGGTTACTGATTATCTCTGTTTCCTTGTCAATTGCAGGTCAAATTGACTGGCATGCTTGGGTGTTACCGGCACTCTCAGACCGGGTTCGAAGCTAGCTGGATCTGCGAGAGCTCTACTGCCTTCAAGGGTCGTTTCCGGCTTCGCTGGTGTGTTGGGCTTAGAGAACCACTTTTTGCGCCAACACATATACTCTGTCCAAAATAATATAATTATTTTTTTAGGCCAAATGCTTTCAAATTTGATAAAAATATAGAAAAAATACTAACAATTATAATACAAAATAAGTATAGTTAGATTAATTATGAAATAAATTTTCGTAATGTATCACTTTGGAGTCATAAATATACATATTGCTCATTGTAAACTTAGCTAAAATTAAACTACCTTGATGGCCACATAAACCTGCACTGTTTTATGCACGAAGGTAGTGCTTGCTCCGAAAGAATGCAATTGGTTTTAGACCATGTTTGATCCATAGTCTAAGTTTAATAGACTATTTTAGTTTTTGAGACTCCAAATAGATGGTACTTCCTACATTTCAAATTGTAAGTGATTACAAGAATCTTAGAGAATCAATCAATCTTAAGTTTGACCAAAATTATAGATAAAAATACAAATATTTATGACACCAAATAAGTATATTATCAAAATATATTTAATGAAGAATCTAATGATATTTAGTTGATATTGTAAATATTATTATCTTACTATATAAACTTGGTTAAAATTGAGATGTTTTGACTCTCCAAAATTCTTGTAATGACTTATAATTTGGTATGGAGGGAGTATAAAGTATAGTCTAAAGTTTTCCCAACCATCTTTAGCTTGTTGCCAGGGAAAGGAAATTAAATTCGATGTTTGGAACATTTAGACATGTTGGTGTTTGTATATTTTATTATTTGATTGACTAAATATTGTTTATTACGACAATATTACATGGTAGTTGTCGTTGAGAATCTTTCACTACCACGGGAATGCTTTTTTTTTTAACCGGGCAAATCTAGTTTCCAGAGGTGGGCTCCTCTGATATCTCAAGCTCCTCTGCTGCCTATGTAATTCAAGTTTCCAGAGGTAGATTCAGAGCTTGCCTTATATCATGTGCTTTCGCATCGTCAACTTATATGCTGTGAAAATGGAAAAATAACAGAGGCAAAAGCTCCTCTGCTGCCTATGTAATTCAGATTTCTAGAGGCAGGGTGCTTGTAACAGAACCGGCTAAATCACCTGGCCCACCGGCACCTGTCATTGTCACTAACGACTTCTGACAGCCGGGCCCGTGTCCCAAATGATCTAGACAGGTCTGTCGGGCTACATTAGCGCCCTTTTCTCCGACAGGATCACCATTGCAGAATCATCACAGGATTACAACATTTCATAATAAAATACATCAGAGTAACAGTGCGGAAGATTACATAACATTTAGATTACAAACCAGTTGTTCAAATAGGATTCAAATATAGTTATTACAGACCAGAGGACATAGCAGTAGCAGTGGAATAGTTACACGATACTAGATAAGATAACTCGAACCCTGCCCACGGGTTCCACTTCACTCATCGCCGCTTTCTTCCTCGACCACGGTCACGCAACATGGAGCAAGACAGATCTCCGACTGCGGTCCTCCTGCAACGGGGTTAACAAACCCTGAGTACTTGGGGTACTCCGCAAGACTTACCCGACTAAGGGTGTAAAATGAGACTCAGGAATGCAAGGCTATGGGTAAGGCTAGCAGAGGATGAGGAGTTTGCAGAAAAGCAATCTATCCTGTTCCATATTTTATTTTATCAATATCATAATCACAACTATAGTTCCAATATTCGGACTCATGTATCATCATTCTTCAAATTTCTTTATTCATTCAGATAGCCTAGTTGAGAACCACTTTTCGGTGTAGAGTGTGAGGATCAAGTCTCCATAACCGAGGAGCACGTCGATTCGAATCCAGAAAGTACCCAGCTGGGGATTCTAACCACACTGCATATGCAGCACGCCGGCATACATATACCAACCCGTCGTCACGGCTTTGCTATCCCGGAACCGGTCCTGCGCCACCCGAGAGCACAGTACTCCACTCTTATCCAGGCACGCCGGCCACGTGGGTACAAGCTACTCTCGCCATCTCTCCACTCCCAGTGCGTGGTTGTCGGTTCCAGCAATAGCGTCACCGGGCTCTAGGCTTTCCGCATTGGTATGTGGCTAGGCTGTTCATCATGATCACAGCAGGCCTACAACGAACGGTCCCTACTTCCTTCCTGCCGCCAATCCTGCATTGGGACTCTAACCCAAGTACAAGACTACCCGACAGTTTTTATTATCGTGCCTGTCGGATGAGTGAGACATAGGGAACGCCGCCCCATGAGCTGGCCACCCAACGAAACACGTTTCCAAAGACATCGACCAGTTCCAAATTACTCCGAAAGCGACCATGCATTGGGACTCCAATCCAAATACACATCGACCAGCGGATAACCAGTTCTTCACCAATCAAAGTATAAGTATAATCATGGCACAGAAAATAGTTTTTCTTTTATGCAAAGCTAAGTTCATTAAGCATGCCTAAGCATTTCTCAAACCATTTTATTTAAATCAGGTTTCAGGGTATTTATTTGAGACAATGCATCTGGATAGGTGACAATCAACTCCTATTAACCTAATGCAGTAGATTAACTCGAATCATAAATATTTTGTAATAGAGGGGCTGAATGCACCGGGGCTTGCCTTGGATCGTGTACAGCGTCGGATCGGGATCAGTCCCGCAGATGTCGAATCCTTGGATGACTTCTGGAGTGGCCTCCTCAGTAGTAGTCTCGACCTGGACCACCTCGGGAACGGGCACTACACGTATGCAATGATGTATGCTTAGCGTGGCATGAGGGCAACAAATGAAATGCTTGGAAGTAAACCATTAATACCTTGAGTACAACTTTCCTTCACGGTAAAGTTGTAAACAATCTACGGAAGGTAAAAATAATGTTTCCTACTTTTGTTTTATTGACCTTTTTAACGGTCACAGAAAGCCGCTACACAGCTTTATGACTACTATCAAGCACTAAGTTCTCAAATTGCCAAGGATCACACAGCGAAAGATCCTTGGTCTTCATTCAACCCAAAATTTCACACAACAAACCTAAATTCATTTTTCTATTTACTTTATTAATCCCTAATTTCACATATATTAATTAATTGACCAAACTAACTTCAATTGCAACCAAACTTTACCAACAGCTAGGTTTTATCATAAAACAGAGCCACAATAAATTTCATGATTTTTGGATTTACAGATAATTAATTAAAATTACACAAACTTGCATTTATTAATTACTTCACTGATTTATACAGCAGATTAAAGGCACTGGAACACCTTATATGATATTTTTAACAAATACTACATACTTCAGAGAGCATACACAATTAATTTCATCATTTTTGGCGCAGTAAATTAATCCACACGAAAATAACAAACTGCAGCACTATTCATATGAATATATAAAAGAAAAGCATTTAGAAATTCACTGGAAAAAGAAAAGACCAAATCAGCCCACTACGGCCCAAGTCCAGAGCGAGCCGGCCCACTCGGCCTGCCCGCGCCCGGCGCCGACGGCTTTGCACAAGAGACCCTGGGGAAACTGGAAATCAACCCGCGGTCCGATCTACACTATTCACATGAGTCATGAACTTCGCGCTTAACCCCCTGGGAAAACTTGCCTTCTCACCCGAGGCCCTTGGCCATCCCTCTGTTTCAACAGAGGCGGGTGCGCCGGCGGTCCGCCGCCCCTAGCTCGCCGACGGTGAGCCGAGGGACGAAGCCGAGGGCACTGACGGACTCTACACTCCAAGGCGAGTCTACCAAGCTAAGATACGACGAGATCCGAGGCGCACAGCACCTGGAGACACGTACGCGGCGGCTCGGTGGTGGCGGCGAGCACGTCGCCGGCGAGCACAAGCCGGTAAAGAGAGGGGGAAAAAGGTGCGCGAGCATCTGGGGCTCACCACGAAGCTGGCCGAGGGGTCGGTGGAGACGGAGGTGGTTCGGAGAAGGCGACTTGGCGACGGCGGCGGATCCCGGCGGCTCGGCACAACGGCGAACACGCGTTCCGGCGAACCTAGGGAACCAGAGAGTACGCCGACGCACGCGTAAGATTCAAGGGGTCACGGAGATCACGTTGCGCAACAATCCGAGGTCCAGAGCTTACCCAGACTAGCTCGAGACGACGGCGGAGCTCGCGGCGGCGCTCTGCCCGCCCGCGAGGAAGACACCGGTGTTCCGGCGGTTTCAAGGCTCCACAGCCTTCACCGACGGACGCAGGCGGTGCGCAAGGAGGCTAGCTAGTTTGCAGTAAGATGGAGAGGGTGATGATGGCTCGGTGGCGACCAATTTGGCCGGCGACCGAGAGAGCTCGAAGGTGGCCGGGAGAGAAGAAATGGCGAGGGGGAGGGCCTCGTCGCCTTTCTAAAGACCGGGAGCGAGGGGGACAGAACCAGGACGACGCGGCGCACGCGCGCCCGTATCTGCCGAGGTCGCGGGGACACGATCCCGGCCGGCACGGGCGGCCGCGCGCGCGCGCCCGGCACGGCGGCTGCCGGCTCTGTTCGCGAACAGGATGAGGGGGCATAGCACTGTAGCACCTAGACCCTAGGGCTGTCGGTTTTTGACCAAATTCGACTGATTTTGTATAACAACATGAAAAACTGCAAAAACAAAAGTTGTAGGGTTTGAAATTCTGAACAACTTTGCTTTTGAAACTAAATCCAAATTCGAAATATTTTTGAAACTACAGCAAAAGGGGTAAACTTGGTTTTTGAATTTCAAACTGCATTTTCAAAATTACTTTTTATTTTACATAACAACTTGAAAAATTGCCAAAATAAAAGTTGTTCTACTCAATGAGCTTTACAACTTCTATTTAGGAAGTTTTGCCAGATTCCAAATAATTTTTGAAATGCCAATCCAAAACTAAGTTTTAAATCATTGTTTTGAAATAAATTTGGATTTCCACCACAGAACTTTGAAATCTCCAAAAATAAAAGTTGTTCCATTTTAAAAGATCTAAAACTTTTATTAAGGAACTATCTCAAAATTCCTTTTAGATTTTGAATTAGGTTTTAGTCCTAATAAAAGTAAATCTTTAAACCCTTATTTGGGAATTAAATTTTACAAACAAATACTAATTAAATTCAAATCACTCTAGGGACCTAATCACAATCATATGCAAATGATTAATTTAAATATGATGACATGGCAGATTAATTAATCCGTAATACCCGGGGTATTACAGTGCTTAAGAGACATCCGCATCTACAAAATTCTTGAGAAAAAAATGAGCCCATCTAGTCCACTGCTGAGCCCACCCAGCTTCGACCCCCTGTGACACACACGGGCACGCGATGGGAAAGCACAACTCGGGCGCAAAATCAATGACACGTGCCTATCCCTACTAGCAATCTAGGTCGATCTAATGCGAAAAAGATATCAAAAGATGTGTTTGTTGATCATGAGGCCCAGAGTAGCACATCGGCTCTTAAGAACTTCCAACCAACATGGTGCAAGCGCAAGCTCCAGCGTGCTCGGTGCGAGAAGCTTAAGCAAGAAGGAACAACAATGATGCGGGAAGAGATATCTAGTACAACACATCCTTTTTTTCCTCAAACGAGCGAGGGAGGGGAGTCTGGCAACACCCAGGCGGCTCAGCCGACTACCCATTCGGCTTAGCTGACTCATACCCGCCTAACATCGGCTCAGCTGACTCTTCAGCTAAGCCGACATCATCATCTGCAACATCTGTGGCTAGCCCCAAGTCGGCTAAGCCGACTCCTAAATCAGTTTAGTCGACTTCCTCAAGTCTGGAGGCCTCCGGAGCATCTACAGATGGTTCGATTTCCATCGTCTCTACTGCTATTGTTTATGAAATGCTCGGAAGCATTCTGGAGGTCAAGACCATTCTATACCTCAGAATGCTATTTTTCATAAGCCAGAAGACTCTATGAATCATCTCAAGCCACTTCATGTGAATGGCCACATTAACGGCATACCGGTCAATAATATGTTGTTGGACAATGGTGCATGGGTGAATCGAATGCCATATTTGCTTTACGAGAAGCTTGGCGGATTTGATGAGTAGTTGATTAAGACCAAGGCAATGGTCCAAGTTGTTTGAGGAAAACCTATTCTGACCAAGGGATTTGCTTTGATGAAGCTTACCATCGGGAGCAAGACCCTTCCTGCGGCTTTCTTCGTCGCTGAGGTACAAGGTAGCTATAATTTAATTCTCGGAAGGGACTGGATCCATACCAACCATTGTGTTCCATCTAGCCTGCATCAGTTTCTCATCCAATGAGTTGGGGACGCCGTTGAGGTTGTGCACGCGGAACCATTGGCTAATGTTGCTACAGCTGATGCTCCCTTCATCGATGTTCCTCACAAATTTTCATCATTATTCTTCTTGGGACTGGCTTGGTCAAGAAGCACATACTCCACCATATTATGGGCCACAATGTGAAAAAGTATGCAGCTCCAAGGTACTCAAAGAGATCATCACCTTATAAAGGCCGTTTTGATCAAAATTAGTCTAGGGCTCAATCAAAGAACAAGACGTAAAGCAAGTTTACTAAGTGAAATATGATGGTCAAAAGAACAAAAGTTCAGATCTAAATTCAAATGTTCAAAAGTCGATGTCCTTGCAGAAAAAACTGGCTATTAATAGAAAAGACATAGGAGCATCATCTATTAATATACCAGATACCAAATCTGAACAAAAAGGGTGAGAGTGACCAAAATCAAGAAAAATTTGCCACTATCCAAAACTGAAATAAAACTGATATGCTCATTCGGTTTGACAAAGTGGCAAGAAAAGAAGTTGCAAAGACTTAGTGCATAGAAGATGAAAGAATAAAGCTTGGCATGGGTTCCTAAAGGGAGTGTTCAAGCTCATAAGAATGATGTTCAAGCAAGCAATGCCATGAAGGCAAAAGAAAGAAGAAGATTCGTGAAACAATTACCAAGTTGGAGGTTTGCACTAAATCATCAAAATTATTGGTCATAACGTCATCCATATTCTCTGCCTATGTCTACGTGGTATTCATCTCCAGGTATGCATGGCTATCCCTCAGCTCCTTATTTTGATCCTTAGTATGGGTCTCTATATTACAGAGGGTTGCCAAGTCATTATGCTTATCAATGACTTTCTGTGTTGAGAGGCGAAATATGTTATTTAGGCTATGCATACTTTGCGGATGGGTTCATATGACCGATACTTTTCCATCGTCCTTAGCATAAAAAACATAACCGATGTTTGCTTGCAACTATCGTGCTATTAGAAAAGCCCCCATGAAAATTACTTTGTTGGTTTGAAGGCTTGGGAGGCATGATATATGCATTTTGAATTTATTTCATGAATATGACAATGTGATTAATTGGTTTGGAAATAAGGCCAAGGTGATGGTATAATCATTATTTCTCACAATTGTGTTGTTTGAGACATCAAGCCGGTTAAAAATACATTCACGCTAAAATTCAAGCCGAATGTGAAGTTTTCTTATTCGGCTTGGCCATATTGTGTAATGTGTTAAATCTTTTGGTGATTCCTTGTTGGTGGTACAACAAGCATATGACGAGTTTAAATGTTTGGCAAGTGGTCACCTAGCTGGGTAGGTCCTTATAAAAGGATTAAAGTCATATTTGATAATTCTTATATGTTAGAGATATTGGAAGGTGAAAGTCTCCCAAAGAGCAATCAATAGAAGGTATTTGAAAAAGTACTTTAGAAGTGTTTGGCAAGAAACATAAGTGCTATTTTTAAATAGTGACCGATACATGTATCGCCCTTAGAACAAAATGGTCGATGTATGCATCGCCCTTAGTCACTAAACAATCGATGAGATGGGTATCGTCGATGTTTGGTTTTGTTTTGACAGGTGTTTTCAGGTTCATGCATCATTCACCTGAAAACAGGGGCGGAACATGGGGGCATCGCCGGCATGTCTTGCGTATAGCGCTCTCGGCGAGGCTCCTCCGGCGACGTGTCTTGCGTATCGCGCTTATTGCTGGAGGCACAAGGTCTAGGTGTGGACATCTTGTAGGCACTGGCCGATCTAGAAGACGACTTGCCCTACATCGAGCGATCTAGCTCCTTATCGAGTGTGGAGATCCAATTCGACGTCAAGAAGTACAAAATCATTTAGACCATTCAACTCCATTTAAATAGTGTTTAAACCCTCTAAACGCTAACAAAGCATGATCGTCTGTTTACCGTTTAGGATAACATTGACTGGGCGTATGTTCGCTCCACTCATAAGGTCTCTCCTCTCTGCCTGTATCATCATCGCTGCCAACGCCCCTACAGCCCTTAGCCCTTTATTTCTCTTTATCAGCTACGATCACTCACTAGGTATTTTCACCTCTTCTGCTCTCTGCTTTCCGTGTGAAATGTATACCTAAACTCTAAAGATATTTGGATCAGGAGGCGAACCCACGTATCTTTAGATTCGCAAATTTTCCGGCGAGCAGTCGTTGGTTTCATCAGCTCTGCGGCTCCCTCTCGCTGGTTTTCCCCGTCTGGCCACAAGGCCCATTACCACCGTACCCCTTACGTAGAGCTAGTGGCCCAAACATCCAGCCCATGTGACCATGTCGTCGTCCCTTGGGGAAAACCAGGGAGAGGAGGGAGCCGCAAGCACGCGGGAGTCGGGACGCGGCGGCGGCGCTCCCTCCTGGTTCCTGCGCACGGCGGCGGTACCAGAGGACTCGGCGGCGCTTTCGTGCCTCGTGCTCTTCCTTCCCCCTGTGCCTGCGCTGCGCGCGAGCGGGAGCAGCGTCGGCGACCAGGGGCCAGCGCGCGGCGGCGGACTGGAGTCCGCCCTAGCTCATATTTTCGGCTGGCTCCGCCACTGGCGATGCGGGTGGTGTCCCGCAGGGGCCCCCTGCGGCTGGTGCTCGTGTTGGCCATCGCCTGGGCCATGCTCGGCCTCGTCGCGCTCGCCTTCCACCTCCGGCCCTGCAGCTCCCACGCCGCGTTCCTCTCAGGTCAGCTAGCTAGGTCCCCCGTGGCTTCCCTTGCTGCTGTCCATACACCCACTGCAATGCCCTTACCTGTTCTGCTGGCAGCATACTGTCACTATGGCTGCCCAGCTTCGTCTTTGCAATGCCCAATTGCCTTGAGCTTGATGATGCATCCGTAGATCAGTAGTAGAGGCCTGCTTACATTGCTTTGCAATAGTAACTCAAGTAGTAACATAACAGGAGAACGGGTTATGCTATCCACATTCTTCACCGATAAGGAATGGAAACTGTATCTGAAAAGTAATTCTGTTGGTTGTTTCACGTCTCCTTTCATTGTATAATTGTGCATTAGTATGTCTTGCTTGTGAGTTATAGCTAATGTTCATAACTTCTTACTAGCTCATGGACGTGATAATTACATGTTCTTCTAATACTGAATCTCCATTGTGAATTTATGATGCTGTTTCAGTGCTGCATCTTCTGAATATACATATTTCTTCAGACTATTCACTCTGAAGTTAAAACACCTTCTGGTCTTCCATAGACTTACTATCATAATAGTGGTACTTCATCATTACATGCTTTGGTGTGCCTTATATCTCTGCAGCCCTTTGCAGAAAAGACAGTGAAGTGCTCTCTGTGTTGGACTCGGTGGGACTCTCATCGAAACCGCTCCACCGTATGACTCGCGCCATAAAAATTCTGATGGGTACAAAATTGTGTCTGCTAGTCTCACAGGTGTTACTTCAATCTACAGGCTGCCCGATACCTGTTGCGGATGATCCAGATGCTGTTGCCATCCCAAAGAGGACTCCCAACACAATCGTGAAGAAGCTATCGTATCTAACTGTTGATAAACAGGATAAAGATCCTTCACCGTTGTTTGGAGGACGTCAAAACTGGAAACAAAGGGCGGAGAGCTTTAAACTAAATTCTACCATGAAGGTAACTCCCTTCCTTTAGTTTGTGTGTGTATTGTATAGACTTACTTGTAAACTTCATCTTAATTTCTATATGCTATAGTTCTTCGTTCAAGTGGCAGTTGTTTGAAAGATCAGTTACATTATCCTTTTGTAGATTAGGGCATTTGGCACTGAAGCATTTCCAGATTTTGTTGAATACTAAAAGAATGGGTCTGGTATCAAACTGCATATCCCTTTTACTATACCTTCACTAGTTTTTTTTTTCTTTGGGGTGCAATTGGGAGAACTACATTCTGCATCCATATGTTTTGATGTTTTCATCTTGCATTTGATTTCCATTCACGGTGTCTTGCAAACTACAACAGTGAGGTGCACACGATGTGTGAACTGTGAACTACCTTGGAAGCATCCTTGAGAGCAAAATTACTGAAACTTACCCTACTTGACACAAGTTGCTTGCTACACCATAGAATTTATTATGGAGAATCTGTGCATTGGACCAATCATCAGCTTAATATTTTTTCGAGGTCCATAGATGATGAAGATCAGTCACTAGAATCTACACTGGAGTTGTAATGTCGGTGACCAGTTAGTGTAATTTTCTAGTGTTTGTCTGCTTTGGGTATACAATTAAAATAGGACCTGCATATTCATCATTGTTTCAAAAGAACAATCATTTCCCTCTAAATGGTACCTTATTATGACCTTTTGTTTTTTCCTCATTTCTGAATCATAAGTTTTGATGCTTTATCATTAAGTGCCTGAACTTGTTTGTGTTATATGTGTTTGGTTTGTGGTGTATGATCAGGTTCACTGTGGATTTATGAAAAATAGCGGTGCAGATATGGATATCATTGATGTCAAGTACATACAGAAATGCAAATTTGTTGTTGCCTCTGGTATTTTTGATGGTTATGACATTCCCCATCAGCCATCCAACATTAGTCGTCGGTCTCAGAAGTTGTTCTGCTTCCTGATGGTGGTGGATGAAGTATCTCTTGATTTTATTCAAAAGAACACCACCGTCAAGATTGAAAGTGGTGGAGGAAAATGGGTTGGCATATGGCGGCTTATAACAGTACATCGCCTCCCATTTGACGAACCTAGAAGGAATGGAAAAGTACCAAAGATTTTAACACACAGGCTATTTCCTCGAGCCTGGTATAGCATCTGGATTGATGGGGAAATGGAGCTC
This sequence comes from Eremochloa ophiuroides, assembly GCA_038502445.1. Classification (NCBI taxonomy): domain Eukaryota; kingdom Viridiplantae; phylum Streptophyta; class Magnoliopsida; order Poales; family Poaceae; genus Eremochloa; species Eremochloa ophiuroides. The sequence goes on from JAHLJS010000006.1 coordinate 16,659,529, forward strand.
ATAGTTGATCCACTACTTATTCTCGAGAGGTTGGCTTTCTATCTGGAACCTCCGACACATCATATTGCTTTATCGATTATCTGAAATGGAAATTCTTTGCAGATATCTCTGGCGTGGAAAATACACATTTGCAGTAGCTGTCCATAAGCATCACAGGAGCATCTATGAAGAGGGTGATGCAATCAAACGACGGAAGCGATATGCTCGTCCTTTGGTTGATCTTCAGATGAAGATGTACTATTACGAGGGGATAAAGCCTTGGAGCCCTAAGCAAAAGATGCCTAGTGGTGAGTGCAATCACATACACCCACAATATTCTACACTAACTTCTGTTTGTTGCAATCATTGCTGTTCGTCGCTTAACATCTGAAAACTGGTTTGTTGTTCCACCAATCCACATTGCTTGTAAGACCGATTATAACTTGCAGATGTGCCCGAGGGAGCAGTGCTGATCCGAGAACACACAACAATGACTGATCTGTTCAGCTGCCTCTGGTTCAATGAGGTCAATCTTTTCACACCACGTGATCAGATCAGCTTTGGCTACGTGGTGCATAGGCTTGGAGACGCTCTTAAGTTCTTCATGTTCCCCAACTGTGAATACAATTCGCTGTTCATCTTGCACAGACACACAAGAGAACACTCATCTAAAGTTGAGTGGGCCAAAACAATCGACGAGATTGTGAAGGGACTGAAGGAGAGTAGAGGAGGATTAGGGCTATGGGCCCCGTATTCCGCAGATCTTAGCTCTGTGGAACTCCCTGCTGTAAAAAGAACTTCACCAGCTGGCTAGGCTGGGAATTTTTGTGGTCTTTGATTCATTCATGGTTGTACAAAGTACAACACTGATTTTTTTTCTCGATTAATCAGACGAGATAATGTAATTCCTGTAGATTCTGTTGCAACTGAGCCCAGGGAGTAATGTAGGCTAATGCTTGGAGTTTGTTGCTTCCAGTTCTGTGTAAAAGAACAGAGGAACGTAATACAACGGTTTCATGTTTGTAGTGAGGAAACCATATGACTGATCATTTACATTTTACATTGCAGTTCAACATATATAAGAGAACAGAAGTATGAGAGGACATAGTTTTTCATCAAGTAGGTCAATGCATAGACAGAAAAGACATGTCCTGATGTCCATCCTAGAAACAAACTAACACAAGAATGCACCACATAATCAAGTGCAAAAATACTCAGCAATATTTCCCTTTCATTCAGACCTTTTTGGTTTTGGGGCGAGGAGCTTGTTCGCTAAACAGAGGTTTGCAGCCACTCCTGATGTCTCATTGATACAGCACAATCGTCTCAGTGGCGATATCCAGACCTCTTTGGTTTGGGGGCGTAGAGTTGCGACTTGTGAGCATTACCATGCCTGTCATGCGCCCCAACTTTGTTGCTTCCAGATCTTATTTACTACTTATACTGTGCAAAAACTGTAGAATTATCTGTGCATATGTAAAAGAAAAGTGGAATGTAAAGGATCGTATTTCTTATTTGTGATGATGAAATCATACGTCTGGTAACCATCATTTCATATTGTGCCATAAAAACAATTTTCGCAGTAGAAGAATCATGGTTCATCAGATCTGGTATATAGGGATATCAAAACAACAATCAGAAGTAATAGCATCTGAAATTAATCAGCGCCAACCCATCATGCACTTATAGATGAATCACTTCCATTCGACCAGATACAATTCCATCAGTATTTTCTGATCTACCAAAAGTTCCTACACCAGAATCACAGGGGCCAACTCGAGTGGAATACAAGACCAGGTCTGCACCTCCTCCCATCCATGTTGGACACGATGCCAGGCTGCACAGCAGCAGTCTTCCCCAGATGCAAGTTCAGAAATCCCTCCACCTGAAAACAGTTGTGGTTTGGCCTTGTATGACTTGGATTGCTTGTGAGAGTGAAGATAGCAAGGAAAAGGCTTGTAAGGACCAAGAGTAGGTGAAGGGAACAAGAGATGGCTGTGAAGAAGAAGGTACTTACATTTAATTATGTCACTAATCAAGCTCAAGGAGATTATATTATGAGGAGAATCAAATCCTTATCGGTCATTTGATGAAAGTGACTTGGTGCATTTGAATTCATTCACAAGTACTGAATTGGACCAAGCCACATGCCCAAGATGGCTATGCTGAAGCAAAAATAAAAATAACATGTTGGCACCCTCTCAAGACGAAGATTGAAAGCATTGACAAGGTTTTGCAAAGGGTTAACTCAAGTGATTTTAACTCATTATTTAATCTTGAGTAAATAGCTATGTCATATTATTAAGAGGGATGCAACATGATGATAGATGATCTTTCATAAGTTTTCAAGCCAACCCATGTGAGAACAAAGAAAAGAGCCATGTGGTCTAACTTAATTGGGTGTGCTATGGTCAGTCGTGTCCCAAATGCTCAGTTGTGTCTGGAATTTCTGACTGGTTGTGAATTTTTAGAAATTGGTGCTCTGTCTTATTTATTGGTTTGGAGTAGTGCAGGTCATACCGAACACGTCCAGTATGCACGTCAGAGCCCAACGACTAGTTTTGAACTTGAGGTATTTATAACCCTAATCCTCCACCTTTGGATGTTGCTGATTCTGCTAATTGCCATTCTCGTTTTGAGCCTTAAGATCACTCTCCAAGCCTCTCTTAGTGAGTTTGTGATTTAAATGACCAAATCAAGTTTGTGGGTAAAACCATTCTTGAGCACTTATAGCATTCTTTGATCTCATTATTCGCATTTGTTACTCTTGGTGCTCACTCCTAGACAGCTAGGAGTCGTCGGAGAGCAACCAAAGATTGTGGTGTGCCTTGGCAAGTTTGTGAAGACTTTGATTCCGCCTCCACAAGGGAAGGAATAAATCTAGTGGATCGAGGGAAACGGTTGAAAGAGACTGTAGCTAGAGTGGATCCCAGATTAGTCACTCCTTTCCTTTTCAATTGAGAGTAGGACTCGAGGGAGTTTGAACTTTGGTAAAATAAATATTATGTCTCAACTCTTTCTCATTTGATTTGATATTTGTGATCCACTTGTTGTGGTCGAGCCTAAGTGCGGGTTGTTTGTTAGTAGCATAATCTCCTGGAGATACCTGCATCTTTTGTTGAAAGTTGAAATCAAAGGTGGCAAGTTCAAAGCTTGGTGTGCACAACTTGTGAATACCGGACATGTCCCGTATGACCAACCTATGTTGAATTTGTTTATTTTTTGTCCTAACCTTTGTATTGTAGGTGTTAGGCTCTTAGGCTTATTTAGTATATTTTATATACTTTATATACTTTGTGTTTCACTCTATAGGGATTCTAGTACTCAGATTTGGAGCCTATTCTAATTGTTTCAGCATTTTAAGGTGTTAATTTTCAAAAATTCTTATTCACCATATGTAGGTGGCATCCTGGTGTCCTTTCAGGCTTCAAGCTTACCCTTCAACTGATTCTATAATTCGTTTGGAGACTCAGGGGCCAGACCCACTGGGTCCACTGTGTGGCCTCGGTCAACTACATCAACAACAGAGCATTCAAACACAAAAGTGCTCACATTTAGATTAACATTAACACTAACCCTCCATCCGATTCTCCAAATCGGACAAATGCTCGGGTTGGGGGGGGGTTTACTACGTTGATATGTACCCAGGGTACCTCACCGCATGGCAAACAACCCAAGTGAGATGAAGTGTACAAAGCAGGCTACATGAGAAGCCCAACCCAGATGGGGTACTTCATCAACTCTATTTCGTAGATTTCCTTGTAACAAACTAGGAAACTCACATATAAATTGATTGGGACTCTATCTATATCCCCGCCCTCAATACTATATAATGAAGGGTGGGAAGCTCGTGCTATATTGCATAGCAATCCTAGGGAACTAGCCATCGACAGCTACTTGTAAACTCAAGCATATGAGATAAGAGATCTAGTCTCTATTGGACATCAGGTGCTGTTGTTGGAGGCAATGTGTGGGTATCTAGTGGCTCCAACACACAAAACATGTAGGTTACACAAATCGATTTATCCTGCTTTGGGCTTCTGAGCCCTCTATCTGGCGGCGATATGGTGTTCTTCGTGTTAGGAATGCCCAATTGGGTGATTATAATTCAGGAAAGTTAAGAAAAATGGATAGGGGATTGCACGTTGCTATCCTGGACTTATTGGTGATTGGACCCAGGTGGTGATCCAGCGTCCAATCATCTTTGTTCCTTCTTGGGCTCCCCAAACTCTCTCGGGCAGAGCCTAATTTGGTTAAACATATACAGTTAGTGGTTAATTTGGCAATTAAATTAGAAGTTCATATATATATATAGTAAACAACATACTATAATTCACATATATATAATATAGGTTTGCAGTAATATTATATTAAACTCCAACCTGCTTCTTATAATACAACCATCAGCATGACCAATCAGATGTTATATATATCTAGGTATGCATATCATGACAACACACATATACCACGTATGATACGACACATATACTAGTACATGCACACACACACACATAGTTCACCAACTAGTTATTGCAAAAATATACAAACCATGCATTATTTCACAACATGCAATGCAGGTATAGATATTTATGTGAATTCAAGTTTCGCCTCTACCCTTCATGTTAACTTCTTCAGTAGTTGTAGTTCCATATGCCATCTATATCTATGGTAGTGGTCGCAGACCCTGGTCTAGTCATGGACATCATCAATGAGGCATGCTCATCCTTCTGTGTCACCATCAAGGGCGTCCTACTCTCTGGCGCAACAAGATGAAAGCCGTTGGCACCAGATGCTCTCATGTCCATCTGGACATCTGGTGCTCTTATGCCCATTTGGCTAGCTACTTCCCCTATGCCCATCTGGTCAACTGCAACCTCCGTGCCCATCTGGCCCGCTGCTGGCCCCATGCCTACCTGGTGGTAGAAGTTCATCGGTGGCGATGCGACCATCTGATTGCTAAATGGGGTACTATTGATTTGAAGCCCACCGGCGCCACCAGTACCTACCATAGGTGGCAACATCGGCGACATCCCAGTGCCAGCATTTGAGTAGTAGGGGGGCACCGGGTCCATGGGGAAGTCTGATAAGATGGGAAACTGTGTGGGCACGGGCAGCGATAGCTGCAGCGGCAAAGGGATGGTCTGGATGTTGTTTAGATTTTGATCAATCTCAGTGCCAGCCATGGCCACTTGGTATGATGGCATAGTCATCTTCTTGATCCCTATGGTCTTCTTGAACAGACGACAAACCACCCAGTCATCCTGCATGAATTTCATTTAAATGGTGCATCAGATTAGCACAAGCAAAATAAAGCAAGTGGTATATGGTTGCATGCATCATGCGAATGTAGTTACCAGTACAACCCACCTTGAAAGCTGAAGCTAAAGCTTTCATGGTCACGGTGTTGGTGGCTGAGCTAGATCCGGATGCAGGGCCGGGATTCTTGCCGCTGCCTTCGAGCCTGTACTCGTGCATCACCCAGTTTGTTTTTTCTCCCCTAGGAGCCCTGCCCTTGTAGAACACAAGTGTCTTCTTCATGCCAACTAGTAGCACCACCCCTTCCATGGCTTTGTAGACCTCCTTGTCCTTGCCGGTTGCTTTCCAATAACCAGCTTCTGTGGCCCGGTTTGCCCTCAACCCTGCCGGGTACTTGCGGTCCTTCTGGTTGAAGAAGTACCACTCTTTCTCACCAAATTTTGCTTTGTCTATAGCACACAAATCAAGCATGCACCATATATTAGTCAGTACCTAGCGTAGCCGCATGCATCCACTGCACAGATCAAACAAGGACAAGGCCTATAAGTATATACAAATCGATGCTGCTTGTTACGTACTCGGGAGGTCCCATGGCTCAGTCTTGTTTAGGTCGACCTCCCCCATAGCGATGCAGGTGAAATCCCTATTGTGTACCTTGTTCATGAGGTAGTCGCTGACAATCTCCGCGTCACTCGGGTGGAAGCGGAACCCTGGAGGCAAGTCGAGGCCTGTACCGGCACCGGCAACATTCATCTCTTGTGGCAATGGCTGGTCCACCATGGTTCTCTTGCTCCTCGTCTGAGATCTGATCCAGGAAGCACCAACAACCATATCAAGCAGCAAGGAATAATTTCTAGACAATAGTTAAAAAATAAAGCATACATACATGCACAAACTCTCCTTGACCTGCCAATCAGTCTAGTCCCTCTCTCACTCACTAAGACAGATGCAGGATGAGTTGTTCTGGTGAAGTGAGCCAGGCACTGCAGTGCAACTTAAATAGGCAGGAGGTGTGTTCGCACAAGACACTTTCCATGAAGCCTCCTGTATCTCTACCTGGCTCCCCTTTTTCCCGGTTGTACCTATTTCTACTACGCATTGGACTCATGTTCTTTCCAACTCTGACGTGCTTGTCCTCGCGCACCCAGGCTTGCTTTTGCGTCAGGGTCTCAGCCACTACTGGTGACAGGTGCCTATGATTTGGAAGTCTGTGCCTGCATGCAGTGTGCGGCATGCAGCCTACCATGACCTTCCTCCCGTTTGCCTGCCTTGTCTTGTGATTTCTGTGGACGTATGCGTCCTCAAGCCACTGCATGAAAATGTAGAAGAGTGTTGCATGGCTGGCGGCTGCCCACGTCGAGATGTGTGCGTGTCAGCGGCCAAGGGCTGTTGCAAGGCCTTCGAGATAAAAGATGTGGACAAACTGGCCGGTGTGAGGTTCACTTTTCCTAGCATGCAGTGTAGGGGCTATTGTAGGCGTAGAGATCCATCTGGGACAAGCAGCTAGTGATGGGTCGTCGTGATCTGGTGTTGATCGCTGTGGCGTTAGAGCATCGTGTTGTTCACTACTCATATCAGTTTTTGGTGCATGGACAAATGTGTGCGCACAAGGCATTGTGTCAATGCGGTGTATTGTTTGTGGTTGTGTATGTATGTAGACACCCTGATGTATCTATTTTTTGGACGGTATGATGTGTATAGCTTGTGCTCGTTATCAAATAAAAATTGGTCATGATCAATGCATAACTAACAAGTGTGCATATGAGCGCACTAGCCCAGGAAACCATGGTCGGTTAGCCTATTACTGAAGCAGCCAAGGGACAGGTGACGACAAATGCTTGATTTATGCATGAATGCTAGGGATATTTTCCTTTTTCAATTCCTTGCATTCAAAGGAATTAATTTAGTAAAGTTGTGTTCTGATCCATATCCATTCATCACACATTGTGCATGCACACAATGTGCCAACCAGGGTGGGTGAAATGGCATGGCATGCTAGCGCTTTCCCAAGAAAATTGGTGGAAACTTGCACTTGTCCGTGGGTATGGCGCCATCTCATCCAGGAGAGGCTTCAGGTGTGATATATGTGAATTTATATGCTTATCAATTGCTTAGCTAGAATGGGGCTAATTCCTTTGCAGTCATCTTATGGGCAGGCCCTGACCGGAAGGAATCAACTCGACTATCTATCATCACCAGTTCGCCACACAAGCCACCGCAACCGCACTTGTCTCTTTTTTCCATATTTCGATACACTTGTCTCATCAACAGGGTGCAATTCATGTTATTATAAAAATATTATAGAAGTTGCATATATTTTTCATCATAGGATGGATGTTAATCTTATGTCTCTAAATCCGGCAAGGAAGACCTACATGTGGATGAAGATGGATCGCTCAAGAAGGATGGGATGATGCATGGCTCAGAGTGAAAGGGGCTTGATGGCTCAGTATCAGGTCTCACGGTCGGTTGGATCTGCTTCCTATGCTTTCTTGATTAACAAAGATGTGTTGTGAGGCAGATATTGTAGCACCGTTGTAGAACATTTTGCTACCACAAAAATGTGGCAATGCGTGCAACATACTTGCAAGCTGGAAGGATCCACTTGGATCAAGTATGGACATCAGCTTGGCTTCAAAATAGGATAGATTGGTTTCGAAATAAGGTCTTGCCAATCAATTTGATCTTGTAATTGACAAGATGAAAGATGACCAGTAATTTAAAGCCGAGCATGCTGATTTTACTCCAGACAATTCCAATGTTTGGTTTTAGATAATCCGTCAGATAATGGCAACCGACTATAGAGTCAATATCTAGCATGTTCATGATATAAAGTAAATAAATCAATCCTAATAGAATGTTTAACGAAAGATCACAGTGTAAGTCTAATAGCCGATGGTCATAAAACATGGTGTAATGCTATAAATGAAGTAAACAATCAAGCATGATTAGCATTAAATGTGTGTAGGCACAGTATTTGCTGTTTAAAAGAAAGAGCCAATATAGCGCATGAAATGGACTGAAAGAGCCGATCTCAGGTTAAAGGGTCATAACATGCAAGCAGTCGTCTATCTAATGCGAGATAGGTCTAATAATCAATCAGATTCTCTGTGATATCATTAACGGTGATGGTCACAGAGATGACAGCTATGATAACGATAGTAGATAAAAAATAACAAATCAATAGATATATTCGTATTCAAATAAAGATATGAGAGCATGTTACAAGCATGAAAGCATGGACTATCGGTTAAAACTGCCGATGGAGACATAGAAAATGAACAAGGTCATGTCTTTACATCAAACAAGCTTATTAACCAATAATCTCTAGTCTAAAGCATTATTAGTAAGGATCACAGAGATGACAGCTATGATAATAACCATGGACTGGACTTATTGACCAATAAACCTGCTTAACCATCAACATAACTTGAACACATACTATATTTGATCAAGGTTAAGATAGAATGACTGATCTAGGACTAGTAGGATCAACTATCAGAATAGGATAAATCATGATGCAACAATTAGACAGTCAATCACTATGATCAAAGTTCAAAAAGGCACCGCCTTAGACGTGCCTAGGCATGACTAGATGCTAGTCGAAGGCTGTTTGCCGCGCCTATGGGGGTAGGCGGACCCCTAGGTGGCGGCTCAGCGGCGGCACTGGTGGGGGTGGAGGAGCACCTGGCAGAGGTCGCCGTTGGGGAGGAGGAGCTGCGGCGGCGGCGGACGCCCGCGTGGGCTTGTGCGGGTGGCAGAGGGCACGGGCGCGGGCACCATTGGCGGATCCAGGGGGCTGGGGTGGCTGCAACCCCCCCTGAGCTTGATGTTGCCTTTTAATTACTGTAGCTTAGTCTTAAATCCACCATTAACCTTCAGCTTAAGCATTAAATCTCCATTAGTTAGCCCCCTCCCCCTCCCCCCCCCCCCCCGACGCTCAACCTAGATCCGCCACTGGCGAGCGCGGGTGGCAGTGGGGTGGGAGGAGGAGGCAGGGGAGAGGATAAAGTGGGAAGGTGGGCTGTTGAATAGTTGAGCTTCTTTGATGGGCTTCCTTTCGGAATCAGGCCTACTTGTTCCCTGTTTTTCTTTTCCTTTTGAGGTATTTATGATTTATATGACACAAGGTATATGTCCGTATATTGCACTAGAAAAACGCATTGAAACGTCTAATCCCATCTAGGCACGCCTAGGCTCTAGCGGTGGGTCACCACCTAGAGAGCGCCTAGCGCCTTTTCCAACTATGAGTATGATATGTTGCCGATCTATCTTGAACCCGATCGGGAAAATTTGTGATATTGCTATAATTGGCAAGATTACCAATAACAACACGATCAATAACTGATGAGCCTACTAAAAACAGCAAGGATACCTTACTGGTCTAATAGATCTGATAACTTGGTCATTCAATCTAAATCAATCGGTGAGGGTAGCGAAGATATAGCTATACTCAACATACATACAAATCAATAACTAACTTATGTCGAATCTCGTAGTAGAGGTCGGCCGAATTGCTATAGCTGTACAACAAAAGATATATCTCAGAACAAACCAGAGGTCAATCGATGCTAATGCAGCCCTCCTTGATGAAAAACTTGCCAAAATCTGCAGTACTCATACTCCTAAGACATAGCCTAAGGCGAAAAAGGGCTGTGTATTGATTGTGTGTTGATTTTCTATTACAATGGCCAGAGGTTTATATTTAAACCCTAGATTTAAACACAAATTCTAGTCGAATAAGACTCATTACAAACTTGAAAAATAAGAAAATATCTTATTATAAGGATAACTTGGACCCTACTCTTTTTCTTCTTTTTTTTTTATAGAGTCCGACGTGTTCTTTTGCATTGGCTTGGTGTCATCTTGAGTTTGGTTGCTAATGTCATTATTCATCAGTGATCCCAATTAGCTGATACTTCTGAGTAATAGGTCTGGCAAATCTGGAGATTTTGGATTCCCACGTTTCCTTTCTAAGGCTCTGTTCGGCTAACTGGATTGTACGCCTGACTGGCTGATTGTTGTGAGAGAAAAACACTGTTGAATGGCTGACTGATGCTGACTGGTAAGTTCAAAGATTTGGTGCAAACACAACTTTTACTGCCTCATAAACTCATGACAAGTGACTTGGCGTATGATTCCGCCAGTACTTTAAATTGTCCCACAATTAATGAAACAAAACAATAGGATATATATATATACACACCCAAAATGGTGTCATGCAAATCCACACCGAGAGCACGCAAATCGAACTAGGCCACAACTGTAACGGAAGGAGATATTACACGTTAACCATAATCACATTATTATTGGCATGGAACTCCAGTTGATAGAGATACACTCTCCATCCATTGGTAAGTGGAAATTATGGACTCGTGTTGATATATGACTTGATTGACAATAATCACGGCTTGTTTGTGGTAGAATTGATATACTAATTGACAATCACATGCACCTACTTGAAGCAATCGGTGTATGTATTACCAGTTTACCATACAAGGTACCCCAACCACACTTATGGTAAACTAGATAATACCCCGCGCGTTGTTGTGGTGATTTTATGACATTGTGTATGTAAGAAAAACATGTTATTTTTTGGTAACTGTTAGACAATTTTCATTTTTTTTTTGCTTCATGTAGAGAAAAATACACCTATATACTATATTACAATATTCCTTGGCTTCTTCGTGAATGTATCTAAAAATTTTAATGGGAAACAATGATCCAAGCTCTGATAAAGCACCTATATTGACAACAAAAAGAAGACGTCCAACATGTGAAGTGCCTTTGGAGCTTCTCAAGTGCTCGCATATAGCACACAATACTGAAACTTGGGTTGGCCTATGGGGCCCGCTAGCAAATAAGAGATCCGACAAATACCAATCGTCCAGCTCCGTCTCTCGGTTCGGAACGCCGCTGCCTATGCATGGTTTCGTCGATGTTGCCAACTTCCTCCTCCGGAAGGATCAAGCTTCCTCTGTCGGGAAGAAGGTTCTTGGTTGCATCGACTTCACGCCGACATGGCTGGGACGGTGTTGAACAACGCAGCCGACGGGCAGCCGTGGCCGAGGCGGCCGACCAGCAGCCCAGCCACCTCGGCCTCCACTGCGCCTCCAAGGCGGAAGCATGGGGGCCTGCCGGCGCGCGGTCACGCCGTCCCAGGTCCAGGCAGAGGCCGCGAGGCAATGCAAGCGTGGTCCTTGCCGTCCTTGCGCTGCAACCTCGGCCATTTTCGCACATCCCGCTTCAGTTCCACCATTGCCACGTCATCGAGGCGGACTGGCGGAGGAAGGCGACCAGGAGGCAGTTGCTGCTGCCGCCAGGCGCCAGCTGAGAAGGAGAGCACACGGGCTGCGGTTCGTGGAAGTCGAGGAGGTCCGCATGTTGCTGCGGCTCGTGGATGAGCGAACGACGTTTCGTAGTGAGAGTGACTCGTGGTCGCATCCCACTACAGGTTTGGGAATGGGAACGGATCGGAGTTGTTGACACGATGAGCGAACGACACTTCCTACTGACTCGTGGTCGTAGGCTCCACAGAAGATGACGTGGCTTGCTGTGATCGTAGAGAATTCCTGCAGTGAATTTCTCTTATTTAGGTGTAGTAGTAGATATACCCGACATTACTCTTTTTCCTGTATCAGCACACTCATCACAGTAGGTGTTTGGCACTCCTGTTGATAGACACTCTCGTCCCAAAAAGAATTATATTTTAACTTTGAGATTTCTCTTTAGACTGTTTGTCATATTCAAAATTTTTGTTCAATTTTTTAAGGACTTTTTATCATTAGAGTTACTTTAATAATTATTTATTTATTTTATTATGTGAATAGAAAAGCTGAATAAGACGAACGGTCAAATGAGGAATCTTATAGTCAAAAACGTCATTGCTTTTGAGTCGGAGGGAGTATACATTATCCATCATTGAGCTGGTCTGATTTCCTTCACAATCACGAGTTGTTTATCGTACAATTGCCATGAATCCATTAGAGGTGTTCATCAATAGAAGTTGTATGTATGTGCATGTGTATATAAGAGCAACTCCAAGCGATGAGCTATTTTGGTTGTGGAGTCAAATTTAGATGCTTTTAGAAAAAAAAGGGCTCCAACAGATATTCTATCTGACCTTGTAAAATAACAGGTTCTGCCTAGTTCATCGTCGGGCAGTTGGGTTTTCTTGATCCGGGATGATGTGGGAGATTTGATGGTCACTGGCTATGGTTAATTGATCACCTACTGAATGCCTTCCAGGCCGAGCTCATGCCCTGTCTCTAGGGACGAAGCCAGGAATGGCTGGGGGGGGGGGGGGGGGCTCCCTCCTGCAGCCCCTCCTTCCCTCTTCTTGCTTCTCTAATTCCTAGGAGGGGCTTGGGGGTGGGGGGGGGGGGGGGAGCTCTCATGGTGCTGCCGGCGGTAGGAGGGGCTCCAGCCCCTCCCGCCCCACCGCTAGCTTCGTCGCTGCCTGTCTCCAAGGCCTGCAAACACCCCGGATTTAGGAATTGGTCATTTGATTGTTGATACAGTTGCACAGCTAGTGGTCTAGGCGATTTGGACCAATGATTTCGATAATGCTGCTGTTGCTCTCTTGGTGGCAGAGATAAAGATTTTTGTGTCTTCTTATTTCCTTAGCTTTGAGGGGTGTGTTTAAGAAAAGAGAACGCAATCGAGCTGGGAAGAGCAAACTATGAGCTCTGTTCCTGATAATATTCGTGTAATTGTCGCTAACGATCTGTTTGCAGATGATTAATGAAATACACCCAGTTTTTTTTAAAAAAATAACAGGTCCTTCAATCCGGAGTTTTCGCTCGCCAGAAAAAACATAACGTAGATCTGCCTCCTCCACGCATACTGCAGCGCGTGCATAATTCCCCCCCCCCCCCCCCCCTCCCCCCTCCCGGCTAGATGTAGGCTGCGTTTGCCTTGCCTCGCCGCGTCGCTGGACCTGCAGGACAATTTTAAGGCGCCGTTTAGTTCCACAAATTTTGTAAAATTTTCACTGTAGCACGCGTGGAATCTTTTGCAATAAGTGTTTAGTCATAACCTAAGTAGGTTTAAAAGATTCGTCTCGTGATTTACACGCAAACTATACAAACATGTAAAAATTTCGTCTATATTCAATGCTCCATGCATGTGCCGCAAAATTGATGTGACGGAAAATTTAAAATTTTGAGGAGGAACTAAGGCCTTATTTAGTTGGTGAAAAGTGACCTAAAAAGTCACTGTAGCGGCCAGAAAATCTTCTCTAATTAGTGTCCAATCATGGTCCAAGTAGACTCAAAAAATTCGTCTCGAAAAAGTCAGGTAAAAAATATAAATATGCAACAACTGTTACTTCATTTAATGCTCCATGCATGCGTAAAAGACAATCAATATGACGGAGAATATGAAATTTTTTTGCCAACTAAACATAGCAAAACGACGGTCGTCCACGTGCTGACCAGAGCCGGCAGCAGCTTCCGCTGCCTGATCCCAATGGCAGCTGAAGGCCTGTTCACAACTGCGATAAGTTTACAATAATTATTATCACCAACACCAACCGCATTAGGCAAGTATATGTTGCTACAAGCCCCAGGCTAGCCGTGCGTCGGCGAGGCGATGCTCAATCTGCAGGTGTCGATCCTGATTCCAGATGATTTCGACTTGCACGAGGATATGAATTATTTTGGGTGCTTTGGTACGAGGAATTAGGTGGTCCATCTTTTTTCCACTCCTCAATTTTTCAATTTTGTTTGTGGAATGAAATGAGTTGATCTAGCATCAACTCATTCTCCAAAAGCTAATAATTAGTATATGCACGAGAAATAACAAAAATTCATGGAGCAAACTCATGATACATCACGTCACCTTAGTTTTCATCATAGTTAAATCAAGCTCAGGAAGGCAGTGGCACTGGTAGCCACCACGAGCCCTTGCGATGTTAAAGTCATGTTTGACGCGTCCTCGCTGTAGTTGTTGTGAGTTTCTTCTTCTTCTTCTTCTTTGCCAAACATGCTTTTTCACAAACACATGTGTGAAGCTCCTTGTTCTATGCCCTTACAAATGAGTAGAGGTGAAACTAAAAAATGTAGTTTTTAATAACTCTCTCATTTGCCTCTCATGCATAAAATTGTTGTAGTATTTTGACAAACAGTTAGCTCAGCTTCGGCAAATGGTACACAACCACGCAGGGTACGTGGGGTTGGAAAGAAGAGAAAAGAAACAGACTGTTTTGAATATAGAAAATGGTAAATTTAGAGATTAGTAAGTAGTCTAACTTCTAGAGCAGTTTTTATTTTGGAGCAATCATGAAATTTGTTATTTATTTTTAGACAATCGTTTGAAGTTGCTATGATACTGTCAAAAAAATATCTTCAAGCAGTTCACAAAAGAGTACAGAAAACGGGCATCTTTTTGGGCGGGTGCATGTCTCTCCGGCCCGCCCGACAGTCCCTAATGGATCATGCGGTCATGCCTTTTGGCTAGGTGCAGGTGCAGCATCGACTATTGCTCGAACTGGAATAAAGCAGGAGCCATCGCATCTCCACCGTCCACTCCAATCAGCATCCGTACGTGAAACACGAGCAGAGAAAGTAGGGAGATTGACAGCAACCGTACGTGAAACACGAGCAGAGAAAGTAGGAAGATTGACAGAGGCACACTTCATACACGAACCATTTCTTACATGATATAATCAACTCATCAAAGTTCACGGCAGAAGCAGCCGAACATATGCATCAAGCAAAGGTTCATACATCACTCGTCACACTTAGTCCAACAACGATGGTTCATACAATACCAACGCTGACACTTAGTGTAGTATCGCACATTACATATATTAATAATTTATGCGTTATTATTATGTATTATCGTGGAAACGGAATGGAACATAGCACTCACACAGGCATCTCAGAAGCGCCTCTTATTTCCAGAAACTTCGGTAACAATCACTTCCCTTATTACCACAGGAGCTCCTTGGTGCGGCTCACCCACACATTTTCTTGTTCCTGCCAACAGAAGGAACCATTATTAGTTGACAGACCCATCTAATAGCAGAGTACGATGGTATTACTGAGTTTTAAAAAGTCAGATTAGGACAATGGGACACCGGCTCAGTCTGTGGTACTAAGTTTATTTATATATCTCTTATTTCGTTTTTTTTTTCTGTTTCCTCTTCTAATAAAAATCCGGCAAAGCTTTTGCCGCCTTTCTAAAAAAGTCAGATTAGGACATATAGTATATTAACATCAATGATGAGATTTTTTGCAACATCTCAGATCTTAAGCAGCTTATTCTTTCCTCCTTATTTATAATAAGGAGCTTATTCATTATCCTTCTTCTTCTTTGCTATAAACCTTAATTCATATAGAGGATACGAAGGATAATCATTGCCAAGAAGAAGGCCGGGCAAAGTCAGCGTGGAGGGAGACTAGAACATTTTGGGGTAATTAGATTATTTGTTGTTCATTGCTTTTCCCATCATAAGCTGGTAAGTTGATCACAGGGTATATATAGAGCAGCCGAGTCCCTAGGCGCTCAGCTCAGGCTTCTCGTTTCTCTCCCAGCCATTACTTCCTCACCGGCAGCTTACTACCCTTAATTGCCAAGGCTGCACATGCGCCTCCTTGGGTCTTGCCCCTAGCATAACTATTATTCCCCAACCAACTACTGACTGCAATTGACCACAACTGCACGCGCCTGTAGTGCTGGTTTCTCGCCAGTCCCTGGCTGCCAGATCCCGGGGAGGCTGGTTGCCCTGGTGGTCGGCGTGGCCTGATCCCCTTGAACCAGAGAAGGACACTGCCGCTGGACGCTCTTGCTGCAGGGCAACGACCTGCCCTTGCAAGTCACTGGTGGAGGCGATAAGGGATTGGATGAGCTTGGCCAAATCAGCCATGGTGGGTCCTGCCATTTGGTGACGAGATGGAGGCAGCCGAGTGTGGTGGCGAGGATGAAGCGATGGTGGGAGGCGTGGTGGCGGCGTATGAGCAGATGAGGAACGCCTCGTTGAAGGCGCAGGTTTGACCGCTGCCCGCATCTTCCTTGTGGTGTGCCTTATAAGGAACCCTCGCGATGCTGCCTTTAGCCGCACCGCTATTTGAAGCTCATACTCTGACTTCTCCATGTGAGCACAGTAGCGGCTGAGCATTACGAGGGGGCGATCCATCTCCTCTACAAGACGGCGCGTCCCCTCAACAAGGGTAGTGATTGACGCATCACTTGATGGGTGATGGATGAACGACAACAGAAGCCAAAGGAAAGGATCTCTCACTCATGACATGGAGGGGGCAGATGGCGTTGTGACTGCTGCGTGTGGCAGCGGAGCTGAGCTCGAAGACGAACACCTAGAAGCCGATACCATATGCCAAGAAGAAGGCTGGACAAAGTCGGCTTGGAGGGAGATTAAAACATTTTGGGGGTAATTAGAGTGTTTGTTGTTTATTGCTTTTCCCATCATAAGCTGATTACAGGGTATATATAGAGCAGCCCAGCCCCTAGGCACCCACCTCAGGCTCCATAATTAGCACATGTTTGTTGTAGCACAATATTGTCAAATCATGGACTATTTAGACTTAAATAATTAATTAGTCGCTATATGTGCAATTAATTATTTTTTTAGTCTACATTTAATACTCTATGCATGTATCCAAACATGCGATGTGATAGGGTGTAAAGTTTGGAGGGAGAACTAAACAAGGCCTTTTTCATTCTGATGGTGTAAACAGAAATGTTACCAATACAACTGTTAAAGAGCTTTTCAAGAACAAATCAAACTATTCAACAATTCATGACGGTTGTTTATGTGCAGTACATCAAAATGACAAGTAGGCAAAAAAAAAAAAACAATTACTACTGATAGTGGTTTAACTTCTGGCATTTCCAATAAAGACGGTTGGTGCCTAAAATATGGATGAAATAATGTTGCAGTAGGAAACTATATAGAATACTATGTGCAGCCCAAATTCCAGAGAACTTACACCAGGGAACAATCTTCCAGCGCTGGTTGTCTCCCTCGCACCACTCCCACAGCACAATGGACGATCCGTCGCGCACACCACCATGGTCCTTGTCTCCATGTAGAACGTCAAAATTCAGGTAGATGTTGTTTACCATCCTAATGCAGCGGAATCCATCCCCTACGTCCTTGCTCTCTGTCCACAGGACAGACTCATCCAGGGAGTCTGGATTATGGCGAGTCAGAAGAACCTAAAAATAGTCCATTGAAGATAACATGGGTTAAGCATGAAACAAATCTCATAAACGGTTTGTTGTGCAATTAGGAATTCGTAAGAACACAACCATACTACCATGACTAACATTAACAAATTATTTTAGGACAAATGAGACTAGGCAGCGTGATATGCACATGGACACTGACAAGAGCAGCGTGATATGCACATGGATGCGGATATCAAACACCAAGGACAGGTGCAGATATATACTATTGACAAGGTAACCACTACAGCACACTGATATAATTGTACAATATTTGCTGAAGTACATGACAATGGTTAATCAAACATTATTTAAAATTAGGACAAAAAACAAAAAACAAACCATGCAAGCCCTGCATGTTTATGGTACTTTACTTCGGACAGTAATAACAGAATCTTAGTTAACTGTTAACCAAGACAAATAGCTGTGCTTCGGAATACTACTCGCAATCAAGGGAAAGGCATGCGTTAATTTTCTGCAGCTGTGTAATGATTCAAGCGTTGTTGTTCATTTCTGATACTATTTGAATGTTGAAGCAAATCTAGTTCCATGTTAGGGAGCAACAGTACAAGGAATGAAGGAATGCTGCGAGCGCAAGTTTGGGTGTGCCATTAGCATTAGTCTCAAAGTTGTGCATATAAGATCAATAGTCGCTGAGTACATTTCCACAAGCATTTTGTGATTATATAATAGGTTATAGGTAGATGACTGTTAAAAGTACACGAATGAAGAAGCATGGTGGCCTCGAGCAGAGAGACTTACAGGGTGTGACTGGCCAAGGGAATGCTTGAGAGCCTCTCCGGTGGCCTTGTTGACGAGGACGATGGCAGGGTAGCCTTCCTCATCCTTCACCCTGGTGCTGTACTTCATGTCCTTGATCCAGTGCTGCATCGATCATAAGCAAAGTTGAATAAAGTCACCACAAGGCAAGGAGAGAAATGTCAAAGGGAGGAATTCCTAATTTTTTAATTTTATTTTTGTGTGTGTTCCCCACTCCCCAGAAAGAAAAAGACAAGGCAGGATCGCATCAACGAAGCCGCCAGATTTCCAAGCAAGACCGGGACCGGACGGTAGTCTTCGTCCAGACCCCGCGATCAGAACTCGGATTTGGGGCAGTTGAAACTCAACGTGAACAGGATCAGGCCGCGTCTACATCAACACCCAACAGCAAAGAGCAGAGTACAGTGAAATGGAGCAAATATCTTCGGGTAGGCAGGGCCGGCGCCACCGGAAACGTTACCTGCGCCTCGTCATCACGGGCTGTGCGCGCGAGGCAGACCTTGCCGTTGCGGACGGCGAGGCTGTACTGGTCCTCCCCAGCCTTGCAGTAGATCCTGTACGTCTGCTGCTTCACCGGCGCGGCGCCGCCGCTCCCGCCCCCGTGGTGCGGGCGCGTCTCGTGGCCGTACTCGGATCCGCCGCCGCCGTGGTGCGGGCGGGCCTCGTGGCCGTACTCGGAGCGGCCACCGCCCCCGTAGGCGCCACCATGGCCGCCGCCGCCGTAGTGCGGCCTCTCGTCGCCGACCTCGTGCGCGACGTGGACGACGTTGCCGTACCCGCCGCCCCCGGCGCCATAGGCCGGAGGGGGCGCGTGGCCGTACGGGTCGGGTGGCGGCGGCTGGCCGTAGCCGCCGTAGGCCGGGGGCGGCGGCTGGCCGTAGCCGCCATGGGCCGGGGGCGGCGGCTGGCCGTAGCCGCCGTAAGCTGGGGGCGGCGGGCCCCTGCGGTCGTCGTCGTCGTCGTCGCGGCGGTGGCCGTGGTGGTGATGGTGGTGCGGGAACTCCATGATTGGCGATCGAGTGGGGAAATGGATCGATGGATCGGGCCGGGCCGAGACGGCTCGTTTATATTCTGTGGCCGGTCTGGTCTGGTTGGTCGGTCCGGTCGAGCCCGGTCTGGTCTGGGTGAGGCTGACGCGGGGGCGGGTCGGCGGGGTGGAGTGGAGCCTCGTGCGGGGCGTGGAGCGCGGGCATTTGATTCGATGCGCGTCGTGATGTGAGGTCGGGGGACGAGCGCGACCTGGGCACACACGGTCGACAAGCCGAGGTCGATCGGGCGGAAACGAATCAATTTGATTCCATGTGCCACGTCGCGAGGCGCGTAGTACGTTGTGACGTCCACGTAGTGGCCAGGTGGTCTTCCTGTATTTGTCCAGCTGCCAGTTTTTCCTGCCACGTTGGTAGTACAATAATGTGCTATGCTGCTCACGTGTTGGCGTGTTGCTATCTCCTTAAATTTTCGGATTTTCCCGCACGTGAATCATGGTATACAGACAGTAACCGCCAGGAGACATATGGTGTCCTCTCATTGCACCGACCACGTCGGATGCGCCCCTACATTACGGCCTACCAACCCCTTCAATTATTCACCCTGTTCGGCTGGCTGATCCAGCTAGCATCAGCCAGCCATTCAACATTGTTTTTTTTCAGAACAATCCGTCAGCCAGCCGTACCGTACCAGCCAGCCGAACACAGTGATTGTCTCATTATTTTTTATTGCTCTTTTTTTCACTTTGCACAAGCATGTCCGTCCACAGCTATAAGTTTAGTACTCCATCGAAGAAAATTTAGCACAGCTACTCCGATCTGATTCGACAGAGTATCTTGTTGCTCGGAGAGGTCGAGCTATTTTTAAATTGGCCTGGTCTGATGATCGATCTCTGTGCTATTTCCGGCAGCCTAACTTTCTGTTGACGCTCAATCTAGACAACACACAGTAGGTGGTAGGTCGCACAAGTCTCGCACGGAGCAAAACAGCGCGAACAGCAGGGGCCTGTGAAACCCGGCCTAGACGACTTTTCCAGCCTGGCCGATTTTGGGAACCGGCTGGACTGACTTTCTCGGGTGACATCGAGGAGGCTAGGGCTTGAGGTACTTAGCCGTTGGGACGACCGGTAACTGCAGCAGAGGACGTTTGGTGGTCGATGTAGCGTCCGTCCTTCGCCGGAAAACTCCCGAACACCCTTCGGAAAGATCCGTCGGAGAGATACGTGGAGGTTTCCCTACGGACCGCGGAGGCCGCCTAGAACGCCGACTAAACTCACGGAGAGTCGAGCCGATGAGAATCTACTTTGTAGATCTGTTTTGACGATTGGATGGTTAAGATCTCAATCGGCCATGATCCTCCATATATATTGAGGGGGTTGACTTATCCCACTAGGAAACACGTATCAAGGTAGGTCTCCAAGTTTCTCAAACCAAAATATTGCCAAAAACCGATCTAATCTATTAATCGGCTCGGACTCGACCAAACCCAGCCAAACCAGGTCCAAACCTGGCCAAGACGGGTTTCACGAGGCCCCTAGTAGTGACACGCGGCAAGCTGTCGGGGCCCAGCACAGGGGCCAAACCCGGCCTAGCCAGGTCCCAAACCCGGCCTAGCCTATTTTGTCGATGCGGCTGTTGGCAATTTCTGACGCAATCACCAAGGCTAAAGATATCCCCGGCAACAACGCCAAAAATGCTTGTTGACAGATACTAACGCTATCAAAAGAATGTAGCCAAATCTATCCTCTAGTAGTGTAACAATACTTCTTAACGCAATCATTGGGGTTGTCAATCCCTATGCTCAAAGTATGTGATTGTTGACACTTCTAACGTAGCTACTAGGAATAAAGTTATTTCTAGCAACGGTGCCAAAAATGCTATGGGTAGCTCTATAGGATAGGTGATAGGATTCTGCAAGAGCACAGAACTATCGTGTAGCACTTTACCTGGGAGTATCAGGTGTCGAATTTATATTTTTCCAAAGGAAGGTTATGTTTGTGATTCCAAGGATATGATAGTTAAGGATATAGATATGGATAAATGGGGTAATAACCTTAATAATGATAAATCAATGAAGTATAACTAAGGTGGAAACACGCTAGGTTGCTCTGGAGTTTTGGGGGAGAACTCTATCTCAGTAAAAGATCAAATGATTGTTATACCAAAGAGACCGCTATACTCGGGACACGCAAAGTCCTAAACTCGTCGGGGTTCGACTGATTAGGCACCGTACGTCTCAAAGTCCTACGCTTATACCGGATACTAGGCCGAACGTGGTGGAATCCAGAGGATCTTAGGGCTGTCACCACCTAGAACCTACCACTACTATCCGTGGGTCTAGCGGCACTCAAGGGTAAGCTATAGCCTAAACACCGCACTTAATTTATAAAACTTACTACTCTAACTCGAGCTCAAGAATTAGAGCACTCTAACCAAGCAATGAGCAAATATGCAACTGCTTAAAGTATAACAATAAGTAAATGAAGAAGGGGATCTTTATTACCGATAAGAGTGAAGAACACGGTAGAGGAGGTCGCCGACAAGCCTGGCTCCTCCACAGACTTCCTCCTTCTCCCGACTTCTCTCCAACACTCTACTCTTCTCTAGCTAGCACTATTTCTAAGAGCAGAACTTCGCTAGAGAGAGAGATGAGCTACATACTAACTATGAGCTGAATCTCAAATGATTTGCTAGAGGTGTTTCTAGTGTGTCTCTCTTTACAAGTGAGGATCTAAATCATATTTATAGTGTAGGAGTGCTACAGGGATACTTGTAGAGGTCCTGGAGGTCGGTGGCGCGAAGGAGCAAGGCGGGCTTCCCCTTGGATGCACCGCCTTGCATCCTATGGCTCTCCTTCCTCCCCTATGGCGGTTGCAACGTCGGTTGATGTCCTGGAATGGCGGTTTGCAACCCATGGGAGGATGACATGTGGGTCCTTCAATCCATGGCACATCACTTGATCACCGTTGGATAAAAACCGACTTCATTTGATGGTGTAGATGACTCCTGGACACCTTCACTCGGATTGTGGACGTGCCACTCAACTTGGACAGGGAGGACACCCTGTTGATAGGGCCACGGGATCCTCGTGCCTTGTATCTGAGCCGTTGATGTTGTTTCAACGTGCCACAGGCCATTTGGAAAGATGGCACATGGATCAGTGAGGTGGCAAGTGCCATTTGGCACTTTTGACAGGGCGGGCACCCCCCTCTGGCTCCCATGTGGCAGCTGAGGTGTCAAGCTGTCTTGGTATCCTTCAGTTTTGCCTTGTTTCACCATTTTTCCTGCATACATAAGATTTCTCCAAGGATATGTGGAACTAGGTAAGTTTCAAGGTGGGTTCTTTGCATTTCATGTGGTTTTACCTTGATTTTGGGTGAAATGTTGACGGTAAAATAGAGTGTTAGCGACCGTCAACAAACTCCCCCAAGCTAACCTTTTACTTGTCCTCAAGCAAAGACATGATTTTAACATGGCAATGTTGGATCAAAAATTTCTTTAATGTAACAATTCACAAAGATCTTGCATACAAACCAACACTGTTATACTATTGAGCATGATTCAGAAATTCATCTTATGTCTTAACTATATGGGGCTTATAGCTTTTTCACCATGGGTCATGCAAAAACAAGATAGCATAGATAAGTAGATACTTCATCTCTTTGGTAGAGTGAGATCATTCACTAGAGAGTTTTTATTCTTTTGAAAAAGAAAATCTTGCTTTGGTTCCTTTAATGGTACTCTCAACCACTCCTTAGTGTGATAGACCTCACAAGAGCTCAAAAGAGCTTTTCATGGCTATCCTAAAACTTATGTGGGGTTTATGGGATTGGAGCAAAAGCATACTTGAACTGAATATATTGCAAGATTAGACTCTTAGATCATAGGGAGCAACAAGTCATATAAAATGATCAAGAAGTGCAAGTGTAAATTATTTGGTGGACTGCTTGAGACTTATTCCTTTGCCTTAGACAGGGGAGAGCAAGGTTACTGAATACATAGTTTTTTTAAGAAGGGATATGGGCACCTGCCCATGGGACATTTGTCCTCTTTTGTTTTCCTTGAGCACTTGCTCTCTTTTTTCAGTAACCTATACTTCTCATCTATCAAAAGGACAAAAGTTGATTGTGGTTGGTTGTCTCAATTGGTGTATGGAGCATAGATGCATACTTCCAGTGTAGAAGTAATACATAGATGACATGTGTACGTGATCTTGATCAAAGAATATGACTAGTTTCTCTACCTAGATCAAATAAGGTCTAAGCAGGCTCAAAACAGACAAGAGCTCTTTCTTTTGGTGGTTTTAGTTGGTGGTGGATGTATGGCTTGATGGTAGGTATTTAATTTCATAAAGGAACCATGAGTAAGAATTTGTATTTTATAAATCAAAATCTCTAGTTGGTTCTCACTCATTCCTTAGATCAGGTAAAGGTTCTACTTATACCAATTTCAATCTTGCAAGAGCATACTTAGGTTATTAGCATGTGCAACCCACAATAGTGTTTGACTAAAGACAGATTTCAGATATCACACTCAAAACTTTCATAGTAAGGATTGTGTAACAAGATTTGCAAATCATCATAAAGCAATTGTTCATCATTTCCAACACAGACATATCATATTCATCATTATTTTTATTTATTTATTATTATGCAAGAATTTAGAATTGCTTTTCACATTACGACTCACAGTAATTAAGAAAAAGAGCTGGGGTTAGAAACTATACCTTGGCGAGGATGACGGCTCCCCCAAGCTAGCTTCTTCTCCAGGATCGGATTCTCCTCTTGGTCGGGTTGTTTCCTCTTTTGTATCTTATTATGATCACTAGCCTTTGCTTTTTATTCTACTTTTATTTATTACTACTATGATAAATCAAATTTATATTATATTTTTTTTATTTTATTTTAATCTCTCTTTTATTATGGTCTTAAATGCAGGGCATAAATTTAATCATGTTTCTAACAATTAATTGATTTAATGCATGAAGAAGGGAAATATGCCTATGCAATAATTAAATAGAGAGATAGAATACTTACTCCCATAGCTGTCCTTCCTCGGAAGGAGGTTCTTCCTTGATCGTTGTCTTCTTCTCATCTTGTCCTTCTTTGACGGTAACGGTGTCTGGTGTAGAGGTTGTAGATGATGGTTCCTTCTTAATATCATCTCTGTCTTTCTTATTTCTCCAGATTCTTGATTTTCTCCTTCTCATGGATCGACTCTTATTTTTCTGTATGTTAGTTGCATGGTGCGGTGCACAAGAGAAAACAAATCTTTCTTTCTTCCATTTATATAGAAATACATGCTACCACTAGCAATAAATATGCATGGATTCATAGTATTCAAGAAAGGTCGGCTCAGAATGAAGGGTAAGTTGTGTAACAACCCTAAAAATCCACACAATCTAAAAATCCCAACCAATTAAAATTATTTATTTATTTATTGTGAAAACCCATTTTTCTTGTGCAAGCATATAGGTTTCATTATGAAATTGGTAAATAAAGGAGTGTAGTTTGCATTTTAATTCCATTCACATAGAATAATAACTTATGCATCACATTTGGGATTTATTGCAATTTATGTTTGTATTTACTCAATAATTAAAATGGGCAATATATGTATATATACACTAAACTGAAAATAGAAAAGGAAAAAGAGAGTTAGGCCAGCCATTCGTTTCGGCCAGCCGGGTCGCTAAGCCAGCCCAAGCCCGCCCGACCTTCCTCTCCTCATCTCACCACGCGTGGCCCACGTCGCGGCTCGGCAGCGCACGCGCACGACCGGCACACACGCGCTCGCGCTCGCGCTCGCTGCCAACCCGGCCCCGCCTGTCAGCCGCTCTCGCCCCCCCACTGTTCTTCTTCCTCACGAAGGCGACGCGCCTGCCGGGGGTGTCGTGCGAATGGCGTGACCCCGGTCCCACAGCCGACAGCATGGCAGAGCCCTGACCCCGCTGTCCCCCTCCTGTCCCCTCCTTTCTTGGCCGCCAAGCGAACCCGCGCCCATCCGGAGCCCTAGATCCACTCGAGCCACGGCCCTTCGATCGGCCGAGCGCAATCAGGACCGTTCGCCATTGGAGCTGGCCAAGCTCGCCTATAAATTGGAGCACCCCGAAGCCTTACCCTCATTTTCCCTCGCCGCCACCGCAGCACAGACCGGCACACCGCACCAAACCGAGAGAGAGAGCGTAGGAGAAGGGCGGAGCAGAGGAGGAGAAGCTGCCGGAGCGCCGCCGCCGCGGAGCACGCCGGAGCCGGACACGGAGGAGAAGCCCGAGCTGCGGACGAGGAGCGGCACGGCACTGCGATCGCTCTGCACGGCTCCGACTCGCCACTGCACCGCCATCCTAGCTTCACCGACACCACGGTGAGCCACCGCACGCCACGTCCGAACCTTGCCCTGCTTTTGCCATGGCGTTCCACCCTCGGGACGCGCAGGCACGAGCCTTTACCGGCTCGGGAAGATCACCTGCACCATGCACTCATTCGACCGGCCGAAACCCCCGGACTACAAGCTTGCTAGACCGAGAACGCAGCACGACGCGTTCTCGGCGGAGCGCGCTCACCACCGACGCGTTCCGACGCCGAATCACCCGTTCCGAGCAATCCGTCTAGCAACCGTATAGGTTAGAGCGTCGTGGAGCACCGCCACGACCCCCTCGAGCTAGCTACGCGGATCTAAGCGCTAGAGAAAGCCTGAATCGCCTTGGCCGCGTGCGCCGCGACCTTACCGGAGCGCCGCCGCGAGCCGTCGCCAAAAGAAGGTCATGCCATGGCTAAAGTTCACCACCAGAGTGTTGTATGCCTCTCTGGCCTCACCAATTTGACAAGACCGCATTCGATTGAACCAATACTTGGTCGTAGCCGCGATGCCGCTTTCCGCCGTCGTCGGCGACACGCCGCCGCCACAACCGAGCACCTTGGAAAGCTCGGTAGCCAAAATTGGTAGTTGGTATACCATCGCCATAGACCCTGGACGCGTATACATCCCCTAGAAGACCTCCTTAGCCCCGCCGGAACCTCACAGTCGCGACGACATCGCCGCCGACACGTTCCGCCTCGCCTAAGATCCGTTCCGAGTACCCCCGGTCGCCTCGCGCTGCGGAGAAAGGCCGCCGAGGTTCGCCAAGTCTGCCTCGGCACCGCCGCTAGAAAGCCGAGCCCTGCCTTGCCGAAATATGGTCATCGCCGCCCTGTCATCGTCCGCCGCACCGGAGAGACACCGCCGCCTTGAACAGACGCCCTGGAACCCTGCTAGCACCGAATCTTCCGATTCAGCCCGAGCCTCCCCAGGAGAGCTCGGGAGAGCAGCACCCTCGGCGCACCAAATCTCCGATTCGCCCGAGCCTCCCCAGGAGAGCTCGGAGAGCAGCCCCTCGGCGCCCAAATGTCCAATTCGCCCGAGCCTCCGCAGGAGACCTCGGGAGAACGGCACCCTCGGGCGCCCAAATTTCCGATTCGCCCGAGCCTCCGCGAGAGACCTCGGGAGAACGGCACCCTCGGGCGCACCAAATTTCCGATTCGCCCGAGCCTCCGCGAGAGACCTCGGGAGAACGGCACCCTCGGGCGCACCGAATCTCCGATTCGCCCGAGCCCCCCGGGAGAGCTCGGGAGAACGGCACCCTCGGCGCCGCGAATTTCCGATTCGCCCGAGCCCCGCCGAGGTACGCCGAACTATGCCGAGCCCCGCCGAGCTACCCCCGACCCCCGCCGAGCTACCCCCGACCACCGCCGAGCCACGCCGAGCTACGCCAACTCCGGCAACTCTCTGGGAACCAGCATCGAACACCTGGTGGGCGACCATCGGGTCTGTGTTCTGTTGAGGCGCCACTTGCCGCACTACTGGACCCGCGCGCCACGTGGACCAATCCCGAGCTGCCCCTGATTTACCGACCAGTTTTCCCATTTTCAGAAAATAGGATAATCTTCGGAAATTCATAACTTATTCATACGATGACCAAAAATTGCGCACCATATATCAAAATTCTCAGGAAAATGAGATCTACAATCTAAGACTATGTTTGTGTGCATTTGGCTCTTTATTTTATTGGATTTTTCTGAAATACTCTATAGGAGTCGCTGACGCGACTATTTCGTGTTCGATTTCAGAGCCGGAGGAGGATCTGACTAAGGAAGACGACCACGAGTACTTCCAAGAGCTAGGAGACGACTACGAAGGTGCCACGTCCCACCAAATCCTTAGATCCTAATTACGCATTGCAAATGACATTGTTGCTATTGCTTTATGATTATGTATGGATTGGTTGCATGGTAGTATATTTGAATTCCCTGCCTTGATAAGACTTTACCCTGCTATCCGCTGTTAGGTTAGCTGCTGCTTAATTTACTGTTACTCTTCCACTACTTTCTACTTGCTATATGCTATGTGGTGGAATTGGGACGGTGTATAACTGATTATAACCACTGGGAGAGAGTGCTGCGTGCGTCTTGGGTGCGTGGTAAGGGTTGATGTCGACCAAGTGGGATGTGAGACGAGCCCATGGGGCAAGTCGTGCCGGGGGTGCAACCTGGGCATCCCCAAGCGAGATACCTGTGGCGGGTAAAGTTGTTGAGGAGGTTCCGGGTGGGATAGCCTTGGTGGTTTGAAGCCCGTGGACGGAGGTGCTGTGATAGCACGGGGAGAGTATCCCCTAAGTGGAGATGCCTGCTTGGTCAAACCTAGGATGGACTAGTTTCAGGTTCATGGGAATCCTTTTCTACTCACTCGCTTCTGATGGGCGGGAGACGGCTGGACTACTTGGTAGGACGGTGCCACTACTGCTAGGTTGAGAGGTGATAAGGGTGGGCGGAGACGGTCGATGGGTTCCCGTTCCGTTCTAGATGCACAGTACCACTGGATGGGCCCGGTACTGTGTCTCCCAGTCTCAGCATAACGGTGTAGGATCCGGAATATCCCAGGGCTGAGTGGTAGGGTGGCATCGACCTAGGCAAGCAAGCACCCGGAATTCTGCCTAGGTGTTTGCGCAACACCTATGATGGCTAATCTTGTGGGTAGTGAAACCTCTGCAGAGTGTACGGTTGATCGATCGATACATATGCCAACCTGTTGGCTATGGACCCTTCCTGTGAAGCTTCTACTAGTGTAGTGAGTGTTCTCTTCTTCCCCTGGATGACATTTTTCCGGCAGTGTACCCGTTGTGGTAGTGTGCCGCTGAGATAGGCCCGAGAGGGAGTTGGGCCTGTCGAATGAGAGTGAGGTGTGGGTATGTGAGGTGTGGTGATGGGAAAAGGGATGATGGTGTTAACTGGTGATAAAACTTGACTAATTAAACATTGATTACAGCTGCATAGGAAAACCTCAGCCTATAGGTCTGCTTGTATAGCCTTGCATCCACTTTCCACAAAGCAAATGCTGCATAGGTGGGCTCCGTGGCCAGTACAAATCGTACTGATAAATTTGCTGTCAGGTGACGAGAATGAGTACGACTTCGAGGGAGATGATGACGAGGAATAGGGTCACGTGCTACACTCAAGTTGGCCGTGAAGGATGAATCGCTTCCGCATCTTCTAAAGCTTCTCTGATTGTTGATTCCGCCAGTGTGGCGATGTAATAAATATTTATGTAAGACTTATTTACCGTTGTATGGATCCTGGTGGCAACTGAGATATGGGTAATTTCATGGATTGTCCCAAGCAATCTGTTGAATTACAATTCGAGCCTGTGGATTTCCTTTCACGGAAATCGAGGTCGTTTCAAGTTGTCTCTATTACCCATGTCTAAAATCATGAAATCGGCAGGCACAAAGTTGTTTCTTACTTTTACCAGAACATCACAAAGTACTCCTTCTATGTACCAAGTTTTTTGATCAGCTAATTGCACATATGCAGAAGTTGGTACTAGTTCAGTGTAGAACAACTTTTCATAATATTCTTTAGACATGATGTTAATGCTAGATCCCAGATCACATATAACATTATGGAACTTTTGAGATTGAATAGAGCAAGATATGATAGGGGTTCCAGGATCTCCCTTTTTAGTTGAAAAATTCCATCCATCTATTTCATAGCCATTATAACTAATAGTAACAAGATTACAAGATTCCATGGTTGTTTCAGGCTTTCCTGGTATTCTATCTTTTTCAAAAGATGGAATTGCAGCTGCTAGTTGTGCTAATTGGGTTTCAAGCATCTTATTGAAACTAAGTTGATTCTTAATTGCAGAAGAGAAATCATCCAATTTAGCATTTATGCTATCTAGCATCCTATCATTAGCATGGAGCTTCTTGTTTATACTATCAGTCATTCTACCTTGACCATAGACAAGATCTTTAAGAGAAGGGTAGTTATTACCTTGGTTGTTTAGACGTTTCCAATTTAGCATTTATGCTATCTAGCATCCTATCATTAGCATGGAGCTTCTTGTTTATACTATCAGTCATTCTACCTTGACCATAGACAAGATCTTTAAGAGAAGGGTAGTTATTACCTTGGTTGTTTAGACGTTGCGAAAAATTGAAAGTGTTACCTTGAGAATTGGAGCGCTGAGTCCATCCTTGGTTTGAAGAACGGAAATTGTTATCATTGTTGATGAAATTGAGGTCTTCATGTGTCTCAGGACAATGGAGTCCAGAATGGCCAGCTTCTCCACAGACTTCATACGTCATGTGAGTCTCCATGGCTTGCATGGTCTTAGGTGTACGCATTCTCTCGCAATTTTCAAGCCTTTTGGTCAGTTGGTCCACTTTAGCTGCAATCATGTCAGCTTCCTTTAAAGAATGCATGTCTCGCTTACGCGGTTGCAAACATACCTCGTTCTATCCTTGGTTGAACACCATCTTCTCGATCAAAGCCTTCGCATCTGAAACTTTAAGAGAAAAGAATGCTCCACCGGTGGCGGCATCTAGATGGCTTCTATCAAGAGGGGTTAATTCATGGCAGAAGTTTTGAATCAAAAGCCAATCCTCCATACCATGGCGTGGATAGGCAGCGACATACTCTTGCATTTGTTCCCAAGCCTCAGGAATCGATTCATCGGTTTGTTGTTGGAAAGTAGAGATCTTATTGCGAAGGGCATTGGTCTTGCCTAGAGGAAAGAATTTCACTAGGAAAGAGTTAGAACATTTTCCCCATGTGTCCACATCATTTCGGTTCGTATAGAACCATTGCTTAGCTTTTTCTAACAAAGAGAAAGGAAAGAGTCGCAAACGAATTGCGTCTGGGGTTACTCCTTTAATGTTAAAGGTGCTGCATATCTCCAAGAAGTGTTGGAGGTGTGCATTAGCATCCTCGTGAGTTTTGCCACAAAATGGGCTAGCTTGAACCATTGTAATTAATGCGGGCTTTAATCGAACTGAGTGTTCGCCTCGATAACACCAGGGCCTGTTGCTATATTAGCAGCAGAAGGTGCAGATAATTCACGGATGGTCCTTTCGACCATATTCGTGATTCTAAGGATAACTATCTAGACTTGACTCAAATCAAAGGAATTCAACAGTTGTCTTCCTCGGTAACGGCGCCAAAAATGCTTATTGGCAATTCCTGACGCAATCACCAAGGTTAAAGATATCCCCGGCAACGGTGCCAAAAATAATTGTTGACAGACACTAACGCTATCAAAAGAATGTAGCCAAATCTATCCTCTAGCAGTGGTAACAATACTTCTCAACGCAATCACTGGGGTTGTCAATCCCTATGCTCAAAGTATGTGATTGTTGACACATCTAACGTAGCTACTAGGAATAAAGTTATTTCTAGCAACGGTGCCAAAAATGCTATGGGTAGCTCTATAGGATAGGTGATGGGATTCTGCAAACGCACAGAACTATCGTGTAGCACTTTACCTGAGAGTACCAGGTGTCGAATTTATATTTTTCTAAAGGAAGGTTGGGTTTGTGATTCCAAGGATATGATAGTCAAGGATCTAGATATGGATAAATGGGGTAATAACCTTAGTAAGGATAAATCAATGAAGTATAAGTAAGGTGGAAACACGCTAGGTAGCTCTGAAGTTTTGGGGGAGAACTCTATCTCAGTAAAAGATCAAATGATTGTTATACCAAAGAGACTGCTATACTCGGGACACGCAAAATCCTAAACTCGCCGGGGTTCGACTGATTAGGCACCGTACGTCCCAAAGTCCTACGCTTATACCGGATACTAGGCCGAATGTGGTGGAATCCAGAGGATCCTAGGGCTGTCACCACCTAGAACCTACCACAACTATCCGTGGGCCTAGCGGCACTCAAGGGTAAGTTTTATCCTAAGCACCATGCTTAATCTATAAAACTTACTACTCTAACTCGAGCCCAAGAATTAGAGTGAAGAAGAGGATCTTTATTACCGATAAGAGTGAAGAACACCGCAGATGAGGTCGCCGACAAGCCCGGCTCCTCCACAGACTTCCTCCTTCTCCCGACTTCTCTCCAACACTCTACTCTTCTCTACCTAGCACTGTTCCTAAGAGCAGAGCTTCGCTAGAGAGAGAGGAGCTACATACTAACTATGAGCTGAATCTCAAGTGATTTGCTAGAGGTGTTTCTAGTGTGTCTCTCTTTACAAGTGAGGATCCAAGTCCTATTTATAGTGCAGGAGTGCTCCAGGGGTACTTGTAGAGGTCTTGAAGGTTGGTGGCGTGAAGGAGCAGGGCGGGCGCCATCCTAGGAGGACGGGCGCCCCCTTGGATGCACCGTTTTGCATCCTACGGCTCTCCTTCCTCCCCTATGGCGATTGCAACGTCAGTTGATGTCCTGGAATGGCGGTTTGCAACCCCTGGGAGGATGACATTTGGATTTTTCAATCCATGGCACATCACTTGATCACCGTTGGATGAAAATCGACTTCATTTGATGGTGTAGATGACTCCTGGACACCTTCCCTCGGATTGTGGACATGTCACTCAACTTAGACAGGGCGGGCGCCCCGTTGATAGGGCCACCGGATCTTCGTGCCTTGTATCTGAGCCGTTGATGTTGTTTCAACGTGCCACATGCCATTTGGGAGGATGGCACACGGATCAGTGAGGTGGCAAGTGCCATTTGGCACTTTTGACAGGGCGGGCGCCCCCCTCTGGCTCCCATGTGGCAGCTGAGGTGTTAAGCTATCTTGGTATGCTTCAGGTTTGCCTTATTTCACCATTTTTCCTGCATACACAACATTTCTCCAAGGACATGGGGAACTAGGTAAGTTTCAAGGTGGGTTCTTTGCATTTCATGTGGTTTTACCTTGATTATGGGTGAAATGTTGATGGTAAAATAGGGTGTTAACGACCGTCAACAGCGGCTAAATTTGAGTGTCAACACCTTCCCATCGAAGAAATATTTTTTTTTGTAATTTTTACTTTTTGTAAGTAGTTATACAAGTAGATTTTTTTAGAAATGATGACAGAAACTTTGTCACGATTTCTATTTGATGATTAAAGAAAAAAAAGCAAGTGTTAGCCTAGGTTTTTTAATGAAAACTGGATTATACAATTCAGAAGAGTATCAAGCTCATCCTGCACAACTCAAATACAACTGCCACAACTCAAGTCATCACTCACAACTTGGTCAAAACGGCCCAACTAACAACAACTTGGCGGAAAAAGAAAAAAACCAACTAAGACGCCTTCATTAGAGAATAAGACTTGGAGAGCCAAGCACCATCATCCTTGGAGCACTGTCACCACCTGAAAGCGCTAGTTTGGTTTTGATAATTAATGACATCCTAAGGAATAACCTAAGTTGCTAAGTGATGGCAAGGTTTAGGTTGGTCAAACCATGGAGTGTGGAGCCTAGGAGACTATGTTGATCAAGATGGCTCTACCATGGATCAAGTGAACAAAAAGTGAGGTGATCAAGTGTTAAGCAAAGGCATGAAGGCAAAGGTATAACCTCAAATAGGCTTTTCTTTAAGTGATCAAGACACCTAGAGGGTGTGATCACATTTAGGATAGATAGCCGACTATTAAGGCGAGAACGAGTGTTGGATTACTTTCAAGTGCTCTAGGTTGCATTTCATTTGCATTGAACTAACACAACCTAGAGATCAAAGTTAGAAACCCTTGAAAAATATTTTGAAAATGCTAACACACTGTGCACAAGTGTCAAAGACCTTAAGTGTTAGCACATAGAAGTAAGGGGTGAGAAATAGACTTGAAAAACCCTGAGAAGTGAGCGTCGGACTGTGCAGAGGGGCAGCGTCGGACCATTGAGTAGAGTCCGACGCCTAACCCTAGTTCTGGCCAATGGCGAGCGTCGGACGCTTAGTAAACGAGCGTCGGACCATTGCCCACTCCAGTCCGATGGTGCCGAGCAGCGAGGTGTGACGCGTGGCGCAATCTAAGAGCGTCGGACGCCGTCCGACGCAGTTTTCTCGGTTTTAAACCTCTCTGGAAGTGTCGTACTGTACGTTTCGTTGGTCCGATGGTGTTCGCTTAACAGTCCGACGGTACGCGCGTAATGTACTGGGAACAGGGCGTCGGACGGTGCACTTTAGTTCGGTGCCCACAGTCCGACGGTCCGCAGTTGGGCGCGAGCAGTAGCCGTTGTGATCCAGCAGCTGTGGTTGAATCGAGCTGACACGTGGCGAGATCTAGAACGTCGGACGCTAACGCTTGGTCTGACGCCCCGAAAAACGTGTTAACGGCTATTTTTCAGTGGGTAACGGCTAGGATTGTACTTAGGGGTTTTATACTCCTTCTCTGGTCACTTGGTGACAACTCTTGCACACTTGAATCATTTGCATACTCTTTGTGAGCATCCTAAGCCTCCCACTCACTCACTTGTTCATTTTTGATCATCTTTGTGAGTTGAGTGATCCTCAAGTGCATCATTGTTTAGTGAATTGCATTATAGAGCACTTGAGAGCAAGTCAAGGCTGAGTTCTTATTCTCTTGGGGCATTGCCGTGTCCCTAGCGGCTTGGAGGCGATTCCGGTGTGAGGTTGATTGGAGATTGTTCAAGCCCACACCGAGGTGATTGATTGTGAGAGGTTTTGTGGTTATCCTCGGCGGAGTGCCAAAATTAACTCTAGTGGATTGCTCGTGGTTGATAAGCCACTTCTCTTGTGTTAGTGAGCGGCTCCCGATGAGGGATTGGCGTGTGAAGCCTAGCTCGCAATCTACCAAGAAAGACCGGTGCCACAACGAGGAGTAGCGTGATGGCGATCACGTGAACCTCGATAAAAAATCGAGTGTTCTTTGCCTTCTCCACCATCGAGTGGACTCTTGGCTTTCTTGTATTCTATTGGGTTTGATCATTTGGTTTTCATATTGGATATATCCCGGTGATTAGTCTTCACGGCGTGCGGACTTCACTTCAATCAAGCCCATCGGTATAATCCTCTCGATCTCTCTTCCTTGCGCTTAATACTTGTTTAGGTGCCATCTCCTTAGCTTCGGGGGAGTTGGTTTCTTGCGTGTTGAGTGCTTATATTTGTGAGTAGCATATCTTGATAGGTGGCTTGCATAGAATAGTCTAGAGCTAGCGCTTTGTCTCGCTTGCTTATCAACTAACTTGTGGTCTAGTATTTTTGCTAGAATTTTTAATAGGCTATTCACCCCCCTCTAGCCTATACGGTCCTTTCACCACCGCGGAAGTGTCATGATAGATGACAAGAGGTCTACAATGGAAGCTAGAATGCATAGCAAACCATCAAGAAGAAAACGATGCCAAAAGCATCGATAAGCTAGCTCGTCGAGAAATAATTTTTACCTAAAAAATCTAGCTCGGTTTAAGGAAAGGTAGAAAAGCACACCTCAACGGAGGGGACGGCATCCGTAAACATCGTCGTCAAAGCTTTTGCCTCGACCTTGTGTAGCCTCCACACCACTGTCCCTAGAGACCCATGCTTGTATCCTGATCTGAGTAACAACCCGAGCAAGGAGGAAAGGTAGGCGGCAGGGAGAAGATGGTCTAGATCAGAAGAAGCCTTAGTTGCCCAGCCCACCAACTGACCCAACTCGTGTCGAGTAGTCTTAGCGTCAAACCTACCATGCCGAGCCTCTGGCAACACCCGCAACAAACTTCCGCCATCCACAGCCACCCTTGATGCCAGTGAAGGCCGAGAACTCCCCCAGACCCGCTCAGTCTCATGGAGGGGACAGATATGGGCGAGGGATGTCATCGGATATGCTCGCCCCAAGGTCGGATGCACCGACAGTCGAGGACCCTGCGTGTTATAATCGGATTGGCAAATAAACGATGAAGATCAACAGATCAATCACAGGGGACACGAGATTTAACGTGGAAAACCCTCCCAAAGCTAGTGAAAAAACATGGGCGCCAACCAACAAAACTTCATTATATCGGGTGTGATTACAAAACGTCAGGGATTTACAAGGATGCCAACTCTTATCCCGAACGGCGGCTTACAAGAATTATATATAAGATGTAAACCCTATGAAATCATACTGAGCACCACGTTAAATGTAATCCAAAGAGTCGAATACAACCGCAGTTCCATACTGTGAATAGATTAGAAATGCAATCCGGTGGCCATTACTACCACTGCTGCACTATTCAAACAATACAAGTTTCAATCTTGAAATATGAAAAGGGTGATCCTAGTACGTATACGTTTGAACTAGCCTGACTTACCTGAAAGGCTGAAAGAGTAGGGGGCAAAGCGACACCCATGTTCCTTGACGGACTTCATGAATATATACATGTATGTTATCGTGTAATACCTAAGGTTGTTGCGATAGGGCTTTCCGGACTTTTATTCTCCCTTCATGGTCGTCTCACATGCATATCAATCCCCCACGAGGCATCTCTGGTTAATGTGCATCAGAGAGAGACAATTTTTTCATTCAGTTCCATGTTGATGTAGTACTGAATGTTGCAAAGACAATTCATTAGCTTCTTCCTAAAGTACCTATACCGATGCAGTGGAGTGAAACTTGTAATTAATAGTTTTTCGAATTAAACTCGTAATGAGTTTCTATTAGCAAGTAATGAGAGTTTTTACTAGCAAATAAGCACCAAAATAATCCCATCAAAGATTTTTTTTTTAAAAAAAAGACAAGCTAAGGCACCATAAGATAGAGCATGATTTAGAAAAGACCTTAAACTAGTTCCATAATTATTTTAGGTACAACAAATTTTTTTATGAATGTTCTAAGATTAAATGAGTTTTTTGGATTTTTAATTAAATTATCTTTTTCATTTAAAAATATTTAGACATGTTTGATTTTGTGACTTTAGGATTTTTGCAAAAAAATATATTTAATTCAATTTACCTTTCTTCACTTTTAGTTTAGTCCGATTTGCCTTCTCTAATATGGCGCCACACTAGCAAAACTATTATGAAAGACACTATGTTACAAAAACAAATGGTTTTAAGAGTTGAGTATACTTGGCCATGCAGCCCGAAGCCCGGCAGCCCGACATGAGACCCGACAATTTGGCCCGACACGAGCACGGCCCGGCCCGAGAGGCAACGTGCTCGGGCTGGCCCGGCACGGGCTAGCAGGCCGTGCCTGGGCCGTCACCCAGGCCCACGAGCGGGCACGGCACGGCCCGATTTATAGCAAGCCTGCTAAAGGCCCATCAAAGCCACCTCCACTTCACATATAAAATAGAAAAGAAAACCCTAAAATGAGACTCAGCTCACATCCGCTGCCGCACGATGCACACAGTATCAGTGCATTACAGCCCCTCTGTTCTCGCTTCCTTCTTCTCCGTTCTCTCCACGGTGCAGCAGCTAGCAAGCTCGGTGGCCAGCACCTGACAGCGCAGCAGCAGCTCATCCTCGAGGCGGCGTTCAGCGGTGCCGGCAAGCGCAGAAGCTCGAGTCCGGCATCCATGGCGGGGCGGTGGAGCGGCCGCGACTGCACAGCGGCAGCAGCGGCGGAGCGGCGCTTCAGTGTGGCGCAACAGCTCGTCCTCGAGGCGGCGTTCTGCGGCGTCGGCAAGCGCAGCCTCTCGCGTCCATGGCGGGGCTGCGCAACGACCTCACCGTGGCGGTGCAGTAACCTCACGTGCCGACCGTGCCGACGGGCCAGCACGACACGAATTCGAGCCCCGCAGGCCCGTGCTTGGGCCGATGGCTAGGCACGGGCACGACGGAGGCATGGCACGGTAGGCCCACGCGCCGTGCCGGGCCGGGCCGGCCCGTTGGCCATCTATAGAGTTGAGAGACGTTAAAAAAATAGTTTTGTACTTTCATTCAAAGAGAAAAATCATCGCTTGGGCTTAAAAAGGTAGAAGATAAAACGGCACGAAGGCGCACTGCTAAAAGTAGGGACTACACTGTTCACATAACAGCACCGCGAGATTCGCTGGCGCTTCTGGTTTTGGCCCAAAATCTGCTCAACACGGTGGCCCAAAATCATTCAAACGCTGAGCCCAAGAAACAGGCATGTCCACTTATAATCATCACGTGGGCTTAAAAGGTAGCTGATAAAACGAGCAACAGAACTCAACTGGAAATTCCATTTCCATGCAGCCAAGGAAAAGTTATTCCCAACAAAAATATACGTTTCCCTTTAAAAATAATAAAATATAGCTTTAATTTTACTCTCCATACTTTCTATAATAGTCATAGTTTGTTTATAAAGCTAAAACGTGGCAAACAAAACACCAACTAAAAGGTCTCAAGAGAGAGAAGAAAAGAAAACATCAGCACCCCCGACGTTGACGCGAATATATAGAAATTAGAAGCATACTTCGCGTGTTGCCACGAAAATTTATAAGATTTAGAATAAAATTACTTATATAAAAAATAAATAATTATAAATTAATATTAATGGACGACGTGGTACTTTGATGGGACAAATGAATCCATATTAGTAGATGATGTATCTTGAACTCTTGATGACATGCATCCGTCCCAATTTAAAAGCACCTTTGCATTTTGGAAAAAGTCCCACAACAACAACAACAACAACAACAACAACAACAACAACAACAACAACAACAACAATAATAATAATAATAATATCTAATATAAAGAGAGAGAAATCTCTTTTAACTTTTCATCTTTTCCGTCTTCTCCATCGTGCCTTGCTCTTCCCTTTGTGCATATCACTCTTGTCGTCTACTCGTCTGGATGTTTCTAATCCAAATCCAAAATGAAACCCTATTTGCAATCTAAAGCTAGCTTAATCCAAATCTAACAGACAATCATGTTCAAACAACACGCGTCTAGTAGCAGTACAAAGTCTAATTTCAATATGCATTAGAACATATGACATGATCATTTCGTATCGTGTAATAAATTGTGCATACTTTTCACAACGCAAAGAATAAAGTATTAAATTTTTCTCTCCTACAAATTGTCATCCTTCATTCATTCTCTCCATCGGTTCTTCTATTGCTCCACTCTCCCGAGTTTAAGAGCCTTGGCCGATTTTACCAAGAACTATACAGTATAATGCATGATGAATTATAGAGTCCTAACTGATTTATTTGTCATGTACGTGAATCGTGTTCATACGAGTTAGCACAGATTGCATCCATTCATCATATATAATCTTTTTTTAGAAAAGGGAATATATTAATATTCCAGCTTCTGTATCGATCGATACATGTGGCTGTTCATTATTACAATCCAAAGTCCAAAGAAAAATTCTAAGGAACCTCAAACACAAAATGGTGCAAATTGTATATTTTAAAACCTACTGGAACAAATTACGCAAGCTGATAGTGGTAGTCCCTCTGTTCTTTTTTACGTGTCACATTAGTTTCGTTCTGAGTCAGACACTAATAACTTTGACCAATCGTTTAAAAATACCTTTTATATGTACCTTCACAGCATATGAATTATATATTGTGAAGTATTTCTTATAGCAAATCTGAAAACATAAATCTTATGTCGCCATAAATTTATATATATTTTAAAAAAACAACAGTAAAAAAATACAAATGTTTAACTTAGAACATGACTAGTAAGACATGTAATACAAAACGGAGGGAGTATATGCAAACTCTATCTCCTCTAAAGGTCCAAACGATCAAAGCATTTACGCGTGCCATGTCACCATGGATTACGTGATCTGACAAATATAGGAGCGTAAGCCCCATTTATAAAAATATATGTTGCCATTCCAAATAATGCGTGTGCGCCCTTTGCTGCAGCAAGCACACAATTGTCGATCATTCGTCAACTCTGTGCCACTTGTTGAATTGACTGGTTAAATTAGCTGATGATGACCAACAAAGATCGGACACTTTATTAGAACATTTTAAGACGTCGCCAATAATCGTTGATCCCTGCTGCTTGGACGTCATTCGTATAACTTGTGGGACAATACCCTAGCTAGTTGACCTATATATGCATGGACTCCGATCCTATAGGCTAGTAGTACACCAAACAACTAAATAAATATATCCATGGGCTTTGCTTCGACTTCGAGTACAAGGTAGGTCCGATAACTTCATGCATGACGAATTACTGGTTGATTATTAGGAGGGTGTGCATGTTAAGCACACAGCAACATGACATAATCCACACGTACGCCTTTTGTTTCTGCTTAGGAAGCAACAACATTTACGTAGGTACTTGCAGCTGGATAGAACGCACGCAGACGAATATTCTTTAGCTTTGTGGCTGAATCGACATATATATTATGCCGAGGATAAAAGGTTGATGCTTTCACAAGTACGTAACGCATGTTCCACAAGCAAAGGGAAAGTACGTACGTGGCGCAGGTGTGTGCTAAATTATTCTCAATTACGTTGCAGAATTATTCGTGGTGCTACACATGGCGGCGGTCAAAATAAAAAAGGGCACGTACGTAAGTGAGTCGAACCTATACATAGGAGTACAAAACAGTAGGGATAGGGCCCTTTAGCATGTACTCCTCCGTCCCAATAAAAACGTTGTTTTATCTTTCACGTGTTGTCCCAGTTTATGTGTCGTTTTAGGCCTGAACCTCTACTACCCAGTCCGCATCTAGCCTGTACAAACGTCCTTTCAACCTTGTCTCCCATTTGCTACTAATAAAAAATACGGAGCAGCACCAAGGAGGCGGAGGGAGCAGGCCCAGCAACGGTGACAGAGAGTGGCAAGCGGCGACCGGTGTACAGAAGATATAGGGTACTTTCGTCTTGCCTTGGTACCTGTGTTCAAGTCCCAAACGACATTATATCTGGGACAGATGAAGTATTGTTGTTTCACTTCATTTCAAATAGTTAGGCCAGTTTGACATGGTGCACTATCTTCTAGCTAATAATGTATTATATGGTTATTGAAAAATCCTCGCACACTGCGTAGCATTTAAACCACTAGAATTTGGGATGACAATGGGACAGCCCAAAATTAAATCGACGTGTATATAAGGTACAAAACAGGCAAATCCAACATTCCTTGTTAACCACCAAATAATATAATAATCAACCACTCCTAAATTTGCAACCAAGTGTGTTATTTGGCCTTCTTTAGATTTTATTTTCAGGATCGAGAAAGTTCTCCAGAGTTACCTAGCTATACTGTTACAAAAAGACCTTTAGAGACACAACCTTTTTTCATAGGCATCCTTATTAAAACCCATAACTAATATAAAAAAAACGACCAGACTTCTACAAATCGATTTCTAAAAGTTGTTGGTGTTTCCAGGCACCCCTAGAAATACCCTTTATTTTCTCTAGAAAATAGCTATTTTTAGAGGGCAGTGGAAATAACCAACTACAAATAGTTTTCTACCACTGATAAAAACATTTTTACAGTAGTATACGTGTTCCTAAGTGCGCCAAGACGCCAATATATACTAGTTTTAGTGGTTGGGAAGTGTTGGATGGAGATTCTAGGTTGCTAATTTATTTCCTCCCTTTAATTGTTGGGGATTGTCCTCGGCATGGGTCCCTGTATGTTGTTGACACATGTACACAGGTAATCATGTATCATGGGGATGCACAAGTATTGGGTGGACCCTGGGTCTAAACTATCACATACGCACCTGTACGATGGATTGTTGACATGTGTATGTAATCAAATCCCACGTCTAGAAAAATCTGTAACAGATGGGTCCCCCTTGCTTCCTTATATTCTGAGGTGTGTATATGTTAATTAATGAGAATGTGATGATTTCATGAATAAAATAGATCACCCACTCAATTGTATTTTGTGGCCTGATTATATTAGTAACTAGGAAGACTAATTTGTCCACTCCCTATGCACTTATAGATTTACTCCCTCCATGTTTATAAAGAATGTTTTTTTGATATTGACACAGTCTTCAAAAAACAACTAAGACACTGCTTTTTGCTATAGAATATTTATAAAACATAGTTAATATATGCTTTTATAAAATTACATTTTGAGATGAATCTACTTACATCACTCATATTTTCATTCTCGACCCAAAATAATTTATTTACAATCAAAGTTTAAAATTTTGACTTAAGACAACATCAAAACGGTGTTCTTTAAGAACATGGAGGGAGTAATTGGCAAATTGCTCCCCCCCCCCCCCCCCCCCCATTTTATTTCTGGCTCCGCCAAGTGCATACTGCCTAGTGTTCACATGATATTGTAACTAGTCATCTCACCCATATATAAAAGATGACTATATAAATATATTTTTTTTTGTCGTTGGATATGCATATATAAACCAGAGTCGATGCATGCTACACCGCTGCTTATCTCACCATATGTGCTGGTAGTAGATCAGACTTCTCAGCCAAATTAATATGGCTATCTCATGAATGCCTATCTCAAAACTTTCGAAAAGAACCGTAAGAGAGTTCATCAGTACACCCGTCCACTGTGGATGATTTGCCCACTAACCATTTCGTTGCAATTCCTCTTTTTCATTTAATTTCCTACCTGTACATCTAGCTATCTTTCTGATTACTAGTAACTTTTAATTTCAACAGATGTGAAAGAATTAATGCATATAATCCAGTTATTACCCCCATCTTCAGCATTGTAGACACCAGACACCCATCACAAAGTCAAGGGTGTCCATCGATCGCCATTTATGGATAAGGCCGGATTTCTTCTTCCAACTTGCAATTGCTGCGATCAATAGCTATGTCTCTGTCCATGCATCTGTCTATTCCCTTGTTTGGTGCAATGAACTGTGGATGAACCAAGCTTTCAGGCAACAAAACAAAACAAAAATGACAAGACATTGCTCTCCGATTCAGCTGGGCTTGACACTCAAATTTTGTCACTTATGTCAGTGTCTTTATCCATGAGACAGTCTCGTCACTATCAAAGTGGTGGGCTTCTCCTAATATTTTTATTTAGTAGTACAATACCACCACTAGTTATAGCACATGAGAATATTACTAGGAGACGTTTAGTAGGAAAAATCTATAGAGATCTCTATTTATACTAAATTTTGAATAGCAAAACACTAAGAGAATCCCACCTCACTAGGAGAATTCTAAAATTTTAGTTGTGCATGATCAATAGTACAACTCATGCATGACAAATTAAGCACCTATACCTGCCGGTCACTCATTCATTTGAATGATCGAGATTTCATCAGTGATTTAAAGAAAACATAAAAATGAAATTTAATTGTTGTCATTAATCTATCACTACACAATTTTCAAGAGGATACCGAGCCAATGGTCTTATCCTTTTTAGAATTTTCTCAAGGAGCCAAGTACTGTTTTAATATATAATATAGACATTTATATGTGCTATCTGCTACTAATAAGTGTCCAATGGCATTTTCGTTTACAAATGGTTGGATAGGTGATTCTTTGTTGCTAATTTACTTCTTTTCACCTTTAGAAGATGTCTAAATTAGATTGCAAAGCCCTTGCCCCTTGAGAAAATTTGTGAAGGACGTCCTTGAGGAAATTTGGTCATTCTAACTTTCTAAGGAAAAAAGAGACTCAAGGAATCCGGAATAGGTTGTTGTGTGTATTATTAAACACCATTATATTGGAAATTGTACTTATATATCCTTAGTGAAAATATATCCATCCCAAATTTCATATGTGCACATATTAGATAGTAATTCTTTCACATATATGTAATATGAGATTTTATTCAACAATGTGTTCTTACATGTTACAACCTATATATACCTATATATCTACTTGCACACATTAGCATTGCATTGTCTAGCTAAAATCAGATCTAGCTATAGGCCTATAGCCAGTGAAATCATCACTATAATTTTCCTTTTTCTTCTAATCAATCTATTTTACACAATACAATATATATACTTTTGTGTCTACATATACTAAATCTATATGTATGTAATCTATGAATGATGAATTCCCTCCGTCCGCCGCATCAATGCTAATCAAATAATCAGTAGTATTCATTCCTAGCCCTAATCATCAGCGATGGAGCGATCACAACCCATGCTGCTGCTGATGCTTCAATTCGTCATATTCTGTCATGCAGAGAACTCTGTCCGGGCTCGAACACCGAGGAGAAGGTATTGTTGGCAGCCATGGATGATGCATGATGATGATCACTCATCGCCCTCTTGCCGGACGACGCGTGTAGCACGTTGATGTTGATGCCACTGTTTGAGTAATCCTCCTCCTCCATGGATCGCCTCTTGAGTGGACTCTGCTGCTGATGCGCGACGGAGGCACTAGTAGCAGCAGCAGGCTCGCAGCCGCTACCGAAGTGGAACCTGCTGCCTGCGGCGTCCGTCCCGGGCTGTGTCGTCGTCTTCGTCTCCGGCGGCGGCGGCGGCGGTGGTGGCAGGGTCTCGAACAGCTCGGACACGGCGGAGTAGTCGACGAGGTAGTCCGAGATGGACGCCGGGCGCGGCAGCCGGCCGGCATACGACGTCGTGGCCGACATGATGATATCGTCGGCGGAGTCTTCCGGCGCCTGCAGGAAGCCACCGCTACCGCCGCCGTCCATGGACGACGCTTCCTCGTGCGGCGGCGACATGTACGCCAGCTGCGGGGTGGTCTTCTTGTAGATCCTGCACAGCACCCAGTCGTCCAGCTGCATGATGCATCGACCAGCATAGATGTCAGTGATAGATCATATCGCTCGTGCTTAATTTCGATCGATCTCGAGGCTCTGTTCGCTGAAAGCTGAAAGGTGAAAGTTGAAAGACGAAAGCTGATTTCTTGTAAGAGAAAAATATTATTTCAGAGGTGAAAAAAGTCAAAATAAATTGCTTATAAGCTAACAGAGCCCTCGTTACTAATACATGTCCTTTTGAGTGAAGCTCGGAGTAAAAGCGACCAGTGTGCGCGATCAACACGGCAATAATTGGCTGGCCGTGGAGGAAAGCCACACGGATGGGTTCATTCTGATGGATCGACAATTAATTTGGTCACTACCGCTCGAACAATTAGTTGACGTCTCTCTCTCTATCAAGGCGAAGAGAGAGGTAGAGACGGATAGAGACACAGAGAGAGCATCTGAGGGGTTAAAGAAGTGCAGTGGTCGATTGACCTCGGGAACTACTTGCTTAAACTGGCATCCACACACAAGCAACAGGAAGAAAACTTTCAAAAGCAACAAGGAAAAAAAGATTCCTAGCTCCTCCACTCCTGCAAG
This sequence comes from Eremochloa ophiuroides, assembly GCA_038502445.1. NCBI lineage: Eukaryota > Viridiplantae > Streptophyta > Magnoliopsida > Poales > Poaceae > Eremochloa > Eremochloa ophiuroides. The sequence continues at coordinate 16,704,089 of JAHLJS010000006.1, forward strand.
CTCCAATCCTTTTCAACCGTATAAAAACAGAATCAATATTGCACGGCTAGCTAGCTAGCTGTCCTCCTCTCAAAATTCAAAATCATTAATAAAGTAATTACGCCACAAAATTAAAGCAAAGAGTTTTTCTCTTCTTCTTTTTTTGCTCAAATTTCTATTTAGCTTTGGAAATTAACAATTCCTAGTTGATTTTTGGATAAACTGCTGTTTGTTGGTGTTCTTGAACCGTCTATGAGTCCACTATACGAGCTAACTAGGCAGTGTGCTGTGTGGAGGATCGGAAGACGCGATATAGTCACCGCGTTCGTTTGAGCTGGTTTTAGCTTATTTTCAGTGAATCAGCTGTAGAAATCAGCTGCACAGCCGAAATAAGTCATGTCGAATGGAGCACGTACCCTCATGGAGGCGTTCTTGAACCTGATAGGCCTATAGGTGTTGGCAGCGTGGAGCGCCTCGGCGAGGCGGTACTCGTGCATGATCCAGCTCGTCTTCATGCCCTTGGGCGGGCGACCCTTGTAGAAGACGAGCGCCTTCTTCACGCCGATCATGGCGCGGCTGCTGCTCTCGGTCGCCGACGACGACGAGCCGGAGAGCGTGATGGGCTTGTCGGTGCCGGTGGCCTTCCAGTAGCCGGACCCGGCGGCGCGGTTGGGGCGGACGCCGTTGGGGTACTTGCGGTCCCTCGGGCTGAAGAAGTACCACTCCGCCTCCCCGAAAACCGCCTTGGCTGAAATGGCAGGATCGAAGAAGAATGAGATGACGACGACATGCTTGCATATGCACATGATCAAGATCTCCATGGACGTGATGCTGGATATGCACATGAGGAAGATCATCTTCCTGCATGGATGCCTGCTAGTAGCTACTTAATTAATTACTGACCTGGCAGGTCCCATGGGTCGAACTTGTAGATGTCGACCTCGGCGATGACGGGGGCCGGGCACGGCGCCGCGGCGGCGCGCTTGCGGAGGTAGTGGAGGATGAGCTCCTCGTCCGTGGGGTGGAACCGGAACCCCGGCGGCAGCGCCGTGCACACGCCGCCGCCACCACCGCGTTGGCCACCGCCGGACGCCGACGCAGACAGGCCAAGGTCAATTGTCATCACGATCTATATATCTATCTATGTATTTTATTCCCCAAACACACTTGATAGCTAGCTAGCTAGCTTAGCTTATAAGGTAGCTAGAAGAAGGGTTGATGAGCGATCGAGGAGGGAGGAAGGTCAGGTGGGAATGGCGAGAGACCTGAAATTTTGCGAGGTGGGGGGTTGGGCGATGTTATATAGAAGCAAAGAAGGAAGGGTGGGGAGGAAGAGGAAGGGCGGTTGCTCAAGGAAGAAGAAGACGAAGCTAGCCAGCAGCATAATGCCATCTCGGATTCGGATGCGATCTTTTGAACTGCACCCGGATCATGCGGGCGACGGCGGATTTCGGAGGGGGCGGCACCTTAATTTCCGGCGGCCGGTGCCGTGCACGTGCGCGTACGTGACGACAGCGATGACCCATGCATGCATACGTGTCCATGGATGATGGATCCATCGATGATCGATCGGCAGTGGCAGTGCCAAGTCTCGTCCGTATCAAATTGCATATATACCGTCCCGACATGCATGCAATGCAACACGTCGATCTCGTGCACGTTCGTCATTCCTGTTCCTGCAGTCGTGCTCAGTCGTGCCAAGAATCGGAGATCACTCCCTGTTTGGCTGGCTGCTACAGAAATAAAAGAGGAAATAGACAAAAATAATTTCACAAATATTTTCGTGACGGCTTAAATTAAGCCGTCAGGAATGGCTCGGTTATACGGAAACAAAAGTAACTCTTGTAGCGAACACAAAAACATAGGGTAATGGATACTGCAGTGTTTCCCAAGGTTTAGTGTTTTGTCTAGCTTCACTACAAGACTGATATGTCTCTCAACATTTTTTTTAGCTGGTCAATGTTCTCTCACTGACGATAAAAACGTTGCGCTATTAAATCCTGCAACATTCGCTCCTATGGAGAGTCAAACTCATGTGCTATTGAGCCTTTTGTAACCACTATTCTACAATGTTGTCTAATAATATATTTGGATGACTAACTATAGATAATAATTAGGTTGTTGGGGTTTTGATAAAACAGCCGCGGAAGGTGCAAAATTAAACTACTATCTAGAACACTCCGGGGGTGGGGTAGGGTGGAAAAAAATTGTTGGGCAGACAAATAAAAGTTGCCGGAAAAATAGAGTATCACGTTTCTTGTAGTGCTTGCATTGACTCCATTTCACCTCCATTTGTTAGTCGTAAAACGCGTAATAATCAGTTTGCGTCTTGAGCCGCTGAAGACTTGGCACATAGAGGTTTTCTTCCACTCATACTCCACAAGAATATGCGTGCCTACATTACCTAATCCATCACACCATCGGTCGAGAAATAATAAACAAATTAATTAATAAAGCCCTGTGATTCCATCGATTGCAATGACCGTACTGATCGGTGACGACGACGCCACATATATACATATAAATATATAATAATTACCTGCATGATGCGTTTCCAAGAAAAATCAATTGTTGCATGGCCGCATCAGTAAAAATTGCATTTGTATAATTGCCTGCGTTCACAACTGTGATTAGAGCGACGTCTTGGACAAGCATGCACAAGCTAGTAGCCACCAGGTGCTCACAGAAGCACAATCTTTTGTTTAGCCCGCGCGGGGGACACCATTAAAACTAGAAGCGGGAGAGGGCAAACAATAGGCGGAGCGGCCGGTGGTGAGGTTGTCAATTGCTAGGGCGATAGACAAAGGGACAGTGATGATGATATGTAAGTTTTAGGGGGGGGGGGAGGGACATGGTGACGGTGGGATCCAACAAAAATTCCACGGATGTCATAAGTACTACCATATGGTTTAAGTTCATTTATGAGCATCGATTTGCAATGAAAATCTCATAAAATCTATGCTGACATGTGACAACAATTAACAGGGCTAGATGCGCCCCGCCCCTGCGGTGGCCGGGCTGGCAATGGTTGCGAGTTGCAGGGCACTGAGGAAAACAGTGAGGATGCCGCTGAGCGGACAGTGGAGAATTACATGTTAGGACGAGCCGGCGACGAGGGCAAGTTGACAAGCTTTTCTCCTCTGATCGAGATTTAGGAGGGGTCAGGGGTGGAGATCAGAGATGGTGGCTGATGTGCCACTGGTAGGGGCGGCAATAGATGCCGGAGGTACAAGCGAGTTGGTACGTTTATTGAAAAAGAACACATAGTTATCGAAAAAATGAGTAGTGGAAGACGCTGAGTCCAGTAGCAGCGTGCGCTAAAAAGATTGTCCTCGCCTCTCACTCTATATATGGAAGAAAATTTAGTAAGTAATAACCGAAATAATACCGAACCAAAGAAAAAAACTGTTTGGGAGCTGCATATATATATATATATAGAGAGAGAGAGAGATACATCTCCAAAATCCAAAAGTTCTTTCACATCAATGAATGGAGCATTAAATGTTGATGGAAACTAAAACTAATTTGTCAGCTTCGCAAAAAGTTACAAGACGAATCTTTTGAGTTTAATTAGATCGTGATTGGACACTTATTGTAAAAGTTAGCACGTTGCTATAGTAAAAAAAAATTTACAAAATGTTGATTAAACACCCCATAGTAACTTCCATACTGTTAGTACGTACAGTACAATCACTACCATTGACTTTAATAATTTTGGCAGGATCCAAGGGCCCACCCAGTGTACTCATTTCAAATGATTAATAACACACGTGCACGCAGACAACAGAGGGGCTGACGTCGATCTCTTTAATTGCATTGATCCTTGATATAGGTAGGAGCACGTTGCCATCAACTTGCTGCCTGTGCCTGCATCCTGCCTCTGCAAGTGTCCCAAAATTCTCACCGGCTTTGGCCGCCCCATTTGTCTGTGCGTGTCACACAACGATGCGTACCTACGACGTCGATCGAGTCGTCGAGCACGCACACGGCACACGCGCATGGTCATTCTTCCTACTCAAGATATATATAGGTTCACATCGAACAATATTTTAGGTGATCGAACCACAATTTAGGACACACACAGTACAGAGAGTATAGACGTGTGTGCTAATAAAAAAAGACAGTTGTGTGACCCTATATGGACACTGCATGTGCTGAGGATGCCAACCTGGGTCAAATAAATAATGTGATAGAATCTGCCATTAGCTAGTTCAACTTAAAAATAAATAGCAATGTAATTAAGCTAATTAGTTTGGTTCCTTGCATATATAGGAGCCAAGTCCACCCAAGCCTGAATCAACACTGGATGCTTGTATTTTTGGATAATGGTGTGTTTGTGTTGTGAGAGATGAATATTTGTCAACTAGACAGTTAGAGTTTTGGTTGAATATATGTTGAATATATGTGGGACTCACCGAGACGTGTGAGTCATGTATGAAACAAGTCTTTTGGTTTCTGAATGTGTAGGTGTTGAGCATAAGATGGTCGACACTAACAGAGAAGGTTAAGCTAATCGAAAGCGACGAAGGATGGACGCGAAGGTTTGGACCTAGAAACCGAGGAAGGATGAACGGCTAGCACTTAGACAAAAAGCAAGTACTCCCTCCGTATAGGATTTAGGTGTCGTTTAGCACAATGACACGGTCTTCAAAGCATGACCTTGACTTCATATTTCTAGAAAAATATTTATTATAAAAGTGATATATATATATATATATTTATGGAAATATATTTGAAGACAAATTTATTTATATGGTTTTTATATTTCCAGAATCAACAATTTAAAATTTATTCATGATTTATATTTTCAATGTTTGACTAAGACTTAGTATGAACTAAAGTGACTAATATAAGAGCGCAAGTGAAAAAGTCAAATTCTGAAAAATACTCTGCATATCTTTAAAATGCCAAAACTACTTTAGACTAAGGTTAAAAAATGAGCTTCTTTTTTTTTACTTTAATAATTATAATTAATATTGATAAGGGTTCAAAAATGAAGCTAGGGTTCCATATATAAGCTGAGAGCTAAAACTAAACTCTACAGTCGTAGCCTGTAATAAGGTGTTCGTTTAGTCTTCGCTTCTACAAGAAAGTTTACTTACAGTACAAGCAAAGGCAGGCAGCACCGTAGATACTGTAGCTGTACGTCTGTATACAAATATATGCACGTGTGGTAACAAGATGCCACGTGGCCTTGGCACGGTGGCGATTGTCCATCTGTGATTTGTGGGTACGTGTGCGTACCAAAGCGTCTCCGACGGGCGACGGCCAGCCGCGCGAGATGGCGATGGCACGACGTCGACGAACGAAAGAAGATCAAATCCGGCGGAGCTCGATTTCCATCCACACCGCCCGGCCGTCGGGCGACGTACAAATGCAGCTTTATTAGCTTTCCGTTTCTTTCCCTCAGAGCGAGAGCATATGTGCCACCATGATGGCCACGCACAGTAGTACACATATGCAGCTCATCCACTTCTGTTCGGCTGGCTGGCTGATTGTTCTGAGAGAAAAATACTACTGAATGGCTAGGCTGATGCTGGCTGATAAGTTCAAGTGAACAGAGTGATCATCAGAGAGAAATTAAAACATCTATCCATTATTGTTCACTGAAAACATGTCGATCAATTATTATATTAACAGTGCTTTGGAGTGGTTGGTCGTCACATACTCCTACGTACGTGTGCAAACAGCGCACACGTACATATCTGTCCTTGTAAATTAAATTAAATTAAATTAAATCGTCGACGATATATATGAGTTGGACGCAGTGGCAAGCAACGCTAGCTGCAGGCAGGATGCCAGTCAAAAGGAGCGAGTGTAACGTGCCTGCCTGGTACGGTTTGGCGATATGTATGACTGGCGGATGGATGAATATTATGCATGGATGGAGGCTTCTCACTGCCACATCGCATTCAGGCTAAAGCGAGCCCAACAACTAGATCGGACGCACGTACACGTGAATAATTAACTTAGAATTTACCCTGGATTAGTACAAGGAACAGCATACCCTGAATAATTCGGTCCTCATCTTATATCATCTGGCTCCATTCCATTCCATATGAGTGAAGGCTCAGCAGTGTAGGTGCGTGTACGTGAGTGATGATCGATGATTCCATTTCAAACAAAGACCACACGTGCGTTGAAAAAAAAAAAGCTTAAAAGCAATATTCGATTCAGCTCACGCACGCACGCACGCACCGCTGTTTGTTAACCTGCTATACTGGAATATAATAATTAATAATGAGGCCAAAGTACGGTCCAAGTCTGCTAGCTAGTGCGACGACACATGTTTCCTGCTTGCTTGCGTCTGCAGATGTGCACGATGATGTAAGGCTAATTAGATCCGATCCTCCAGTTTTCTCGGAGCAGCTGCCACCAAAAAAAAAAAAAAAAAAAAAAAAAACCTACACCGTAACAGAAAGAATTGACTACATTTTTTTAAAAAAATGTTCAAATCGTCATGGGTCAGTCGTAATTCTGCTGCAAGAAAAAGTAAAACCGACCAGGTGAACAAGACCGGGCCACATCTCTGCATCGCTCATCACGACAAAAACACCACTGGAACTAGAAGATGTGGAACGTGATTTTACCGCAAGTGCATCGGGCAGCTAGCGCAAGCGTCCACCTCAGAATTAACCAGAGTAGCCACCACAAGGAAAAGCACTGCATCAAGACTGAACTATGAACGTGCAGGTCACCATCCATGCATTAGTGCTCATCTCTCGTCATTATCCAATGCAGTGCACTAGTGCCAGGACCAGTGAATCAGTGATCCTACCTGCTCGACGTGCATCAGCAGAGGCACAGCTGTTCGTTTGTCCGAAAAGAATCGCTCGTTTGTCAAAAATAATCACTAATTTCAGTTGATGCTAATTTATTAGTGAGAGAAAATATTGTTTTATGACTGGAAAAAATACAAAATCTAGACAAACGAATGGCTAGTCTGGAAAGAATCACAGGCAGCCTAAATGCAAACATGAGAATGGAAGCACGTACATGAAACGACACTGAAGCTTACCTCAACGAGCTCAAGGTCTGTAGCAACAGATAGATCCTAACGATAAAGCCCAGGGGAAGTAATCAATGACATCAGTAACAAGTCAATACAGACGAATCTGTCCAGTTCCAAAACATTCAACATACATAGCCTGCAGACGGGTACTAGCAATGGAGTAGGCTGAATCAGTCACGGACTGCTTGCAGAAAAGATTTTTTTTTAAGTACAGTGGTCACTCAAAACGTGCGCTATTCTTCACAAGTGAGTCAAATTTGCGCCATCGATAGATCTGCGATTCCCTAGGCGTGACCTGGCTTCCAGTCAAATAACCGTCTCTCACAAGAAATACATGGATGGATCGAGAAGACGCGAATTCTTTCTGACTTTTGGGATTTCCTGACCCAGATTTACCAGAGGCGCACCTAAAATATGCAAACAGCTTGACCCTGGGAATCTCTAAAATAAACAACGGCCATGCTTTTGATTAGTATCTTCCCTATCTTATTGTCAATATACAACAGGATAAGTGTTCACACATGACACGTTAAAGCGAGATGGAACTTCCCACAAGTTACATCTTACGCGCTGCCCCAGGCTATGACATTGACACACCTGAGTGCTTAGACTACCGAACCATATCGGCAATCATCAATAGTACTCGATGAGCATATATATGATACATTCACAGTGCAGGAGTACTTATTTTGTGCCGTGACAAAGTTTCAAAGGGTGGTAAACACACACCGGTCACTGCTTCTAGACCAACTCCTTCCTAAGGAACCTTAAGTAGTAGAGTTGAACATTACCATGAGAAGACATCTGTTGTTGGTGCATTTTTAGGAGAAGAACATGTCTTATTTATCTGCCAATTGGCTGTGTAGGAAGTCAAGAACCGAGAGGCGCTGCAAATGTGCATGATGAAGGTTAGTTCAGAAGAACAGATAAAGGATGAGATGAGGAATAATGAGGATCAATAATAGCTACCCGTTGTTCAAGGCTAGCTTGTTCAGAATCCACCTTCAACTTCTCAAGGCTTTGAATTGCTTCCTCAAAGCCCTCAACTGCGGCGCTTTCATTCCCAAGATTTCTATCCGCATCCGCGACTTTGGCAAGAGAAGTTGCTAGATCAATGACCTATATCCAAATATTGCAAATTTGAATACCATAGCACACTATCTAGAAGCAAACCACTCTCTGAATCATGTGACCATTGTATGCATCAGCCTTAGTTCTAATAGAAACAGCTAAAATCAAACTTGCCTGTTCAAACAAAACAATTCTCAAAAAGGAAAGCTCCACCAAATAAATAAATAAAAATAAGTTCAAATTCGAGTAGTGCAGGTTGACCCAAAAGAGATATATTTGGATCCTAGCAAGGACAGGATTTGACCAAACACCTGCAGTAAAGCAGCTTTCATATATTTTGACTGAAAGCAGTTTCCAACTACGACATACTAATATTTTCTCCACAAGAATAGTAAAAGTACTATTGTGCAAATTTTCCAGATCATTAGTTTTGTTACACCCCTCTTTCCTCTTCCCTATCACATCACTTCCACGTAGCATTTCACAGATAATCCTACATTCTAACTAAACGTTCCGCCATATGTGCATGTACTTCCCTCCCATGTATAATTGTATACTGCTGCTGTTGTGTTGATGTGAATATGTTATCATGCCTTGCGTGCCATTGTGTCTCTTTGTCCATGTGGCTAGCTAACCAGCCTGCATGATATCTAATGACAAGCACCTTACAGCAGCTGATCTTCTTAATATCTCAAACTACAAATAAATGCAGGGGTGTTGAAAATTTTCTCCTTCAGAAGTGACACAAGAACAAAATTTTGTACCCTGAACTGAAGGTAGCGGTATATATAAGTCACTTGATCGATACTAAATGCACATAGATATCTAGGTCTGTGCCCGTGAGTTGGAATATATCCTAGTCGTCCTTGGACTGTCTTCAATATACCAGTCCAAAAATCTGTCCAAGCCTTCTTCTCAATTGTGGTCGTTTCTGTGGTTGGTAATGGTCCTGCAACCCTATTTTGGACAGGCAGATGGATATTTGTCCAAAGCATTGCTGATCTTGCCCCTCAAGTTCTGGCCTTGGTTTCCACAAGGAAGAGAAACAGGCGAACTATTCTTGAAGCTCTCATTGATCGAGTGATCATGCCTGGGTGCACTACATTCAGGGTGCCCGAGTGCTGAGTTCTTTTCTGAATACTTCCCAAGGCGACATCATCTCTGAAATTGTTCTACAGCCAGATGTGGAAGACTCTCAAGTTTGGAGGTTCTCTTGTGATGGCCATTATTCACCAAAATCGGCTTACGAAAGCATGGTTCAGGGTACTGTTCTATTTGGTCCATATGAAAGAATTTGGAAATCTTGGGCGCCTGGCAAATGTCATTTCTTAGTGTGGCTAGTAGTGCATGATAAGTGCTGGACTGCTGATCAGCTTGTAAGGAGAGGTCTTCCAGCTGCCCCTCTGTGACCAGGAATAAGATATAAACCACCTAACAATGACCTGCGTCTTTGCTCGTGGATTTTGGCTCTTTCTCCCGAGCCAGGTCAGCTTGTGAAGTCCCACTCCCCAACCTGATGACTGTTCTTTTGATGATTGGTGGGACAAAAGCTCTAGTGTGCTGGCTGGCCATTTAAGAAAGGGAATCAGCTCTATTATCATCTTAGGGGCCTGGTCCTTGTGGAATCTTCGCAACCGTTGTATCCTTTATGGTGATTCTCCCAACTTGGCTAGAGCCCTGTTGCTCGCCAATGAGGAGCTTCATTTCTTGGAGATGGCTGGGGCATGAGGAGTCAACTCCCTCTTAGCCCAAGGAAAGAAAGTGGACTGATTTCTAGTAGGGATTGTTTCTTTTGTATGTAAAAGGCGGTTTTTTTTCTATTTTATAAATCCAAGTGGTGTATGTTGGAGTCATGGTGTGGCTTTGTATGGACTCTTTTCTCTTTTTTTTCTTCTTAATATAATGATACGCAGCTCTTTTGCGTGTTCGAGAAAAAAAAAGCACAAAAATTTAATGTTTTGTCTTGTGCAAATGCCATCATCAGGCCAAAAATAAGAGTGTTCATGTTATTGTATAGCTAGATGTCTTTTGTACAATGTTTTTCGAAAAAAAAATCAGATCAAACAAGATTAGTAGTCATATCCTTCTCCTTTTCAGAACTTCTTGTCTAAACTCTAAAGTCGACATAACCAATAAAGCAAGCTAGTTACATGTGATCAGGATCTTGAGGATTATGGTTTCCGTACAAATAGAGATAAGCTACTCCCTCCATTCCAAATTATAAGTTGTTTTGGCTTATCTAGACATAGCGTATATCTCGATGCCTAGCAAAACCTATGTACTTATAAAAGCCAAAATGACTCATAATGGCAATTAGGCACCTATATAATCTATAAAGAATGACATATGCACTTATAAAAGACAAAACAACTCATAATTTGGAACTGAGGGGCTAATATTCTTAGTTTGTTACCAAATAAGTCAACTGGTTGGCTAAGGGCAATGAGAAAGCAAAAAATACAAATATCAGGAGGAATCCACCCTCTACCCCAAACCTTGGGTTTGGGTGTTGCTGTTGCCTTGGCAGCACCCAATTTCAAGTGTATGGTTCAGCATCTGTTTACCAAACACTCTGAATTCCTTCATTCCCCGTGGCTCTCGAGTATCTGGTTTCTGATACTATATACCTCTCAATTCAGCATCCTTGTCAGACAAATCCTTACTTATCATGTGAAATCTCTAGCGACACGCACACACACACAGCATCCCTGTCCACCCCCCCCCCCCCCCCCCCCCCCCACACACACACTGTATCACCCCAAGAGTTTAAGAATATTATAAGTCCCCCACAATGTACCTGAGAAGCCACTGCAGAGTGTTCTTTTACTGCATTTCTGCGAACATCCAATGAACGGGCATAGTAGTTTCTTGCAGATTGAAGATCACCATCATAGTAGCGAATGTCACCAATTTTATTTAGTGAAACAGAGAGAGTATGAACCAGCTGCAGATGAACGTAAAAGATAAATCAGCATACAGTATTTTCAATGTTATTACAATTACACTAAAATTGAATATAACCTCAAGATCTTTTGTAGGGGGTTTCGAGAGGAACTCAGCACTTTCTTCATAGTAAGTGACTGCTGAAGGAACATCTCCCAAGGTCCGACTGAAAACACAATACAATGATAAGGATGCAGTGTGGAATGAGTTCCATGATTAAATGATTAACAAAGTAAACAAAATTATGTTTATAGTACTGAATAAAGTACAAGATAATTATATGGAGAATGACTGAATGAGGCATGGTACTATAACAGTAACGGAGTGAACAATCACTCATGATAAGTAGCAAAATAAAATCACCACAGGACATCAGATACATCAAAGCAATCAGATACATGAAAGCAAAAGGAACAGTAAGACTTTACTTTCCTTAAATGGAAAAGATTTCAGGCAGTTAAAACTTAGAACAATCTGATACATGAAAGAACTAACAAGAGTTGCTCTTTGAATGAGCACAACTACACAGGAACCTAGCTCAATATACAGTTAAAATATCAATGTAACATCTGCAGAAATAAACATATTTACTCCCTTATACCAGAATGCACTCTTTTAGAGCCGAGTCTAGACCAGAAGTCCAACACACTCAGGTATATAGAACGGGTAGCAAAAGAAACTAATTGGTAGAAAGATCTGGTGTGTTAAAACAATAATACGCGTCTTTTGTTTTTCTAATCCTATTTAACTCGCCATAGGTTTTCTTAGTCTGCAGAAGTGTAAAAAACTTCTTAAGGGAAATAGTTAAGAGTGAACAGACATACCAGCAGTCCCCAAGCATTCCTAATACAGCTCCAAGCTGTGAACATAGGTCTAGGTTAGCCTCTGAAGATTTCAACTCCTCCCTGATGTCATCCGCACACATAGTAAGCCTTGATTTTGCACTCTCAATGTTCTGGGCGCGAAAAGCCTGGAGATGCAACAGTTAGGGCATCACTGTAGCATCAATATCTTAAATAGATCCATGAATAATAGAGCACAATTAATTGTGCAAACTTTGCAGGAGAGGCTAAAGAAGTTGATTTAATTACTGACCCTCATAGCTTGCTGCACCAGAAAAGCTCCTCTCTCCATGGAGACATCCTCATATATGACTTTGTTCTTTTCACCTGCTGCTTCCACGACCCCTGTAGCATGTGATCGCTTGATTCGTGCATGGCCATCAATGAAGCGGTCGACAAGAGTTTGAAGCTCGGCATCAGGCTCAATACCCTCTATATCAGCACCACATAGTGGGCAGTCTTTAAAGCGTGATATACATGCCCTGCCAAGGAAATCCAGTAAGAACCTATTGAAGCAAGGGATGAAACACGAAGTGCAATTGAGCTGGATGTGAGGCACGAAACACACTTGCAGAATTTATGGGTGCACGGCTTGCATTTGCTACTTTCATGGAGCAGTGCCTTGCAGACAATGCAGCTGAGCGGACCCAGCTTGAAAGTGTTGGAGTCATAGCCAAATGGGCATTTTGCTGGTACCATACGAGGATCAGTGCCCTTTTCTTCACCATGGTCACTACTTTCCTTGAGCTCGCTACCATGATCCTTGCCAGTAACAGGGCATACACCACTGATGCTCTTGTCAGATTTTGCAGGGCACACCCCAGCGTTGCTCTTATCAGATTTCACAGGGCATACGCCGCCACCAGTGGTGACTCCCGCGAAAGGGCAGAGCGAGCTCATTATTATTCACTCGTCCTTCCCTGCAGAAAATGAGATAAGAAGAATAAGTTGTATATTTGGAGCACCAAACTTATCATATGATAGGGCAACAGAACTTCTATATGTACGTATGTGTGTATAGGTAGATTTGGTGCAGAAGCAGATGGTTGAAATCGAATCCCTAGGGCTGGCTCCCGAATTAACCACATAGTGAGAGTGAGATTATGGATCTAGTCGGCCAGGCAGCAACACTAAATTGTTGTTGGCAAGCCAAGTCCCATCAATTCAAATGGTAACAGCAACAACAATTCAATTTGATGGATGGAGCAATATAAGGCGAGCAGGCATTGAGGCGTTTGGTTGCGATTGGGTTTAGTTAGCGGCACAAAGTGACGGAGAGGCCATTACGGTTAATATGGAAGGAAATTGAAAAGGCACTGGTATGTGAAATTCAAATCTCTCAAATACAGAAGACGGACCAAGTTTCGTACAAACTTACTTCAATTTCAACCGGGTTGAAGAGGGCGAGAAATCACCCCCACCGCGGCTACTCGCCTCCCCACGCGACTCCGAGAACAGGCCCGCCGACCGCGCCCACCTCTGGGCGCAAGCCCTGCTGCCGCCCTCCGGTCCTCCTCCTGACACCGCACGCTCGCACGGGGAGACGAGAGACCGCGAGGGCTCGGGACGGCGACTCGCGTGGCGGCGGCGTGGATGTAAGGGCGCCCAGTCCTCGGAGAGAGAAGGGAGAGAGAGAGAAGTCAGCCAGATTCCGCGGCGCGGGCGGGGCGGGGCGGGGCGGGCGGTGAGATCGACGACGACGCGACGGCGATATTCTGGTTGTTGTTGTTGGTTTCTTTTCTTTTTTTTTTTTTCCTTTTTTTCTTTTTTGTGGTTTGCCGAGGCGAACAAGGTTGGAGACTTGGAGGTCGCTATTTTCGGGCAAAAAAGTCGAAAGAAGAGAAAAGAGGCCACGGCCCACGAGCGCCAGGCGTCGTCGTGGGCTCGTGGCTCTGGCCGAGGTGGGGGGGCATCGGGGCTCCAACGGTTGATGTTTGCCACGTGGGGTGATCGGACGGCACGCTGTAACCACCGTTAACGTGTTTCCGTTTTTTTTTTCTCGCACAAAGAAGAAAGAAAGGAACATGGGCTGGAGTGCCATAGAAACAAAGGTCGGCCCAGCCCATTTGGCGGGCGTGGGCGGGCTCCTCCGGTTGGCCGCGCTGCTCCCGGGCCCCGGCGGCAGACAGCGAGGACAGCAGGGTTTACTGCGCTGCCCCCTCGGCTCGGGTTTGGTGCGCCCTCGTTTATGACGCGCGCAGTCTTCAGTCATCGTCAGATTTTCTCTCTTTTTATCCCCTTCTCCCCTCTCAAGTCTGAAGCGTCGTAATTTCAAAAAAAAAAAAAAAAAGGTCTGAAGCGTCGTCGGCGGTCGGCCTATGCTGCGGCGACTGACCACAGCTTTCTTCTCCCCTCGCCGGTGGAGGGAACGGTGTTAGCGAGCGGCCTCCGCTGCGACGGCGTGGGAGGGCCATGGTGGCCCCCGTGCTCGCCTTGCCCATGTTCCTGGCTGCCTCCCTGCTCTCCGTCGCCGCTCCTGCGCTGGCTCGGAGCCGTGAGTCGCCTTCTCCCATTTCTCTCCGACCCTCCCTTCTCCGGTTCTCCCTCTGCCTTCGAAGGCAGCTAGATCCACCGTTTCTTGTTCTAGCTACCAATTCTAAAACGAGCCGCGGTTGGTGGTTTCCTTCGCTCCTTGTGTCATCGGCCCGGATGTACTACTGTTTGCCATCATGTATGTACTACGCTGCAACCTGATAATTCTCGAAAAAAAAAATGGAGATGCAATCTGTCTACTAGTTTCGGATGGGGATTTTGCCTCACCAGTCACCACAAAGAGACTACAAGAGGAAAAATAGGCAATAACCATTTCTTACATCACTTTCCTCTTTAGTTCTCGTCTTTACATTTGATCTGACCGTGGCTTTGCAATTTTCCGTCCACACCTACTGTATAGGGTATTGTTTATATGCTTGTTAAAAGAAGACAACGTTCTACTTTGCAATTCGTTATGCCGCTCGTGTGCATCATCATCATATGGCTGCCTTTAGTTTCTAGTTCACTTGCTCCTATCAGTAAAATCTCTGAGCTTTGACATCAGCAACTTCAATTTTGTGCAGCATCTTGCCCTGATGGCTGGCAAGTCGGCCCTGCTCAGAACAAATGCTTCGTGTACATGTCAACCTCCCTTTCTTGGGATAGATCCGAGGCTCTCTGCCATAACTACACCGGGCATCTCGCTGCATTATCATCAGTCCAGGAGCTAAACTTTGTGAAGTCTCTCTGTGGATCATCGTCCTCAGGGTGCTGGGTTGGAGGGCATCACTACAGCACTAGTACTGGTAACGGTTGGAAATGGTCTGATGATACCTCTGTTTGGAACGAGACTGTCTTTTTTGGTGAGCCATTGGGTGCCAACTGCAGTTATCCTGCATGCAAAGTAGCCACCAGCAATGGTTTCTGTACTTTGGTGACCAATGGTCGGGCTTCAAATATTACTGAGAAAAGGTGCAGCGAGTCCCATGGTCTGATCTGCATGATGAACCACAGTGAGTCTGTAATTTATTAAGTCTTACCCATTTCGCTAAGAATGGTAGTTTGCCTTTCATGGCAGTCGGGTATAGTATATTTGCGCTGACAGTCTATTTTTGTCATCAGTGGACAAATGCTACCATGATCACTGCCACAAGGAGTATTTCATAGCCATTATTGCTGTGAGTGGTTTCATTCTGGCAACCACTCTAGCCGTTGTGGTTTGGCTGCTTGTCTACAGGCGAAGCAAGAAAAGAAGAAGATCGCGAGAGGTGTTAAGTGCTTCAGCTGCTGCGTTGGTAGCACCACAATGGAAAGTATTCACTAGTGAAGAACTTAGATCTATCACAAAGAACTTCAGCGAGGGTAACAGGCTTCCTGGTAACGCAAAGACAGGTGGAACCTATAGTGGAATCTTACCAGATGGATCCAAAGTAGCAATCAAGAGGCTTAAGAGATCTAGCCTGCAAAGGAAAAAGGACTTCTACTCTGAGATTCGGAGAGTTGCAAAGCTATATCATCCTAATTTGGTGGCTGTAAAAGGGTGTTGTTATGATCATGGTGATCGGTTTATTGTCTATGAGTTTGTCGCAAATGGTCCTTTGGATGTGTGGCTGCATCATATTCCTAGAGGAGGGCGGAGCCTTGATTGGGCAATGAGAATGAGAGCTGCCATAACTCTTGCTCAGGGGATTGCGTAAGTCATCCTTCCCAGGAAATACTTTGTTCTTACTGTGAATGCTCTTTGGTTGTTTCCCTCCAACGTTGAAATAGTGGTTGATGAATGTTTTAGGCTTCTTATGTCTAGCTGGATTTGTTTTAGTTATCCAATTTTTCTGTTCCACAATATCACATTTTTTTATGATTCCACTAATATTTGCATGATTTTGCACTAATGTTTGCTTGTATTTTTGTGTTCATGCAGATTTTACATAACAATCGCATAAATAAAAACAATGTGTTGGTCCACTCTACTTCATAACCTGGTCTGGTATTATAGGATGGCTTGTTAATCTTACTCATAGTCACTTAGATACAAGATATCTGTATAAACCGGGTAGAGAAATGGGGTCATTGGAACATGGGTTGGCACTTGAAGGGGATATACCTCCATAGGGCGATAATTTATGGACATGGTATGTGACCCTAGGTATTATGGGCTGCTGACCCCAGGAAGAGGCAGGATTGAAATGCAAAGATCCATGCTGTGAACCTGGATAAATGAGTCATGTGCCTTAAAGGAAAACAATAAAGAAAAGGGGAAATGAATATAAAGGATAGTTGGCATGGCATTTCATGTACCAATACCACCCATTCCATCTCTACCTAGCCTTGCCTTCTCATCTAACCCTAAACTGAATCTCCCACGCACGCACAACAACCTCCTCCATTTCCCCTCTCCATTGGTGTTCTCTGTTCTCTGTATCTCTCCTTCCACAGCAGAGGGGACTGCCGCGCCTCCTCAATCCTTCACAACAGTACCATCTACCAACAACCTCCTCCATTTCCTCTTTCCATTGCTGTCCTCTGTATCTCTCCTTCCACAGCACAGGGAACTGCCGCGCCTCCTCAATCCTTCACAACAGTACCATCTCCCATCACGTCTGAAGCCGGCAGCTCAGGTTCTCCCATTAATTCTTAACTGCAACTCCACCTATCATTGTCCCCAAGGTAGCAGCGCCACACTCTCAAACCCATTCATGAATCATGATTTGATGCAGCGGCAGCTCCAGCTGTCAGCCTCTCCCAGCATCTCTAGCTGGAGCTGACGACCTCGTGGCAAAAAAAACGACCCAGCCTAAACGGCACATCGACCCTGTGCGACCCCAACCCTCATATCGTTACAATGCCCTGGGGTCACGGAACACTAACCGCCCTCCTGTGACTCGTTTTACCATATTTACATGAAACATATACAAACACCATACTAGGTTCTGTTTTGTCATTTGTGGCTAAAATTTATTGTTGTATTTATGGTTGCTTTTAAACATTTACAAGCTACCATGCATTGGAAGGCTGTATGGCATACTTGTTTTTAACTTACTATAACCTATAAAGAATGATTACGGTACAAAACACATTCTATAGTGGTAAGTCATACAGAAAATTTTTACAATCACTACACTTTTGATTCACAAGTTTGGTTTACCTTCTATCATAACTGCCATAAACTCAAATTACTTGATATGAGAGCTGTTTGTATCTATTTTTATCTTTGAGGCCTTACTTTCTTATATAAGTATTCCCCACTCACTGCAATCACTGTTCTGTTATATCTTATTATTTACTACTGGCCATTTAATGCAGATTCTTGCATGACAAGGTAAAGCCGCAGGTGGTGCACCGTGATATCCGTGCAAGTAATGTCTTACTCGATGAGGAATTTGGCTCACATCTGATGGGGGTTGGCCTTTCAAAGTTTGTGCCATGGGAAGTAATGCATGAGAGAACTGTCAAGGCCGCATCCTATGGCTACCTTGCTCCTGAGTTTATATACAGGAACGAGTTGACAACAAAGAGCGACGTCTACAGCTTTGGTGTGCTGCTCCTAGAAATTATCAGCGGTCGTCGCCCTGCACAGTCAGTTGAGTCTGTTGGGTGGCAGACCATATTTGAATGGGCAACTCCTCTAGTGCAATCCCACCGCTATCTCGATTTGCTAGACCCACTCATCCAGGAATTGCCGGATACAGGAGTTATCCAAAAGGTTGTTGATCTTGTCTACTCCTGCACCCAGCATGTTCCTTCGGTGCGCCCAAGGATGTCCCATGTCGTGCATCAGCTACAGCAGCTTGAACTGAAGTCTGCATCGTCTGAGCAGCAGATAAGGAGCGGGACGAGCACAAGCGCAACATCCCCAATGTTGCCGTTGGAGGTCCGGACTCCTCGTTGAAATCCGCTGCCAGAAATTGAGAAACTTTTGTGTGCTCCAGCTTCAGTCAGCACTCCGTAGGTGGTAGCACATTCTTTAAGAGTGTATAATGACCCAAGAGCCACCATTATCGTAATCAGTAGTTTAGTCTCCCCGAATGCTGATGGGGTAAGTTGTAGTCATTTGTACTCATGATGACCTCTAATCTGCTACATATCATGGGTTTTGAATGTAGTGACCTAAAGAAGCTTTAGGCATATGCTCTGAAAGACTGAAGAAGCAACTCATCTGTATTTGACAGAGTAATACTAGTAGCCTGTAATACTTACTATCTACACAACTATAGTAGCAGCTTGGTTTCTATTATATTTACATTTGACAGCAAAAATATACCAGTATCAACACTCAGGGGCTGCACGTGCATTCATCATCTCTCTACGAATTCACGACGCCAGATGCGAAAGTGTGCTCTTGATCTGTACAATTAGCTGTAGCTAAGCATGAGCATGCTCAAGGTCAGGTAGGGAGCTTTCTCCTAAGCCTGTTGAAGGAAGGTCGCAGCGGCTGGCTTGAGCTCGGCTCATGCGGCAGCAACGGCTTCTTGTTCTGTTTACTGGCAGGTGCCAGTGCCGCCCCTGTGCTGGCCTTGCTAATGTTCGCTCTCTGCTTCTTCGCCCTGGGGGGCTCCAGCCTCTCTAGAATCCTTGAAGTCTTCTCATCCAGTGGCTTCACTGGAGACGGTGGCTTGGGGCGGGGAGGTTTGTCAACAGCAGTCCTGGGATGGGCGGGGACTGACAAAATCGTCGTCGAGGTCGTCGATGATGACGAGCTTCTCCCACTCCTCACTGATGTTGGGCGAGACCATCCCCTTCTTGGACTGGATCGATAGCTTGTTCTTGCTTGGAGTTATGAATGTTGATGTCTGAGGCTCGCTGAACGAGTGCAGATGGTCGTTGAGACTTCCAGCCGCGTCCTCAGGTTGGTTCAGGAACATGCTTTCATCCATGTCCTGACATGTTGGTACCTGAGGTTCGCTGAACCAACCAACGTCGTGAGGGTCCTTCGGGGCACAGGATGGAGCAATTGATCTGCAAAATGAAGTCGATCCAATCATGGGACATCTTATTTGGTGATTGTTTCCAGGATCGATCATGATAGCAGGCAACTGAAAACAAGAAAATAACTGAAACCATGTAATTGAAGGAACAAAAAACATTGCATAACCAGCAACCGATGAGGAAGTACCCAAATTGCAAGCTGTCCTTCACCAGGCGATTCAGTTCTGAATGAAAGCCTCTTTCATGATGTAGAGGGTTGTAATCCTTGAGCATAATCTGAAGAAATCAATTGCTAGATATTAGTTAATGTGGGGGGTAAGGAAGCTGCTAATAGTATGCGGAACAAGTTTATAGAGGCGTGAAGCAAGGAAGCTACTATTCGTAAAGAGAGCACGGAATGAAAACATTCGATGATGGTGAGTCGCAAGAACACAGGAAAAAAAAAGTGATCCAGCGACATACCTTAGACAAAGAGGTTTCGATTGAATTCTTGATTTCCATGGTAATCTTAGAGCTGCAATCTCGAGTCATGTTTGGGAGAGGCAATATCTCTTCAGATGCAGCAAGTCTCTGCAGCATGATGTGTTCCAATCATTAGCACAAGCCGATAACAGACCACAAAAAACTTTCTATTCTGGCAACTTATTTTTTTAGATAATGGAACAAAATTCCATTATAAGCATCTAAATTAGAAGCTTTATGACAAAGATAGTTATTCAGCGTTAGGAATCCAATCGAATATGGTTTTAGGCTACAGCTACAAGCGGTGAAATTTGCCTTTCATTACATCCCAAACCAAAATAGGACAGGGGGAGTGTTGTCTATACCCTCAGAAGCATTGGTCCTTTCTCCGATGGTTGAAGAAGATAGTAACTCTTAAGAGTTCCAACTTTCATCGTTTCAATATTGCATGATGAGGAGCAAACAAGTCCCTGGTCAAGCTTGAAAAGAGTTTCACATAGACCATAGAAAACTGCACAGCATAGATATATCAGTATCGTTTGAGAGGCTAGAGATACACAATAGAACATAAACTTGCAATACTAACTTTGGGTGCTCTGATCTGAACTCTCATCAATTAGAGAAGCTTCAACATCATTTGAACTAGGGATCACAACATAAGACCTCCCCATTAGGACTCCTGTTAAAACATGTTGTCATTTAATTTAATTTATACAAAATATATGTATCTGAACAGAAAGCAGTCGTGGGTACCTTCATTCATTGAGGCTAATTCAGTGCGCTCAATTACATTGAAAGAAATGGAAGAAGAGACTCGCCGCAAGTTTGGGATATCTTCCGAAGCACACAGAAACAATACTGTTTGTTCTCCAATCCTCACAGCAGTATTAGTAACATCAGAAGCTGTAAGCTGTCGATTAGTTGTTGGACACGTCCATTTTGCCTTAGCTGGGGTGAAAAGGTCAATAGGCTGACCATGGCACTTGCATGCCTGTTCAGTCAATGTGTTCTGTGTTAGCATAGCTGTTGAAGAGGATACAGAACTGTGAATACAGATCATGGTCATTATCTGAAGGAAATAAAAAATTGGAAAAAAAAACAATGATAAAATCACCATATATGCAGGAGTTCCTTTTATCAGTCATATTCTTCCACTAATAAATAGGTATATAGAACAAACTCAATGCTTGCAAGTAACAAAAATGAACATTGAGCAGTCAAAGGGAAACATCAGACTCAGATATGTTCTTTCACTAAACTTTTTGAATTAAATAGTGAGTGGTGTTATAAAATAACTCCCATCACCTGGCAAGGTGGAAAACCATCAGTTATCTGGTTTGCTGATGCATACAGGTTGCAATATGTGTGTTTAACAGAATCAATAATGGGATCTCTGAATACAAATACAGCTTGCAGTGTATCCTCCTTGTCATCCTTTAGCTCTTCTAACCACCTCTTCACTAGCCCATGCAGAACTTGGGTCTCTGCACTTCCAAATATATAGTAAACATATATAGTGTTAGGTTATCTTACATGTAAGAAGTGTTGAATGTTAACCTGAGTGTAAGGAACTCCTAATATGGCAGTGATAATTGTGTAGGTCATTCATCAAAATGTAATTCCGTGATGGTATGATCTTAAAACGATATAGAAAAACAAACTAAATTGCATGACCATGTTATGATTTGTATGTTGATCATCAAAGATCATCTTATTATTCTAACATAAACAACAAAACTAGTAAACGATGACTAATATCATGAGACTTTCTTACCAGGAATGTATCTCCGTACCACACAGTTTTCAAGATCACAAATTCTGTTTATAAAAGAATTGGCATTTTCAGAAGCACCGCCATACATGAATGCAGCTTCTGCTTCCAACATTATAAAGTCCACCGCAACACACTGTTCTGCTGCATCCTGATGACAATACAACGAGTTAATGGGGGAAGCACCACCCATCCCCTTTCATAAAAAAAATACAAATGATTATGCTAATACCATAAGAGATCTTCGGAGAGCTTCTGTATTTTGTGCAGACATACATATAGCAATCACTTTCTTGGAGATGTCATCAGTAGCCCAAGAATAGATGGCTTTGTTGCTAAAAAGGCTTGTTAGTGACACATCTGTGCATAAGAAACAGAATCAGGCAACTTTGCATCTGCAGATCACTATCCTGTTAAAATACATGCACGTTCACAATATTTATGTGCTTCTGAGTTTGTTTTGATCTTGTACCCATCAAACAATGAAACAGGAAGATCATGGACCCATATATTATCATTACCTCCAGTAGGCAGAGATCCACCATGTTGGTCAGCAAGAAAGCCATCCAGAGGTATGTTATTTACAGCGTAGTGGAAATCTCGTAGACTGAATTTTTCACCAGGCCTATACCCAATCTTTAGCTGAACAAAGCTCAGGTATTAGAAAATACTCATGTGACAGTGTCAGAACAGTAGGAAGGCATGTATGTATGTTCATTAAAAAAAAAAAAACTAATCAGCACTACAAACAGGATGAGGCGATGAGCTGTGTGAACATATCGCTATGTTCACAAGTAATGCATGTACAATGTGAATTGTCATCGGTTAGGTTTTCCAGAGACAGCAAATGCATATGCATCTTACTTTAACCAGCTGAAAAACATCTGCCTCAGTGGGTAATAAAGGTGACATAGAAGTGATTCAAGTAATCCCAAATATCATATAATTGACAGCACCCACAACCACAGTCATTTGTATAATTAACATTAATAAATTGTTCCCCATTTCTAGCAAACTGAAGGTGGTAAACCGGTTCTGCCATAGGAGCATCAAAGGGAGCACATGAGGTTAACTATGTATAGGCAAAAAATGCAAACAAAGGGAGCACTACATATCGAGCACCAGTGGTGTGTATCAGTGTCCAATTCGAGCCCCAACAAACAGAGGGAGCACTACATGTCGATCGGTACTCGGCAGTTGGTGATGATGTCAATTTGGAATCAGCAAACAGCTGCGCACGCAACAGGCAACACTAAACAAACAGATCGGCAGCAGGGAGGGATGGATACGGACCTCAGGCCAAGAGGAGGAGCACGAGGAGGATGGTCTGGATAAAGGGGCGTAGACGTAGCCGAGGGCCAGCCGGTCCGGAAGCGCGCCGGCGGCGGCGGGGGACGCGGCCCCTGCGTGTGACGTAGTGGCGGCGTAGAGGTTGGCGAGGTGGAGCAGGCACTGCACGCGAGCGGGAAGCCGTACGCGGTTTATTAGGGCTTGGAGCTCAGCTCGGCAGATAAAATGCGGCGGAGAGGGAGCGGGTGAGCGGCACCGTACCTCCTTGAGGCGGTGGAGCAGGGGAGGCGGGATGTTGCGCAGGTCCAGCAGGAAGCAGAGCAGCGCCATGGTCGCCGACCCACATGCGTCCACAGTCCACACCTGATGAAGTCGCCCCTCGGCAACCTTCTTCTCCGGCGCCAGCCGCGACCTCGCGACGCGTGCGGGTGCCTTCACCAGCGCCTCACCCCGCCGGCCGCCGCACTGCGCTGAGGGGATTTTGAAATGGGTGCCTTGCAGAGCACGCCCCGCGCCCGTACGACGCAACGCACGTATACTGTATGTAGATAGGTGCGGGCTAAAGGAAGCGGCCTCGGCCCACTTCGGCCCTGTTCGGTGAAGCTGAAGTGCTGTAGATAAGCGCTGAAGTGCTGTAGAAGTGCTGAAATCTTGTGAGAGAAAAATACTGCTGAAGTGCTGAAAAATAAGCGCTTATAAGCGCTACCGAACGCAGCCTTCGGGCCGTTTGCTAGGGTGCTGAAGGATTGTTAGACCAATCGCAATCATCATCCTCTATTTTCCTCCTCTATACAGGTTGATCATCAAGATTCTCTCCTATATACTAATTTCTTCCGCATCCATCATCCTCTATATCTCATACTCTATACCAACTACCATCAATGGGTCCCACCTATAATTTTATCTAAATATATTCATATGAGATCTTATTTTTAAAAATTTATTGAAACGAATTTAATGGTGCA
Organism: Eremochloa ophiuroides; assembly: GCA_038502445.1. NCBI lineage: Eukaryota > Viridiplantae > Streptophyta > Magnoliopsida > Poales > Poaceae > Eremochloa > Eremochloa ophiuroides. Next base: position 16,727,822 of record JAHLJS010000006.1, read on the forward strand.
ATCGGAATTTAATTTTGTTGTTTGGTTTGTGAGTTATAGTATTTTTTTTAGTTTGTTAAAAAAGTAGGACCCACCATAGATTCTCTCCATCTACTTTTTCTCCACCCCTGCCTCCTCCTGGGGTAACACAACTTTTTTGGACGATGAAGTTCCACTTAGAATAACCAAGAACCCTAGTTAACAAGTAAAGATAAACAAAGGAGATTGGTTCCGGTAGAGACATAATCAATTTTTTTACTACAGATCGAATCGACAACTATGTAGTTTCTTGTTATTCACATTCTTCCTTTCCTACCTCTCTAACCTAGAAATGCTTTTAGTGACCTTCTTCTAGTGTAATCAGCTAAAATAAATCGAAAGTGAATTATTATTCACCCACAAAGAGCTTCATTTTTGTAATTTCTATGATTTCCTTCATGCAAAACAATGTTTTGTATTTCTTTCAAGAGTTTAGATCCAGCAAGCTAGACAAACAATTTCAGAAAATGGCTATAATTCACTAAGGAAATATGGATCCCTGCGAAATGCTAATCCAACATTTTCCAATTTAAATTCTTGTCTAAAGCCTCAACCAAAGCTCAAATAACTCGTGGCAAGCATTTCAAGAAAAATGAGAGATGGCTAGGTCTAAATTTGAACCACACAATGACATGGTATTTGGTTTGAAGAATGATTCAATCCAGAATTAATTAATGTACCATGAGGTCATTCTATGAATCTCAGTGGAATGGACCTTTTTAGTTTGAAGAATGGCTCAATCTAGAATGGAATGATGTATTATGGGACCAATCTACGAATTTTAGTGGGACGAACTTCTTTTTGGAAGGTGGATGAACTCCCCTTCTTAGATCATCGTGAGTTATGTGAGATATAATGTGGTAACATATCAACCCATTCGGCTCACAAATGAAAAAAAAAAACATATGATGAGAGGGTGATCAGTTCATTTCCAAACCGAATATCCCCATAGGCAATCTGCAATCTACAATGGTAAATGTGCTGATTTCTAGATGATATCTCGTCTGCTATGTTCCACATGAAAAATGTGTTTTTCATTCCATACACTCTCTCTTCTTTCATCTATGCAAAAGAGACATATAGAGAAGGTATGCGTTGAAGACATCGCTCCTTTAGGTACACGTAACACTCCTCGAGTTGCTATACGACGACTGTGTGCTCCTTTTTGTTATTGAAAAAAATGCTAACTAAGCCAAAATGAAATAAAATTTAAGGACCAAAACATCCAATTTGATTGTTGTGGCACGACCCCCCCAATTTATGAAGTATGTCTATAAAATAGTTCAGTCTAACTAATTTTCTAATAAATACTATTTATATTTATGACTCTAATTAATTCTACATGAAAATATATTTTGTAATTAATATAATGGTATTTATTTGATATCCTAAATATCAATATTCTTTTATCTATCTATAATTGATTAAACTTATGATACTAAACCATGGTACTGTGATAGAATTGTACGAATTTTGAAGGGAGGGAGTAATTGGATAAACAAAACTTTGCAATTCATCGATCACTTGCCTCCTCCTGTTCTTTACTGCAAGTTGACAAGTTGAGTACTTCCAAACTTCCAATTCGGACCATGGACTCCCACTCCCCCGCTCTTCGGCATCCGCGGCTTCCTCGCGCCTTCGGCCCTGTTCGCTTCGTCTAAAAAGCGTTTATTTTTCAGCTCTAAAACAGTATTTTTCTCTCACAGAAAATCAGCAACAGGCAAAATCAGCTCAGGTTATCAGCATCTAGCGAACAGAGCCTTCATCGTCTTCGGGCTCCGCCTCTTGTGCATTAGAAAAACTCCCGGCAGTTCCAGCTCAAACGTCACCACGAGGCAGCACGAGGTCCCTTCCGCTCAGCGCTACGCTCATCGGATTCGGATCCGCCACAATGTTATTATATATACGGAGGAGGAAGCTCACAAGCTGCTACTATTGTAGCAGCGACGGACAGGGTTATATTTACCGACGGAATACCGCGGTAACCGGCCGGTTACCGGTCATACCGGTCCGGACCGGTACCGGTACCGGCCGGTTTGAAAAAACCGAAATTTCAAATTTAAAATCAGAGGAAAAAATGGTAAAAAAATTCCTAAAAATACTTCATGATTTATAGATTCCAATGGTGTCAAAATTTTTCAAATTTGACTACATTTAGAATTTTTTTCGAAGTCCCGAAGTAAAAAAAAAAGGCCCGTTAAGGCCCGTTAGGCCCATTAGGCCCGAACGGGCACAAAACGGCACCCTGGGTCACGGGGGGGGCAGAGCCACCCCCCATTTCGCCCCTCAGCGCCGCAGCAGCCGAAACCGCCGCCTCCCCGCTCGTCCGCTCGCCGCCGCTTTCTTACCGGCCGGTAGGACCGGTATACCGGTCGGTAAGACCGGGATACCGACGCGCGCGCGGATCCGCCGGGTACCGGGCGGTTGCACCGGTTTCTCGGCCAGTTTCAACCGGTAACCGCGCGGTTTCGCCGGTTTCGGCAGATAAGGTTGTTTCTTTTTTTTCTTGAGCATTTTTAGTATGATTAGCTTTAGGATTTGGAATAGGAAGTAGTTATCTATTGATCTAGGGTGCAGTGGTAATTTGATTTAGGATTTTAGTAGGATTTATGGTGTGTTTAGGTTATTAGTTAGGGTTATGTTTAGGATTTGGTTTAGGATTTTAGGTTTGATGTATATTTTAGGTTGTAGGTGTGCTAATACTGATGTATATTTTAGGTATATACTGATGTATATTTTAGGTTTATATTGTTTAGGTAAATTTTATTTAGGTGGAAGGTTGTGACTTAGCCACTTATTTACATAGATTTAATCTATGTGATTGATTAGTTTGTGTTGTCCATTCATGCAGGTGCACAATGTCAAGCAGAGGAAAAGACATTGTATGGGAGCATGGTGAAAACCTTTCTCCTGAGTGGAGGTGCAACTACTGTCATACAATGAAAGGAGGTGGTGGTGCAATAAGATTCAAAGAACATTTAGCCGGTCGCGGGTCGCAGGTGGTGCATTGCAGAAGCGTGCCAGATGATGTGCGTGAGTACTTTCAACGTGATCTTGATAGAACTAAAAAGGCAACTTCTGACCGGTCTCGACAAAAGTTGGCAAGAGAGAAGGCTGCAGCGGAGGGTAACCATCCACTTGGTGATGATGAATATGAGGAGCAGCTCCAGCAAGCACTTAATCAGTCGAGAGCAGAATATGAGTACGAGCAGGGGGTGCAACAGAGAGGAGGTAATTACGACCGTGGAGGGGGTAGTGGTTCACAGGGTGGGAATCCTTTGCAAAGGATGTTTCGAAGAGCAGGATCACAGAGGGAGACTCCTATGGTTCTGCAGGACTACAATTTGGCAGCCGGTAGAAGGAGAGGAATGGTCCAACCAAGGATTGATACAGGGTCTTGGACGCAGAAGGGGAAGAATGCAAAGGAAGCTATTGGGAAAGCTTGGGGAAAGTTTTTCCATGTTGCAGGAATCCCAGGACGACAGGCCGACAATCCGTACTTCATAAGTGCGGTGAGAGAGACACAAAAGTAGGGTTAGTACAACTTTCAGAGTCATCTCTCTCAATTTTGACGTTTCTATCTTTATGTATTCTCACGAATGGCTTCTGCTTACAGGTGAAGGCATTGTGTCACCTACTGGAAGGGATATCGATGGCAAGTACCTAGATGAGAACGAGAAAGATTTGAAGGCTAGGTACGCAAAGTTTCAGAAGGAATGGACCAACTTTGGCGTGACGTTGATGTGTGATTCTTGGACTGGCCCCACTAGAATGAGTGTCATCAACTTTCTGATTTATTGCAATGGGGTCACATGGTTTCATAAATCTGTTAATGCAACTGGGCGAAGTCAAGATGCCAATTATTTATACCAGGTAGCTTCTGAACATGTTGTTAGGTTCATACTATTTATAATATTGTGATTTACGTCACATTTGTAAAAACTGTTGTGGTTATTTTTTAGGAAATTCGTAAGGTTGTTGAAGAGATTGGCGCCGAGCATGTCGTACATGTGGTGACCGACAATGGCGCCAACTACAAAAAAGCTTGCAAGATACTGGGGAACCATTATGCTCATATTGTTTGGACGTCATGCCTTGCACACACCATCAACTTGATGTTGAAGGATATTGGTGAAAGGCCCGAACATGCAGGTACAATCGCAACATGCAAGCGAATCTCAACCTTTTTGCACAACCATGCTCAGTTGAATGCAATGATGAGGAAGGCAATCGGTGGTGAGTTGGTCAAGTGGAATGTTACTAGATTTGGGACCAACTACATGTTCCTAGAGAGCTTTCACCGGAAACGTGACAAGTTCATGCAGTGGATGTCTTCTCCTGAATTTCTGCAAAGCAAGTGGATAAAATGTGAAGACGGTCGCTTTGCTCATTCAAGGTTATCAAGTATCCAGTGGTGGGAGGGACTGGAATACATCATCAAAACAGTTCAACCAATTTATAAGTTCCTCCGCTTCGCTGATCAAGACAAGCAGCCTAACATGTGTGATGTAGTGTATGCCTACCAGACTTGCAAAATGGAGATGGAGTCTGTCTTTGGAAGAAATAAGCAGACATGGAATGAGTATCGACAGATTATGGACAACAGGATTACTGACGTGTACATTGACACGTATGTGGGTTCAGGTACGATCATGAATTATATTTACTTAGCAAGCTCCATGAAATGAATACTTACCGTTCCCTTGTTTGGCATTTGTCATGTGTTGCAGGTGCTGTCCTAAATCCAAAGTACGTATATAACATGGATCCAACTCCAACAATGTTTAATGGTCTGAAAGATACATTTTCGCGCATGACGGATTTGCAGAGCGTCATGCAGGCTTTACAAGCGGCAGAGATTTTTCGACAGAAGCTTGGTGAGTTTGGCTCCGAACTCGCTATGAAAATGGCAGCGGATACAAGGACTAGCCCATGTAAGAGCCTAAGAGCACTTCTCTACCCTTGATGCTTTGCTCTCGTGGAATATATATCTAACATAATGTGTTACACTTGCAGCGGCCTGGTGGATGATATTTGGTAGTCAAACTCCAAATTTGCAGCGTCTTGCTTTGCGGCTTGTTGCACAATGTATCTCCTCCAGTGGATGCGAGCGGAATTGGAGTACTTTTGCCTTGCTTCATACGAAGATTCGCAATCGGTTGTCCCACAAAAAACTAAACAAGCTTGTGTATGTCAACTACAATCTTCGGCTGCGACTAGCGGATATCTCTGGACCGCCACTGCATGATGACGAAGATTTCATTGACAAGTTCGCCGAAGTCTCATTCTATGACTCGAACAATCCAGTTAGGCAATGGATGGAGTATGGTAGATCAAATCAGGCACCAGTTCTTGATGAGGATGATGACGAAGTAGACGCCCCTATGCCATCACATATTGTCAGGTATAATGTGTGTCTCTGTCTGGCTTTCATATTATGCATGTCCATTTTATTTATGTGATTTATTTGTTTGTGCTCGTAGTGACCACATAGACGCCCAAGATCTACATCAGGCCACGGGAGATGATTCCATCAGTGATTGGGCCCGTAGACATGTGGGTGATAGTCACCTCGGGAAGAGGAAGATGCAGATGCCGCCTAAGAAGGGTGACCCCAAGCGTCAACGCGGAAAGAAAAAGCAAGTGATCAGTGACACTGAAACTGAGGATGAGGCTCAGCGTAGTCCACCGTATAAGGAGTCTCAGGATAGCAGCTCAACTGATGACGGTTCTGATGACGACAGTGATGGTGGCGGTGATGGTGATGGTGATGGTGATGGTGCTGGTGGTGCTGCTGGTGGTAGTGGTTCTGGTAGTGGTGGTGGTGGCAGTGGGTTTGGTGCTGGTGGTAGTGGTTCTGGTGGAGGTGGTGGTCTTCGTTTCACAGGTATCCATTGCACCTACGTACGTACAATTGTTTCTGTGTATGACTTCTAAACTACTAATAATGGTTTTTTGCAGGCGAGACCCAGTTCACGCATGCTACTCAGGACCGCGACCATGGACAACTGGAGTCGCAGAGGACTGTTTATGCACCTACAGACTACGACACTCCGCAGCATTCTTCTTCCTCGTACAGTGATATCTCACAGGCAAGCTATAACTATCACATTCCTGACATTACCACGCAACCTGCGACCAGATGGGTGTATGAATGGGAAGACCCCCATTTTTACGCTATGTTAGTTCAAGAATGGGAGACAACAGCGGCATGGACGGGCCAATCTTGGAATGATTTTAAGGCCGAGTTGCTTAGACTGCGAGGTATCGCTTTGATGTCCACCGCCGAATATCAGATGTCTTGCAGCATGGGGGCCTTTCCATACTTCATACAACGTTGATTATGCCTATGCCGATGACTATCACATTTGTTCGTGTATGAGACTAAGAATATGCTATTTATATGATACTATGTATTGATGACTTTGATGTGCCTTATGTATTGATACAATACAAGTATGTGTATGCCCTATGTATTGCTATGGCACTATTTATCCCTGAAATGTATGGTGTTTATACCTCATTATGTGCAAAGGCCATTTAAAAAAAATTTGTTTTCTGCATTAAAAAAAAAATCAGCTGGTTTTGACCGGTTACCGTTTATACCGGTCATACCGGCCGGTATACCCGTCTAAAACCGATTGAGCTGTGAGTTTGAATTCGATTTCGAATTCGGCCGGTTTCCGGCCGGTTACCGTTTATACCGGCCGGTATACCGTTACCGCCGGCCGGCGGTAACCGGATTTCGGTCGGTATAAAAAACCCTGGCCGGCCCGTTAAGGCCCATTAAATCATGAAGGTCGAAAGATATACTAAACGCACTCAAATTTGAAAAACTTTGACATCATTGGATTCTATAAATCATGAACTATTTTTAGAATTTTTTTGAGCATTTTTTTTAAAAAAATAAATCTGAAATTTGAAAATACGACCGGTTACCACCAAACCCTAAACCCTAAACCCTAAACCACCAAACCGGTCGGTAAACCGCTCAAACCGGCCGGTAACTAGTCAAACCGGCCGGTATACCGGTCCGGAACCGATTGAACTGAGGTTCAAATTCAAAATTTGAATTCGACCGGTTTCTACCGGTAACCGGTCAAACCGGACCGGTATACCGATACCGCCGGCCGACGGTTACCGGCTACCGGTCGGTAAAAAAAACCCTGGCGACGGATCGCCATCTTCCCCCAACTTGATAGCGTACAGCGTAGCTCTCCAGGACACGAGGCGCGCGGCGGCGGGCGCGCTATGGCTACGGACGGACACAGCCACCCTTACTCGCCGGCGGAGCTGGAGCTGCCGGGGTTCGTGCCGCAGCGGCTGTCGCAGGGCCAGATCCTCGCGCCTTTCGTGGGCACCGCCGTCATCGCCGTCCTCGGCGTCTGGCTCATCTCCGGTACGTAACTGGCTAGCTCCCTTCCGCTACCTCCACTCTCCTCCCGATTATCCTCTTCGCAGATCCCGATCAGTGAGGCCGATTCCATCGCATGCGCTTCGCAGGAAGATGCAGCGGTGGTAGTAGATTTTCCAAGACCGACCGCTTGCTCATGGGCTGGTGGGTGTTCACCGGGCTGACTCACATCGTCTTCGAGTCGCCATTCCTCTTCACCCCCGATTTCCTCAGCAAGGAGAACCCAAATTACTTCGATGACCTCTGTGAGTCTTCTCTCCGGCCGGCGCTGCTGTGGAGGGACCACAGATTGCCGTGCCAATTGGCCAATTATTGTAGTTTTAATTTGAAATCAGCATATGGCGTGTATTGTTTGTTGTTGGACTGACCACTGACAGAGCAAATGCTGTTTCAGTTAAGGAGTACAGCAAAGGTGACTCCAGATACGCATCTAGGAACACCGCAGTCCTCGCACTTGAAGTGATAACGATCGGGTTGAAAGGCCTCGCTTCGCTTCTTGCAGCGTAAGAGAAGCTCATCTCTTTCCAAGCAAGAGAAATTGCAAAAATATACATGAGTGTTCTACTCTACGTTTCTGTGAAATTCGGCGCAAAGTATTCGCTTCGACCGACCGCTATCGTTGTTTAGCGATTCAAAAATTGGTCCAAACTGCGCGGAATAGTGAATTTGTTCAAAAGGTGAAAGGATCTGATGAATTCCGTCGTGTCCTATGCATTTTACATTTAGGCCTAATTTGGATCCATTAGCTGTTAATAGTTTAGCTATCCAACTAATAAAATAGTTGTCAGTTGATTATTCAGTTAGCAATTAGCCTTAGTTATGACTTCTTTCCATGATTATAAATGTAAGTCGTGACATAGTCTCTAATGTCACACTTTGGCTTGCAGTTTAAAAAAGATATATTATTTGCAACGATGATGGTTCTATGCTATGAAAACACCAACTATAGTTAAAAAAAAAAAACACCAACTATATGTTGACAACCCATGTGACTTTTCATGCGTTGTTGTTAGATCAAGTTTGAAAGTATCTACCTGTTAGAATTCATAAATGTCCTATATTTAGAATCTTATCGTTTCTTCACCCTATATATTGCCTCTGTTAATGATGGTTTTAGTTACTTAAGTTTAAGTTTTTCAATAGTTCATTCGTAGTTTTTATCTTTCACAGCACACAACGATGTGTTGACATGTGTTTAGTTCAAATCTTAGTTTGACTTATATGTTTAACTCATAATTTCCTTCATACACGAATATGCTATTTACACGAAATGTAGTTAGTTAGGTTCCTTAAGGTAGGACTTGTACACTCAGAGTTTGTCTTCAATCAACATGAGTGCCCACATTTTTTGCCGAGATTCTATTTGGATCTCATGGTCCAAAGTTTAGCCAACCTTATAAAACTTTCGACCGTACAAGTGAGCGAAAGTAATCTAAATTTAAACTAGAGAATCTAAAATTTAAACGAGAATCTAAATATGCCCTAACATGTCCTCTCTAACCCTAGTTTGCAGAGCGCCTTTAGGTTGTTCTTGGTAATAGCATAGATCGAAACTAAAGGGTAAAGGGTTTGCTTAAGTTAATTTTCTTACCGATAGAAATCGTAGTTTAAATATAGTTTTTTAGGCTCACTGCTACTTAGGGATGGCAGTGGGGTGGTTATGAGTCAGAGCTCTGTGGATTTCAAGTCTATCGGGTTCAGGTTTAGGTGCATGGTTTTCGGTTTCGGAGACCGCAACTTATCAGGATTGGTTTTTGCACAATAGAGGTCAAAAATAGATCAATTTAAATAAAACCTCGTGTGTTTTATTAGTAAACTATTCATGTAAGTTATTAAGTTTGTTCTAAGTTAAGTCTTGAAATTCTACGTTGTTTAATGCTTCTGACTTATACATGTGAATATGTAATATATCATGATATGTTGTTAGAAATTGCTAATAGTTTCTCTTTTTATTGCCATATACAGTGGTGGGTTTCGGGGAACCAATCGGGTTCATGGATCCGTTGGGTTTAGTTTCAGATTTGGATTCACTGAAATGGTGTCGGGTACCCAAATATAGGGTACCCAACTTCAACGCAAAAACACACTCCCCAAATAAGGCTCGGCCCAAGCAGGAGCCAGCCAAGGCCATGCGGAAGAGTCTCACACGGCCCACGACGGAGCCAAGCGGAAACGCGCTACCTCCCCCAGGCGCGCGGACCCCTCGGGAGAAATCCTCCGATTCGTCCGAGCCTCCGCGACAGGGCTCGGGAAAGCGGGACCCTCGGGCGACACCATTCGATTCGCCGAGCCTGCCAGCAAATGCCGTAGCCTCGGGCAACCGACTTCCGATTCGCCGAGCCCCCCGTTATACGCAATCTCCCTCAGGCGCCCTTCTCCGGTTCGCCCGAGTCCTGCCAAGGTCAGTAGAGCAATCTTGCCGGCCAAGGGACCTCCCTGACCACTTTACAAGCACGGTCCTATCGGGTGGGCCCCTTGACGCAACTGCGCCCCGCACGCGCACGTTCGCCGTACCAACTACCATATCTCCTCTGGCAACCGATCTGACGGTCCCACTCCTCCCACGCCGCTACAGGGACAGTCAACCGTACGACCCCCTGGGCTGACGAAGAGATTCTACAACTACGACAGCGACTGCCCATACCCCAGCCATACATATGGCGTCAGGAAAGGGGGAACGACAACCGTCCAGCCAACCCGGGGGAATGGGCAAAGCTTACGACCGGGCTCGCCTATCCCTTGGAAAGTGCCGCACGTGGGAGGGAAACGCGCCCGAGGGAGGACGCTCCCGCCGCTCCGTCCCGTTTCGCCCCCGACGGTATCATGGACTCCTGAACCTCGGGAGCCAGTACTCAAAGGTCAACCCATCTTCTAGTTGCGCTGTGCAGGGTCGGATACGACGTCATGACGTAGCGCCACACAACAAACCACACTCCACACTGTGCGTCACCTTGGAACTCACCAATCGAACAGTGGAAGATCAGCCTAATGACTGAGGCCATACCTTCGAGGCGCCAAGACAAGGTCGTGGCTGACGATAGGCACCAATCACTACGGTCTCCACCATGCCGAGTACTGTAACCACAGCAAAACATATGTAACTTTAGTCTCTCCCTTGTAACTATAAAAGGGAAGTAGAGGTCGATCTCAGGGAGACTTCGCGTCGCTCACAACACCCTACTACCATAAGAACACACACTTACACGTATTCAAGAGACTTGGGAGCTCCTCCCTCTCTCGCCTAGGCTTCTAACCCTTATTACAAGCACCCCGGTACAAGGCAACACGACATGACTCGCACTGGACGTAGGGCATTCCTAGCCCGAACCAGTATAATCCCTATGTTCCCCCTTACACACCACCCATGGCCTCAACCGCAAATCATAAGTTTACTAGCCGGTGTTAGCACCCACTAATCCTAACGCCGACAAATGGTGTTTGCTACGGTCTTGGGATTGAGTTTGGGTTTCGAGTTCAGTTCTCGTAGTGGCAGAAGCATGGTTATTTATATTTAGAAAATATAATAAATCCATTATTGCCCATGATGATTATAGTCTATGTCTAAGAGTTTTTTTTTTAGAATTTATAATTAATATGGAAGAACAAAAGAAGTTTATGATTAGTAATAGGTGACGTGGCTTATGTTTCATGTGACCACATGCTCTGCTTGCTGCCTGCAGCTATGCGATTGCGTCCCGGAAATCGTACAGCCACATCCTCCAGTTCGCCGTCTCTTTGGGCCAGCTGTACGGATGCTCGGTTTACTTCATCACCGCATACTTGGATGGCTTCAACTTCTGGGTCAGTTCGTATTACTTTTGGGCATACTTCATCGGTTCGAACAGTTCATGGGTGATCATACCAACGCTCATCGCCACAAGGAGCTGGAAGAAGATATCGGCAGCATTTCAAGCTCAGAAGATCAAGATTAGATAATCCTGCATTCCTGCGTCATGCGTTTGCCAAAAAGTTTCTTTTCTTTTCTTTTCTTTTTTTGTTTTCTGAAAGACTAGATAAGTGCCCGTGCGTTGCTACGGAAAACACTTATATATGCATAATTAATGATTAAGCTGACGCTATACAAAATCAACTTCATCAAAGAATTTTATTAAACTTTACTGCAGCCAACCTTACAACATCATATAATATGCATGTGTGTCTTTATTCAAATAAAAACGTAACATCACCGATTGCTTGATATCGTACTAACTGCATATGAGACATAATGAACACTCTAAATGTAACATCACATGCCCGCTTTCCCAATGGCCCTTTGGCGAATTCTGACAAAGGGATTGGAAACCTTTGGCTGGCCTCTCTTTCTTAGATGCACATTTGTGTCTAGTGCTTCCATATTTTGAGATTTACCAGGTAGGTGGGTCTACACAGGTCCGTACAAATCAACAGTATTCGTAGAATTAAATCTTGATTTGTGTTATCATCTAAATATGATGAAGAGAGTAGTGAAAAGTGAAATGTCTGAAAGAAGCCTGGTGTTTGGAAACTCCTGCTCGCCTGAGCTTCTCTCTGGTTTCGCTCTTGTCTGCACATAACACCGGGCAAAATCTCATAAGTTCATAAACAAAATAAAGAAGAAATGTCCGATCTATGATTATCTATAATAAGATTTAGGCTGTGGCCTTAAGACCTTGAACTTAGTTACTGGCCGGCATGCCTAAAACGTAAACTTTAAGCCAGGTCTTTTTGGAATATAGTAATGCAAGCGGCACAAGTGATTGGCTCACCACCGAGGAAGTTTAGGAAATGGAACACCTGCTTTGTCCACTCAGACTCTGGTACCCTGCACTCGATTTTGATCAACTGCATCTATAGAGAAATAAACGTTGGGAATAAGGGTGAAAGGAATAGTAAACGTTTGAGTTTGTAAGTCTTAATCTTAGCTGTAGTAATTAGGGACTCTTGCATCCATATATACCTTGTAAGATGCATAAATTAAAACATTTGGTCTCATAATTATGGGGAATCTTAACATGAGAACTGCAAATAGATTCCCTATTCTTCTCTGCTCCTCAATGTATTGAATAGTGCGGAGAAAATAATTTAAAGTATATTGCTCGTGCTAACACAGAGCAGCAACACCCCTGCCTATTCTCTCCTCTCCCCGTCTATGTGTTACAGATTTGCTTATATGCCCTGTGACTGAACCACCTGTCAACAGAGATAGTATTTGCACTCAGATTATTCAAGAAGCAATTTGTTGTCTCCCAGCCTATCTATTTCGAGATCTAAAAATCCCAATAATCTTGGCAGGTAACCAATATTCTCAAGGACTGAGAATAAAAGAAGGTAGGCATTACGCCACATATATTACACTGCAGGAAACAATGCAGACAGTATGAATCAGTAAAATATTGAGGCCATGTGGACCAAGAGCCGGCGCCCGGCACCAAAGCCAGCCGCTTGCCACCCCTCACCCTTTGCCGCTTCACGCCCCTGCTCAACTGCGGCGCGCCGAGACGATGCTGGGGACTGGCTGGCGGCACCGGGCCGGACACAGGCCAGCACGGAGGAGCAGTGCGGTGACGGCGGTGGCCGGCGCGGGAGGAGCCGGGCGTCCATCGCTGCTTATGTCGTGGTCGGGACCGGGGAGGGGAGGCGGCCAGGAGCGACGGCTTGTGCGTCGTTGGTGGCGCGGAGGAGCGATGGCGGGGGCGTCGAATCGTGGGCGGCGCGGAAGAGGAGGAGCCATGGCCACCGGACAGGGCGCTCGCGTGAGAGTTGAGGCACACCTGGTGGCAGCAGCTGGATGTTATCCGTCTAGCTCTTGCTGCTGCTCCTCAACGTGATGCAGCCGCTCCTCGCTGGTGGCCCCTAGGGTTCTGGCCGAGAACAGCGGCGTCCTACAGCTTGTGGTTTTGACCAATCAGCGCTTATTTTCAGCCACGAAACAGTATTTTTCTTTCATAACAAATCAGCACGAGCCGAAACCAGCCCTTATTTTTCAGCCAAAAGAGCAGGCTGCTAGAGAAGGTGCGGTCGATGAGGGAGGGTGGCGTGGGGCAGGCGCGCGGCGTGGGCAGCGGCGGCGCAGGGCAGGTGCGGTCGTCGCCGGGCGATGAGAGAGGCAAGGCCGAGTGCATAGCGCGGCGCGGGGCGTACGTGGGCGGCGGCGGCGGCGCAGGGGCGCCCGATGAGGGATGCGGGGGCGAGTGCGTCGAGATTTGTTGCGCGAAGACCGTCTAGGCGTCGAGTCCATATGTGCGTGGACGCCGGGCAGTACTCTTTTCGTAGGGAGGCTTCAACACCATCGGGTAGACGGGTCCCTTCTAGCTTTTTTAGTTGTAGAGATAAGGAGGCCGAGGCAAACCGACTAGGAGTTCCTATTGTAAGCTTATATATATATATATATATATATATACACACACACGAAAGCCGCGTGCGCCGCCGCATCCTCTACCCAATAGCGTTGCTCCCTCCGCGTCGACGTGCCGCCCGCATCCTCCGCTCGCTCGCGCGCGGAGCTTCCCCTCCCCAGCTCCCTTGCATCTGGCTCGCTCGCTGGCCCTATCCTGTCCGCCCGCGAGCAAGAAGGAAGAACTGCCGTCGGGATCCGCCTGGATCCGCCTGCCTTGCTCCACTTTTTCTTCCTTTTCTCTTTTACATTAGGTATCAAAACAATATTTAATGTCCCTGATTTCTTCTTATGGTACTCAGCTGCTCCCTCCCTACCCGTAGTGATGCTTGTGACATCCTTGCCCACAGTTGCAGGTCGAGGCCGTCCTCCTGAAGCCAATGGAGCCCAGGATGCGGCGCACGGGATGTGTGACTCTTATGTGTTAAAATTCACCGTCGGCCCCTAAACTTAACCGAACGTGTCATCCCGGTGCCTCTACTTTCAAAATGTCATTTTTAGGTCCGTGAACTTGGCAAGAGGTGTCATCTAGGTCCCTAAACTTGGCCGAAAGTGTCATTCTGGTCCCTCTACTTTCAAAATGCAACTTGTAGGTCCCTGAACTTGGCAAGGAGTGTCATCTGGGTTCCCTAAACTTGGCTTCAGGTGTCATCCTAGGTCCCAACGGGTCCAAACCCGCTCTGGTACTGTAGCACTAGAATTAAAAAAAAAAATCCAATTTCGAGGTAGTGTATATACACTCTGGTACTGTAAGCTTGATTTATGAGTTTAACATATGGAAATTGATATGCTCATCGTTTAGGTTTGCATGATGAAGTCCAGTTGGTTAGGTTACTTCTGCCCACTCAAGTTTATGTCTTCGATCAACATGGGTGCTCACGTTTTTATTAACTAATTGTACAGGACTACTAGAGCTCCATCTGAATGGGAAGTTAAAGTTTGACAAGCTGAAAACAGTATGAATGTTTATACAACATACGGTTTTTCTTTTTCAAACTATCAAAAAGACAGGTCGAAAAGCACACTGCCACTGCTGCTACAAGCCTGGAGCGTTTTCGGTTATTACACAGCAACTTGAGGAGCACACAGCGAAGGCCGAAGGCAACATTATTTGAAGTTAATTACATAATAACACACACAGATATACGTTGGCGAGAGTGCGAGACAAATCAAGCGCAGTTCTACTATCTACTTGAGGAAGCCCTGGGCCATCTTAAACAACCACCGGCGCCGCCGCCGGCGCTTTCCTGTCCCCCGCCCTGCTTCTCCGCCAGCTGCTCAGCGCCCTTGACGACGTCGTCGAGGCCAAACCCCTCCGACGACTTGCTGCCTTCCTCCTCCTTGGCCGGCGCAGGCAGCGCTGCCGGCTCCTCCTTGGGCGCCTCCTCCGCTGGCTTCGGCGGCGGCGCCGAGCCGTCGCCTGCAGGCGCGGGCTGCTGCCCCGTGCTGAACTCCTTCAGGTAGCCCTCGGCCTTGTCGATGTACTGCCCGGCCGGCTTGTCCTCGAGCTTACCGTACGTGGACGCCGTGTGCAGGATCTCGGCCGCCGCGCCGGCGACCTCCTTCTTGTCGACGTTCTCCGCGCTCTTCTGCTGGAACACCGACACGGCGGCCTCCGCCACGAGCTTGCCGCTGGAGAAAAGGTCACCGGAGTTGTTGCCCTCTGCCATTGGGTAGCTAATTCTTTGCTTGATCTTTTTCGCTTCAGCGGAGCTGCGGTGAGTCAGTGGCACAGATCAGATAGCAGTGAGGACTCCAATAGCTATAGCTACCTTTATTTATAGGCGAGAGAGGAACAAGGGCTGGGAGCTGCGACGAATTAACGAGAGCTGCTTTTGTGGTTGGATTTGGGGGTGGAGAGGCATAATATCTGCCGTTTTAGAAAACGATAAAGCTATATCAATCAGATGTGGGGCACTAATTGAAGGACGGCATTTTACGTGGTCCTTGTTTAGTGCCCACCGGGTTCTCGGATTTTATAGAGAGATGTATTACTTGGTCCGTCCCATAAATAAATATAATTCTTTTAACTTATATTATTCCTCTTTGATCATTAGTCTTATCTAAATTTTCTATACAAATAATAAATTAAATAAATCTTATAAAAATATCTCAAATAATAAAATAAATTATAACAAAACAAATAATATTTATTAAAAATTTTAAAATAAAACGAACGGTCAAACAAAAATACTAGAAGACAAATAATTAGGTTTATTTGTGGGAGAGCGAGTAGTTCATAGTCTGGATGAGTGGACGTAATAGAACCAGTTCGTTGGAGATATTTTTGGCGCGATGGCCTAGCCAGTGTGATTTTGTCCAACCAAGTGGCCAACAGGGCAGACACTTGTCCCTTTCGTTCCGTGGCGAGGAGTAGCGACAGCGCCAGCCAGAGTTTGCTTGGCGAGCAGGAAAGTATGGGCTGTTTACATCGCCGACTGTCGGCAGAGCCTAGCCCCAGACGACGAACACGGGATACTCGCTGAGTTCACACCAGAGCCTCTGCTGGTTCATGGTTTGATAATATTATGTTACATAAATATTTGAGTAATTTGGTTTAATAAATTTATCTCACGGTTTACAAGAGGATTATGTGATTAGTTTTTTTATTATCTAAAAAATTTTTTCTGACATTCATCTGACGTAACACGTAAAGTTTTTACCTCCTAGATCTAACCATCCCCTAAATAACGAGATGAATTTATTAAACCTAATTAATTTATAATTAACACATGTCACAATATTGCTAAATTATGGAGTATTAAAAACTTCATCTTGTAAATTAATCATAATATGTGCAATTAGTTATTTTTTAGTCTAATATGATGTACAGTTTTTAGGTAGAAAGTAGACAAGGCCTAAAGTGCCAACTTACGCTCGTAGAGCACAGACACAAAGAGCCTATTTGGTTGGGTGGTTAACCCCCAACCAGGTTTCAGGAGCTAACTTTTAGGTGTTTGGTTACTTTTAAGCAGTCCAAAGTCAGGCCTAGCTAAGCCACTTTAGAGGTACTAGTCTGGCTCTAGAAAAACTAGATGGGATCTTTTTTTTTTTTTGCCATGGCTAAGTTACGAGTCATCGTCTCGTCACCGTCTGGTTGTCGTTTCTTCCGTCACCAACCGCATACTCTGCCATCCTTAGACTACCTGCATTGGCTCCTCTAAACGCGTCCTGGAAGAGCACGTAGCGGATGGAGCCACCGCAACGCGTCTGCTACCGCGTCCTGGAGGAGCGCGGTGTCCGCTACATTTTGCGGAGTAGCGGACGTCCACTACCGCCAGCGGGGGCCCACCACGTGAGGAGAGAGAGAGAGAGAGAGAGGGGGAGAGAGAGGGACTGGGTAGAGGAGAGGAGGATTCGCCGTGGAGGTGCCCGCGCGCGCCGTCGCCGTCCGAGGTTGCTGCGCCCTCGCCGGAGGAGGCGGCGCTCCCCGAGCCCGCGCCGGAGCTGGAGGAGGTGGCCTTCCTCGCGCCCGCGCGTGGCTCACCTGCGGCCGAAGCCGGAGGAGGGCGGGCAGGTGAGCGGCGCTAGCGGGGGAAATGAAAAAACTGACACGTGGGTCCCACTTTTGATATAGAGTAAGATATAGAGGATGGGTAGTGTGGGAGAAAGTGGTATAGAGGAGAGAATATAAATGATTAGGACGAAATATTTCTTTTAAGGGATGGATTTAGCGTATGATAATTGCGATAGTGTATGCGTCTATCCTGGAACCATACAAGCCCGTCAATCCTCACCGACATGCCGTACTCGCGGTGGCGACCCTGCTCTAGTGAGGCCATTGCCCGGACCCTAGGGAAACTACCCGCGTCGTTGCAAGCTCGGGCATTGCCCCGACAGCAACTGCGGGTCTGCGGCCATGGCGCAGCCGCTCGTTGTCGTCTAGAAGGACGGCTCGAGCAGCCAACGAGAGCACAGCGCCCTGCTCACCGTGCTCGCCTGCTCGCTACGCTGCCTCCCTGCTATCGGTGGCGCCGTGACTTTGACTAGCTATAATCCGCCGTGACTCTGGTTTCCCTTTCCTCCGTGCTCCTATCCGACTCAGCCTTTGCTCATGATCACAAGGCTCAACTAAAATGTCTTGATCACATACATGTGGGGACAATGACACACAATACATGAACTCCTATAGGGGACGTTAACATGCACGTACTATGATTGAGTTTCAAAAAAATATAACATCTTTGGTGTTTCACCGTGGCAACATTTCCTTGTCATCAATTCAAAATCAAAAAAAGGTTAAAATACAAAAGGCTCGTGCTCTGCTGCTGCTTCCCTCCCCGCTCTCATTTTTTGTTTCAATCTGCACTGGCTTCCACCGATATCGGCCCCACGTGCCAGCGACTCCTGGAGTACGCTCTTCCGCTCCTCGCCTCCAGCCTCCAGCGCCGCGCCCATCCGACTGCGAATTTGCGATCTTGAATTCTCGATCCCATCCGATCCCATCCGCGCCGGCCGCCGGCAACCACCTCCTTGCGATTTATTAAAGAGGACTGTAGCAGTCAAGCCAAGGCCAAGCAGGCGACGACGACGAGTCTCCATCCCTTGCCATCACCGGGCCACCACCTACTCCGCCGTCTCGAGGAGCGAGCGAGCAGCAGGCGGTGCGGCGATGGGGGCAGACGGGCACCCGTACGCGCCGGCGGACCTGCACCTGCCGGGCTTCGTGCCGCTGCAGCTGTCGCAGGGCCAGATCCTCGCCCCCTACCTGGCCACCTCCGTCTTCGTCGTCCTCGCCGTCTGGCTCCTCTCCGGTAAGGCTACGACCGCAACCTGTGCGCTTCTAGCGCTAGCTGCTAATCCCGCTGGCTCTTGCTCCTTCGTGCCGTCGGATTCCGTCACTGCAACTGCAATTGCAAGCCGGCCCATCCCCTCGCTCGCTAGTTTAATTTCGCTGCACAAGGTTGCCTAGATCCTCGCTGTGCCTTGTGATCGGTTTTTGAATTGGGGGGTACCGATTCAAAGTTTCTCAATTCAAAATCACCTCGTTTTCTGCGTGCGTGATCCTCTCAGCTCATGCCGCTGATTGGTGACTGCTGATTGCAGGAAGGTGCCGCGGGTTATCCAAGACGGACCGTCTGCTGATGTGCTGGTGGGCGTTCACCGGCCTAACCCACATCATCATCGAGGGGACCTTCGTCTTCAACCCCGGATTCTTCAGGAAGCAAAACCCCAACTACTTCGATGAAGTCTGTAAGTTCTCCCCCTCAGGAACTCCCCGCGCCATCATCATGTTGTGTGTGTCGAAAATGGCGCTTGACAATGACAGACCCCGCTGTTCAGGGAAGGAGTACAGCAAAGGCGATTCCAGATACGTCGCTAGGGACCCCGCGACCGTCACGGTTGAAGGGATTACAGCTGTGCTAGAAGGCCCTGCGTCGCTGCTCGCAGTGTATGGCTTGCTTCTCATCGTCTCTTGACACGCTCAAAATGCATTCTACTACCTTTTGTGTTGAATCAGTTCTATGTGATTATCCTTTCTTTTCCGAGTTAGGCAGTGAATGGGCTCTTTATTGTTGTTACCCTCCCTGCTACTGCACAGTTCTACTCCAATTGATGTAACTAACAGACAGACTGTCAGAGCATCACCCTCTGAATTAACATGCATCTAGTTCATAGATTTCTGCAGCAAGCTAATGCTAATCCCACCAATAAAGCATTTAAGCGGTGAGAAATGTGGTCCAAGAAAAAATTGCAAGGCACAAATATCAGTGGAATGATGAAAACATAGAGCGTGGTGTACCATTGTTGGTCTTCATTGTACGGTAGTTCTTAATAGACTGAATAAACATTCATATTCATGGTCATGATGCAACTAAATTCAGAGAGAACTATTGTGGTTGCTATTCTTCAATACACATAAGCATCTGTTTGATTTAAAAAATTGATTTCCGAAGTGTTCTTGACAGATGGTAACTAAAATGACTGAATACTTTTTGGCAACATGTGCTTTGCAATTGAATGCATCCACAAAGTTTGAGCTCCTTCCATGTTTATCTAGTACAAGTACAATGTTGTCATATTTCTAGTGAATTTGTTCCAAAGGCGTGAAAGGTCAGAATCCAATGAAGTGTGTGTTGCCTCAATTTTATGTTTTATTGATGTTCATAATCATACGATGGTATCATAATGCTGTATCCAAATACTGTCAGAATCAAAATGCTGCATTTATTCTATCTGACGACAAATTTGCTGGTTGCAGCTATGCCATTGCATCCCACAAGTCCTATAGCCATATTCTCCAGTTCACTGCCTGTCTGGGTCAACTCTACGGGTGCCTGGTTTACTTCATCACCGCATACTTGGACGGCTTCAACTTCTGGGTCAGTCCATTCTACTTCTGGGCATATTTCATTTTTGCGAACAGCTTCTGGGTTTGGATACCAACGCTCATCGCCATGAGGAGCTGGAAGACGATTTGCGCAGCATTTCGAGCTGAAAAGGCGAAGAAGACAAGATAAGACTTGCGTTAGCCACAGATTGGTGATAGTTTGGTTTCATCAACAAATTAAATACTCATTGTACCATGGTCAAATGAATTGCAGACACTGAAGTTAGTAAGTTACATGTTTTGTTGAAAACACCTGTTGTGGTAACCTCTTTGCAAAAACAGCTTTTCTTCATTATCACTTGACGCGATGCGACGTGAAACACTTTATTATGCCTTTTTCCCCGTGTTCCTCTGTTATAAAAGTCGGGCTGCTGCTCATTTCTCAGTTATGCCTGAGACCTGTATCATTGACTTTGACGCATACACTGATACACGTAGATGAATTACCCGCTGCCTCCTGGTCTGTATATTTCATTGGCGCGAACAGTTGATTTGGAGATCAACGCTCATCGCCGTGTGGAGTTGACGAAGATATCGCATGGCGTTTCAAAGTAAAGAAGGTGGGGAAATTAAACAAAAGCTAGTGCGGCCACAGTTTGGTAGCGTTGTTGAAAATCCCCCTTGTAAACATCACTGTTCCGTAGTAACCTCGTCAAGTCATCAGTCAGTTTCTCCACAAAGCAGCATTGTTATTTGTTCCCCAGAATTTAAAAGAAGACTATTGAAGCTCTGAAAGTTTGCCCAGATGATTTGGCTATAGCATGAATATTTTAACTGATTTTCCAGCCTGCAGGCTAGCAGGAGATAGACAGGCAGCTAACAACAAATAATCATGTGAAACACCAACACGGATAGTAAGAAAAAATGGTACTCTGCCCATTCAAATGGTAAGTCGTTCTGTTTTCTACATATATATTTTTTACTATGCAGTTGTATAGCAAAAGTTATATATCTAGAAAAAGTCAGAATGAGCTACAATTTGGAACGGAGGGGGTAATTTATAGGCATAAGAGCTCGCCTCATATAACAAAACAAAGATGCATTCATAATAACTTAAAACTTGATGTTGCATCTTACTTCCCGAATGGAAAAAAAAAAACCGCTCTATTCACAGGCTCATTATCCATGAAACACCGGAACTCCTGCTACATTTACTAGACACATACATCATATGGTTACATATGCGGGGACCTCACTTATATACATCTTACTGCTCACTGCAATTGTGCAGTTTCAAATGCCACAGTCAGAAGGGCAAAAGGTGACTCTAATCAGGCTAGTTTAAAGGTACTACTTATATCCTGCACGCCACCACGGTGATTCACAAGGAGCGGTCGGTCCGAGGGCAAAATCAGGAACATAGCAACGAAATGCTCAGACAAAGGTAACTGCATAGTGGGTCTCGGAGTTGCCACAGGCGAAACCTTCAATTCTTACTTTTGGGCTGCTGCTAACACCGCAAGATGGCGAGCCTACTTCAACTCTTACTGCTGATGTTATGCCATAGGGGCTCCCAAAAGGAGAAAAGGGTGGCAGTCTTTTACCAAACTGTGGATCATGGATAACAGGGTTGTTAGTGCGAACTGGAGGCGAGCCACATAAAAAGCCCACCTGGCTGCTCGAATCTCCATCCGAGTCATTCTGAAAAACAGAAAGTCAGTTATCAAAATTTGATCATGCATGGGAGTTTACGTTACTTCATCAATCAATGAGTGAACTTTCCAATAATTACCTTACTGAGGATAAGATCCAGAATATCAGAAGTGGAGTCTGATCTGTACAGAGGAAATGCACTGCAGTTGTGGAGAGTAAAGGTTAAGCAAAGAAAGCCATGATTAGTACCAGAATAATCATTGTATCATTGAACACATCCATCAGGATAGATAATTACAGTTAGACATGCAGTTAAGCTTGTAACGCAATTTCTTTCAAAGTCAATATTAGTACAGACTAATCATTATCATTGAAAACATTCATCAGGACAAACAGATACAGTTAGACAGGCAGTTACACTTGTAACGTATCTTGTAATGTATTTTGTTTAATAAATTAGGCAAAGGAAACCAGACATACGAGCTGTTTGGATATAGAGCAGGTAACGCAAATGTAAATAATTTTAGGCTCGAGCGGACGTTATTGGTTAACGGCCGCAAACACGAATGAACCATTTTCTATTACGTTTGCGTTACTGTGCACGTTCCCAAACAGGTCGATAATGTGGTATTCCTACCAGTGCTCCTTATTTGTGCGACAAGCTATGTGCATTGTCGTGAATCCTTTTTTATTTCTATCTTACTAAAGTGATCTTTCTATAAGGAAAAAGACTGCCTCTGTATGTTAATTCTCTAATTCAATAAACACTACGCATTACTAGCAGATATATCAAGAATTGCACAATGAACCCAATAACCCATATAACATTCAAATCCATATACTTTTGTCATGGTGCCACCAAAAATTGCTGGTATAATCTACTGCCCACACGAAAACTAATCCGATCCGCATACACCAGGACATTGCAGCAGGTATGTGCATTAGACCACCATCAGACTTGCCAGTGGACGGCTAATCAAACATCTTGCATGCAGTAAACAAAGGAAAACGTAATAATAAGATAATCAAAGAACTTACCCGTTCGCCTTGGGACTGGCTTTGTTCATGGTTTCCACAGCGAAGGGAATCAGGGTGGCGCGGCGAGGCTGCGGACAGATGACCTCTGCCCGGGGCGCCGGCAGCGCATCCATCTGCCACAATCTGGACCTCCTCTCGGGCATTGCATCGGCCCTCGAGATCGGCTGCCTCAAATAGCAGTGCTCCATGCCTGACGCTCAGGCCCTCCTGAAACCCAGATCAGGAGACAATTGAGCCCGCTAGATTGGAAGGAAGTGATTGCAATTGAGCGAGCCAGCGAGGAGGAACCAATGCGCGTACAGAAATCAAGACCGCGGAGGAAATCCAAACGACCAAACGGGAGCTATCGCCTTTTCTTATCAACACCGCGATGGCCCCCAAAAAAGGATGCGAAAGAGCCTTCCTTCTTTCGTTACGGCATTGTGTTCCTCCAATTGGAAAACAAGGAAAGGAAATGCTGGGTATACCCAAAAAAAAGGTGTTGCCTTTCTACTACACGGAAACGAAACGCATTCTCGTGTTGCTTTCTATTTCCGCCCTTTTTCGCTAGGGGTGCAGTTCTTAGGCTGTACACGATAACCTAATCAGACAGATCTTGAGGCAATAGCGTGAGAGGGAGTGAAAACTTTTGGCGACGAGAAGGAATGGAGCTTTATTAGGGGGTGAAACAAACAAATCTAGCCCTAATTCGCAAAATCTCGATAGCAAAGAAATGGTTCCGCTGAGAAATCTGGCATAGGATCTCTGGGGAAGGAAAACGGCATCAATCAAAGAGACAAGCAGGTCTCTGATGCGCTCCAAATCAGATCAAATCGAAATTAGCACAGCGCATCTTTATTAGAGAAGACGGTAACAAGAACGGAGCTACCTGCCGTCTAGGTTTCGCAAGAACCGACCCAAATGCAAGCGAATCCCAGATCCACTGCCGCGGACAAACTAAACAAAATCCCAAGAAGAAGAAGAAACTGCAAAACGAGTAGACGGCCAACGGGCCCAAGAACGAAACTCGGCGCACGGAAAGAAACCCTCCTTCCTCACCTGGGACGACGGGTGGGAGAGACGAGACGAGACGAGAACGAGGAGCAGCAGCCACGCGCACGGGGAAGGGCCGGCCCTCGATCCCTACTCTGGCTGAGGCGAGCGTGGAGTCCACGCGCCCGCTGTCTGCGCCGCTCGCTCGGGTGTGGCTGGCACCGTTGGTTCGCCGGAAGAATCGCCGAGGCGAGGCGACGCAACCACACCACACGGCCCCCGGCCCGGCCCGGCCCGACCCGATCCGCCGCTCCCTTCCGG
The DNA here is from genome assembly GCA_038502445.1 of Eremochloa ophiuroides. Taxonomy (NCBI): domain Eukaryota; kingdom Viridiplantae; phylum Streptophyta; class Magnoliopsida; order Poales; family Poaceae; genus Eremochloa; species Eremochloa ophiuroides. The sequence goes on from JAHLJS010000006.1 coordinate 16,751,882, forward strand.
TTCGGAGTAGAGAGGACGACCGCGATTTCCTTCACCTTACCCTACTAAGCCCAGGGCACGGCACCGCCTGGCCCCTGCCCCGGGCAGTCCTAACAAACAGCCGGGCCCACAGACAGGACAAGTGCGGGTGCGACGCTGACGCAAGAAGGGCCCCGCGGCGCGTGGTGCGTGCCCACACGTCGGTGGAGTCTGGAGGACAGACAGGTCGGGCCTGCACGCTTGGTTGAGCAAAGAGTGGGCCAGACTCTAGAGCGCTTTTCCTGAAATGAAAAAAAAAATGTTTCTTCTAAACGCGCGGGCTGTGGAGAATGGATTCAGTCTTCAGACCATCTCCACTCTTCGTCGTCTAAATTCATCCTTAACAGAAATATTCTATCTTAATAATCGAGATTCTCTCCACTATATCTCTTTCTTCCATACCCATCCATCCTCTATATCATCCTTTATCCACAGTAAGACCCACATGTTTTTAAAAAAAATTATTCAAATATATCCATGTGAGATCTTATTTTGAAGGATTTATTGAAACGAATTTAATGGTATAATCAAAATTTAATTTGGTTTTTTGTTTGTGAGATATAATATTTTTTTAGTCAATTAAACATGTGGGGCCCGTGCAGCTTTCTCTGTCTCCCCTCTCTCGCTCACCCGCGTGCATGCACTGAATCCTCCGCTAAAGCGTTGTCAGACCGCTCGATTTCCCGGAGCTGCAGCGACAGCGGACGGGCATCCAGGACCCGCTGCGGGAACACCGTTCCTGTATATCTGAGCTGGAGCTGGCTAGCGGACCGGAGACCGGACGCACTGCGGTTGGCCTCAATGCAGCGAATGGCCGAGTTTTTTTTTAAAAAAAAAAATCAGCGAGTGGCCGAGTTTATAGAGCATTGGAACGACGAAATAATAATAATAATAATAATAATAATAATAATAATAATAATAATAATAATAATAATAATAATAATAATAGGACCCAACTAACGCGTGCACGCGCACGTGGAGGCGCATCCGCACGCACACTCGTGTCGTCTTCCTCTGCCCCGCGTCGTCTTCCTCGATTTCTTCTCTCTCCATGCCTCCGATGCACCACCGCGGCTTCCACACCCTGCCCGGCATCGGATCCGGCGACGTCGCCCACAACTCCGGTAAGTTCCCCCGCTAAAAGCTCTATGTTTGTTTTTGGCTAATTGATGACACCAAAGTATCTAACCATTGTGTCTAAGTGTTCATTTACAAGATGGTTAGAGGATCAAGTGTGGAGGTGATGAAGGCATCCAAAGACTTGGAGTAATCCCATCAAAGTGAAGATCAAGAACTCCAACACTTGGTGATTTGGATTGAGCTCAAGGCAAAGGTATATCAATAGGGCTCTTTCTATTTTAGGTGGACGAGACACTATAGAGAGTGTGTCCACATTTAGGATAGATAGCCGTACTATAAAGAGGGGGAGTAATTCCATGGTTAACACGGTTATCAAGTGCCATTAGATGTTTGGATCATGCATTGCATTTAGATCTAGAAAACCCTTGGAAAACTCTTTTAAAAAAGGCTAACACAAGTGCACAAGGTGTAGAACACTTGGTGTTAGCACTTGAGAACAGAGGGTGATAGGTTTGAGTGAAAATCCTGAGAAAACAGAGCGTCGGACCCTAGCTTCGCCTGAGCGTCGGATCATTGTCTTCGGTCCAACGGCTAACCCTGCTTAGAGCGTCGGACGCTCAGTTTCTGAGCATCGGACCATTAGCCTCAGGGTCTGACGGTGCTGAACGAGCGAGAGCTGACACGTGAAGAACTCAGAGGGCATCGGGCCGTTCTGTTTGGTCCGATGGCGAGCGTCGGACTATCGTCCGACGGAATTCAGCGCTCGGGGAGCTCTCTGGAAGCGTCGGACTGTCGCGGTTTTTAGTCCGACGGCTCCGTCTGGTTGAGTCCGACGGTGGTCTGCTGAGAGCGTCGGACCGAGATTTTTGGTCCGACGCCCTACCGTCCGACGGTTGTTTTGGCGCGAGAAAATAGCCGTTGTGTTTCAACAGTCGACTTCAGACGGCAGAGGACACGTGGCGTCAATCCAGAGCGTCGGACCGTGCGGTTTAGTCCGACGATCTGGCCGTCGGACAGTCCGACGGTACGCAGTTTTGTCCAAACGGCTAGTTCTTTGTGTGTGGCTTATAAATAGCGACTTGGCTGGTTTGGGAAGGTGCTCTTGGCTCTCTAACTTGTTGATACACCTCTTGAGCACCCTCACAACACTCTCACTCATATAGATTGCATAATTCTTATCCATTGTGAGTTAGAGAGTTGATCAAAGTGCTTTGCTTGATCTTTGCATTCATTGGCACTTGTTGATCGTGTTTGCTGTGGAGTTCTCTCATTTCTCTTGGTGATTGCCGTCACCTAGACGGCTTGGAGCAGCGGAGGAGCTTGGCGGAGTTGGAGATTGTCTCCGGCCACTCCCGGTGATCTTGTGAGGGGTATTGCACCTTCCCCGGCAGAGAAGCCACAAGGTAGCTCTACTAAATTGATCGTGTCGTTGAGTTACCCTTCTCATGGTAGATTCTTGTGGCGCTCTTGGTGAGCTTGATGATTGTCGTCGATTAGCCACCGAATCACCGAGTCGTGGTCGACACAACGGGGACTAGCGTGCCGGCAAGCACGTGAACCTCGGGATAAATCTTTGTCTCCGTGTGTTGATTGGGATTTTATTGTGACCACCACCTTCGAGTGTGTTGGTATCTCTCTCAGTGTTTGGCTACCACCTCTACACGTCGGTATATCATCTCTACACCCTACTCTTTACATTTGTGCACTTTACTCTTGTGTTGTAGTAGATTGTGTAGTGGTAGTGGTAGAAGTAGTTAGTTTGTTCACCTAGGAGTAACTAGCTCAACTTAGGATTAGCTTGTGTGCTCCTAATGACTCTAACTAGACCGATTAGGAAGGCTTGCAACCCTCTAGTAGGCTAGCGCAAAGAATTCGCTTCGCCTCCTTTGTTACTAACTTTGTGATCAAGTTTTGTTATTGTAGAAAGTTTTTAAGTTGGCTATTCACCCCCCATCTAGCCACTTCGGACCTATCACCCGCCTCCCCCACACCTCCCACCGCCCCAACGACCTCCGCCCCGCCGCCGGCTGTAGAGTCTCGCCGGAGCTCCGGCGAGACTCTACAACCGGCGGCGACCTCCTTCTCACCCTGCCCCCCTCCAGCACGCAGCCATGGAGAGCTCCGGCAAACTCCGACCAACTTCGGAGAACCTCCCCCGCCCTAGACCTGACCCCTAGACCTGGCCCGGCCGCCGCCCCCGCCGCCAGGGCCCCGAAACCGCCCTCCAACCTTCCCCGCCGCCTGTCTTCCCTGCCTCCCCCCCGGCCGGCCCCTTCTAAGCCCACCGGAGTTGGGGAAGAAGGAGTGGGAGCTCGCCAGGAACCCTAGGCGATGCCATCTCCAGCTTCTTCTCCATCTCCGGCTCGAGCTCCTCTGCCATGGCCGGCCGCGGGCAGTCCTGTGGTCGCCGAAGTGCAATCACCACGGGCGAGGAAGAAGCGGGGGCACCGGCGAGGGCGAGGAAGACGACGTGCGGGCTTGGGCATGAATCCAACGAGCGAAGATGAGCCTCGAGCACGGATGGACGGTTGTCACGGTGTGCACGCCAAAGCTTCTCCGCGTGCACGCGCGTGAAGAAGCATTTAGGATAATAATGACAATAACATTCCTTAACACGGAAAGATTTTCCGGCCGAAGAGCCCCTCAAACACTGTTCACAATGCGTCAGCTGACGTTATTTTTTTCTTTTTTCCCCTGCCCACCCCCATAATTTCTCACCGGTTTTTTTGGGCCATCTAAATTTTTCTACCGGGTGTTTTTTAAGAGTTTTTCTTTTACGTTCCATATTTTTCCACCGGATGTCTCGTTCAACACCGATGGGTCAGCAGCATATATTTTTTTCTCATCCAGATTTTTTGATTGGGTCCGCCGTTTAGCACAAGTGCAGTGGTGCCGCGCCTACTATGCGGTATTTTTTTTGTTTCCGTTTTGCCGTTCCATATTTTTCATCGGGTGTGTCGTTCAGCAACAACGCGTCGATACGGCACATTTTTTCGTCTAGATTTTTCATCGGATCCGCCGTTCAGCACCAATGCAGCGGTAACGCACCTACCGTGCTTTTTGCTGCCCACCCCCACAATTTTTCACCGGTTTTTTCTTTTTTTTGTCATCCAAATTTTTTCATCGGGTGTTTTATTAGGTTTTCTTTTGCGGTCTATATTTTTTTCACCGCATGTGCTGTTTAACACCGACAGGTTGGTACGACGCTTTTTTTCCGTCCAGATTTTTCCATCGGGTCCACCGTTTAGTGCCAACGCAATGGTGCCAAGCTTACTGCACGGTGTTTTTTTAGTTTTTCTTTTCCTATCCATATTTTTCACCGGGTCCGTCGCTCAGCACCGGCGCGGACGGTAGCGCGCCTACCGTGCTAGTCTTATTATCCGTCGATGATAGTATCACTTGGAAGACAACATAATCACCTACTAATGTATAGCACTCTATATAAAATAACATTCCTTAACACGGAAAGATTTCCTGGCCGAAGAGCCCCTCAAACACTGTTCACATGGCGTCAGCTGACGTTATTTTATTCTTTTTCCCCTGTCCACCCTCATAATTTCTCACCTTTAGGACCATCTAAATTTTTTCTACCGGGTGCTTTTTAAGAGTTTTTCTTTTGCATTCCATATTTTTCCAACGGGTGTCTCGTTCAACACCGACGCGTCAGTAGCATATATTTTTTCCCATCCAGATTTTTTGATCGGGTCCGCCGTTTAGCGCAAGTGCAGTGGTGCCGCGCCTACTGCACGGTATTTTTTTGGTTTCCCTTTTACCGTTCCATATTTTTTATCGGGTGCGTCGTTCAGCAACAACGCGTCGATACCGCATATTTTTTCGTCCAGAATTTTTCATCGGATCCGCCGTTCAGCACCGATGCAGCGATAACGCACCTACCATGCTTTTTGCTGCCCACCCCCACTAATTTTTCACCGTTTTTTCTTTCTTTTTTTGTCATCCAAATTTTTTCCACCAGGTGTTTTATTAGGTTTTCTTTTGCAGTCTATATTTTTTCACCGCGTGTGCCGTTCAACACCGACGAGTCGGTACGACATTTTTTTTCTGTCCAGATTTTTTTCGCCGGGTCCACCGTTTAGTGCCAACGTAATGGTGGCACGCTTACTGCACGGTGTTTTTTGAGTTTTCCTTTTCCTATCCATATTTTTCACCGTGTGCATCGTTCAGCAACAATGCATCGATACCGCATATTTTTTTCATCCTGATATTTTCACCGGGTCCGCCGCTCAACGCCGGCGCAAGCGGTAGTGCGCCTACCGTGCTAGTCTTATTATCTGTCGATGATAATATCACTTGGAAGACAATATAATCACCTACTAATGTATAGCACTCTATATAAAATAACATTCCTTAACACGGAAAGATTTCCTGACCAAAGAGCCCCTCAAACACTGTTCACATGGCGTCAGCTAACCTTATTTTTTTTTCTTTTTTCCCTGCCCACCCCCATAATTTCTCACCGGTTTTTTTTGGGCCATCTAAATTTTTCTACCAGGTGTTTTTAAGAGTTTTTCTTTTGTGTTCCATATTTTTTCACCGGGTGTCTCGTTCAACACCGACGGGTCAAGTAGCATATATTTTTTCCCATCCAGATTTTTTGATCAGGTCCGCCGTTTAGCGCAAGTGCAGTGGTGCCGTGCCTACTGTACGGTAATTTTTTGGTTTCCCTTTTGCCGTTCCATATTTTTCATCGGGTGCGTCGTTCAGCAACAACAGTGTCGATACCGCATATTTTTTTGTCCAGAATTTTTCATCGGATCCGCCGTTCAGCACCGATGCAGCGGTAATGCACCTACCGTGCCTTTTTGCTGCCCACCCCCACAATTTTTCACCTGGTTTTTTTTCTTTTTTTATCATCCAAATTTTTTCACCGGGTGTTTTATTAGGTTTTCTTTTGTGGTCTATATTTTTTTCACCGCGTGTGCCGTTCAACATCGACGGGTCGGTACGACGCGTTTTTTCCGTCCAAATTTTTCCACCGGGTCCGTCGTTTAGTGCCAACGCAATGATGCCACGCTTACTGCGCGGTGTTTTTTTTGAGTTTTCCTTTTCCTATCCATATTTTTCACCGCGTGCATCATTCAGCAACGACGCGTCGATACAGCATATTTTTTTCATCCTGATTTTTTCACCGGGTCCGCCGCTCAGCACCGGCGCGGCGGTAGCGCGCGTACCAGACTAGTCTTATTATCCGTCGATGATAGTATCACTTGGAAGACAACATAATCACCTACTAATGTATAGCATTCTATATAAAATAGGACTTTTGCTATTTTTCTGTTGATAGATTTATTTGGTACCAAACCTGTCAGATTTCCATATATTTGATTTCCTTTTAGAATTAGTGCTACAACTGTCTACTCGATAGTATTCAGAAAAAACCTGACAGGTTTGATCCAATAAAATACATCGACAAATAACTAGACGCTTCCATAAAATAAGAGGTTGTTACTTGGTTTAAAAGAAGAGTCCTCCTCTAGCAGGGCTCCGATGAAAGTCTAATTTATTTACTATGGTGGAACCAGGTGTTCAGCCGTTCAGGTGATGATGAAATGTTGTAAATCCCAGACGAAAGGTACGAGGCAAACAATAGTGAAGAACAAAGTCGTAGAGCGAATGTTTAATTTTTGTAGTGTTTTCACCATATCAATTATTGTTGTGGTGGAACCAGGCTTTTGTGTTGATGATGAAATCTTATGGATCTAAGACCATAGCATAGACAGTCAAACGACGTGGCACTACTACAGATTCAAACATCGCTGCCGGTCCATCACTGCCGGTTTGTTTTAGGCCGGTAGTGATGGGCAAGTTCAAACCCCAAATGATTGGGGCCAGGGGCCAACCGACAGTGAAGCATGGTACCACTGCCGGTTCTTGGCTGGAATCGACAGTGATGTTACTCCGCAGTATCACCTGCCGGTTTCAGCCACGAACCGGCAGTGATACTACTGTGGTATGAGCTCGAGCTCCCTCCCTCCTCCTCTGTCCCAACGGAACAGAACGGTGCACGGTTGCTCTTCCCCTCCATTGTTGCGGCTGCTCTTCCCCACGACCTCCATTGTTGCGGCTGCTTTTTCACCGAATTGTTCAAGGAAACTCTTGGAAGCTCAAGCATGGTGAAGATCTTCTTGCTTATGTTTAGTAATAAGTACACTCCTTTGGATTTGTAGATTTACATTGCTTTGTGTTTGTAGATTGATTCTTATTGTAGTTGTTTACTTCCTTCATTTTAGAGAGCACATTTGGGTTGAAACTTGAGGAAGACATCAAGATTGTGGTAAATCTACTATTCAAAAGGTTAGTTAAAACCATTGCCACCTTTAATTTTAGTTGGAGCTATATTATTGTTCATGATCAAAAAGAGGGGGTTATATTTTATAATTTGTTCCTTTATTTTTATGTAGCATGTTGTAGAATAATTGTTTTTGGCAATTGTAAATTATGTGGCAACCATTGTTTGCAGCTACATTATTGTTTTTATAATTTTTTGTGTAATTAATGTTGTTTACTGATGGAGCCTCAATTTTTCTTATGTTTTTTGAATTCCATTTTTACACAGCATGTTGTAGAACAATTATTTTGTATGGGCTATCTATTTTTTGCATCGAATTCGAGATCATATGGAGTTGTAAAGATTGATGAGTTCTTCCGATATTATTTAGGAAATATGTTACTTCGATCTTTTTAGTGTTCATTTTTTGAGTTACAAATTTCAACAAATCATCAAAGCCAACAAACAAAAGCATTAAAAATAAAATCAAACACTTCCCCCACCGAACACACACATAGTCCACTTGGTTCAAGTCTCTGCGCTTTGGTCTCGGCGACTTAGGTTCGAAGTCGGGCTTGAACTAATTTTTTTTATACATTATCTTTTTTTATTTTCACATCGCTGCCGGTTCCACAACAGAACCTGGCAGTGATACGAGCTATCACTGCCGACTCTATAACACAACCGGCAGTGATGTCATATTTTTTAAAATTGTAAAATTTTGTTTAAACATTATAGTGATCTATAGAAAACTCCAAAAATAATAAAAATGGTGTCATTAAATTTGTATTGAATTTTCCAATAACCTTTGTTTAGTTGATATTTTCATTTGAACAATTTAAATATCTCATTTGTTTGAAAAAGTATGTAAATTCAGTATTTTAAAACAATTTGGGCCCCCTAAATGATCTCACATCAAAAAGTTATAAACAAAAAATTTGTAGGACTCATCAGGTTAAACAACTTTTATTTTGTCATTTTGTGCATTTGAATTTTTTTAAGACTGTGCATTGTTCATATCTTTACAAATTTTCAAATCTCACAATTCAAACCAAATTTAGGACACCAGATGGTCTCAAATGGAAAACTTGTAAACAACAAAGTTTTATAACTCATGAATGTCTACAACTGTTATTATAGTCATTTCTTCATTTAAGATTGTTCTATATGGCATGTGTTACAAACTACTATATTTCCAACAAAGTGACATGAGTGATATAGAAACATAGTAGTTTGTGAGACATGCTATATAAAACAATCCCAAATGCAAAAATGACTATAATAAAAGTTGTAGCCATTCATGAGTTATACAATTTTGTTGTTTACAAGTTTTCCATTTGAGACCATTTGGTGGTCTAAATTTGCTTTGAATTGTGAGATGTAAAAATAAAAAATAACATCACAAAAAAAATTGGGGAACCTCTGGTTCGAACCTAGGCCCACCAAGGCCAAAGCACAAAGACTCAACCAACTGAACCGCGAGTGACTTCAGTTTAGAGCAGATATGTATTGATTTTATACAATTCCTTTTCCTGGATCCGTAGACAACACCACTGCCGGTTCTAGTTACTAACCGGCAGTGACGGTTTCCATAACTGCTGGTTCCCGCCATGAACCGGCAGGGCTGGAACCGGCAGTGATGTTACTCCGCAGTATCACTAGCGGTTTCAGCCACGAACCCACTATCACTGCCGTTTCGTGGCTGGAACCGCCAATGATACTGCTACGGTATATTAGCTCGAGTTCGAGCTCCCTCCCTCCTCCTCTGTCCCAACGGAACAGAACGGTGCGCGGCTACTCTTCCCCTTCATTGTTGCGGCTGCTCTTCCCCACCATTATCGCAGCGCTTCGGCCATGGATCCGCGCGAAGACGGCGAACAATGCCAGGTGCGTACGACGAGGACGCGTATCCCACCCGCGGCTTCCTTCCCCGCACACGCTCCTTCTTCGGCGTTGATGTGGGGACACCCTACGCCGGCTCCTCGTCGGGGTCGGCCTACGGAAGCGGCTCCGTTGGCCTTGGCTACTCCGGCGGGTCTGCGAGGCCAGCTTACGACGTTGGCTCTCCGGGCACCTTCTACAGCCGCGGATCTGCGGAGATGGGCTACGCCGGCGGATTCCCGGCGACACCAGTACGGCGGCCCGTCGGCCGGCTGGGTTAGTTCCATCAGCCAGGCCCCCGCCTGGTTAGGGTTCGACACGCTCGCCCTAAACGAGCAGCGTGCCTGGCCAGGCATGGCCGCGTACCCGGGGGCCAGTTGGTGGGTTCCCGCCGATGCCCCCCCCCCGTTCCCCTACACCCTTCTGCAAGCTATGGTGGAGGAGGCCACGGGGGACGCGGACCAAATCCTGCTGCGCTCTGCTCCACTGGCTGCTACCGCAGTTGGTGGATCCCTCCCACGGTGTTCTAGGGGACGAGGAGCTACTGCATCGAAAGCAGGCGGCATCAACGACCTCGACGCCCCCGTCTAGGTAGTCAAACTACGTCAACCTTTGATCTCCTCCGCTTCCTGCCATCGTTATATGCTCTTTCTCCTGTCATGCATGGTTTAGGCTAGGACCCCAGGGCCAATTGGCAGACGAAAGTTTCCTTGAAATTCTGCCAGTTATGGTGTCAAGAAATCGATAATGGAAAGTGTGCCCTCGGTGCCATGAACACGACTGGTTGGCGCAACCTGCTCATCAACTTTAACTCATATGCCAAAACGCCTCATACAAAGGAGCAACTGAAAACACAGTTCAGGCGGCTGAGGAAGCAGTGGGCGTTCATCGATAGAAGCCGCAAATCCTAGCGGCTTAGGTCGCAGGGAGGATGGTTCTATGATTGCTGATGACGACTGGTGGGAGGAGAACTGCAAGGTTAGTCACTGCTTCTGTGATTTTTTCCCTGGTATGCAGTTCTAATCTGATATCTTGTTCACGTTTAACATTTCTGCACTTTGCAAGGCCAGTCTGACTGGAAGAAGTTCAAGGACGGGTGGCCAATCTACCTGCCGGAGATGGAACGCATGTTCCCGGCCAGTGCATGTGGATGGATCCACAGCCTTCGTCTCAGCAACATCTGTTCCTATTGACCATGATGACTCGCATGAACTCGGGCCCGATGACCAAAAGGAGATGAGGACCCCCCAGTGTGGGCAACAAAAGGGCCAGCAGCACCAGCACGACGGCATCGGCATCTACTCCAAGCAAGAAGTCAAAGAGCCCAGCTGTCGGAAGCTTCACCAACAGCATGGTCTCTTTGACGGAAACTCAGAACAACAAGGCTGTGGCATTACAGGACTTGGCCGAAGAGAGGTGCAACAGGCAGCCGAAAAAGGAGTCCAAGGTGAAATAATATGTCATGCAGCTGGCTAGGGAACTGGGCGCTGCTTGAGGGGAGCAACCTGTGGGCTGCTATTGGCGCGGTTTGCCAAAATGACGGAGCCATGACCTTCTTCATCGACTCCGGTTCGGAAGGAAGACTCGTCTACCTGAAGACGATCGCTGGGGTCGCGCCCTAGACCATATGCAATTCAATTAGTGCTTTGTTTCTTCGTCCTGTTGTCATTGCATGTGTCGTACTTGAACTATGTGTTGGTGTGTGCTGTGTAAACCTTTTTTATGTATTGACATTTGGTTGAGATACTTTTATTGATTGTATAATTCATGTGACGTGTATTTCGATGAGAACTAGTAGTTGACAGTTCTCCAGTGGTTGATTTCGTGCTCATGCATGTTTTTGACATTTGTCATGCATGGATCTGACATCTCTGCTCATGTGAACAGGAACAGCCAGGTTTCCGCATCGTGGTGGAACCAGATTCGTCGGAGGATGAGGCTTTGGACGATGAGGTGGATGATGAAAGCTTGGATTTGTTGGCCGACGACGAAGAGGACATCACGAACGGTATGAACACCTGTGCTGTGCATGTGGACAAGTACGTAAGTAGGGGCCCCTATAGGTCACCCAAACTGAGTGGGTTGGAATGGGTGCAGGATTGACTCCAAAATATAAGACGCTGTTACGACATGTTTAGAATGAGTCCAGCTATATTCACCAGCCTTCATGACCTATTAGTTGAGAAGTATGGCCTTAGGTGTACTACCAAGTCATCATCAGTAGAAGCTCTAAGTATGTTTTTGTGGATGCTAGGAAGCCAACAGTCTTGTAGACAAGCCGATGACCGTGTCGAAAGGTCGTTGGCTACAGTGTCTAAAAATTTTCATAGAGTTCTTGAGTCTGTAGTGGTGCTCTCGCGGGATACATTGAAGCCTGTTGATCTTGAGTTTAGATCAGTGCATGACCGGTTGAAAAGACCGTAGGTTCTACCCATATTTCAAGGATTGCATAGGGGCCATAGATGGAACTCATATATCTTGCATAGTGTCGCAAAAAGTTATGGTGCAGCTCCTGTGTCGCAAGGGCATGACAACACAAAATGTGATGGCTGTCTGCGAACTTCGACATGTGCTTTACATTTATGCTAGCTGGTTGGCCTGGGTTTGTCCATGACACACGGGTGTTCGATGATGCCAGGATGAGATGGAGCAAATGGTACCCCCACCCCTCTCACGGTAACTTCCTGATGATTGGCCCGATTTTGATCAAGTGATGGCGCAAAGAAACTAATCAGGTGTGGTTTGTATAGGTAAATATTACCTCGTCGACTCCGGGTATCCGAACAAATTAGGGTACTTGACTCCTTACAAGAGGACGAAGTACCACTTGCCGGAGTACCGAGCAAGCGGCCCACCCCCAGGTAAAGTGGAGACATTCAATTATGCACATTCAAGTCTTAGGAATGTCGTTGAGAGGTCATTTGGGGTACTCAAATAGAAGTTCAGGATGTTGAAAAAGATCCCTTCATATTCGCCAAAAACACAGGCAGAAATTATATCATTAGCATGTGCATTGCATAACTTCATTAGGAACAGTGGCATACATGATGCACATTTTCATCGGTGTGATAATTATCCAAGTTATGTGCCACCTGAGGCAAGTGAAAATGAGCCTGGCAACAGTGGATGCTCCTGAACCGATGCCGATGCCACCTGATGCTGCGTATATGAACCGTTTTCGAGATCAACTGGCGAATGCATTGCTTATGCGTGAATGAGAAAGATTTGTGTCATGAGTTTTTACCCTTGATTCTTTCGTAGCGATGAAATGTGAATTGTTGAGTTTGTACTTGTTCATGTAATAGGGGTCTGTTTGAACATGTGTATTGCATTTGCTCGCATATGTGTGGAACATATTGTGTTGTAATAATTTAAACTTGCATGCTTTTTGTGACCCTGTTTCCTGGAGCCATGCAACTTTTGCATGCATTCAAACGCAATATTTGTAACCTGCAACCTGCCGAGTCCGGTGCATGGGATATGTCAGATTTTCGTGCATCAGTACCGCAGGCTGGTGTCAGGTTTTCATGGGGCCAAAAATCGGCAACTAAACGGGGAACAAATAATAAAATGCAAATTATAAAATCCAGCAGCCGATAGGGGACCTGTCGGCACTCCAGCAGCCGACAGGCTTAGTGTCAGCTGCCACGCAGCCGACAAGCGTCGGCAGCGGCTGTCGACGCCGACAGGAGTCCTGTCGGCTTCTAGAGGGCCAATAGGCCCAGTCGGCATTCGGACAGCCGATAGGCCTGTCGGCTCACAGGAAGCCGACAGGCCACTACTACCATGTTCCTTTTTCATTTTGATGTTCATTTTCACGTTTTTTTCATATTCGTTATACGGTTCAATCCGAAAACTTAACTTACTCGCGGCTTGTTAGACTGTTCTATAAATAAAGTGTGTTGCAAACTACGAAAAATATAATTAAAACAACACAAGTTCAATTTAAAAGAATAACCCAGCGATACATGAAATGAGTGTTGCGTGGCATATGTGGTTTGCAATGGCATGTGTGTGTGACTCTGGTAAGAGCCCACAGACTATTCTAAACATGCCTTAGGGAATTTAACTTGCAGGGTCTATTACATTGTTCTACTGGGTGCAGCATGGTTGATATAGTCCTCATAATCAATTACGGTGCCAGGGTTTCTAGCTTGTAGGGTTTGTAAGAGTGTTGGAAGGTGGTGAAAGCCCATGTGTTTGGTTTTGGGTAATTGATGAAATCTAGTTTGCTAACAATTGCTCTAAGTGTTTCATGAGAATTGATTAGCAAAAGGCAAGATGGAGCAAAGGACCGGGTCAGTGGAGGCCACAAGTGAAGGGCAATGACGGCATCCATACAAATGGTATAAGTCCATCATCAAAAGGAGTCCACAAGCTTCATCAAAAGATGGTGAAAAAGCTAGGAGCTCAAGGCAAAGGTATAATTCACAGGAGCTCTTTTTTGCTTTTGGTGATCAAGACTCCATAGAGGGAGTGATCACATTTAGGATAGATAGCCGTACTATCAAGAGGGTCGAAATCGTTGATGAAATATGGTTATCAAGTGCCACTAGGTGTTCATGATCATTGCATATGCATATAGATGCTAGTGACACTAACTTGACCCGTGGAAAACTCTTTGAAAAGGCTAACACACGTGCACCTAAGTGAGAGATTCTTTGGAGTGTTAGTACCTTAAGAAACAGGGTGAAGTTTGAGGGTTAGAGAGGGTTTAGTCCTCTCTTCCTCCTGCCGAGCTTGCGAGGCAGGATTCGGCGAATTTCGGAAACGTTTCAATAAGAAAAACTAGCGTCGGACTCTAACTTGACTGAGCGTCGGACCATTGTCTTCGGTCCGACGGCTAACCCCTTCAGCAAGCGTCGGACGCTTGATTTCGGAGCGTCGGACCATTGTCCTCAGGGTCTGACGGTGCAGAGCCGCAGCAGGTCGACACGTGGAGAGCAGAGGAGCGTCGGACTCTCGGCGTTAGTCCGACGGTGAGCGTCGGACCAACATCCGACGGTTTTCAGGGCTCGGGGAGCTCTCTGGAAACGTCGGACCATGGTTTCGTTTGGTCCGACGCGGCGTGTATTTTCAGTCCGACGGTGCATTGGCAGTGGGCGTCGGACCGTAAGGTTTGGTCCGACGGCCTACAGTCCGACGGTTCGTTTAGCGCGGAAAGTTAGCCGTTGTGATCCAACGTTCGACTTCAAACGGCTAGTGACACGTGGCGTTTATCCAGGGCGTCGGACCGTGCAGATTAGTCTGACGGTCTGGCCGTCGGACAGTCCGACGGTACGCAGTGAAGTCTAAACGGCTATTTCTTTGTGTGTGGCTTATAAATAATCACTTGGCTGGTTTGGGGAGGATCTCTTGGCACTCCTAAACATCATAACATACTTGTGAGCCTTCCCACTCCACTCTCACTCATCCTACTTGATTGTGTTCATCTTTTGGTGAGTTTGGAGAGCATCAAGTGCATTGCATTGATTGAAATCATCTAGAGGCACTTGGTAGTGGTATTTCACAGCGGTTTCTCTTGTTACTCTTGGAGTTTGCCGACTCCTAGACGGCTTGGAGCTGCGAGGATCGTTGAGGGGAGTTGGTGATTGTCTCCGCCTCCGATCAAGGTATTGTGAGGGGTTCTTGAGCCTATCCCCGCGGGAGATCAGCGAAAGACATCTTTAGTGGATTGCTCGTAGCTTGGTGGATCCTCATCTTATGTTGGTTGCGCGGCACCCTTGAGAAGGGTTTGGCGTGTGATGTCAATTAGCGCGTGAACCTCCAAGTGGGTGTATCGCTACAACAAGGACTAGCTTGCCGGCAAGCAAGTGAACCTCGGTAAAAAATCTTGTGTCATCTCTCTACCGAGGATTTCCCTTATATGTGATTGATTGGTTATATTGGACTTCATATCTTCTCTACACCGGGGGTATTGAAATCACCTTCTCTCTTTTCTTGTGTACTTACTCTCGTGTGTAGCTTGTTAGTTGCTCACTTAGGAGTAGTGTATAGTAGTGACATAGCCTTTGAGTGTGAACTAGTGATCATAGTGTAGTATACTTGTCTAGGTGGCTTGCATAGCATAGTTTAGAGCTAGTGTTTTGCAAAGCTTACTATTGTTACTAATCGGCTTGTAAAGCGTTGTTTGTAGATTTTTATAGGCTATTCACCCCCCTCTAGCCATTTAGGACCTTTCAAGTGGTATCGGAGCCGAGGCACCGTTGATTTGAGGCTTAACAACCCACGGTGTAAAAATGGCTCAACTCAACATTCACATCAACAACACCAAGAAGCCACCCCAATTTGATGGCACAAATTATGCATATTGGAAGAGCAAGATGACCTCACATATCAAGTCAATCAATAGAGAGGTTTGGAGGGTTGTGGAGACCAAGATTGAGATTGCCGATGCGGCAAACCCCACAACCGCCGAAGAAAGATTGCTTCAACTCAATGACATTGCGGTTTGTGCTATTCATGAGGCCGTAGATGAAAAAGTGTTTGAGTAAATCAAGAACATTGAGAGTGCTCATGAAGCTTGGAAGAAGCTTTGAGGAATCATATGAGGGCACCAAGGGTGTAAAGGCCGCCAAAGCATACATCTTGAAGGACAAGTTTGCAAGCTTCAAGATGAAGGATGATGAAATCGTGCCGGAGATGTTCCATAGATTGCAAGTCATTGTGAATGATCTCAAGGCCGTGGATGAAGAGGTGAAAGATAGTGACTTCTCCATGAAGTTCTTGAAGAGCTTGCCCAAGCGGTTTGCCACATTGATCACGGTCTTGGTGAAGACAACATTGAGTGAATTGACTCCAAATCAAGTCCATTCCGCGGGGATGTCGGTCTCGTCTTCGAACTTTTTGCTAGCGTGCTCATCCACAAATGTCAGGTGCTCTGCATTGTCAAGTTCCATCTGTTCCACGATTCTTTCATCCTCCTCGCCCTCGTCAGCTTCCATGTTCGTACTGAAACCTTGTTCTTTCGTATCCTCTGCCCAGTGCTCAACTCCTCCAGAATCGGGAACTAAGGTCTGCTCAACATTTGTTGCATATTGTTGTTGTCCTGCATCCTCTGTCCCCAACTGAACTATCGTATGAATCGTGAACATAGGGCCGCTCTTCGTTTGTGGCCTCTAAGTCCTCTACTTCTCGAACTGTGCTGCTACTCTCTCCTTGCATAGCACCATCGATGAACTGAACAAACATGATGTTGTCATAACCACGTTCCAAAGCATTACTGACGAGAAACTTCCATTTGTTCGTATTGCTTGCCTCGTATAGCTCCCATCTCCATCCATTGTCCCTTAACCTGGGCACCAACATACTAATCTTCAAACGTTGCTACGACGGTGGAAAACCAAACCATTCATGCAACCAGGCTAATACTTGTCTTCGGCTGTAATCCAGCGGTGAGTTCAGTTGTATGTCAAAGAACTGGAACGGACTAAAGTCTACACCGCTATCCCCAGTTCTGATTTCACCCTTACCATAGTAAATTCTGAAACGAACTAGATCGGACGACATTCCTGCTCCCATCGTTAAAATTACACTGTCAGTTGAATATTGGTATAACCCCTAAACCCTACCAAGACATTAATTACAAAAACTAATATAAGTAGATAAAAAATTCCTAACTCAAATAACCCTAAATCAAATAAACAAGTACTACTAGAGAAAATAAAAAATAATCCTTAAAATAAACTAATACTAACTACATAAACAAACTAACACTAACTGCATAAATAAACTAACAGTAACTATTCCTACAATTCTAATAAATAATCCTAACAAAGAAACTAATCCGAAAAACAAAATCAACTAACCCTAACTAACTAAATCAACTAACCTAACCGTAAATAAATAACTAAAGAAACTAACCTAACCCTAACTAACCCTAATAAAAAAACTAAATAACCCTAAATCCACTGGTTCAATAATGTACAACTAAAAGTTACCCTAATCGAATCTACAACTATAAATAACCCTAAACTAATTTACAACTAAAACGAATCCTAAACTAATATACGACTAAAAATAACCCTAAACGAAACTACATCTCAAACTAACCCTAAACTAATGTACCACTAAAACTAACTCTAATTCTAAAATAATTTACAATTTCCTCAAATTCTGAACTAATTTAAAAATAATTACAACTTCCTCTAAACTAACCCTAACCCTAAATCTAACTAACCCTAAATACCTAATTTTATCTAAACTAAATACATAAAGTAATCAAATTTGTAAAAAAAACAGAAAACTAACAAAATAGAAAAAAAAGAAAACTTACCTGTGGCGACCGACGACGGCGGTGGCGAGCCATCCGCGGCCTCGCGCCCGTGCGGGGACGGTGGAGGGCGGCGGCGGGGGACCCTCCGCCGGATCCGCCTGCTGGGGGCGACGGACGGCTGCCGGAGCGGCGGGACGGCGCCTGGCGGCGGCGAGGGCGCGGTGAGAGAGAGAGAGAGAGCGCGCGAGCGAGCGGCGCCGGGAGGAAGGAGATGGCCGCGAAAGATATAGGGACATGTCGGCTCCTCGGCGGCTAACAGGCCCCTATCGGGTAGCGAGGGGCCGATAGGCCTATCGGCCCGACAGGCCCGTCAACTTCGGCTCGGCCCGCTGGCGTGGCGAACTAGTCGGCCCTGGAGCGGCCGATAGGGTCCTGTCGACTCCTCAGCAGCCGACAGGTCCCTAATCGGCTTTTCAGCGGCCGACAGGGTGGTATTTTTACAATTTTTCGATTCCAAGTACTAGATTCGCAATTAATCAATAAAAAAAATATTATTTAAAAAAAAATTCTGGTGTTCGGCTCCCCATTGGAGGATCCGGCAAGGATGGCCTTCCCCCATGGCAACCCTGGTGGTGTGGCGACGATGCGGCGACGACGACGGCTGGTGGATGGGCTCGGTAGGCCCAGGATGGGCTCGCTAGGCTTGTCAACGAGTTTTCCCTTTTTTGGTTTTTTATTTGATTTATCAAGGCGAGCGTCTCAACCGCCTCGAGAAATTCCTGATTTTTTCTGACCTGTTCAAGGTAGTTGTAATGCCCTTCTCGAAAAATCAATTATGCACGCCTCAGAAACGATTTTTATAGTAACTGTTCCTCTTCATTTTTCATCAAATCAGAGGCACAACCACCCAGTTTTGCCTCCAAGTTGCTCCGCCACTGCACGCTAGACTTCCTATTAGTGGAAGATAGCCTAGATAGTCCTTAGTGAGTAATGACGTTGACAGCTTGTATGTTAAAATAAAGCTTGCAGTGGAGTCTAATAACAATAAAAAAAATAAGATATATATAGTAATGTTTTGAATGACCACTATTTCATATCTATATCTATGCTACCTAATACTAAAGAGGAAAAGTTTCTCCCCTAAAATTTTTGTCAAGCTTTATCGTAGGCCGCTTAGACTCCTGCGAGTCCTCGTAACAGTGGTTTACTAGCTTGGCGTGGCGCGCTGGGTCTCTTCCTCCTCCTGATTCTACTATATAAACTACCCATAGTCTAATTAAAGGTCCGAGACTCTCCTCAGCCAAAGCAGATCGGGACCGATCAGCGCTTTCCCGTTGTGACCGTGGGCGGATCCGGTCGCCGCGATGCCGTCGGGGGAGGATTCTTACATGGTGGACATGCAGCCGAACGCGGACCGCAGCGGCGGCGCGTCACCGACAGCGAAAACATCAGTGGCGAGCGCGCCCGCGCCGTCGGAGGTGGACCCGTCCGCGTAGGACAGCGAGACCCTGCACTGGCACGAGGCTGCGTCGCAGGACTGCGGCGCCGGCAGGTCCCTAGAGCTGCACTACGCGGAGCCGCAGGGCACGACAGCGAATGTGGCCGAGATCCTCGGGCAGAGTGCAGGGGCTCCCCTAGCGCTGGCGACCCGTCACGTAGAGCAGCCAGGAGAGCTCGCTGCCGGTGTTGAGCACCATCGTGATGTTCTGCGGCGGCGTACCGACGGCGAGCAAGACGGTGAAGCTGATGTTGTGGTGGAACCGCAGATTGCTCGGCGGCTGTGGCAGCGGCAGCGCCTGCGTTGGCACCTGCCGAGCCCGCAGAGGGAACGCGCGAGGCTTGGCTCCCGGCCTCGGTGGCTCGTTGGTGACATACCACGGCCGCTGCACGGCGACGAGCAAGACGAGGAGACAGACGAGCAGCGGAGGCAGCATGGTGGTGATTGCAACCCGGTCTGCAGCCGGGGGCCTATGCGCGCATGTGATGCGAGGAGGGTGGTGATGGGTTCTTGCGTTGGATTCGCAGGTGGGGTTTCCGTTTCGGCCGGCTCACGGTTGATTTTATGGAGATGTGTCATGTGTCGCTGTCGCAGGGACGAAGCAGCCGCATTCTTCTGCCTGTCGTCAGCTCGGATGAGGCGGCCTCGCGCGACAGCACACCAGCATAAGAATGCCCCTCGCGGAAAGCCCCAGCACTGACCGGTCAGCGCACGGAGGCCTGGCCACGAGCGCCTACCTGCACGGCCGCAGGGGCTAACCCATGCATCGTCAGTGGCACCGGCTCGACCAGCCTCGGCGGCACATGGACATGGACCCGGCCTCGACTCCAGCGTTCGTGCACGGTGACATCGCGTGAAATTCCACCGGCCATGCATATGTGTATCAGGTTCGTGAGGTCATCCAACCATAGTTGATTATGCATTTTTTTAGGCGTGCAAATATGATGTCCTAGCTTTTATTTTCGTTTCGATTTGGTGTGCTTCACATGAAAGAATAGTAAAATTGCAACTGTTTCTATAATTGTGCTCACAGGTTGAAATTAGAGCTTGTTTGTCTAATAGAACTTGTTGCTTATCAGATTAACTGATGAGCTAAAAACATGTTCCTTCGACGCCAACCTCATTGCACACACATCGGTCAGGTATGTTCCTGTGTACCCGCACAACAAACATTTTCCGCACAAAGCACCTATAAGAATAATAAAGGTGATTATTGTTGGAAACATCTTACTGTTTTATAAGTAGTCAAAGAGCTTGAAAGCTTAAGTAAGGAATCCTTGATGATACAAACCTTTTTTCCTGCTTTCAGTAGGGTCTCGCGCTTTTTATGTACTCTTCTAAGTGAAAATTTGCTGAGATGCTCAGAAAACTTGGCCTAGGTGAAATAAATAAATTTAGATGACTGCAAAATAATACTTTCTAGACTCGTTTGCTACTACCATAAGTGCCGGATAATAAATTGTATGTCCCGGTGCAACACACAGGCATGTTTTGCTAGTATAAAAAAAAAAGTTTGAACATAAAACAAAAGGGGAAAATAGATGTAAAAATATGTTTCAACAGAAAACAAAAAATGACGCCTGTTTCTGTATATACAAAGTATGTTCGAACAGAAAATAAAAATTAAAATGTACTTGTTGAGAGTGGGATTTGAACCCACGCCCTTTCGGACCAGAACCTTAATCTGGCGCCTTAGACCAACTCGGCCATCTCAACTTTGATGCTTACGGTGTCAAAACATATTACTAATAAATTAGGACGCAAGCACAACCACTTTGATGATCTTGATAGCTCCCTAGGTCACATCCACGGATGCAGGACGTAGCCACGCACACACGCTGGAGCACGTGAGCCCACGTCGATGGCTCGATCCATCATTCGATCATCCTCCTTTTACGTGTGTTGGATTATTGTTAGATCCTACACGCCTCAGACTCGACTGCTAGTAGGTCGTTTGGTGAGGAGTGAGGACGGTGTCAGCTGTTTTGTTTCGCCTGCCGACAATCCGCAAAACCCGGCCGCCCGCCCGGCTCCGCTCCAGAATCCAGACGCCAAACCTCCTTTTCTGCTACTGCGTACAGTGCGTGTGCGCCCCGTCAGTTCAGTTCGGCCACGGTTTCCCTGACATTTGTGAATTGTCACGCACGCCCGTAATAAGGTGTAAGCGGTGGCTCCATGCCACGCAGCACGCACCACGCATGCCTCCATCCAAGAGGGTAGAAGGCGCTTCCAAATCCAAGCTTCTGTGGCACAAATGCAGATGAAACCTTACCTGCAGTTCATGTGCACACCTTTGTATTCTTGAGTGTGGAGGTGAGACAGATGAAACCTTACCTGCTCCCGCCTGCATGCTATTGCTACAGCCTACTGCATGAATGAATGATTTTTTTTTTTGTTGTTTAAAAAAACATGAATGATTAAAGCTCGGCTAGGCCTTTTCTGCCTGCCCGCTGCTAGCTTCATTTGCACGCTCCCGCCTCCACTCCATCACCCAATTAATAAGCGCTTTTGCAGCAAAGTGGAAACAGTACATTACTGACTTGAAGTTTATTAACATCCATTAGTTTTTGTCTCTGTTCGCTTCAGCTAAACAACGCTTATTTTTCAGTTCTAGAATAGTATTTCCTCTCACAACAAATCAGTTTTAGCCAAAATCGGCTCAGCTTTTCAACTCCAACGAACATACCAAGCTTCCGTCCTGCTTTTCTTTGGGTTGAGTCGACGTGACATTGCTCCTGCTTTTTCTACATTCTCTTTCACATCCAAACAATAGCAATGGTAGATGCTATATTGTCTTTTTTGCAAAATTTTTGCATGCTAAAGGGGCCCTCATCGAGTCAAAATAGGGGCAATGATGATGCAAAAATATAACAAAAAAAGAACAAATTTGTTGTTGCTGTTGTTGTTGTTGCTGCTGCTGCTACATAGATAGAGTAAAAACTCCCTTTATTATTAATTCTAGACGGGATGAACATAGTTTAGATAGAGATGGACATAGCTTAGGCCTAGTTTGAAACAGATGAGAAACGTAGGAAAAGTAAAAAAAAATGATTTATTTTTCAGAGAAAAGAAATGACACGATAATATTTGGAAGATAAGACCGGACAGAAAACTTTCCATAAAGGAAAGGAGAGAAACAAGAAAATGTAATCTGATATGTTTTGGGTTAGAGGAATTCAATTTCAAAGGATTTTTTTTTAAGGAATTCATCCCTCCGCAAAGTTTCTTTCAGTTCTATTAGCTTTTGGAATATAGGATGTGCAAATAGAAAAAAAATGAATGAAAATGTTCTCAGATTAGGGTTTAGGGTTTTGAGGATAATGTCATAAATAAGCTCTATTGTAACTTGACTGGTGGGCTCCACATCATTCCCACGTTTGTCCTTTAAATTGACTATACATTTTCATTTAAGTCTAAATACTATTTAGTTCATGTGTTCATTTCTTGGATTCAAAACACATGTATCTATCTACTTTTTGTGTTTTACCATCCTCTGTTTGGCCACTTCTTTGTTCTTTCATACCTTTTTTTTATTGCACTTTGCTCCATTCTTATGTTTTGTTACTCGGTAACCAAGCTTTAGGTCACGTTCTTATGCGTGACACAACAAGAGAAGGTAAAAAAGACCAAGCAATTAAAAGGATTCAATATATAATAGGATTAGTTAGTTGGACATAAATACAATACAGTAATATTCATTTCTCAATTATCCTATTATTTTGTCCTAATATTTTTAGTTTATGAGAATTTTTTCTTATTCCTTTGTCATATGGTTCGTGTGTTCTAAACACATCTTTGTATCTTATTCCTGTGTTTTTCCAATCCTCTATTTTGTGCATATGTTCCTTTCTTAGTCTTGTTTTTTTTCTACTTCTATGTTTTTTATTCCTTTGTTCCATTAACCATTTGGAATATGGGAAAACTTTTCTGGTCTTATGTTTTTCATGTGAAATTAAATTGAACTCATTTTTGTGATTTTTTTGCACGATATTTGTGATGAATGGCAATGAAGGAGGGAAAGAAAGTGTGGTGCAATTGTCACATGGCCTGTTCCAAAGTACTAATGGGCCTGTTTGGTTTGTGTTTCTCTAGAGCCTGACTCGTACCAGGGAGCCAGGCTGGCTGGAGCCTGGCTGGTGCCATTCAACCACCTCTGTTTGGTTGGTTATATCTGCTGAGCCTGTATGAGAAGAGATGTTTGGTTGCCCGCGTGAACAAATGTTACATAAGATAAAAATCATTAAATAATCATCAAAATAATATTTATGTTACATAATTGCACTCTAATAATTCTTATTTATCTTAATATATCTTAATCTTCTTTAAAATATACTAATATCATATAATACATACTAATTATACCATAATAAAGTAATTAACAGAGAAACGCTCGCACTCGCCGAGCCAGGCCCAGAAAAAACGCTCGATTCGGGCGTTCCCCGCGAGCCTGGCTCGCGCTGTACGGCTGCATGGTCGCAGCCTGGCCCTGCTGCTTGAGCAGGCAACCAAACGCCGGCAGGTTGCATGCGGCGGACCTGGGCGCTGGTGGTGCAGGCAACCAAACGCCTCCAATATGATCCCCATGGCACTAGATATTTCTACCACTTCCGCTTGTTTGACTGTAATTTATTTTGATCACGTTGAGTGCTAAGTTTTTTTTAAGACAACGGAAAGATAATTCTACCTCCCTTCTCTTAAGAGCAATCTAGGTTTAAGTCTATGACTTGACATGGCTGTTCGTATTTTTCTAAATTTATTTAAGAATTTTACAACATCGTTCAGGCAACATACCAATTGATAGCGATGTGGTTGGAGTGACTTCACCAACCTTGAGATCTGCCGGCCCAGCCTCGATCTTTCAAATGTGCTCATATGATATGATAGGATGTGTGCATACACTTTTACGGGTGAGTGTACATGCATGGTGAATGTCTTCCATCCATGGTGTGATTCAAACAAGCAAAACATACCGATAATACTACTATAGCAATAGCACACACTACTCAAGCATAAACAAAAGATCCGGAACTAGTTTAACAACAACAATTCAGTTTTGTTTAATGTTGAACCACCTTCTCGATCTGTCTCACTCGTTCCATTTTCACCGCTACTGGTTTTCTTTCTTTTATTTCATATACATTTTTGAAGAGTGAAATATCAGTTCGGTTAGATCTACTTTGTAGTCTAAAATTTTTAATTTGGTCGTAGGAATTAATATATAACTATGTGAAAGCTCAAGTTTGGTTTTGGCTAATTGATGACACCTAGTAACTAACCATGTGCTTAAGTATTGTGATTACAAGATTGGTCAGTAGAAGATCAAGTGGGAAGTTATGACGGCATCCAAGTCATTGGAGTAAGCCCATCAACTTGAAGATCAAATACTTCTCAACTTGGAATTTGGAAATGGGCTCAAGGCAAAGGTAAATTTCATAGGGCACTTTTCATTTTGGTGATCAAGACACTATAGAGAGTGTGATCACATTTAGATTAGATGACCGTACTATTAAGGGGGATGAAATTTCGTTAACAACCTCGGTCATCAAGTGCCTCTAGTTGACATAGTTGAGCATATGCATTTAGACCTAGAGCACTAACCTAAAACCTTGCAAATGAACTTAAAATCAAGCTAACACTCGTGCCTAAGTGCTCATACACTTGGTTGTTAGCACCTAGAAGCAAGGTAATTGAAGAGAGGGTAAACTCAGCTCTCAAAGGTGCATCGGACGCTGGGCGTGTCCGGTGGGTGCGCATCGGACGCGTCCGGTGCAGCCAGAGTCTCTCTGGAACCTCTCTATGTAAGCATCGAACGCTGGAACAGTAACTCCAGCGCGTCTGGTGATGTTTTTCGTGCGTCCGGTGAGACTTCGTGCTTTCTGACTGAGTGAAAGCACCGGACATTGCTAGCGTCCGGTGACCTAACAGCGGACGCGTCCGATGCAACTTTGAGCTCTCTGGATGCTCTCTGGACGGACACCGGACATGGGACGTCAGAGCGTCCGGTGTGACGACTCCGCGTCCATTGAGTTGGCGCGCTGAGGGAAGTTTGAAACGATTAGTACACATGTTAGCGGGCGGTCCACCGGACAACCACCGGACGCGTCCAGTGCTCACTTAACCAGCGTCCGGTGTGCACACAGAAACTGTAAAACGGCTAGTTTTTCACCCTCACTTAGAAATAGCCTATCAACCGGTCTTTGGAGCCTCTCTTGCGCATTTTACTCATTGCTAAGCATCTCTTGAGCCTCCCAAGCCTCTCCCACTCACTGTAGAGCTTGATTCTCATCTATAGTGAGTTAGGGAGTGATCCAAGTGCATTGTGTTCATCTAGATCATCCATTGGCACTTGTTGATCAGTTGTTGCTGCGGATTTTCATTTATTCTCTTGGTGATTGCCGTCACCTAGACGGTCTTGGAGCAGCGGAGGAGCTTGGCGGAGTTGGTGATTGTCTCCGGCCACTTCCCGTGATCTTGTGAGGGGTTTGGTGTCTTCCTCGGCGGAGTGCCAAAGGTAATCTTAGTGGATTGCTCGTGTCATCGAGTTACCGTGCTCGTGGTAGGTTCTAGTGGCGCTCATTTGCTGAGCTTGACATTGGTTGTCAATTAGCCACCGAACTACGGAGTAGCGGTCGACACAACGAGGACGTAGCGTGCCGGCAAGCACGTGAACCTCAGGGGATAGATCGTGTTCATCTTGTGTTGATCATTGGATTTCATTTGACCATCACCTTCGAATGTATTGGTGTATTCCCCGGTGATTGATCATTTACTCTACTCGGTGGTATAATCACTCTCTACCTATCTCCTTACTTTGTGCACTTACTTGTGTAGTGTAGTTTTGGTAGTGTGCTTATCCACCTAGGAGTAAAGTAGTTACAACCTAGGTTAGCTTGTGTGTGCCTCTAGAGACTTAACTAGAACGGTTAGGAAGGCTTGCATTTTGTTTAGGCTAGCGCATAATTCGCTTCGCCGTTGTTATTACTAATCCTTTGGTCAAGTGTTGTTTGTAGATTTTTAAATAAGCTATTCACCCCCCTCTAACCTCTTTGGACCTATCACCATGTGACTCTAAAATGGTCTAATAATGACAACAGTGGACCATGCATCCCTTGTAGTGGTACAAAGGGATTGCAGTGGCTAACAGGTGGGCCTAATGCACCTCTTCAGTATTGCATAGAAGACTCACTCATCATAAACTAGTGATGACAGACATAGTCTTTCCTCTGATATTATTCCAAAACAATCCAGTTATCTTCCCAGTAAAGTTTCTATTTGATTTACTCTCTGAACTAATGTATCTTCGAATTAATAAGTACCCTTTTGGCTTAGAAATACCCAACTTCGAAATCATGGATCCACAACCACCTGTGCATTACGACAATTATCGGCTATTAGATCGAACCATTAATTTCACACAAGATATGAACCAAATAATCAAAAGGTGGCATGTGTCAAGATGGTTTTTACTCTTCACATCTAAATGGTTTGATTATACTCTCACTAAGACTAGCCTAATGATATTCTTAATACTAAATAATGGAAATTGTTTTTAGATCATGCCCTTCATTTTCTTTGTTTCATGCATGAAAAGGTGATGCTCTTATCATTTCTACATACTAGGTGCATCAACTTTTATAAGTATATATATACTTTGGCGACCATCACCAATTCCGATGACATATAACATCAGTTCTACAAACACATGTCTCGTGTTAAGTCTTACACCAAATACAAACCTAATGCCATGAAGTTTATGTCACAAAGGCTAGAAACTATCGAGTTAATTGGTGAAAAGAAAAACCCTACATTGTTGGTCTTTACCATGATCTAATGGAAAACTAAACCAACAATTTTATTTATGTTTTTAAAACAACATATAGATTAGAGGTGTTTTCTCTTTGATACCATATATAATATTGTCGATCATGGACATTAACATATGTAAATAGAAATAATATAAGAATTTGATCTTGGTTGTGAATTCAAAGCAATGAGTTACTGACTATCAAGAATGTCAAGATAATACAATATGTTGTCTAACCATGGATAGTAGTAGTCAGAAGAGGCAGATAAAAAATAGAAGCAAAGATAATTCTGAAAAGGTAGCATTCACTTAGCCATTTTTAATTTTGTATAGAATGATCAATACTTGTACTGTTGACTTTGAGCTTATGTGTAAAAATTATACCATGTGAGCTAAATTATAAGTTGTTTTGGTTTTTCTACGTACGTAACTTTTACTATGCAAATAAACATAAACTATGTATAGACAACGTAGTAGAAAAATATCTATAAAACTCAAAAACTTTTATGGCCCTGTTTAGACTCATCACCAAATAAAAAGTTTCATCACATTAATATTTAGACATATGCATGAAATATTAAATATTGATAAAAACTGAAACTAATTTGATAGCTTCGTAAAATGTTACGAGATAAATCTTTTGAGTCTAATTAGGTCATGATTAAGCACTTATTGTAAAAATTAGCATGTTGGTATAGTAAAAAAAGTTTTATAAAATAGGCAATCTAAACACCCTCCATATTTTGGAACGGAGAGACTAATTTGCAATCGAAGTCGTATTGTAGATGAGATAATGTGTATTATTGAAAAATCAGCCGAGGCATAATTTCGACTTAAATGTACCTTCTCTTCTGAATTTTCGGTTCGGCTGGCTGAATTGTATGGCTAGCTGGTTGATTGTTGTGAGAGAAAAATACCGCTGAATGACTGATGCTGACCGGTAAGTTGAAGCGAACAGAGCCATTGTGTTCATACGAAACCTACATTTGAGGTACCAACGTACTTTAAGCGGGCTGGGACTGAAAATGTTATCTTAACTTACCAAACCATGGTCCATGGACGGTCCATGGTCAAAGAAGACGAAGTGACGAACCGAACACACACGAAACAGGGGAAATAAAAAAAAAGGATAAATTTTAAAATCGACGGCACACCACGCTTGCCTTCCCCGTCTTCTCCCCATCCACTTCCACTCCACTCCCACCTCGCTATTCGCTCCGCCGCCGCCATGGCGGCCCTACGCCCTCGCCCACCCCTCACAATCCTCCTCCTCGTCCTCCTACCAATCCCGCTCGCCTCCTCTTCGACCGCCGACCTCGCAGCCCTCCTCGCGCTCAAGGCCGCGGTCGCCCACGACCCCGGCGGCGTCCTCTCCTCCTGGTCCGCCGCCTCCGCCGCCAACTACTGCCGCTGGCGAGGCGTCAGCTGCCACCCTTCCTCTTCCGTTGTCGCCGCCATAGACCTCTCCGCTTCCTCCCTCTCGGGCACGCTCCCCGCTTCCCTGCCCCTTCCCCCGCGCCTCCGCCGCCTCGACCTCGCCGGCAACAACTTCTCAGGCCCCATTCCGAGCGCCTTCCTCGCGTCCACCACCCTTCTCTACCTCGACCTTACCTTCAATAGCCTGTCGGGACCCCTCAGAATCCCGCCCCCTCTCGCGAACTCCTCCTCATCGACCCCCTGCGCCGCCCTCACCCACCTCCGCCTCGCCGGCAACCTCCTCGTCGACAGTATTCCCGCGGGGATAGCGCAATGCCGATCCCTCCGCGTCCTCGACCTCTCACGCAACGTTCTGGAGGGCGCCATCCCGCGGAGGCTCGGCCGCCTCGCCGCGCTCCGCGTCCTCGACGTCTCACGCAACAGCCTCACCGACAGGATCCCGGTGGAGCTTGCCAGCTGCAGGAAGCTCGCCGTACTCGTGCTCACAAATATCACAGTGTCGCCTGGGGAACAGCCGGAGTTCAATGCCTTCGTTGGGGGGCTGCCTTCGGAAGTGCTGGCCATCCCAGAACTGGCGGTTCTCTGGGCGCCTAGGGCCAACCTTGATGGCCGGTTGCCATTGTCCAGGAATGGTACCTGCGGCCTTCTTGCTTTGAACCTGGGGCAGAACTTCATTAGTGGTGCTGTGCCCCGGTGGTTAGGGGACTGTCAGGACTTGACATTTCTTGATCTGAGCTCCAACAGCTTCGAGGGCCCAATGCCGACAGAATTGGCAATTGGATGTTTGACTTACTTCAATGTCAGTGGAAACTTTCTGTCAGGACCGCTTCTTTTATCTGAGGAGAGCAAATGCTCAAGCCGTTTGAGCACTGACGATATTGTAATGCAGTACTATAATGAATTGGTTGGTAATGCCCTGATTAGAAACCCTTTTGGTTCTGAGTTTGGGGGCACTTCTAATGTCACTCTGCATGACTTCAGCAACAATGGCTTTGGTGGGACTTTGCCATTTCTTACCTTGAGTCCACATGGAAACTACTCTTATGGCTTGTGGCTTAATGGTAATAAGTTCAACACCACGCTTTCTGCTGGATTTTTCGGATTCTGCAAAGATGCATCTGGCGTTGCAGTCAATTTGAGTAATAATCAATTGTCAGGAAGTATCGACATGCTTTCGAGCTGTATTACTATTCACAATTTCGATGCTGGTTATAACAAGTTCAGTGCGTCCATACCTGTTGGAATCGGTGCTTTGCATTTGCTGAAGAGATTGATCCTGAAGGGTAATAACTTGATGGGTCAGGTTCCAGTGCAATTTGGTGATTTGGCTGCTCTGGAGGTGCTGGATTTGTCAAGGAATTATCTGTCAGGCAGCATACCATTACATTTAGCTGATGCTTCACACCTTGAAGTATTGAGGCTTGACCATAATAGGCTCTCAGGAAGCATCCCTTCCAGTTTCAGTGAACTAGCTCAGCTGACAATTCTTGATGTCTCATTCAACAACCTATCAGGTGTCATTCCTAATCTTAGGCACCCTGCTGATTGTGGTTTCTTCATTGGCAATTCCTTACTGTACCAATGTTTCGGTACAATTGCATCTCCACCACCAATTGAAGCAAACAGTCCCTCGAAGGGGGGTGGCCAAGTGACTAGATTTAAATCTCTAATCGTGATTTTAGTTGCAGCTGCGGCTGCTGTAATATCTTTTCTTCTTGTGATCCTTACCTTCTTTGTGTATGAAAGAAGGAAACGGGCAAAGATTTCGAATTTGAGGACAAAAGTGGTTGTGACTTTCACTGATGCACCTCCTGAGCTTACCTACGAAAGCCTCATCCGAGCAACAAGCAACTTCAGCATTCAGAACTTGATTGGAACAGGTGGCTTTGGTGCCACCTACAAGGCTGAACTGGCTCCAGGTTTTCTTGTAGCAGTGAAGAGGCTAGCCATGGGGCGTTTCCAAGGTCTTCAGCAGTTTGATGCAGAAATCAGAACTCTTGGGAGAATCCGACATAGAAATCTTGTTACACTTATCGGGTACCATCTCGGAGAATCAGACACTTTCCTCATCTACAACTACCTTTCTGGTGGGAACCTTGAGAATTTCATACATGAAATGGGTAACAGGAAGGTGACCTGGACTGAGGTCCACAAGATAGCTGTGGATGTTGCACAAGCATTGGCTTTCCTCCACAGCTCCTGCACACCCCGGATAATTCATCGAGACATCAAGCCGAGCAACATCCTCCTTGATGAGCATCTTAACGCGTACTTGTCAGATTTTGGTTTAGCGAGACTGATAGAAGTTACACAAACACATGCCACAACCGATGTTGCTGGTACATTTGGGTATGTCGCACCAGAGTATGCCACCACCTGCAGAGTCTCTGACAAAGCTGATGTTTACAGTTTTGGAGTTGTTATCCTGGAGCTGATGTCAGGCAAGAGGTCTTTAGATCCCTCATTCTCAGAGTTTGGCAACGGTTTTACAATTGTATCATGGGGACGGATGCTGATGCAGGAGCACAACACCAGTGAATTTTTCTCTCGAGGACTACTGGATACAGCACCAAAGGATAGGTTAACTGAAATGCTAAATACTGCTTTATCATGTACTTCAGAGTCTGTAGCAGTTCGGCCATCAATGAGGCAGGTTGCAGCAAAGCTAAAGCAATTGGGAAATGAACGCTAGACAGTAAGCTGAAGCAATTGGGAAATATTACTGATGAACAGCCAGGAGTATGATAATGGTTGAGTGGTTCATCGTATTATCATCTACATGTCTGTGTCACCAAAATTTTTGTGCCATTGATGTGGTGAGATTGTGAACTCTTCCGTACACATTATTTTGTGCTGAACTGGCTTATCTTAAACATATAAAAGCTAATAGTACAAATTGGTATCAGTCCTTTGTCACAAAAAAAAAAGAAAAAAGAAAAAAAAAAGAAAAAAGAGAAGATATCAGTCCACTTGCATATAGTGTACTTAAGGGTGAATATCTGGTTCAAGTATATTATTGGCTCTGACCTGATAACAATACAGTTAGCATTGTGAATGAATGAAATACTGAATTGCGTCCAAAGGGTCAGAATATATGGTGTTGTTTGAATGAGATAGTCTTATAGATAACTAATGGACAGGGTGTTTGTATTTTTGTCTATATCGACTCATGGAATTTATGAGCTAATTCTTTGACTGTATTATTATGCATTCATAGTTTTTGTTTGCTTGCACGGCAGCTGCAAGGTCAGCTAATAACCGAACGGCTGACTGCTCTGAGCAAACTAATCAATAACAGCTCCAGAAGTTGATACCATTGTTGTGCCCGCACACTTTTGTGAATCAGAAGCCGTTTGAATTATCAAATTCTGATGATGTTTTTGTCTCTGTTACCTCCAAGCCTGCAGATTCCATCAAGATGATCGAATCCTGATGATGTTTTTGTCTCTGTTACCTCCAAGCCTGCAGTGCTAATATCTGCATGAAGACAACTCGTCCCTGAGCTGACATTCATCGGATAGAGGATGCGGTTCCCGCTTGATTGCATCTCCAGATCCAGATCCAAGCTCCCGGTCCCAGCTGGTCTGTTTCTGTTGCTGTGACGGTGGCATCGCATTGGAGTTGCAGTTGCTTCAGGACTTAAGCAGGAAACCAGGAACGCACAGCAAGTGTCACCATGGTCTTTGCAGTTTACTCTTTGTTTATCAAAAGGGAGTAGTTGTTTTTCTTCTCTCATCAGGTTCTAATAGCGTCGGATGGATCGAATATTAGTAGGCAATACGATAGATAGACGTAACTAACTTAGTAATTCAGATTGGAATACAATATAAATATTTAGTATCCGGGTTTAAATACAGATTATCCATTTGTCTTTAATGTATTTTGAACGGATGGATATCAGGAACCGTTTGCAACCATCCATCCGTCTTTGCAATTCCTGGTCATTATGTTTCTGTTCAGTAGAGACGGTACTGTCTTTGCAAAAGATGATCGATGTTATGGTATTCCCGGTAATCCTCCCTTTGTTACAGCACAGCACATCCATGGTCGAAATCCAAAATCCAATCCAATCCTTATAAGAGAGAGCGCTAATGGCTAGCTAGCTAACTACTGCTTATTATTATTAACAACAGCCACAGGCGTGGTGTGCAGCACGTCGACCCTGACTCTGTACTTGTAGCGCTTGGCAAAGTAGACGAAGACGAGCAGGTTGACGGTGCTGAGCACGGCGAGCAGCCAGTAGAGGTAGTCGAACCTGCCGACGTTGATGTTCTGCGCCAGCCACGACGGGCGGCCCGCCGCGTCGTCCCTGGTGGCGGCGTCGACGGCGGTGTTGATCGCGGACGCCACGAAGCAGCCGAGCCCGCCGGCGACGGCGGCGTACGCGGACCCGACGCTGCGCATGGCGTCGGGCGCCTCCTGGTAGAGGAACTCGAGCAGGGCGACGAGGCAGAAGACCTCGGCGACGCCGACGAGGCAGTACTGGATGAGCAGCCAGTATGCGCTGAGGTCCGGCATGGGCGTGAGGAAGAGCGCGAGGTAGCCATGGCGGACGGCGTATCCCCGGCGGTACCGCTCGAAGATCCCCGCCCATGCGACGGAGAGCACGGAGAAGAAGAGGCCCAGCCCCACGCGCTGCAGCTGCGACGCGCCGTGCGGGTGGCCCGTGAGGCGGCGAGCCAGCGGCGCGAAGGTCTGGTAGTAGAGCGCGAGGATGAGGAAGATGGCGAGGCAGGGGAACACCGGCATGCACGCCACCGGCAGCCGCAGCGCCGCTACCCGGGTGTTGAGCGTGTACGCCTGCTGCACCGACAGCGTGAGGAACTCCGTGAGCACCACGCTCAGCATCACCGTGCACGCCGGCACCGGCAGCAGCCGCAGCAGGATCTTCACCTCCTCCACCTGCGTCACCGTGCACAGCCGCCACGGGTCGTTGTTCACGGCGGCGCCGTCGGCGAGGTCGCCCTCGAGCTGCAGCGCGGCCTTGTCGAGCCACCTGAAGTCGGGGGTGTGCTC
Source organism: Eremochloa ophiuroides (assembly GCA_038502445.1). Classification (NCBI taxonomy): domain Eukaryota; kingdom Viridiplantae; phylum Streptophyta; class Magnoliopsida; order Poales; family Poaceae; genus Eremochloa; species Eremochloa ophiuroides. The sequence continues at coordinate 16,785,117 of JAHLJS010000006.1, forward strand.
GATCTTGGCGCTGCCGCGGATGGCGGACTTGGCGCCGGCGACCTCGTAGAGGCCGACGAAGCCGCCGCTGCCGAAGGCGGCGTTGCGCTTCCGGAAGGCGGCGACGAGCACCTGCGCCACCCGCGTGAGCGGGCTTCCCCCGGGCAGGCGGTGGCGGTACAGCGGCGTGCCGACGAAGAAGAGCGCGTTGGAGGCGCCCATGGCGAGCGCGAGCGCGCCGAACGCGGCGGCCCAGCCGCGGTGCATCTGGACGTACACGACGGCGGTGAAGGCGGCGATGGCGCCGAGCGTGACGGCGAGGTAGAAGAGGTTGAAGAAGCGGTCGAGCCGGCGCTTGTAACCCTGGCACCGCTCGTCGAACTGGTCGGCGCCGAAGGAGGAGACGCAGGGCCGGATCCCGGCGGCGCCGAGCGCCGTCACGTAGAGCGCCGCCTCCAGGTACGCCATCTGCCAGGGCTCCGCCGGCGCGCAGCCGCCCAGCAGCAGCGCGAGCGTGTCGCAGCCCTCCTGCGCGGGGACGAGCGCCGGCACGCTGGCGGCCACGGTGAGCGCGATGAGGCCCAGCAGGTAGACGGTGGTGAAGACGGCGATGGTCCAGTACCGGCCCAGGTAGGCGTCGGCGAGGAACCCGCCCAGCACGGCGGACGCCTGGGAGATGCCGAGGAAGTTGTTGACGGCGTTGGCGGAGCTGGCGAACGGGCGGTGCATCACCTTGAACATGAAGATGACCATGTTGACGGAGAGCCCGAAGTAGGCCATGCGCTCCGCCATCTCGTTGCCGAAGATGAACACCGCCGCCACCCACCCTCCCGTCCTCGCCAGGTCCCGCTCCCCGATGGGCTCGCCGCGGATGTTCACCGGCGTCGTGCCGCCGCCGCCGCCGCCGCCGGCGGAGGCGGAGGGTGGCTCGTACCCGCCGCCCAGGGGCGTCCTGCAGGCGCGGGAGAAGCGGCGCTCGTCGCTTGCCAGGAAGTGCGCGCCCAGCTTCTTGCGCTGCAGCTCCGACAGCCAGCTTGGCACCTCCGGCAGCACCTCCGGCGAGTTGATCTCCTTGGCCTCTGCCGACGCCGACGGTGGTGGTGGTGGTGGTGCCTCCAGCTCCATCGCGGACGCCGGAGCCATGATCCGAGCGACAGAAAATCCTTTCAAGAACAGGGGAGGTGAAGGTGAAACCGCCCTGATCGGCGGCGGCGGCGGCGGCAGCAGCAGCCGAACAAGTCACAACTCACAAGTGGGCGTAGTCACGTCACTGGGAGGAGCGGAAGCGCAGTCCTTGCTACAGCAGCGACGCACACAGATACGCTGGCATTTATTAGCGGAGCTCGCCGGCACGGATGAGCAGCCAGCAGTGAGTTTAATGGCAGCATTAAGCGCGACAAGGACGAAGTGGGACGACGACGTTCGACGGGGACCCCCTCCCCTGGTCGTCCTCCTACGTTCGTTCCCGCGCTGCACGCTGCAGTAACTAAAAATATCTCACCTACTATATGCTGCTGGCTCGATCCATGAACGGACAAGGCAGGTGCTGTGCATGCTGGTAGATCGAGGAGGGAGAAGAAGAAGACAAGGCAGCACAGCACACCTGAAGCTGAACGCCCAGTGTGGTGGTGGACTGACTGAGTGGTGGTTGAACGCGCGGGATGGGCAGCAACAAGGTGCACCGGCCGGTCCAGGTCCAGGACCAGGACGCCAGGAGCAGTGTGCGTGCTCCAACCACCCAGTGGACAGGGTGGGTGATCGATCAAGAGCCGAGTGGACAGCACGCGCGGCGACGAGCGAGGCTGACTAACGATTCGTGCAGCCGCCAGCACTCCACCCAAGTAGTTGCCCTGCTAGGTACGGCGAGGATCGGATCCGGATCGGAGCCACAACGATCGCGTGACATGGTGATCGATCGCAAGTCCGCCGCTACTGCCACCACCACGAACAAGAAAGGAGCCGCCACTCGCCTCCGATCGGCAACACCTGTAAGGCTGTAAGAGCCACCAATGCTGCTAGTGCGCCAACCAAGTGCGCGCGGAGTGTGCTAGACCCACTGCCAGTGGCTACGTCACTTCGTGGCGGAGGCTTTTGAGCCAGTTTAAGGACAATCAGCCATCAGTCTTATTGATCACAACACGCCTCGTACCTTAGTTCAGTTCTGTTGTGGGGGTAACAGTGATGGTGCTGGCTTCGCTGCTACGAGCCGCACTGCACTGCATGCGTGCTAAGTAACACCGGTAGTACCAGCAGCAACAAGATTGCCGGCAAATAAAGCTGATCAAATCGCCGTGGTATTCGGGTGGTCTCTCCGATCACGGCGGGGGGACAGGACAGGGCACATCACACATCGAGGCACGAGCATGGTGGCCTGCTCTGATGGTAGGCAGTAGGCTCATCATCGGACCGACCATCCCAATCCCAATCCCAATCCCATCGAGCTGTGCGGCGTTCGCCAGGGCAAGCACCATGCATCATGGTGCCCAGAGAAGAGAAAAGGATCTCGGGATCGGAGGAGGCCTACGGCCATTAATGATTTTCCCACGCCCGCCCGCCGTCGCCATTACTGGCCGGGCGTCGCACCACACCACCCGTGGCCGAGGGTGGTCGTGGTGAGGTGCGACGGCGACCGCTGTGTCGCAGTCGCACACCTACCAACCAACGTCCCACTCCCCCTGCTCAGTTAATTTTGGCCTTGCGGGCGAACGAGGAAGGAGAGGGAGGGAGGGTAGGAGGAAGAACACCACGACCACGACGGCAGGAGGCGACCCGTTAAATGCGTCGTCGCGCCGTTTCTCGGCTTCCATCTCTGACTCCGGGTGTCCATCAATCCATCCCTTTCTTGTTTCCCTCCGCCCCAATTCCTCAGGCAGGCGGCCCTGCCCTGACGTTGACAGGACCACCACTAGTACAGGATCGGGTTGTACTCCCGGTTGTAAAGGGGCTCTGCTCCCGGTTTCCCAGCCAGGAGTACGTTTCCGGGAGTAAAAGGGGTCCTTTACTCCCGGTTCTTATCACGGACCGGGACTAAAAGTCCCTCCAGCCTGTCCGCGCTGGCAGGAACCTTTAGTCCCGAACCGGGAGTAAAGGTATTTTTTCTTCTTTGGCTCATTTCAGCTTTTTAATTCATATTTGGGGTTTAGTGTTTCATATAGGTGTTGGGTATCAAAGTTTGGGGTACCCAACTTCAACGCAAAAACGATCATTTCCAAACGCAGCCCGGCCCAAGTAAGGCCAGTGGAAGTCCACGAAGGCCGCGCCCGAAGCGCGCGAAGGCCGCGCCTACGGAGGCCCACGACGTCATTGCACCAATGACAGCCAATTCTCCGATTCGCCAGAGCCTCCCCGGGAGAGCTCGGGAGACCGGCACCATCGGCACCAATTCTCCGATTCGCCCGAGCCTCCCCAGGAGAGCTCGGGAGAGCGGTGCCCTCGGTGCCCATTCTCCGATTCGCCCAAGCTTCCCTAGTCCTCTCGAGCGCAATCTCACAAAGGCATCCAAGGCACCGGTGATGTCAGCAGAGCAATCATGGACCACAAGAGACTTCCCTGACCACTTTACAGGCACTGTCCCGTCAGGCGAGATTCTCGACGCAACTGTGCTTCGCACGCCCCTGACGGCCATACCACCTGTCAGGATTTCCCTGGCAGCGGATTTGATAGGCCCACTACGGCCGTCCTCTCCACGGTATGGTCTACGGTGCGCCGCCCCGTTTTCCGCCGGGGTCTATCAACTCCGACTGGAACGGTCCGAGCGCCTGACAACGGGCTACGCAAGAACGGGAAAGGCGCCTACTGCACTGTCCACTCGAAAGGACGAGCACGCCTTCCATCCGGGCCCACCTAACCCTCGGGAAGTACTGTTCAAAGGCCGAAAATATGACCATGGGGAGATATCACCCTGCTCCATCCTATCACGCCTTCAGGAGTCCCGCGCCTCGGGAGACAACGCCCCGAGACGACTCACCCTCTTGTCACATCGTGCGGAAGGACAGCCGTCAGGTGTGACCCTACGGCACGCCGTAATCCGACGACTGTTGCCGCCTTGGAACTCACCAAGATCGTGCGAACCACTACGGCCATACCCCGGAGACGCGGAGAAAAGACCGTCACTGACGACATGCCGTAATCCGACGACTGTTGCCGCCTTGGAACTCACCAAGATCGTGCGAACCACTACGGCCGTACCCCGCAGACGCGGAGAAAAGACCGTAGCTGACCATAGTCAAACGAGGAACAGCAACTCTTACGTAGCATTGTAAGCGCTGCCCTTGCCTCTCCCTTGCGACTATAAAAGGGAGAGCAGATGCCAGCTTTAGAGGACCGACCCCGGAAGTCTTAAGTTCTCACCGACACATACACATCAACAGCAAACGATTTGCATACACTTAGACAACACAAGATACCTGAGAGCACTTCCCTCTCTCGCCTAGCTTGTAACCCCCTACTACAAGCACCCCGGTGCAAGGCAACACGACTCTTCTCTCCACTGGACGTAGGGCTTGCTTGGCCTGAACCAGTATAATCTCTGTGTTTCCTTTTGCACACCATCCGTAGCCTCAACCGCAAAACACATATTTACTAGCCGGTGTTAGCCCCGACTAAAACTAGCACCGACAGTTGGCGCGCCAGGTCGGGGAGTTTTGCGCGTTGACGTAGGTTTCGGATGGCAGCCAGCTGCACCACGCTTCCCGCTGGCGCGGTACTCCGGTTCGGGACTCTCGAGTTCGTGGCCACCAGCCAAGGGCTCGAGATGAACCTGCGCCCAATTGGGCCCCACGTTCTACCACCGGCCTCAGAGGACAGGGGAAACGTTGCACGCCGCTCTCAGCGGATCAGGAGGAGGAGGCGCAGCAGCGCCAACCAGCCTCTCTCCGCGGGAGATGCGGTTAACCAGGCACCCCCAACGGGGGAAGCCAATACTGCACCAGCTGCTGTCCCGGGATCTCCGGCACCAGCGGTCACGTATCCGCTTACTGCTCGAAGGACGGGCGAGAGCGAAAACGCGAGGCCGGCCGATCTTTCTCTCCGCCCTCACCGGGGGAGGGGAACGGCGCCGTCGTCCCTCTTTGGGCTCCAAACCGCCATGGACGCCCATGTTCGTGCAGTTCATGCATTACTGCACGAGCTGTCGGACACTCCAGTCCAGCGCCTCGAGCGCCAGGACAGCCTCGTGGGAGACCACGTGGCATCCTCACCGCCATCCCCTGGGGAAGTGTCAGGACACATGGCGGTGGGGAAACAGATACCACCATCAACCTCACCCCTCGAGAACACTCGGAGGGGAGGGACCGTTATGGCCAGACCTCGTCATCTCGTCGCAGCTATAGCGACGATGATGTCGAGTTCTGGGCAAATGTGGACTTCGCCGCCCACACCGACGACTCGGGGGAGAATGCACCGAGCGTCATCTCCAACTCGGACCAGTTCTACATCGACCCCACTCGGGAGTGCTACAACTTGATGCACCCCGATGAGGGGCGGGTGGAGGATGTCCACTCGGGGGGCAACGACGACATACCCCCTCCGTCGCAACCCCAGCACGAACAAGTCACGCCCCCTCCAGCGGCCCCGCAGCCCGCACGGTCAGCTCCACCGCTGGATCAGGGGGGCAGGAACCTCTCGCTCCGCACCTCAAACCCCGGAGCTAGAGCAGCTCCGGGAGCTTGAGGCGCGGATGGACGAGGACCGCTTGTGCCTCACCCAGCTGCAAGCTACGCTAGAGCGCGGCGAGCGGCAGAGCGATGGAGGAGCAGCTCGGCATCGAGCCCGAGATGTCCAGGCCCGAATCATTGCTGACGACGGGGCCGAGACACCGGGGGCCGCCCCCCGGGCAAGCCGAAAGCTCGCGGAAGCAGCGATGCTGCTCCGGAGCATACCTGAGCCCTCCACCGAGGAGGCACGACAGCTCAGAAATCAGCTCAAGGACCTCCTGGAGGATGCAGCCGTCCTCCAGGCGGAAAGCTCAGCGTCGCGACAACGTGGCGCTGAAAGTCACCAGCGTGGCGGCATAGCACGCCACGAGCGTGAAGCCTCGGTTCGACCCGAGGCTCCAAGGGCCCCGCCAGTCCACCAACGGCTTGGCAAGGACGTCAACGTCCGAGCCATTCTACATGCCCGCGGTCGGCGAAAGACTGCCGGAGCCGCGCGTGGCTACAGCGTCCATCGGGGCGGGCGCTACGACTCGGATGAGGATCGTGAACCCTCACCCGAGCCCTCAGGACCTCGTGTCTTCAGCGAGGCCATCCAAAGGGCCAAGTTCCTGCCCCAGTTCCGACAACCGGCCAACATAGCCAAGTACTCGGGGGAAACTAACCCCGAACTCTGGTTAGCGGACTATCGTCTTGCGTGCCAGCTTGGCGGCGCGCAGGCTGACCTCATCATCATCCGCAACCTCCCCCTGTTCCTCGCCGACTCTGCAAGAGCATGGCTGGAACACCTTCCCCCACGGATGATCTTTGACTGGAGCGATCTGGTCAAGATCTTCGTAGGGAACTTCCAGGGCACGTACGTGCGCCCTGGTAACTCCTAGGACCTCCGCAGCTGCAAGTAGAAACCGGGCGAGTCCCTCCGGGACTACATCCGGCGCTTCTCCAAGCAGTACAATGAGCTGCCCCAGGTCGCCGACTCCGACGTCGTCGGAGCGTTTGCCGCAGGAACTTCCTGCAAAGAGCTTGTTCATGAGCTCGGACGCCAGACACCCACCAGTGTCTCCGAGTTCATGAAGATCGCTACCAGCTTCGCCTCGGGGGATGAGGCGGTAGGAGCCCTCTTCTCCGACCCAAGGGCAAACCGAAGGAGGAGGCCCCTAAGGGCACCTCTTCCCGAGGCCCGAACAACAAGAAGAAGAAGGGGAAGGGAAAGGCCCCACTCCGCGACAACTCCCTCGTGGCGGCCACCGAGCCCAAGAGGGAACGACCGCCTCGAGGCCGCTTCGACGACATGCTCAGCAAGCCGTGCCCTTATCACCAGGGTCCGGTGCATCACACACTCGGACAGTGTGTGATGCTCAAGAAGCACTACAGCCGGCAGCCGTTCAAGGACGACGCCGGCAAGAAGCCCGCCAGAGATCAGGAGGACAAGGACGGGAAGGATGATGAGTTCCGCCCATCGACAAATGCCTCATGATCTTCGGCGGGCCCGGGACCGCCCCTACGCAGCGGCAGCGAAAGCTCGAGCGCAGGGAGGTCTACTCCGTCGGACCAGCGACACCACGCTTCCTCGACTGGTCCCACGACGCTATCACCTTAAGCCGGGACGACCACCCGGACTACGTCCCATCACCGGGACGCTACCCGCTTGTTGTCGACCCCGTTGTCGGCAACACGAGGCTCTCCAAAGTCCTCATGGACGGAGGCAGCGGCATCAACATTCTCTATACTGAGACCCTCGACTTGATGGGGATCAGTCGCTCGCTCCTCCGGCCCACGACATCCCCGTTCCACGGGATAGTGCCCGGAAAGAGCGTGCAACCCCTCGGGCAGATCGATCCGCCCGTTTACTTCGGGGCTCCTGACAACTTCAGGAAGGAGCCCCTGACATTTGAAGTGGTAGGCTTCCACGGCACCTACCACGCCATCCTCAGGAGGCCATGCTGCGCCAAGTTCATGGCAGTCCCAAACTACACCTACCTCAAGCTCAAGATGCCAGGGCCAAAGGGGGTGATTACCATCAGCACCTCCTACCAGCACGCGTACCAGTGCGACGTCGAGTGCTGCGAGTACGCCGACGCGCTGGTGGAGTCAGAGGCCCTCATGACCGACCTCGAAAGGTTGGAAAAGGAGGTCCCCGACCCCAAGAAGGCCACGGGCACCTTTGAGCCGCTAAGAGGGTGAAGGAGGTGCTCCTCGACCCGAACTCCCCCAACGGCAGGGCGCTGAAGATCAGCGCCACCCTCGACCCAAAATAGGAGGCTGTGCTCGTCGACTTCCTCCGCAAGCACGCCGACGTGTTTGCATGGAGTCCCTCGGATATGCCAGGCATCCCGAGGGAGGTCGCCGAGCACTCCTTGGACATCCAGGCCTAGTCCAAGCCGGTGAAGCAATGCCTGCGCCGATTCGACGAGGAGAAGCGCTGGGCCATCGGGGAGGAGGTGCAGAAGCTTTTGGCGGCCGGATTCATCAAGGAGGTCTTCCATCCAGAATGGTTAGCAAATCCTGTTTTGGTTAAAAAGAAAAATGGAAAATGGAGAATGTGTGTCGATTACACTAGTTTAAATAAAGCTTGTCCTAAGTATCCATTTCCATTACCTCGCATTGACCAAATAGTTGATTCTACTGCTGGCTGTGAACCACTTTGCTTTCTTGATGCTTATTCCGGTTACCATCAGATCCGTATGAAAGAGTCCGACGAATTAGCCACCTCTTTCATTACTCCTTTCGGCACATATTGTTACGTAACCATGCCATTTGGCCTAAAAAACGCGGGCACAACTTACCAGCGTTGCATGCTCAAAGTTTTTGGAGACCTCATCGGGCGAGTGATTTAGTAGCCGACCTAGAAAAGGCATTCGACTGCCTTAAAAAGAAAAACATAAAGCTAAACCCCGAGAAGTCCATTTTCGGGGTCCCACGGGGCATGCTCCTCGGGTTCATCGTTTTCGAGCGTGGCATCGAAGCCAACCCGGAAAAGATATCGGCCATCACGCAAATGGGTCCGATCTGGAACCTCAAGGGCGTGCAGAAGCTCATGGGGTGTCTCGCGGCCTTGAGTCGATTCATCTCAAGACTCGGCGAAAAGGGTCTTCCCTTGTATCGGTTGCTAAAGAAAAACGAGCACTTTACCTGGACCGCCGAGGCCCTCGAAAGGCTTAAGGCTCTACTTTCAAAAGCACCGGTTCTTGTGCCTCCTACGAAGGAGGAGTCTCTTGCTGTATGTCGCCGCTACTAACCAGGTTGTGAGCGCAGCGATCGTCGTAAAGCGGCAAGAAGAAGGACACGCCTTATCGGTACAGCGGCCGATCTACTTCATCAGTGAAGTCTTGTCCGAGACCAAGACACGCTACCCTCAGATCCAGAAGCTAGTGTACGCGATCGTTCTTGCTCGACGCAAGTTGCGGCACTACTTCGAATCCCATCCCGTGACTGTGGTGTCATCCTTCCCCCTCGGGGAGGTGATTCAAAATCGGAAAACGACTGGGAGGATCGCCAAGTGGGCCATCGAGCTCATTGGTGACGGCATCACCTACGCGCCACGCAAAGCCATCAAGTCCCAGGTGCTTGCGGACTTCGTGGCAGAGTGGACCGAGACACAGCTACCACTACTCCCGACCCAAGAAGAATATTGGGTCATGTACTTCGACGGGTCGATGATGAAGACTGGTGCTGGCGCAGGCATCGTCTTCATCTCACCCCTCGGGGTCTGGCTCAAGTACCTACTGTGGCTACACTTCACGGCTTCCAACAATGTGGCCGAATATGAGGCTCTGGTCAACGGTCTCCACATCGCCATCGAGCTCGGGATCCGACGCCTCGAGGTCTGAGGCGACTTCCAGCTCGTCGTGGATCAGGTCATGAAGGAGTCGACCTACCAGAACCCCAGAATGGCCGCCTACTACAAGCTGGTGCGGTTGCTCGACGAAAAATTCGACGGCCTCGAGCTCAACCACATCGCGCGTCGGTACAACGAGGAGGCCGATGAGTTGGCAAAAATCGCATCCGAAAGGGCCACGGTCCCGACGGGCGTATTCGCCAATGACCTCCACAAGCCCTCGGTCAATGCCCATCCCTCGGGGGCTGAGGAGAAGAAGAAGACCCCCGAGCCCCCGGGAGAACCCGGACCGTCTCCAAGCCACGCAAGCCCCTCGGGGGCTGCCGACCTTTCCGGCGAAGGGGAGTCACCCGAGACCCTGGCTGAGGACGGCGACGAAGCCGAGACAATGGAGATCGAAGCCGAGAAGGACGACGACGAACCAAACTGGTGCGAGCCGCTGGTCAGCTGGCTCGTTCGAGGTGTTTTGCCCTCGGACAAGACCAGAGCACGACGACTGGCTCGCAAAGCCAAGTCTTTAGCTATGATCGATGGTAGCCTCTACCGACGGAGTCCCTCGGGCGTGCTTCTGCGCTGTATTCCTTTCAGTCAGGGCAAACGCCTGCTCGAAGAGATACACGCTGGAGCCTGCGGTCACCACGCAGCGCCGAGAACCCTGGTCGGTAACGCCTTTCGACAAGGCTTCTACTGGCCAACCGCCGTGGCCGATGCTACTGAGGTGGTACGCTCCTGCGAAGGGTGCCAGTACTATGCTCGGCAGACTCACTTGTCGGCTCAAGCCCTCCAGACGATCCCACTCACCTTGCCGTTCGCTGTATGGGGACTGGACCATGTCGGGCCCCTCCAGAAAGCGCCCGGGGGCTTCACCCACTTGCTTGTCGCCATCGACAAGTTCTCAAAGTGGATCGAGGCTCGGCCGATCGCCCAAATCAGCTCGACTCAAGCGGTGTTATTCTTCACCGACATCGTCCACCGGTTTGGTGTCCCGAACTCCATTATCACTAACAACGGCACGCAGTTCACCGGAAAGAAATTTCTGGCTTTCTGCGACGAGTACCACATACGAGTGGACTGGGCAGCTGTTGCCCACCCGAGAACGAACGGCCAGGTAGAACATGCCAACGATTCTCCAAGGCCTTAAGCCAAGGATATTCAACCGATTGAATAAATTCGGCAAGAGGTGGCTGACGGAGCTCCCGGCAGTGATATGGAGTCTAAGAACTACACCAAGCCGAGCCACGGGCCTCACGCCCTTCTTCATGGTGTACGGTGCAGAGGCCGTCCTCCCTACGGATCTAGAGTACGGTGCCCCGAGGATCCGAGCCTACGATGAACAGGGCAATCAAACGTCCCGCGAAGACGCGATGGACCAAGCCGACGAAGCTCGGGACATGGCCCTGTTGCACTCGGCCAAGTACCAGCAATCCCTACGCAAGTACCATGCTCGGCGCGTCCGAGGCCGAGCCTTCAGCGTAAGTGATTTGGTGCTACGGCTCAGCAGGACAACAAAGGGCGCCACAAGCTCACTTCGCCGTGGGAAGGACTGTTCATCGTCGCCGAGGTGCTACGCCCCGGCACAAACAAGCTCGCGAACGAGAAGGGCGAGGTCTACAGCAACGCTTGGAACATCGAACAGTTATGTCGCTTGTATCCTTAAGATTCCGAGTATTGTACTAGTTTGAAAATCTTGAAATCAATGAAAAGACCCGACTTCTACTCTTTTTACATGATTTTTAGATTTTTCAGTCCGAGCCTACACTCGAGAGTGAAATGACCCTTTATTTCACCGCAAAGTAAAAGCGAGGCTCGGCCTAACCTACGGAAAGGCGGACCCTCCCTCGGGGGCTAGGATGGGGGGAACCCCTGGACTTTTCCAAGATTCAACAATTTTGGAAACGCAAAAATTTCAAAACTTGTCGAATTTGTTTCTCCCTAAAACACGCTTCCTTCCGGAAATCAAGCATGAACTTATAGAATTCGAAGAATGAGGGAAGCCCCAGAGGACAGAGCCGGCCGAGTCGGAGACCGCTTACGCTCTAGGGCCATAGCATCTCCCCTCGCCACTCCGTGTTCGAAGGCTAACCCGCACTCGGAAGAAAACCTATAAGATCTACGCTCGGCCAAGGGAGGAAGCTCGGGAGGAAACGCCTAAGCTTTTTTTCTAAGGATTCTTTCTGCCAAGGCTTCTAGGACATCGGCTGCGTCTATGCCGCTAAAGCTACGACACCTGAAAAGCGTCCCCCGAGGCTCGATGGCCCGGGCACAGGATCGGCAAGAAAAAACGCCTAAGGAAAAAAGCACGAAATAAAGCGAAACAAACATTCAGCAAATATTTACATAAATATTGAGGCCACGAAGGGCCATATTGTTTGTTTCCTTTCAAGCCACTCACGAAAGGTTACTTTTTACAACGGCACTATGGCCCGCTCCTTCTTCACGGCAGGTTCAGGGAAGGGAGCTCGACCTCAGCTTGGAAGAGGCCCGCCAGCGCTTCTCCTGGCTCCTTCATCGAATCCTCCAGCGCCAGGAGCTCGGCGTCGTCGGCTTCAAGGAAGCCCTCGCTGACAGGGCCGGCGTCACAATTCCCGTAGTGGGACTTCACGATCGCCAGTGTCTTTTGGACACCCGTCAGAAGGGCCTCCTTGATGCGGCCGCTCATGCTGCCGTGGAGTGCCTCCAGTCGGCTCCGGAGTGACATCCCAGAAGGTTCTCCACCGGTGCCGACGGAGTCACAAAGCGCCCGCGCGACCTTCTGCAGGTCCATGTGTTCGGCCATCTCGCCGTCGTAAGACCCCTGCAGAACTGTGGGAACAAAGCACGGAGATGAGTAAAAATACAGCGAGCAACCGAGACGAGTAGAATGGAAAAAATACAACGCTGCGCTTACGGTTAGCCTCTTCCCGAGCCTTCCGTGCCTCCTTCCCGGCCAAGTCAGCCGCGACGAGCGCCAGGCGCAACGCCTCCCGAGTCTCATCCAGGTCGAGAGACAAGGCCTCGGCGGCCGAAATCTTCTTGGCGGTGAGCTCTCGGGAGGTGTCGCGCTCTCACGTCATCGCGGCCAGAGCGCTCTCCAACTCCTGCACTCGCGTTGCCGAGGCAGCGGCTCGGCCCTGCGCCTCCGCGACCTCCCCCTTCAGGATAATGTTATCGACACTAGCTTCGGCAAGCTTGGAGGTCGAGGTGGCGAGCACGCCCTGGGCGCGGGCAAGGGCTTTCCCCTTGAGGTCGAGCTGCTTCCAGAGCCCGAGCCCGCCACGAAGGAAGTGGGACTTGTCCCGGGAGGTGTGCATGAGGTCCTAGCAAAAAGGAAGAAGCGGAAACGGTAAGAACGATGCTCATAAGCTGGGTCGGGAAGTCCTTCTTGAGGACGTCGGCGATCGCACGGAGCCCTGCCGCCGAGCTAAACCCGAGCTCCTGAACGGCGTCCCACTTGGGGGCCTCGAGGTCGTCCCGGAGCGAGAAAACGGGCGGCGCCTGAGGGTCCGCGTGGTCCGCCCACTCGATCCGGGAGACGGTCGGCTCTCGAGGCTGAGGTCTCCTCAAGGCCAGCGCCCAGGGGCCTTCCTCACGGGCGGGGGGAGCTCCGGCGCTGACGTCCGCGGCCGATGACCCCGTGGCGGCAGGCTCCATGGGGGCGGCATCGGCTGGCGCTCCCGAGGCGTCTCCGGAACCGACGGTCGAGGCTTCGGAAGCCCACGTTGGCTCCGCCTCCAGGTCAATCACGGGCACGACGATGGCGGCTGCCGCCGAGGTAGCCTCCATCGAGGGAGGAGCCTCGGACGCCACGGGCGGACCCGTGGGGGTAGGAACTTCCTCGCCCGCCGACCGGGCACTCCCCCCGGCCGTCCATGGCCCCGCACCTTCAGGACCTTTAGGTGCGACACCTGGAGGTCCGCCCCCGAGCGTTTCCTGAAGCAGAGAAGGAAGAAAGGAATGCTCAGGAAAGGATCCCCACTAGAAGGAATTACAGGTAAAGATACTTACCTCGTCTTCGAAATCACCCTCTTCTTCGTCGCAGCGCCCACGCTCGGCGAGACGACGGATGGAGCGGGCTGCGCCGGCTGCGGGGGAATGGGCGCCAACCCGGCGTCTGGGCCAGCGCCGCCCAGTGACGAGGGCTCCGCCTGGGCGCCGGGGCCGTCCCGACTTCATCGCCCCTCGGCGGGGAAGCTTGAGCCTGGGAGGGCCCAGCTCAAGCGCCGGCGTCTTAGCGCCGGTGGGTTCCGGTTCCGGCGGCGTCTTCCCAGCACTCCCCCCGCCTTCGGCCGCCGCGCCGACCAACGACGCGTCGACGGGGAGGGTCCGCCGAAACAGGGGACTCTCGGTCCCCCTGCTGGAACCTCGGGGCATCTCGGGCGCCGGGCCTGAGCCCGTCCCTGGCCCCTCCGGCCGAGCCACGCCGCTGATGGCGGGCGGAGCCCCGCCTTCTGATGTTGCCCTACCAGGAGCCGCGTCCTTGGACGCGGCCTTCGGCAGGTTTGCCCGAGGGTTCGAATCACGAACCCCGGCACTTCCGCCGGCGGACGCTGACAGCGGAGCCTTTCCAGGCTTGTCAGCACCCACCGCGGGCTGTGTGGCCGCAAGCGGCCGGTCAGACTCCATCAGATCAAAGATGGAAAATTCGTCTTCTTCTTCATCGTCGTCGTCGCCGTCATCGTCGGTGGGGGTATCCACCTCAGGCTCCCCGGCCTCCCTCAGGCGACGGCGGCGCTGGGAGGATTCCTCCACCTTCCGCGCCCTCTTCTGCTTCCGGGCGGTCCCCTTGTCCTTCCTCGCCTTCTCCTCCGTGGCCCAGAGGCGGTTCTGGGTTCGCCGCTCTTTATCCTCCGGGACGGGCGGAAGGGAAGCCTTCCCGGTCCTCGAGAGGCCCTACGAAGAACGAAGAAAGGTCAGGAGAAAGATGGGGAAGCCAGCGGCCCGATCGAATGAACAACACTTACCAACGCCGGGAAGCCCGCGCAGGGACGCATAGGCACCCGGTTCACCTCCTCCCAGGTAGGATAACCCCCCACCATGTAGCCGACGCGGCGCATGACCTCCGCCTCGCCAAGGTCACGGGGCAGCATCGTCGTGCCTTCACGCTGCGGCCCGGTCACCATCTGATGAAGCGCCAGGCGGCGCTCCATCAGAGGTAGCACCATCGGCATGTGGAAGTTCCCCGCCACGCCGGCCCCTGTAAGGCCCCTCCTGTTCAACTCCTTGAGCGCGTCGAAGTACACGTCCAGGTGCTTTGACTCCTTCGACGGGCACCCCCACTCCCATTGGGGAAGGGGAGCTATGAGTGCCCTTCCCGTGAACTTGGGGAAGAGACCCCCGTCGTTGCGGAGGTAGAACCAGCCGTAGTGCCACCGCTTGTTGGAGGAGGGGGCCTTACAGGGGATGTACAACGAAGAGCGGATCATGAGGCCGCATCCCCCCGCGCGTTGGATATCCCGCGGCTTCCTCGCGCCGACCCACTTGGTGTACCACTTGACGCGGGAAATGCGGCGCCACAGGTTCCAGTGCGGGGGCACCCCGAAGTATCCCTCACACAGGGCGACGAAAATCGACGCCTGCGTGATGGGTGAGGTTGTGGAGCTCCAGCCCGTTCTCAAAGAGGATGGCCCGACAGAAGCGGCTCGGCGGCGAGCCGAGCCCGCGCTCGTGGTAAGCAACGAAGCTCACCACGTACCCCTCGCCGGGGTTCGGCTCCTCGTGGTCGCGCGGCGGCACGACCCACTCCGGGTGCTGCGCGTCGGTACGAGGACGCAGCAGCCCCAGGGAGACGAGGCGCTACAGGTGCGCCTCCGTCACAGTGCTCCTCGGCCACGGCTCCAGCCTGAGGACGCCGGCGGCGGCCGCGGTAGCATCGGTGGCGGCGGCGTCGGTCGCGGCGGCGTCGGTGGCAGCGACATCGGCGGCGGCGTCGACAGCAGCGGAGGAGGAATCCATGGCAAGAGAAGGGGGAAAGGGCTGCGGGAAGAACGACGGCCGCGGCAACAATCTCTCGAAGCAGGCAACGAAGGCGAAAGAGCAGGCGACGAAGGTAAGAAAGCGAACGGTCGAGTGAGCGAATGGCTAGGGTAGAAAGAAAAAACCGTAAGTTTTTCTTATAAACTCCGCCGACGGATCGTGGGTGGATGCGGAGAATCCGCCGCATTAACTGCGTGGGGCCCGCCACGATCCCCACGCCGCCGCCATCGCCGCGCACGCAAACCGCCTCGACTGAGCCGAACCGTCGCGTCCGTCAGGCGTCGCACCTAAAAAGGTGAGCCGAATCATTACAACCGCGCACCTCGATTCCGCCTACATTTTCTCCTTCCCAACGAAGGAACCCCGGGCTCGGGCGCCCGTTACTTTCCCAGGGGATCAAAGACTGGCCCTCCGTGGCTCGAACAGTCGCCCCAGGGAAACCGAGTTAGGGACAGCTAGTGGATGGGTCACGAAAACGGCCAG
Source organism: Eremochloa ophiuroides (assembly GCA_038502445.1). Classification (NCBI taxonomy): domain Eukaryota; kingdom Viridiplantae; phylum Streptophyta; class Magnoliopsida; order Poales; family Poaceae; genus Eremochloa; species Eremochloa ophiuroides. The sequence goes on from JAHLJS010000006.1 coordinate 16,801,020, forward strand.
TATCCCGACCCCCGAAACGTCACAAGGGACATCACATGCTGTGTCCAAGTCCCAGTAGCGAGTCGGTTACGTGGAATCCCACCGTGGGAGGCATCATGCCCTCAGGACCCATCGAAGGGACCCGACATCCACTAATTGACCCTCGGGAAATATTTGGAGTGTGCTCAGGCCACAAGCCGACCCTTAACGAACGGGCACGGACCTCCACTTGGACCAACCCGTTTGTAGCTCACCGGAAATGCCGACTCGTGCCCCAGCGGGGAAGTCGAGCAGGACCAAACCTTCCTCTTCCAGAAAAAGAGTGTGAAGGTCGAATTAAAAAAGACAGGGAAGGACCCGACCGATCTCTGATACGAAACGGAGGCTCGGGAACTTGCCCTGCACCTTGGAAAGACCACCGAATGACCTCCCAACACGATGGGAGGCTCGGGGGCTCCGCTTTCAAGGAAACAACCCTCCTAAATAAATCGAAAAACACCCGAGGACTAACAAACATGATTCTAAGCCTTTGAAGGGATATACCATCCCTCCAAAGCCTCGGGGGCTACACCCGGCGGGTGCGCTCGCGCGCACCCACCGAAAAAAATAACCCACACTTTATCTTTTTTGATAGGAAGAACCAGCGTGAACCCGTGGAGGAGTGCCTTCACTCCGCCACAGGCTCGGGGGCTACTGTCGGGTACCAAAGTTTGGGGTACCCAACTTCAACACAAAAACGATCATTCCCAAATGTAGCCCGGCCCAAGTAAGGCCAGTGGAAGTCCACGAAGGCCGCGCCCGAAGCCCGCGAAGGCCGCGCCTACGGAGGCCCACGACGACATTGCACCAATGACAGCCAATTCTCCGATTCGCCCGAGCCTCCCCAGGAGAGCTCGGGAGAGCGGCACCCTCGGCGCCAATTCTCCGATTCGCCCGAGCCTCCTCAGGAGAGCTCAGGAGAGCGGCACCCTCGGCGCCCAAATCTCCAATTCGCCCGAGCCTCCCCAGGAGAGCTCGGGAGAGCGGCGCCCTCGGCGCCCATTCTCCGATTCGCCCGAGCTTCCCCAGTCCCCTCAAGCACAATCTCACAAAGGCATCCAAGGCACCGGTGATGTCAGCAGAGCAATCTTGGACCACAAGAGACTTCCCTGACCACTTTACAGGCACCGTCCCGTCAGGCGAGATTCTTGACGCAACTGTGCTTCGCACGCCCCTGACGGCCATACCACCTGTCAGGATTTCCCTGGCAGCGGATTTGATAGGCCCACTACGGCCGTCCTCTCCACGGTATGGTCTACGGTGCGCCGTCCCGTTTTCCGCCGGGATCTATCAACTCCGACTGCGACGGTCCGAGCGCCTGACGACGGGCTACGCAAGAACGGGAAAGGCGCCTACTGCACTGTCCACTCGAAAGGACGAGCACGTCTTTCATCCGGGTCCACCTAACCCTCAGGAAGTACTGTTCAAAGGCCAGAAATATGACCATGGGGAGATATCACCCTGTTCCATCCCATCACGCCTTCAGGAGTCCCGAGCCTCGGGAGACAACGCCCCGAGACGACTCACCCTCTTGTCACATCGTGCGGAAGGACAGCCGTCAGGTGTGACCCTACGGCACGCCGTAATCCGACGACTGTTGCCGCCTTGGAACTCACCAAGATCGTGCGAACCACTACGGCCATACCCCGGAGACACGAAGAAAAGACCGTAGCTGACGACATGCCATAATCCGACGACTGTTGCCGCCTTGGAACTCACCAAGATCGTGCGAACCACTACGGCCGTACCCCGAAGACGCGGAGAAAAGACCGTAGCTAACCATAGTCAAACGAGGAACAGCAACTCATACGTAGCATTGTAAGCGCTGCCCTTGCCTCTCCCTTGCGACTATAAAAGGGAGAGCAGATGCCAGCTTTAGAGGACCGACCCCGGAAGTCTTAAGTTCTCACCGACACATACACATCAACAGCAAACGACTTGCATACACTTAGACAACACAAGAGACCTGGGAGCACTTCCCTCTCTCGCCTAGCTTGTAACCCCCTACTACAAGCACCCCGGTGCAAGGCAACACGACCCTCCTCTCCACTGGACGTAGGGCTTGCTTGGCCTGAACCAGTATAATCTCTGTGTTCCCCTTTGCACACCATCCGTAGCCTCAACCGCAAAACACATATTTACTAGCCGATGTTAGCCCCGTCTAAAACTAGCACCGCCAATAGGTATTTAAATACGCATTCTACGCTAATGTTATATGCATACACGTATCAAATGAAAGCATGCATATGTAAATAATTAACCCAACTATATAGTTAGAAAACTATATATATCACATGTATGATTGAATATACACATAATGTACATAAAATATACACACGTTTGTTTGTCCATCCTTAACCTAGAATTACAAGCCGAGACAATTATTTTCCGCCGAAGTAATGCACTCCATCGGGATTTAAGACTTGATCATTAATAAAGCATGTTATTGTCTCTTGGATGGCTTTGACGTTGTGCTGATTTAGGGTCTTCTGCCTCAACCAATCAGTCTTCAATTTGAGTTGAATTGAGAAAAAAAACATGTATTAGTATATATATGTGTGTGTGTGTGTGTGATAATCATGTATACCACTAAATATATTTTGCAACTTACTTTGATCCTCTCAACAGGAGTTCTGTTAGAGTGCACCTTGAGGAACTCGCACACATAGTAACCACATAGGTTGTTCCCCGGCTCCTGCTGCAGACACCATTATATATACGAGAAAAGAATTCTCTCGTCATCTAGTGATTTGAACTATGACAAATGAAGATGTTAGACACTACATATAGCAAAGTGCTACTTACTACGGGTGTGACTATTTGCAGCGGCGCTTTGCACTCGGGACGATGTTTTGAAATGAATTCTGCCCAAACGCTATCCAATATATCCAATTAAAGAGAGAGCATGTATGTATAAACATATAGTGGAGTTTAGGAAGATCGAGTGAAATTAGATTACCGTTGGATCATATCAATCATTAGTTGGTATCGTCCCAGCTCCTTTTTCATAGAGTCAAAGATCAATAACTGACTGGTGGATAGCTTGATGACCATCAAAATCCAGTGATTGCTGCATAGGAAGAATATAATAATCATAACTCGATAAACTACGGGTCGGGCCACGTATAAAAAATGACATTATAATTAATAACATCCACTCGCCGTCGTACGGGAAGAGAATCGTTGTCTTCTTGCTTTGTTTCTCTATCATCGTCTTGAGATTCGCCTCAGCTTCAACTACCCAATTAGGGGTAACTGGGTCTTTGAATACGATATAAGGATCAATGAATCCAATGGTATCGTCCCTTCTTTTTTTGAAGACCCCCATCTCATATCTGCAAATATATATCGAAGAACATATATGTAGTGTGAGCAAGGATATATAATTATATAGATAATATAATAACAGGCGCGGTGCTATAATGACTTACAGACAATAGCAGCTCAAGAGTGACTTGTCGAGCGAGTCCTGGTGGCATAGCTGGTGTAATTCACTGAATTCAATGAACATGGTATCATCGCCACGGAAGAAGTCCTCGTTGGGAATTTTGACCAATATGTAATTCTCTTTCCTGGCACACGCATCTAGGTACCACTTGTTCAACAAGTACATTTGTATGCCTAGTTCTGCGTATTTCTCAGGGTTGTAGAGTGGCTTGCCATGTTCATATTTTCTCCAGGTATCAACAACTTGTGCACTCTCGATGTGTCCACTTTGGAAGAGTTGCTGAAAATTGAGACCGGTAGATAGCATGAAGTCACCAAGGTCATCCAAATTGATATTTGAAGGCACGGCCTCCATGTACGATTCATTTGAATCATATGGATCACTTACAACTAGGGGTTCAATCTGCTTCGATTGTTCCCCAAGTTGTGGAACATCTTTCTCTGCTGTCTTTTTCTTTGACTTCTCAATAGTTTTGATGAGGGTTCGGTCATAGTCTGATGGCGGCGAGGGCTTACGACCTTCATGTCCAGAAGACCCCGCACCTCCATGTTCAGAAGTCCCCGCACCTCCGCGATCCATGTGTGGGTACAGTGTGTATCGGATTCGATAAGAAGACAGGGTTGTAGTAAGAGTGACAATTGTTAGAAAGGAACAATGTAACATACACGCAACATGGTTAATTCTCCTGTAAGTGCACCTACCAGTCATGGGACGACGGGCCTCCTGTTGATCACCCGGTGGTAGTGGGTCCACAGTAATCCAAACTGGCCATATGTGCATCATGGCATCCCCGGAAGGTGACTGTTTGCGGACTCCGATATGTGCAACCCTGGGTATAGTTGATCTTCGAGCATATGTGATCATGTGGATTGTGAGATCATTGCTATTGTACTGGACGTCGCGAACTTGACATATGTTCGCGAACATTTTAGGTACTACGGCCGGTTGCACAAAAAGATGCGGTGGCATTCCATAAATGACAAGCTTGAGTGGTTCGGCCAATTCTAACGGTGATGCTGGTTCTACTTGTACCATGGAGGCGGCGGGTAAGGTGGGATCCAAGCCAACTGTAGTGGCACCATAGTCGGATGTCTATGGAAGGATGACAAGCTCATGAACACCAACATCGATATGTGATATAGATATGATGGCATTCAAATCAGTTGGAGATGAGGGTAGCACCAGGTAATCCCGAAGATAATGCGAGATATTTTTTACCGGGACAAAGACCTGACACTGCTGCACCAGTGCTTCTTGTATCGTGGCGTGACTCACGAAATACGGGTACTCTTCAGGGATAGCTTGCACGGGGACCTTTATAAGTATTAAGCTGCCTAGCATATCATTAGTATGCAAGTTGACCGTCAAAGATTGACATGTAGTTGCGATTGAAGTCCGCCATATCTTTGGGTTGCTGAGGTACGCCGATTGAGGCCCCAACGACAGTTGTCATGCACAATCACAGACAAAACATAATATCAACCCATAAATTCATTTCAAAAACACTGCTATTGTTATTTATTTTTTCTCAGTTTTTAAACAAGGATATTTGCATAAACCACTAAATTCCTCTAATTCTCATGACCATTAAAAAAGCTATATATAAAAATACAAGCTGTCTTCATCCAATAAAAGGTGTATTCTAGTTAAAAACTAATAAAAAGGACATTCTAAAATGGACACAGATTTAAAGGGCATTCTAAAATACAACAACTATAAGCTTTCTTCATCAAAAAATACAGATTCGAAGAGAATATAAACTTAAATGGCCACAAATCAAGAAATTGACAAAAGACAACATGTTACATCCTTGGCTATTTCTAGACAATGCAATGACATATAATATTGAGGTGTGAAAATGAAGTTAGTTACCTTCAAAAATCGATGGAGTTCTGCAACAAATGGAGGTGCTGGCCGAAGAACAGAGCAAGAACACAATGGAGAGGAAGAACAGCTAGCTCTCGGGCTAGAGGAGGAAGAAGGGAGCTGCTGGCTTTTATACGCAGGGACTTTTAGTCCCGGTTGGACTTACTTACCGGGATTAAAAGTGAGCTTTTCGTCCCGGCCGGTATCTACAGCCGGGAGTAAAACTTTTAGTCCCAGTCGATATCAAGCACCGGGACTAAACACAAACCTTTAGTCCCGGTTCGTTTCACTAACCGGGACTAAAGGTCACCTGACATAACGTCAGTTTCCAGTGACAGTTGGACAGGAACCTTTAGTCCCGGTTCGTGGCTGGAACCGGGACTAAAGGTCTCTTTACTCCCGAACACAGAATTAGTCAGGACTAAAGCCCATTACCAGTTTCGAATCAAAAGTCCGTTCTCTGCGAGTACTGCCCAAGTGGCAAGTGCCGGCGCGCCTGCGTGGGCGTGTTCGGGTCGTCGTCGCGGAAGTTGTTCACCTCCTCCCACTCTATTTGCATGCGTCCTTGTCAGCAGGATCTGTCGTCCCGGGGTTCTCGACGTGTAACGTGAGCAAGTGAAAAACGCGGCCCATCGCGCACGACGATCTGGGGTGGGGACTAGGGAATAGGCGAGCGTAGTCTAGCCATGACCATCACACTCAGCCGCCTATTGGTGCGCACGATGAGCGCCAGCACCGCCGATTCGGCTGGAAAGGATGGCGTCCCGCGTCAAGCACCAGGAGTCGTATATGGCTGGCGGGCAAACAGGAAAAAAAAAAAAAAGGGAAACGTGGATGGGGGCCGTGAGATGAGGAGGTAAAAATGGCGTGTGGGCCCAGGGGGAAAACACATAGTAGAACTCTCGATTAAATCAATTATAGAATCAGTGCAAAGCTAACTGTGTTGATTAACAGGCATAAATATCGTGTGTTTCTCTATATGCTCTATCCAGATAGCTTAAACAAGTGAGAGATTGGCTAAAATTCAGATGCCTCAATTTTAGTTTTCGTTTAGATGACAGTTATTACACATATTTTAAACTAAAATTTCACTTCGTTCGCTAAAATTTCTATAGGTACAATCTTAAATACTAATAATAAAAAAAAACTTTGTTATACAAAATTACAAACCCGATAAAATCTGATTTATGTTGGCACAAAAGCAATTGACAATTTATAATTATTTCTATATGAAGACAAGAATAAAATTTAATATATCATGACATAAAAATAAATAAAAAATTACATAAGTAAAAATTTACTTGTACTAGCTGTTGGTATTAAAGATTGGCTGAAATTATTTAAAATTTCAAGCACCTGAAGTAAATAGGTACGGTGACTGCCAGAAAAACAATCTATTTTCATAATGTTTCCTCTACCTTTTTTACATGACTCCACATTGTGGAAGGCCTTAAAGGCATTTGGATGGGCTTGCTCCGTCCGTTCTAGTTTGGCTCAATTTGAAACGCTGGACCGAATGGCGGGCCCACTACCAACGGGAAGTTGGCCGATGGCATAAAAAACAGACGAAATCGTTTTGACTGGTAGCCCCCTGTCAACATCACGATTTCGAATTCCACCCCGCTCCGCCACGCGCCTGCGGCGGCGCCGGCAGCAAACCAACCGGAGCGGCAGTGGCGATGAAGAAGATCTTCGGCGCCAAGAAGGACAAGGGGCCGCCCCCCTCCATCCAGGACGCCACCGAGCGAGTCAGTGTTTCTCTTTACCAAGCCGCTGCTGTTGCATGCTCCAGTTGCCCCTTTCTCTCCTATCGCAGCAGTAACTGCATTGGTTCATGGGGCGACGGGCAGACTAATCTAACCCTGTTCTGATGATCTGGTCTCCAATGCGAGATGGATCGTTCGATCCGGTAGATAAACAAGCGGGGCGAGACGGTGGACGAGAAGATCAAGAAGCTGGACGAGGAGCTAGCCAGGTACAAGGAGCAGATCCGCAAGACCCGCCCCGGCCCGTCCCAGGAAGCCATCAAGGCGCGCGCAATCCGACTCCTCAAGCACAAGCGCATGTTCGTACTCTACTCTCTGTCTTCCCCGTTTCAGCCCCTTCATTTCGACTTTCACTTTTGTTATTTACCTGTTGCTTGTTTTTTAATGTTCCTAATTCATATTATCATGCTAGTTGTCATGTCACCGGAAATAGTAGCAGCAGGCAGCAGCCATTATCCATGAAAACTATACCAATTCGAGATTGCTCATTTGCCTCAGGTACGAGGAGCAGCGCAACATGTTGTACAACCAAACCTACAATCTCGACCAAGTTGCCTTTGCTGCCGATGGCCTCAAGGACGCTCAGCAGACTGTAATGTCCTCAAATCTCTCGTCGAGAAAGTTCATTCGTGTTCACAATGCCTATGTTTATACGGAGTGGTTTTTCTTTCCTTTTTTCTCAGATGAATGCAATGAAGGCAGCAAACAAGGAGCTCAAGGGAATGATGAAAACCGTCAAAATTGATGAAATTGATGTATGTGTTGCTACACGTCTTGTGCTCCCAACATTTCCAATTGTTTTATATCCATTTCTGATTCATTGTGAAAAAAAAATTCACAATGTGCTAGATGAGCACTGTTGATATCCTTCTATTGCTCACAGAAATCAGAATTTTTTTCATATCGATTTCTAATTCATTGTTAAAAGTTTCCTAAAATGCTAGATTAAGGAGAAGGATGTTGTCTACCTTCTTATGGGCACATATTGCCGACATAGCATCAAATAACTGAATAACTTATACTACCTGTGTCCTGAAATATAAAGGCTTTTGAGTTTGTTGTATGCACTGTCTACTTTCAGGTTTTGTTATTTATATCCATTTCTGAATTCTGATTCATTGTCAAAATTTCCTGGAAATGGACCAACACTGTTGGTACCCTTTCTATTGCTCCCAGCGCTTTAAGATTTTGTTGTGTTCATTTCTGATTCATTGCCAGAAGTTTCTGAAAATGCTAGATTGGGTAAGGGGACGCTGTTATTGTTTAGCTTCGTGTTGGCATATAATGCAGGCCACATCAAATAATTGAATAACTTTTGGAGTTAATGATACGGATTGGTTAAGCCCTGTTCTTTTGACCAATCAGCACTTATTTCTAGCCACGAAACAGTATTTTTCTCTCAGAACAAATCAGCATCAGCCAAAATCAGCGCTTGTTTCACCTAGCTGTGTCCATGTACACAAAATCAGTTTCAGATTTTTTTCTCTTCTTTTGATCAAAGGTAGAACAAATTTATTTGCCTATTGCCCTTAAGTTTACAGTCAACCTTTTCTTTTAAGCTTTTTAGGTGATTTAGTATTTATATAATAGACATACAGTTGTTGAAGCCTGTAACATCACCCAGATAGTGTGTTTGTATTTTTGTAAGGGTTCTTGCCCCATTTTTCATTCTTAATATAATGATACACACTCTCCTATGTGTTCGAGAAAAATCACCCTAGTTTGTGGGGAATGCTTGAATGGAATGAGTGAATGACTTTAGTTTGCTGTTTCTTACTCTTCCATCCTTCTTTTTCAATATCTTGAGTTGTACTTACATATTCCTGCAATTCATAGAATATGCAAGATGAAATGACAGATCTGATGGACGTGAGCAATGAGATACAAGAAACTCTTGGTAGAAGCTACAACATCCCTGATGACGTTGATGAGGAAGAGCTGATGGGGGGTATGGAAGCCACAATTTGATCTTGGATTTAAGCCTGCTATAGTTTTTGGCACATCACTTGGCAGTGTGGTTATTTGCTAATTTGCTAATAGGCCTAAAACTCCAATTGATCACATACATTCATAATAATCTATAAATGGCCTAAATTTTCTTACCATCTAGCTAGTGATTTATTTATTTTCTACTTTTGGAGACAATTCTCATTTTACTATTCTTATTATTATTTTTTCATTTGACGTTGCAGAGCTAGATGCTTTGGAGTCCGATATGGAGTTTGAGTCAGCTGCAGTCCCCTCATATCTTCAACCGGAATCTGATTTTGATGCTGACCTCAACTTACCAGCTGCACCATCTCGCCCTGCAGCGGTGCCAGCAGGCGGGCTGCAGGTGATTTATTTGCACAACATTCTTAAGTTAGTGTGGTTCTGAATTTTTTTCCAATTGGGAATGAACCAACATTAAATACGAAATATCTTTGACCTGATGCAGTAGTGGTTTGAGTAAAGCACACCATGTAATTTACCAAGTTATATTTTGATGTTTCATTGCATTTGCCATCAAGAATATGATTGTTTGCCAAAAACATGTTTTACCACTTATTCAGCTAGAAGTTTGCTTGGTTGAGGTGGTACTAAGCGTTATTTGTTTCTTATCTGATGTGCAGGAGGATGAGCTAGGATTGCCAGCGGTGCCTCGAGCATCACTTCGCAGTTAGACATAATTTTGTACCTTGATTTTAAGTTGATGTGAAAACTCTGTAGTTTATATCTGAGTCTGAACAATCTGATGTACCCCTCTTTTCGTCATGGTAATGCTTCAGTTTATTGCACTTGCTGTCGCTGCTGACCTTTCAGGTTCCCTTGCTAAGAGTATGCTGAATATAACTGCAACAGGTTAATCACCTTCTTTCCCTGATGCCTTTTCGTCATTTTGGAATTTTCATCTATCACCTGTCACTTGAGCCGTGTTTGTTTGCAAGTACACATACCAATTGTTATAGAAATAGTCACTTTACACACCAATAATTCTTCAAGATAATAAGTAAGCAAAATGAACAGAAAACTGAAGGGAAAATATATTGGAGGCTGTCCTCTTCTTGCAAGACAATATCCTTTTTGCTAGCAATAGCATGCTCTTGCAACAATTGAGATAAAGATAGCTATCAGGATCAGAGTCAGAAATATCTCTACAAGGGTTCAAAAGATCAGGCATAGGGGGACCCCTTTCTCCTTGGTACAAGAACACAAATAGAGGGACACCACATACCAATCTTATCCAGACCAGGGTCCCCCCACCTGGCCCTGCAGTATATATAACGGAGGCTCACCACACAAGATAGATAAGCCTTCCAGATCATACTGAACCAAGCTGATCACACGCACACAGTAAGTTCAGATCAGAAAATGCAGGCTGCCGCTACCGCCGTTAGGTTCGCGGCCGTGCTGCCCGTCAAGGGCAGTCCGGCCGCGAGGAGCACGGTGGTGGCCCGTGCCCCTGCCACAAGGAGGAGTGTCCGTGCGGCTGCCGCTGCCGTCGTCACGGCGGAGGCTTCGGTGGTCGACTACAGCTCGAGCTTCTCGTAAGTGTTCTCTAGCCTTGAGCCCATTGATCAGTGACCACTGACCAGTCAGTCGGTGAGAGCTTGTTCTGATGGTTAGAATTCGGACTGGTAAACGTTGGTGATGCTGCAGGGTGTTCCCGATGGAGGCCTGCGACCTGCTCGGGGGCGACGCGTGCATCGGGCAGATGTACCCGGAGGCCAAGCTCGCCGCCGCCGCCGCCGCCGCCGCCACGTCGGCGGCGGCCGCGAGCCCTAGGGTGGAGGAGGAGGTGGAGAGGGACTATGTGTCCTACGACGAGCCAAAAACGTAAGCAAGATAACCCGGTTTCATCAGTTCATCACCATCCATCCATTCTTGCACTGTACTGATTCATGGAGCAAAATCACACTGGGCGGCCGGTGACTAAGCTGTGTAACTGTGGTGAATCGACTGAACTGCAGGGTGTTCCCCGGCGAGGCATGCGACGACCTCGGCGGCGAGTTCTGCGAGGAGCCGTACCAGTGCGGCGTCTCCAGTGAGCTGGCACACGCCTGAAGCTGAAGCCCTGATGATCTATCCATGTCTGTCCAGTAACGAATTGGTCTGACAGTCACAGTCGGGTAGATCTTACATGGATGATCCGTTTACGCTATGTATCGTACTGTAGCAGATGTGATATTGCATATTACTAATTACGTGTTAGAGCCCAGATAAGCTAGCGTGCTTACAGAATAATAACAGCAGCCAAAGCAAGGCCAAGGGTGTATGTTTGTATATATGTATGGCTTGGGTTGTGTCAGCTGCGACTGTATGTAGTAGTAAGTATTAACCGAGATGAAATGGTACTGGTGGTGATGTTCCCTGTTTTATGATGTCAGAAGATGGAACGCGGTGCTTTGGAATTATGCTACAAACCGATCTGTTCCCTGGCTGCACTTGCAAGCCAGTGGACGAATGAAGTGCGTGCTACTTAAGCTGACCTGAATACTAGTAGCCACCCTGTTCCTTTGAGCTATTCAGCCAGAATCATCTGTACTTTTAGCCGTGTAACAATGTTTTTCTCTCGTAATAAATCAGCTGCAGCTGTAGTCATAACCTAGCCATTTTTTTTAATTTAGCCTTCTTTAAATTTAAATCGTTAGTAACAGCACTTATATAAACTAACATCTCAAGTGGTGGTCTTTTGGGTCACGTCATTTTTTTTGCACAAATCTTTAACTTGGCAGAGCAAACTGACATGATTCACCTCAAGAGGTTTGAGGTGACAAAACTGAAGAGACACGTTGACGTAACCAGACATGCGATTTCTTGAAAATTTAGTTATGCACGCACTGCTATTAAAATTATATAGATAAAAAGGCTAGAAAATATACTTGCCTCCATACTAAGTTTTCAGCTACTACAAAATGTTGTTTCTATAGCAACCATTGATGGCGTAATTTATTTCAACTACTGTACAATATTATCCTACAAAAAATTAGACGCGGAGCTAAGTTAGCGTAGCATGTGGTCACCAAAGCATGAATTTCAGTAGTGAATTACTAGCTCCAAGCAACCAATTATAAACCTAACAAAATATATATTTTTCGAACATGCATTGCAGTGTTTCATTATAAGAATAAATTAGAAATCATACATGCCCGGCATCACATCACGGTGAACTACCATTAGTGATGGGGTAGAACACAAACACAAGACATCAGTAGACTGTGGAACACATGTTTTTGTGATTAACTAAATATTGCAAACCTAACAAAATATGAACTATTCCTATCATAACTTGTCAATTTTTAACGTTGACAGTAGAATTTGCAGGTTTCCAACGTGGCTGCAATTTCCCCCCTACTACTATTTGATTTCTGTAAGTTTGGTAATTTAATTTGAGGGTTTGTAATCATTAATTTTGCAATGTATATTATTATTGTGTTCGAAATAATGTGGATTATATTATTATTGCGTTCTTATTTGTTTTTCACATTGGGGTTGTTCCACAAAGAAAGTGTTGTGCCCATCATACTTCGATTCATTTAGATATAATCCCACAACCACAATGGTGAGCTCCTCTCTTTCATAATTATTCAAAAAATGTCATTATATTAAGATTCTAAAGTTGTCCCTATTTTTAGCATGATGATAGGATAAAATAACACAAAACCTATTTTAAATCAAAATTTCTTATTAGTGTTAACATAGAGCACAATTTCTATTGATTTTTAGAATTATAAACCAATACCCTAAAATTCAATTAATTTAGAAAAAGCAATCAACTTTGAGGAATTTTAATTTAGACATCGTAAGAGGTTTCAAGTTAAATTCAATAAGAATGGGTTGTCTGTTATTTCTTCTGCTGCCACAAAAATATCGGTGATTTTAGGACCTTATAATGTATTAACTTTCGATTTTATGAAAGAGATAGAAAAAAGGCTCTCGCTGTGCTCATGGGATGTTTGATGGCGAGTCCCTCCAACCAGAAAAATTTTTTTTGGCTCCCAGGTAGATTTGGTGCTACAGGGACCAACCAGTTTTGGCTTTCCAACAGCTATTGCTTTGCTACAGGAACCAGCCAGATTGCTTTGTCCTATTACACAAATAAAGATTTCGACAAGTCTAACCGATCTTATACACATAGCAAGTACCAGCTTCTCCTAAACAAGCACAAGATTTTAGATGGAAACAAATACTGGCCAACTAATCCAGAGGTAAGGATCTGTCGAGAAAACTTCAGCACCAGGCTAACCTTCGTTGCCTGCCAAAAATCTGCTCGTCTTTCTCCCAGACTTTTAGACTGGTAGAAGAGCATAGCATGTTGGGATCTCCTAAAACCTCCTATTCTTGTATTCCACAACACATCTCCTAAGATTTCTTTGTGTTAATTCCTTCCTTACAAAAAGAATCACTCAGTAAGCCATCAAAAAAGATCTCCCTAGTGATTTCCCACCAAAAAAAAAATCCCTATAGAAAACGACTCCTAGACCAAAATTTTGCTCCTGTGAACTGCTAAAAATCACGTGTAATCAGGTTTCAGCACCCACATAGAACCTTCCGCGCCTCTCTGCAAAGTTGCTATCTCCTTCAGCAGGTTCTTGAAGAGAAGCATATCCTTGGACTGAATGCGACTCTTGAAGTGTTCCGTTATGCTAGTGGAGCTGGCAGACCCTCCGTTATGCTGTATGAAGGTGCACAACTGGCGGATCAAGACTTCAGGTTGCACGATCATGCTTCTGTTAGAAGAGTTAGATGCATGGCTGCCATTCCAGATCGACTCGATACATGATTGGAAGCTGATCCTACGTCGAATTGATGCTCCAATGCATCTGAAGCAGCTCCCTCTCGGGTTCCACGGATCTTAGCCAGAAGTTCAGCAGATGACAGTGCCTTGCCATTCAGAGCACCCACTGGAAGACTTTGACTCCTGCTGCATGGAAGTTTCTGATGGCTGTGAGGAACGGGTCAACTGGCTGTTAACTGTGGACCCAAACTTCCTACGAACAGAGGAGGGTGCCCCAGCAGCACCAGATCTTCCGGTCCATGTGGGAACAGCAAAACTGTCACGGCTTCTGAGCATACGCGATTGACGTAAAGCTTCAGCTGCCCTTTGTGCCACCTGTGAAGCTTCTGCTTCTAAGCGCACTTTCTGGTCATCATTAGCATTCATTATGGCATCATGATTGATAGCACTCTGAGAGAATTCAGAAAACAGGATGTTAACTCAGAAAATTGAAAGCATTGCACAAACAAGTTTTATGAGAGATGAGAAAATACTACTTACATGAATGCCTTGAGCAACAAAAAGACTCTTCAAAATATTTGATTCTTCATCTGCTTGGTCAGAGTTAACATCCACTTTCCCTGTCCCTCCATTAGATGGTTCAGCTTCACAGGTGCTTAATCTTGACAAAGCCGAAGCAACATGTGCCTGATCTTGTTGACCATCATTTGGAACCTCAATATTCACATCTTCCGACAACTGGCTGAAAATATTTGATGTTTCAGTTGAACCGTTCCCTTCGTCGTCTTGTAGTGTGAATAAATCCTTCATGTCTCTGGCTTTAAAGAATCTCCTCTGCTGAGGGTTTTTTAGTACTTTGTTAGTAAGGAAATGCTTGTATATCTGTCGATGATAGACTTTCTCCTCTATTGTCCCACGTGTGATCAGTCTGTAAACCGTCACATCTCTAGTCTGCCCAATTCGCCATGCTCGTTCTCTGGCCTACATCACAAAAAGTTTAATCAGATCACTGCTGGTCAGATATTGATGAAGTTTGCAGAGCACTTTATGAAACAACAATGAAAGTGTGCGCATGGCTTAGGAGTTAGGTCATGATAAACAGGAGATTATGCTTGTAAGTTTATAAGCAGATAATGATTCAAAATTATTCATCTCTCAATTCATCACTCAACTTGCATCCAGTTTTTCATGTCAGCCTTTTCTAAGGTCCCGTACAAGTACAACAATTGTTTCATGTCAGCCTTTTTGAAGGTCCCAGACAAGTACAAAAATTGTACTGATAGTCACAATAATGCACGTACTACACACTTATAAAAAAATACAAATAAGGTGACAAAAAATACTCAGAATAAACTGCACCTGCATGTCTGTTGAAGGGTTCCAGTCGGGATCATAAATAATAATCCTGTTTGCACCAGTCAAGTTTGTACCCAATCCACCAACTTTTGTGGTCAGAATGAAAACAAAGATTTCATCTGTGTTATTGAACTCATCAATTAGTGCCATCCTTTGTTTTGCAGGTGTTAGTCCATCCATTCTTCGGTATTGGTAGTCACATGTCATCAAGAAGTTCTCTAAAATGTCAAGCATTTGTTGAGTTTGAGTGAACAGAAGAACTCGGTGGCCTTGGTCCTTCCAGACATTGAGAACTTGCTCAACTACTTTCATCTTTCCACTTCTTTCAGGCATTCCCATAGTCAGGATTCTGAGCAGCATGTTCCCTTTCAAGTAGATCAGGGTGATTGCATATCTTCCTTAGGATATCTATACCATACAGTGAATTTCTATTGCCGTCAAATATTTGTTCCACCTCTGAACTAGCAAGAAAAGCACGATAAGTAGAACGCTGCTCTGGAGTCAGACTACAGAAAAGAACATGCTCTGTTTTCTTGGGAAGCTGTGCATCGACATCAGCTTTCATCCGTCTAAGAAGGTATGGCATGATAAGATCACGCAGAACAACAGCGCATCTGTATGCTGTCGACACTTGCAATGGAGTCGCATTAGCATAACCACCAACAGTAATTGGCACAGAAAATTCAGTCTCAAATACAGGCAGCACACCTAGTTTTCCAGGGAACACGAAATCAAAAAGAGACCAGAGCTCAGAAAGTTTATTTTGAATAGGTGCACCTGTCATGATTATCCTGTGCACAGTCTGCAGTTGCTTGCACACCAGTGTTATCTCAGCATTGGGGTTCCTTATACGATGACCCTCATCCAACACAGCATATCCCCATTCTATATCAAGCAACTTCTCCCCTAAGATTCTTAGTTGCTCATATGTGGTTAAAAGCAAACCTGATCCTGAATTTACAACCCGTGAAATCAAGTCATCCCACTTCTTTGCAGACTTTCGATGTCTAACCTCTTCCTGATCACTATCCCAAGAACCTTCGCTGTCAGAATCACTATATGCCTTGCTCTTTTTATTTGAACCATTTGCAGAATCATGCAAGATCTCAACCTTGAACTTTGGATACCACCTACTGGCCTCCCTTTGCCACTGTTGCAGAAGTGTTACAGGACAAATAACTATGCTGGGCTTGTACATGCCACTGTTATGCAAAGAACCAAGAAATGATAAGACTTGCACAGTTTTTCCCAGGCCCATTTCGTCTCCAATAATTCCACCAGCCCTTTGACAGTGTAACTCCCACAGCCACTGCACTCCCACTTTTTGGTAATCAAATAGCTGTTCATAAATTGTGCCAGGAATTCTCAAACCACCTTCAAGGATAACAGGAGATAACCCATCAAAACCTTCTGCTGCTTGATCATCATCCTCAGAAACTGATGCTGCGAAGTCCCTAACATCGTCATCTGTGAGTACACAAATAGTTCATTAGGATATGTGTTGTATTTTGCTGGGTCATAGGGAACAATGAGGATGGGTATGGGGAGATAGTCATTAAAGGTTTATTGTCAAAAGTTTTTTCCCCACTTCCTAGAGGTTATTTTGTGTTTTGATTATTAATAGGAAGAGACCCAAGGCGTGGTGTGATGAGTAATAAGAAAACACAGCAAAAGGATTACATCGGCATTTGATATATGCATATAGAAACAGAATAATATCAGAGCCTGCAGTCTTAGAAACTGTAAACCAAACTCAAGACATACCATCAGTTTCCAATAGTGATTCCTTCCTTGAATTGGCTTTCCTCCATTTCTTGTCAGGCAAGGGCCTCTTGGTCTTGTTCCTTTGCCTCTTCCTTTCCTGCTCTACTGAACTAGGAGATACAGGACGTTTAAGAGGCCTTCCAAGCCTTTGAAATGGAGCAGTAGGTGCATCCAGCCTAGGTAAAGATTCTGGATCAAGCAATTTCGTCGTCGGGCGGCTTTGTGCAATCTGCTGCATTGACTGAGCGACTCGAGCGATCCTGGAAGCTTCAATTGCTTCTTCAGCTTGTTCGGAGGGATCATTTTGCCTCTGAGAAGGTCCAGGTAGCTCGACACGTTTCTCAAAGCCCTTCAACTTGTGAAATGGTGTGAGTAAGCCCTTCCTGATTAGTTCTTCCCTTTTCTACACCATAGAGGACAACATCAGAGAGTATCAAACGAGACAAGAAATATGAATCCCCAAGGAATAGTAGCTCACCGTTTCCATAAATCCTGCAGAAGCCCCATCAAGCACGGCGTCAAAGTCGTCATCATCATCATAACTCATCGTTTTCAGTCTAGGCGCGGACATCCTCTTAGGCCCTCGAGCCGGCAACAGCGACTTCTTCTTACGCCTTGGCTCATCTTCAACCAGCATGGCCAGCATTTTATCTTCCGGGACGTTGTCCGAGCCGGACTGCGATATCTCTTTCTGAATCTGAGCTTTAGCTTTCCTGAGGCTCTGAAGGCGCTCGGTGGCGAGCGCCTGCTGGAGCACTCCTCCACGAGGTTCGTCCTGAGCAGTGCGATCAGCGGCTTGCTTCTGCTTCTTTTTACCTTGTGCGTCACCGCCGTCAATCTGCTTACCAGCAGCAGCAGGTGCGTTCTTAGCTGCTCTTTCAATGGTGGAAGCTACCGCGTCGATCTCGAGCTGCACGGAGCGCAGCTTCTGGTGCAGCTTGGCCTGCGCATCGGGCTCGGGCGCGACGTCACTCGTGCTGGGGCCATCACCGGCGGCTGCTCCTGGCTCATCGTCGCGGTCGCGCTTCGGTTCGGTTTGGACCTGCACACCACATAGAGGACGCGGCAACCTGAGCAGATTGTGGGTGGGGTGGGGGGATTACATACATACTCAAAAAGCTGTGGTCGTGAGACTTTGCCTGCGAGAGGATTCTCTTCTCGATGTCCTCGATGTTGGCGGACGTGACGCCGAGGCTGTGCAGCAGGCGCTGGTCGTCGTCCTCTTCGTCCATGGCGTCTGCCGGAGACGCACGAGAGGCGCAAGGCTTTGGGGGATCTGAATAGGGAGCAGACGATCGAATTCGTGAGATGATAAGCGCCAACCAAGCGAGGATCGACGGATGGGTGGGCGGATTACTCACCACCAGCAATCCAATCCAATCCAATCCGAGTCGGCCGGCGGATGGGGGAGACGGAGACGGGGGCTGAGAATTCCAGTCCAGATGCCTAGTCCCTCCAGCCCGTCCGTTCCTCCCCTTCGAATCCGAACCCTCCCCACCCCCTCCCTCTGCGGGACGAACAGACGAAGGCCAACTGCTCTCTCTCAGCCGCAGCACAGATGCCGGTGGGGAGGAGGCGGCGTGGCCACCGGCACCGCCTTTGGGTTGGGTTTGGCCGTTTGGGTGGGTCTTGGGCCGGGTTGTGAACTAGTGCGGTCAAAGGCTGCTGCGAAGGTGAGATCTGCGTACTGCTAAATTACAGAGAAAAAAATATAAAAATTTATGACACTAAATGAATATACTATAAAAATATATTTAATGAAAAATTTAGTTGATATTGTAAATATTATTATCATATTATATAAATTTGATTAAAGTTGAGATGGTTCGACCCTCAAGCTCCCTCCGTCTCAAATTGTAGTTAGTCATTTTAAAAATATTAGAGAGGCAAATCATCTTTAACTTTGACCAAGTTTATATACTAAGATAATAATATTTATAATATCAATTAAATATTATTATATTTTTCATTAAATATATTTTTATAGTACACTTATTTTATGTCATAAATATTTATATTTCTCCCTATAATTTTGGTCAAATTTAAGATGTTTTGACTCTCTAAAATTTTTAGAATAACTTACAATTTCAAATAGAGGGTGTACCTAGAAATAGAGGGCAAGATCGACTCTTCATTTAGGAGAAATAATTATTCTTTTAGAAGATCTCTTAAAAATTATTGGTACACGAGATGAGAACAAGTGATCTTCTGCATCTTATTATTAAATATTAGTACTTTCTAGGTTTAAGAGATTCGATATGATATTTATGGCATCTTTGGAAGAAAATTCTCAAGAACTGTATAGGAAAGTCATAGGAATAGGTTCATTTAAGTAGAACATGAAAAAAAAAATCATGTATACCAATAAGGACCTTAGTGGAGATGGTCTAGGTCATATTTGGGTCCATAGAGCTAATAAATAGCTCCTTGAAATCTAAATAGATCAAGCTAATAGCTTAGCTAATTGTTAACCAATATATTCCTTTCGTATCGGATTTAGAAGTCGTTTTGGACAATGTTTTAATCAAACATTGGAAATATAAATCATAAATAACTTTTAAATTGTTAAGTTTAGAAATGTGAAAACTGTATGACTAGAAATTTGTCTTCAAATATACTTTTATAAAATTATGCATACATCATTTTTTAATAAATATTTTTATAGAAATATGAAGTCAAAGTCGTGCTTTAAATACCGTATCGTTATACTAAACCACTTCCAAATCTGACCGATACGGAGGGAGTAAAAAAAATAATTATCTCACTAGTAAAGTCAAGCCGACTTAGTTAGCTAATATTAGTATTAGGTATAAATTATTAGCCCTAATCGATCACACATTCACATCTCGCCTAAATCCATGAGTCACACGACCCAGTGCGCCGTATGGCGAGAAGCAATTACTGTCCTCCAGTGCGCCGTATCCTCTATGTACTGTATGACACAACCTGTCCCCACATGTCAAGTACTCAAGCAGCCCTTCCTGATGTGCTACTGTACTTCCTGTAAAAGCCTAGTTGTCGCTGCTGGCCTGCTGACTGCTGTTCTACTGCGGCGACGACCTAGATCGGCGGCCGACGCAAGGCCGAGCAGGTGACGGCCGCAGCAGCGGCGTCAATGGGGCACCCTTACGCGCCGGCCGAGCTGCAGCTGCCGGGCTTCGTGCCGCTGAAGCTGTCCCAGGCCGAGATTCTCGTGTCCTACCTGGGCGCCTCCCTCTTCGTCCTCCTCGCCGTCTGGCTCGTGTCCGGTATGACTACTCTATTTGCTCATGTATTTGTATCAGTCCCTCTTCGAACCGAAATTCAAATTCCACTTCCAGTGTCCAAAGTTTGGAACCTTACCTAGTGCTCTCGCTGGTTTTACCGGAGGTTATAGTGTGGCGAACTTTAAAGATTGAAGGGACTGGAAGGAATTTGTTTTTAATTTTAAATTGAGTACCTTGTTTGTATCATAACATGATTCGACTCTGCTCTTTAACAATCTGGGGATGCCTTCATCAAGATGACTAGGACTAACAACTAGTCCTATTAGCTCCTACAAGTGGACTAATGAACTAACAATTGTCCATGGCTTGTGGACTAACAATTAGTCTGCCTGTTTGTTTGCTTGGGGACTAAAGATTAGTCAACTAGTTGTTAGTTCTATGGATCCAAACAGGGCCTTAGAATTTAGCCATTGTTCCGAACTTTTTCATCTATTAAAGTTGAACAGCAACAAATCAGGGGACATAGGAAGTGACATGTGCGTGAATTATGACCAGTAGATCTATAACAATCTTGTATCATATCGAGCTCATGTCGTGTCATTTCGTGCAGGAAGATGTGGCAGATTATCCAAAACCGACCGTCTGCTCATGTGCTGGTGGGCATTCACAGGTTTGACCCACATAATGATCGAGGGGCCCTTCGTCTTCACTCCTGGTTTCTTCAAGAAGGAGAACCCCAATTTCTTCGATGAAGTTTGTAAGCTCTTGCTAGCATCTCCAGGAAAGAGATTTATCCATTGTGGATGAGCTGAAATGATAGTGGCTGGTTTCTGCTTTGTTCAGGGAAAGAGTATAGTAAGGGAGACTCTAGGTATGTTGCTAGGGACACTGCAACTGTTACAGTTGAAGGGATCACCGCTGTATTGGAAGGCCCTGCATCACTGCTTGCTGTGTATGTATTCTCATCTCCCACTCGACTTACTTCTTATGCTGCCTACTTTATTTCTTGTCAAACACATGTCCTGTCTAGTCAGCTGTTGTTTACCAAGTTCAATCAAACCTGGCTCTGGGTTGGGGTTAAGATTTGATGGTATGCTGTGATGCCTTATTTTTCTGTTGTAAACAAGGCACGAAGATATTTGTCTATTTACCTTTTCTTTCCTTGCAGCCTGTCCCAACTTGCTTGGGACTAAAAGGCTAGTGTTATTGTTGTTTAGGGCTTGCTATTCGTGCTACAGCATCACCCTCCTTTCAAGAGCATGAAAGAAGATTTGATGCTTAGGAATCAACGAGATCAGAGCCTCATACTCATGGGCTTCCTCCATGAGTATTTTTGTTGCCCTGTAAAATGTGTGGTTTAGGAGTAGTTTTGATTGAATTTAGAGGGGAGTATCATAACCACATAACTAACATTTTAACTGAAGAATTATTGTGCATACTGTAATGTTTGATTTCACAAATTTTGCATGTAACTTTACAGATTCATAAACTTGGTTTGATATCGTTATTGACTTCAGCAATAGTAACTACTGTATGATATTACTCATCATCTCCTCATTGTTTTTCCCAGTTCCTAGAGTCTAGAGACACTTGTTAGGTTGGAGATTTATAGATGTTTGGGAATTAGATGGATCGACAAAGGCTTCAGTTCTCATGTATTTTCAGCTTTTCTTATATCAAACTAATCCAACCAAAGCATAACTGACAGGAGATAGTACCAATTTCTTGAATAATAGTATGCTGTTCCGAGTTAATTTCTTGCACATACCTGAAAAAGGTATAGAAAAAAAAAACTGATTTTGACACCTTTTTAAAGTTGGAACATGTATGTACAATTGGGAAGGCCCTTTTCTAGTTGTCTAGTAAAACTCGTATCCAGGGCCAAACTGCAAACCTATTACCTGTAGTCGGAGATTTGGTGAAGAGCTGTTCTTGTGTGATTTTTTATTCAGTGTTTTCAAATCAGCCGATAGTCAAGAAATCAGTCATTGGACATTGATCAGGTGCATCGACTCGATTAGTTTGGATAATTCACCGATCAATCAATTAATCATCTATTAGTCATGAGTAGTCAGGCTCAGGCTTGATTATTCCAGCTGCTTATGTATAACAAAGCAATTTTGTTTCTGACTCGCCCCATTTGCATCCACTGCCCATTTGTATTCCCTCTAGACACTATTGTCTATTCCATGCTTTGGAAGTTAATGCCCTCAATATATGGGTATTACAGCAGCAATGGGCGACCCACTAGGCAGGTGACATGGCCAACTTGGTTAACAAGCCAACACACTAATCAGTCTTAGCTGATGAGCGATGGCTAGCTGCGATTAGTTGGCTAGTCAGTGCCCAGGCAACTAGAATACTTGAAACCACTATTTGTATTCATAATATAGCTTTTGCTTTATCTCACAAAAAAAAAAAAATGCTTGCAGCTATGCTATTGCGTCCCGGAAGTCCTTCAGCCATATTCTCCAGTTCGCTGTCTGTCTAGGTCAGCTCTACGGATGCTTGGTTTACTTTATCACCGCATATTTGGATGGCTTCAACTTCTGGGTCGGCCCGTTCTACTTTTGGGCATATTTCATTGGCGCAAACAGTTTCTGGATTTGGATACCGTTGCTCATTGCCATAAGATCCTGGAAGAAAACTTGCGCAGCATTTCAAGGTGAAAAGGTGAAGACCAAATAAGTATCTTAGCCACCATTTTATTGGAACTAAGACGCACTGTGGAGAACGCCATTTGTTGTCTGAAATTCTTATGTTGGTACTGGAAACTGCCTATACTCTTTGCTCAAACAACATTGTGAACCTGTGATGCAGAAAAGTTGATTTTGTTTACAGGGTTTCTGTTTCTTTTCCTGGGTGAAATAAATAAAAGTGCAGCAAATAAACGAGTGGACTCGATCTAGGTAGTTGGTTTTAAGCATGTTAGGCCATGTTTGGATCTATTAGAGCATCTCCAAGAGTTTGTCAAAATTCACTTGACAAATCTTGTGATTTGGCAACTCTTTAAAATGTATGCCAAGTGAAAAAAGAGCCCCTCTCCAACAGTTTGGCATAATTCACTTGCCAAACCCAGATTAAACTTACGTCAGTAACCCTGAGAGAAACAAAATTATGTTTACGCCCTTCCACCTCTTAAAAACTTGCGTCAGGAATCCTAAGACAGAAATAAAATTAGTTTTTTCGCCCTTCCACCTCTACGTACGCCGGGGATCCGCGCTCGTTTGCGCGCGCGCATATATACGCGTGGAGGGGGGAGATTTACCAAGTTGCTAAAATTTGTCAAGTTAGATGCTAAACTGTTGGAGGGGTGATTTCTCTTGTTTTACCAAAAAATAAAGGATAATAAGCGAGTTTGACAAACTATTGGAAATGCTCTTAGCTGCTAATAATAGTTAGCTAGCTAACTGTTAGCTCCTATTAGCTGATCTGGTCTAACTAGTGAGATAGTTGTTAATTACTCCATCCGTCCCGAAAAGACTGTCATTTTAGACTTTTCATAAACATGTTTGACCATCCGTCTTATTCAAAAAATTTATACAAAATACAAAATTAATTAATAATTATTAAAGTATCTCTAGTGATAAAACAAATTATAATAAGATAAATGATATTTATACAAAATTTTAAATAAGACGAATAGTCAAACGTGATGCCTGGAAAATCTAAAATGATAGTCTTTTTGGGACGGAGGGAGTAGGTATTCAACTAACAGTCAGTTAGACTATTAGCTAGTCTGGTTGGTTCTAAAGGAGCTAATTATTAAATATTAACAGCTAGGAGTAACTATTAGCTCTATGGATCCAAATAGGCGCTTAGTGTCCTGATCCTGATTATTGCTGGATGGGTATCATTTTAACTAGAGTCAGATGTAACATTTTGAAAAACAATAAGGATTTAAGGATTACCACATATTGGGATGGCTTAAAATGTGCTGGCAATTGCTGAGTGACAAATTTAAAAGCACAACTCAGACAGTAAATAAGAAAGAAATGCAGAAATACTAGAAGAGGCCAGTGCAGGACAAGATGAAACCCAGCCATCACTTTTTGTAATTTACAGAATCGCAAGTAATCGCTTGCTTTCTATCTAAACCCCTGCTAGCAGACAGGATGTAATTACATATGGAGATCTCATTTACATACATCCTATATGTAATTGACACCAACAATTTCAGTACTTACTCTACGTTCAGCAATAACAAATATTGGGACATAAGAGTTAACCCAACACAAAAAGGAATTGATTGCATTCCAAATGTCCAATCATGATGTCCCTAGGAATAGGCAGCAAAAAGAACGAAAATCCTCACAATAGGCAATACAAAAATGCCAGCCGACACTGCCAAACAACATCAGACCCGCAAAAAATCTAGATTCGACGTTCTACCTCTCAGAATATCCTCGCCAGTCAGAACCTACTCATAAACATACAACAACAAAATTACCATACAACAGCGAATTTCGGTACAAAGCTTCATAAGCAGGAAAAACCCTGTAACAAAGTCAGATACTCAGGTTGACCGTCTTTCTAATCTCTTGGGCATTGATGTTGCTCCTCAATTCAGCACTCTAGCTCCAATACCAAAACTGTCTCAACTCCGCCGCTGACTAAAAACTAAGGGGGGTGAAAAAAAAAAACTGCAGTCATTCTCAAAGGACGACAGCTGCCTTGTCTGGAGTAACATGCTGGAGGACAGTGGCGATCAAAGGCTCATAATGGTCGGCACCAGCACCACACCATGCTGCAAGTAAAAAGCCGTGTAGTCTACTTAAGCATGAATGTGTTACTAAATAGAAACACAGGAATAATGATTTGCTGATGAACGCACCTGTTCCTTTCATGAAAAGAAAAATTGGCGGTTCACAAATTTCTCCTCTGGGACGGTGTGGGAGGAAGAAAACACAGTTATCCTCGTCAACCATTGCATCAGCTCCATGAGCTTGCACCTGTCAAGGCACAAAGAAAACGGCCCAAAATCATATAGGCTATTTGAGCTATCAAATAGAGATAAAATAGTGACCAGTTCTATAGTAACCTATAATTGGGCAACATATCATATTCATATGTTCAAAAAAAAAATTTACCACGTAAACTTCTCTCTTGAACTCAGTTGCTAGGCATTCAATAGCAATATCATCACCAAATGCAGCTGCCCGGCCATCTCGGTTCTCATCTATTGTCAGTAACCCCTCCTCTGTGTACTGCAGGGTGATAATGTCATGCTCATCCTCTGCAGAACCAGAAATGGACATGTACTTGGTCCAACTATCCCCATTGTCTACAGTGATACATCTTTCCTTGTAGATAGTTTCAGCTGCTATTTCCCTGAAAGGCAGTCAAACACCGAAGACATGATATATGAGTACATAGCTGGATTTTGGAGGCACGGAGGGCTAGTAGCCAGCCTCTGTGGGTATCACAATGGAACAGGTACAGGAAACCTAAGCTGATTAGTACTACTAAACAACTTCAGATTCTTTGATTAATTAAAAATGTAGGAGTACAGCTGTACCAGGGACAACATGGGAGTATTAAATGATGTATTGGAAATAACAGGGTGGACAAGCGTTGGCTTCCATTACATCAACACTGGCGTCGCAATACAACGCAGACAGCCAGACACCATGTGAGGCGATGTCCTGCATCTCCATGATGCCAAAGCCCACGAGATTGCGTCAATCCGTGCTTGTGAATGTTATGAAATTCAGGAAGAGCTAAAGACACCCAAACAAACTTTGATAATCTCAAGAAGTCAAGAACAAGTATATTGGGGCTGGGAAACGCAGGAAATGAAAAAAGTCTACTTAACCCCCTGAAGTACGGTGGTGAGTCTAACCAATCCCCTCAACTATAAAACCTGGGTAACGAGCACATTAAAATTTCGTAAACCATCTAATCTACCCCCTGGGACGGTTTTGGAGAGCGGTTTTGCTTACGTGGCAGCCAACGTGGAGTGGTATTGGTGGGCCCCACGTGTAAGGCCACCATGACGCCGACGTTGTGCCACCTGCACTCTTCCCCGAGCCCCTTCGCGCCACAGCATGTCGTCCCCAGTCGCCGGTCGCCACGCACTCGCCGAGCGCCCGCACCACACAGGCACGCACCTCCCGCCGCCAGCGTCGCCTCCAACAGCCACTTGAAGAGCGAGAGGTAGTGCATGAACACCCTGCCGCGCAATGAAGTAGCCCGAGAAGACAAAGGAGCCCATCACCCTCTGGATATCTGGATATCGCCGCGTTCCCCAGCACGAACTCGAAGTCCGGCGCCGCCGCGGGCAAAGCACACCACCACCGAGTTGGCCATGTACAGGATCAGCCGTACCACCAGCATGCACGGGAGTTGGCGTACCTGCTAGCCATCACGGGAACAGCATCCTCGCTGTCGTCGTCAGCAAGCTGCTTGTTGTGCAGCTGGAACAGATGCTGCAGCGTGCAGCGGCCCTCTCGCTCTCGCTCTGGGAGGAAGGCGGAGGATGGAACCATCTGCGGCAGACCACGGTAGAGGCGAAGCGCGTCCATGGAGTCGATGGCGAACGGCATCCACGTGCAGGGGCAGGTGGAGTTCCGTATCCCCGAGCAGGGCGCGGAGCTGGTCGACGGTGCCCTGGTAGAGGGCGGAGCCGGCGGCTAACAGGAGCACAGAGTCGAACATCTTGACGATACGTGCTCCCGGCTGGTGGATGCTGAGCAGCACAATGCGTCCGCGCGTCGCAGTCTGGGCCATGGATTGGAGCGCGCCGACGATTTGGAGCGTGGAGGCGCTGTGTAGGCCGGAGGTGGGCGTGTCGAGGACGAGCACGGGGGGCCATGCACAGCCTCGCCGATGGAGATGCGCTGCGCTCTCCGCCGGAGAGGTCCTTGACGGTGGCGACGCGGCGGCGCTCGGCCTCGTCCTCTCCCCGTCGGCGGCGCTGGGCCTCCTCCTCTCCCTGTTCGCAGCGGCGCTCAGCCTCCTCCTCACCCCCATCCGCGACGGCGCTAGGCCGCCTCCTCTCCCATCCATGGCGCGCCCGCTCCTCGTCCTCTCCCCCGTCCGCGGCGGTGGTCGGCCTCCGTCTAGGCCGCACGGTGGCCGGCGTAGATCTTGGCGCCTGCGCTGAAGAAGGACGGAAGGAGGCGTACCGGTACTTGGGAAGGAAAGTAGAGCCTTAAATGTGGGGCCCACCAATACCACTCCACGCTGGCTGCCACGTAACCAAAACCGCTCTCCAAAACCGCCCAGGGGGTAGATTAGACGGTTTACGAAATTTTAATGTGCTCGTTACCCGGTTTTAAAGTTGAGGGGATTGGTTAGACTCACCACCGTACTTCAGGGGGTTAAGTAGACTTTTTCTTTTGTTTTACTTCGAAGGTGGCAAGAAAACGACATTGTACGAGCGTCCGATTAGACCAAGAGCAAGAATGGCGAAATCATCCGCAAGGCATACGAAAAAGACGAGGCGTTTAGATCCTAACATTGCGATAAAAATCAAATAAAAGATTTGAGCCAGAGCATCGAGCAAGGGCAGATCCACGAGGCACGGTACCTTTGGATGCCGAGATCAACGAGCTCCTGGATGGCGGAGTCGAGCGCGTCGCGCTGGGCCTTGGGCACGAGCACCTTGATCTCCTGCACGACGTGGACGCCCCACCCGGCCTTGAGTTCCGGCGCGTAGAGGTGCCTCACGGCGGCGTCGACGGCGCTCCTGTCGTCCTCCCCCGCAGCGGCGTAGACCTCGGCGAACCGGCGCACGGCGCGGTGCCTGAGCTCGCGCGCGTCGGCCTTGGCGGCCGCCGCCGTCCGCGCGGCGGTGAAGAGGCAGTTGCCGTCGGCGTCGACCTCCCCGCCGTGGTCGAGGCGGAAGACCACGGGCGCCGGCGCGGCCGCCTCGCCGCCGGCGCCCGGTGAGGAGGAGGGCTTCCACGCGACGCCCCGCTCCCAGATCCGGTGGAGGCGGCGGCGCTGCTGGTCCTCGAGCGCCCAAACCGCGTCCCAGCCCGTGGGCGAGGTGGAGGGCGGCCCGGGGGAGGAGGGGGCCGGGGACGGGGACGGGGACGGGGCGGACCAGGCGAGGAGCGGCGGCGGCGGAGCGGGGGCTGGGGACGGCGGCAGGGCCTCGGCGACGGCGGCGGCGGATGGGTCGCAGAGAAGCTTGCCCATTTCGATTAGGGTTTCTCTCTCCTCCGCTTCTTCCTCCCCTCCCTTCTTTCCCTCTCCTTGTTAGGTGGCGCGCTGCTGCTGTTTTTTTTTTTCCTTTCTTTTCTGCGGTCCAAGGCGAGAGAAGCGACAGATGTGTTGGGGAAGGAAATGGTGAAATAGCCGTTGGGTAAGAGGTAGGTGGCCACGTGGAGAGGAGTGAGCGGTTGTGGTGATTGCGCCGCCGGCGCTCCGTAGGAAGTGACCGTTGCTGGCTGATCTGGCTGCTCTCATGACGTGGGAGCCAGCTGGACCACAATCACTGTCTACCGTACTCAGACCATCTGTAGCGGCGTCCGGTATCGGCTTCTGGAGGAGACCGATACCGGAAAAATCGCCGCAGCAGGGGCCTCTACGACGTCCGGAGTAGTTGCGGACCGGCCTCGATCCGGCCCTTTTGCGGGACGTACGGAGCCCCCGGTAAAGGACGGTGCGGGGCCCGCTCGAGGAGAGAGAAGGCCGGGGAGAGAGAAGGAGGTGCTGGGGAGGCCGTGCCGTCGTCGATCGGAGCTGGTGAGGACGACGAGACCGCCGGCGGAGTAGGAGAGAGGAGGAGCGCTGGAGCCGCGCCGTTGTTACGGCCGGCGATGAGGAAGGAGGAGACCGGCGAGAGAGAGAGAGACAGGTGGGTGGGGGGAGCGCCACCGCGAGCCCTTGCCTTCGGTCGGAGCTCGAGTTCGTCGCCGGGGCTCAGCCCGCTCGAGGTCGCCGCCGCGCCGTGCCGAAGGAGGAGGGGCGTGCCGCGCCGGTGAGAGCTCGCAGCCGCCCGCCATGGGAGGCGCCGCCGGAGAGGGGGGAGGGCCGCCGCCGTGGGCGGCCCCGCCGGTGCCGCGCCAAGGCCGCCGCCGTGCGAGGCCCCGCCAGTGCCGCACCAAGGCCGCTGCCGTGGGAGGCGCGGGCAGTGCCGGGGGACGCGCCACCGAGGCTGGAGGCCGCCGGAGCACGAGGAGGCCGCCGCACCTCCTCCCGTCCACCGCCGCGCCTGCTCCCGCCCGTCACGTCGCGAGTGCGGAGGAGGAGGGAGATGAGAGAGGAGGGATGAGAGAATAGGGAGGGAGTGATTAAGAAAAGAAAAAAAATTATAGAGTAGAGATATAGAGGATGAATAAGTGCGAGAGAAAGTTGTATAGAGGAGAGAATCTTGATGACCAGGACGGAATATTCCTTTTAGAGGATGGATTTGGAGGACAATGAGTGCAGACGGTCTCAGACCAACCGCAGTGGGCTCCTGCACCCGTCCGCTACGCACGCCAGGTCAGCCATTTACAGGACGGGAGGCCGCAGCGCGGTCCTGGACGTGGATCCGCTGTAGAGAGCGGAGTAGCGGACGCTCCGCTCTGCCGTCCCGTCGGTCGCCGCTCGCCACTCGCCGCGTGGCATCGAGGGAGGAGAGAGAGAGGAGGGTCGCCGAGAGAGAGATGAGGGTCGCCGGCCAAGCTCGTTGAGGGAGGTCGCCGCTGCACGAAGCCACCCGCGCGCTCACCCGCCTTCGCCGTCGCGCCGCCGCTGCGCACGAGACCTCCGCACACGAGCCCGCGCCGGGGCCAGAGGGAGACCGGGGAGAGAGAGGGAGCCGCCGCCGCTCACCGGGGCCGCGCGTGCTCGCCGGAGCCGCGCGCGCTCGCCGGGCCGCGTCCGAGCTCGCCGTTGGGAGCACCGCGCCGCGGCCGGAGGCTCGCCCGCACCGGGGCTGGTGGAGAGAGAGGGGGGGAGGAGACCGAGGAAGGGCGGCGGTGGTGGGAAAAAAAGAGACGCGGGACCCACATGTAGTATAGAGTAAGATATAGAGGATTGATGGATACGGGAGAAAGTTGTGTAGATGAGAGAATATTGATGATCAGGACAAAATATTCCGTTTAGAGGATGGATTTAGAGGACCACGAGTGCAGATGGTCTCATCTCCGTCTGGACCCTGTGTAGTATTAACGTCGCGTTAGAGAAAGGGGTAGGTGGGAGGGTATTTTAGGCCTTTTCATCAATTTACCTCGTATTTGCGAGTACTCCCTCCATCCTATGATAATGTGCTGTAGCATATATGTTCAAGATTACTTATCTGAGTAGTCCATTTCTGCTTTTAGATTCATGCTACACACTGCTCCTAATACTTTTCACTACTGTTTTACATTGCACGTATTTCGAAACGTAGTGTGGACGGTTCAAATAAGCAGTGCTGAGCACATAGTGTAACAGAACCGCCTTAATCACATGGCCCACAGGCACCTGTCATCGTCACTAATGACCTCTGACAGCCGTACCCGTGTCCCAAATGATCGAGGCAGCCTGCCGGGCTACATCAGTGCCCGTATGCCGACAGGATCTCCATTGCGAAGCCATTACAGAGTTACAACATTTCATAATCAAAATACATCAGAGTAAATGTGGAAGATTAAATAGTACTTAAATTACAAACCGAGTTCAAATAGTAAATAAGTGTAGTTATTACAAACCAACTTAAAACAGTAGCAGTGGCATTGGAACAACGATACAACATAAATAGATAGTAGATAATCGAACCCAGCCTACGGGTTCTTCACTCCTCACCACTATCCTCTTCGATCACTGTAGCACAGCAGGGGTCGAGACAAATCTCCGGCTGTGGCCCTCCTGCAACGGGGTTGACAAACCCTGAGTACTGGGTACTCCGCAAGACTTACCCGACTAAGAAAAATATTTGACTCTTGGAATGCAAGGTTAGGGGTAAGGCTTAGCAGGAGGTAAGGGGTTTAGCGGAAAAGCATTACTATCCTGTCTCAGTATTTTTGCTCATTGAATAACTTTATTAGTATCATAAGTCATCATTCATCACTTCCATCTATTTTATTCATTTCATTATTCTCAAAACATCCTATTCTTCGAACCACTTTTCGAGGTAGACGTGAGGATCAAGTCTCCATAACCGAGGAGCACGTCGATTCGAATCAAGTAAGTATACCCAGCTGGGGATTCTATCCACACTGCATATGTAGCACTTAAGGTTGCATATACCAACCCATTGTCACGGCTTTTCTATCCCGGACCCGGTCCTACGCCACCCGAGAGCACAGTACTCCACTAGTCTCCAGGCACACCGGCCACGTGGGTACACGCTACTCTCGCCATCTCTCCACTCCCAGTGCGCGGTTGTCGGTTCCAGCAATAGAGCGACCTGACTCTAGGCTTTCCGAATTGGTATGTGGCTAGGCTGTTCATCATGATCACAACAGGCCTTACAACGAACGGTCCCTACTGCTTTCCGTCAGAAACCATGCATTGGGACTCTAACCCAAATACCCTGGAATCTGCCCGGTTTTCAAATCCCTTTCCCGATGATGACGATCAGTTGGGACTCTAACCCAAACAGATGGCCGACCACTCGGGAAACCCATCCATTACAATAACAGTGTCCCGGCCAAAGGACCCTGCCATCATACATGGACTCATACCCATCCTTTGATAATTCTTCATTCCAAATATTAAGTTTAAAATAGCATTTTTGCAATTCTAATATTTAAGCATGACTAAGCATTTTTCAACTCATTTCAAATCATTAGGTTCCTTGGATAACAAGTAGTCAAGGATGGTAAATGCATCAATTGTTTCATCACGCAACTCCTAACAACTTAATGCAGTTGATTAACTCAAGTGATAAAAGCATTTATAAATAGAGGGTTAAATGCACCGGGGCTTGCCTTGCAGCGCAAAAACAGTCGGGGCAGGAGCACCACAGCTTTCAGGTTCAAGAACCACCTCGAAACCTTCTCCTCCAGGCACCTCGACTTTGACTTCCTCGTTTACCGGCACTACACGTGTGCAACAATGCATGTATGAATGCGATGCGGAAAAGAACATATGCAAGAAATAAAGAACTAAACATATGACAAGCATGAAATGACATCACTAGGGTGTTCTAGGTCTTAAATGGGTTTGACCTAGAACCACAATCAATTCCAAAGTCACACAAACCCTAAATTCATTTTATACATCTTTTTACTATTTAATAAACCCATATCTATTTAATACAAGAGCAAACTAATCCCATTTGAGACCAAACTTCACCAACAGATATCTTTTCATGCCAAACAGAGACAAATAAATTTTGGTGATTTTTGGAGTTACCTAGAATTAATTAAAAATGTGCAAAAATCCACTTTCCATTTATTTTAGGGATTTTTACCTAATGCAGAAAGTACTTAAACATGACAAACAATATTTTTATAAAATTCTACACTACTCAGAGAGAACATACAAAAATTCTCATGAATTTTGGATCAGCCAAAATATTCTAACAATATTATGAAACCGCAGCACTATTCCTTTAAAAATAAATAGAAAAGGCATTTGCAAAAACCTAAAGAAAAACTAGAAACGGCCCGAAGCTGGCCCAACTCGGGGCAATCGGCCCACACGGCCCGCTCCCCTCTCCCACACTGCGCCGGACGCTGACAGGCGGGACCGGCCTGTCAGCTCCGTCTTCTCCCTCGGCCGAACGCGCGGCGCGAGCGAGCACGCGCGTACCGGCACGGCCCTCGCCGCCGGCGAACCGACGGCCACCCGGACGCGACCTGCGGCTACTACACACCCTAACGGACAACCTAGAACACCTAGCTTCAGCCTTAGCCGCCTCCGACGAGACTCTCCGCGACCATGGCGGACGCCACGGCTCGGCGAGCATGCGCCGGCCTCCCGAGACCAAAAAGCGGTAAACAAAAGGGTTGGGAAGGATCTAGAGCTCACCACGAGTCTAGTGAGGGAGAAGGACGGGGCTGAAGCGGACCGGTGAGACGAGATTGGCGACGGCGGCGGATGCGGCGGCTTGAACACTCCGGCGAGCACCCGTTCCGCTGAACCTAGGGGACGAAACACGCAACCGCCGAGCGCATGAGTTCAAGAGAAGGTCAGAGAATAGGAAACGAGGCTTAGGCAGGGGAGTAGCTCACCACGACGAGCTACGGTCGAGAAACCGAGCCCGCGGCGGCGCTCTGCCGGACCCGAAGACGATGACACCTGAAGCAGAGCACCCAAGGCGTTAGAGATGGCACAAAAGGCACCAACCGGAGCGCTTTGGAGCTGCACACTTACTGAGAGGATGGAGATAGCCGGTGGATGGCGAATTTCGCCGGTGACCGAGTGGAGCTCAAGAATGGTGGCGGTGACGATTTCGGTCGGGAGGGAGCACCTGGGGGCTTAAATAAGCGAGGAGACGGTCGGGGAGAACGTGGGGGGGGGGGGCTCGGCTCCATGCTGCGCGTGCAACGGATAGCGCCCCGGCGCCGGAGGACGCGCTGCACGGTCGCGCACGCCGGCGACGTGCGCGCCGCGGCCGAACGTGCGTGACGCGGTGAACAGCACCGCTGGTACAGTACTTGGCTCAGAGAAAATCGTCCAAATTGACCGGCCAAAAGACCGAATCCGAGGCCACGCCCAAAAGCAAAGTTGCAGATATTTTTATGCTGGACAACTTTTGTTTTTGCACAAATTTAAAATTCAGCCTAAATTTGAAAATATTCAAAAGGGGGTAAATTAGGGTTTTGAATCTCAAACTGAATGTTTAAAATTACTTTTTATTTTTCTAAAGAACTTGAAATTTGGCCAAAATAGAAGTTGTGCATCTCAGAGAGATCTACAACTTCTATTAAGGAAGTTTTATCTAATTCTCAATAATTTTTGAAATGCAGTTTTAAATTCAAATTTTGAAACACTGTTTTGAGCTTAATTCAAATATTTTCAACATAACTTCAAAATCACCCAAAATAGAAGTTGTTCTACATTAAAAACTCTACAACTTTTATTAAGGGACCTACCTCAGATTTGATCAAATTTAGAAAGTGCACTTTAAGCCTTTAATTAGGGTTTTAGGGAAAATTAAAATCAACATGCAATAACAACTCAATTAGGGTTCCTTCAAGCACATACAAGAGTTAAACAAGCTAATCACACTATTATCCCTAATGACAAGCAACTGCATATGATGATATGATGACATGGCATTTTAATTAACAGTAATACCAGGGGTATTACAGCCTTCCCCCCTAAAAGAAATCTCGTCCCGAGATTAGGTAGATAACATTATTTTTAAACAAAGTAATGGAACAGAAAATTTTCCAACATAACTACCCAAACAAAAACTCAAAACAAGGGACTAGAAAAGATCAAATACAGGGAGAAGTTATACCTATATAGTAGCATAGAATTCAGGAAATTTTTCTGCCAAAAAGTCTTCAGATTCCCAGGTGGCTTCGTCCTCAGATTGCTGACTCCATTGTACTTTATACCACCTGGTTGTAGTCCTGCGGGTAACACGATCTTTAATATCTAGAATCCGGACTGGATATTCGGAGGTAGTCATGTCGGGTTCCAACTGAACTCCTTCCACATCGATCACTTGATCTGGCACTCGCAGACATTGCTTCAGCTGCGACACATGGAATACGTTGTGTACTTCTGATATGTGCTCAGGTAACTGCAACCTGTAAGCCACTTTTCCCACACGTTCGATGATCTCAAAGGGTCCAACGAAACGCGGGGCTAGTTTGCCTTTAACTCCAAAACGACTCACTCCTTTCATTGGTGATACCTTCAGATAAACAAAATCTCCCACTTTAAACTCTAGCGGTCGACGTCATTTATCAGCGTAACTTTTCTGCCTAGACTGGGCTATTTTTAAGTTCTCTTGTATCACTCGAACCTTGTCTTCAGCCTCTTTTACCAGATCTACCCCATAGTACCATCTTTCTCCTGGTTCGGACCAATTCAAAGGTGTGTGACATCTTCTACCATACACGGCCTCGAATGGAGCCATTTGGATGCTTTCTTGATAGCTGTTGTTATATGAGAATTCGGCCAAGGCCAAACACTCGTCCCACTTGTCCGGGTAATTCAACGCGCAAGCTCTCAACATGTCTTTCAATACTTGATTGACTCTTTCAGTCTGCCCATCGGTTTGCGGATGATATGCAGTGCTGTGCAGAAGCTTTGTCCCCAAGGACTTATGAAATGCCTTCCAAAACTTGGAGACAAACTGGGTGCCACGGTCAGAGACAATGGTTTTTGGCACTCCATGCAGTTTCATCAGATTCTCAATATACAACTGAGCATACCTTGAAGCTCTAAAGTCCTTCTTGACTGGCATGAAATGGGCTTGTTTCGTAAGACGGTCCACAACAACCCAGATGGAATCAAAACCCCGAGTAGTCTTGGGCAATCCCACAATGAAATCCATGCTGATATCTTCCCACTTCCATGCTGGCACAGGCAATGGTTGTAGCTCTCCACCAGGTCTCATGTGAACAGCCTTAACTTTCTGACATGTGTCACACCTTGCCACATACTGAGCAATTTCAACCTTCATCTTGGTCCACCAGAATTTCTGCCTCAAGTCCTGATACATCTTATTGCTTCCTGGATGAATAGAGAATTTTGTTGAGTGCGCTTCATCGAGGATCGCTTGACGTAACACAGGAATCTTGGGGACAACCAATCTGTCCTTGAACCAGACCACACCATCATGATCAATCCTGAAACAGTCAGCCTTGCCTGCTTGGATCTTTTCTTTGATGTGCTTGATCCCTTTGCTTTTCTTTTGAGCGGCAATGATCTGTTCTCGAATAGGAGTTTCAATTCTAATGTTGGCTATGCTGCCCTGTGGCACTATTTCAATACCCAATCTCTCCAGCTCACAACACAAGGTCAGAGTATATGACTTCACATTCAAGCAGTTGCAGTGAACCTTGCGGCTCAATGCATCAGCTACCACATTTGCTTTACCAGGATGGTAATGTACTTCGATGTCATAGTCCTTGATCAACTCGAGCCATCTTCTCTGCCTCATATTCAACTCTTCTTGAGTAAAAATGTACTTCAGACTCTTGTTATCAGTGTAAATATTGCAGGTACTTCCCAACAGATAATGACGCCATATTTTCAGAGCATGAACCATGGCTGCCAATTCTAGATCATGAGTAGGATAGTTTTCTTCGTGACGCTTGAGTTGCCGTGAAGCATAAGCAATGACACGACCCTCTTGTATCAACACACAGCCAAGACCGGTTCCTGAAGCATCACAGTACACATCAAATGGTTTCTCAATATTCGGCTGAGCCAACACTGGTGCAGTGGTTAGCAATTCTTTCAACTTCTGAAAAGCTTCCTCACAATCTGATGACCAAACAAACTTCACTTGATTTTTCAGCAAGTTGGTGATGGGTTTAGATATCCTGGAGAAATCTGGGATAAAACGACGATAGTAACCTGCCATACCCATAAAACTGCGGACCTGATGCACTGTGGTGGGCGGCTTCCAATTCAGAATTTCCTCGACCTTGCTGGGATCCACGGACACTCCTTCCACAGACAGAATATGACAGAGGAATGGAACTCTGTCCAACCAAAACTCACATTTGCTGAACTTGGCGTAAAGTTGGTGATCTCTCAAACGGTTTAGGACAATTCGAAGGTGGTTAGCATGTTCTTCGGGGGTTTTGGAGTATACAAGGATGTCATCTATAAAAACGACTACGAATTTGTCAAGCTCAGGCATGAACACGGAGTTCATCAGATACATGAAATAGGCAGGAGCATTGGTTAGGCCAAAAGACATGACTAGGTATTCATATAGGCCATATCTGGTGGTGAAAGCGGTTTTGGGAATATCTTGTGGACGGATTTTTATTTGGTGGTACCCCGATCGAAGGTCAATCTTAGAGAATACTTTGGCCCCAGCAAGCTGGTCAAAGAGAAGATCGATACGGGGCAAAGGGTATTTATTTTTGATGGTGACCTCGTTGAGAGGACGATAGTCAATACACAGTCTGAGAGAGTTATCCTTCTTTTTCACAAAAATGGCCGGACAACCCCAAGGTGACGAACTGGGCCGGATAAAACCCTTGTCAAGCAATTCTTGCAACTGAACCTTCAACTCTGCCAGTTCTTTTGGTGGCATCCTGTACGCCCTACGAGATATAGGTGCCGTACCAGGCTTAAGCTCTATGGCAAACTCCACATCACGGTCTGGAGGCAAACCAGGTAAGTCATCAGGAAAGACATCCGGGAATTCACAAACTACTGGAATATTCAGGATTTCTTGAACTGAGGTAGCATTGACTTGCTTCACGGTTCTCAGGGGTAACGGAAGTTGGATAAGAAGTTTGGACTGACTATCAGGTATGTTAGCTTTGATTGTCCTATTCAGCACATCAATCACAGCCTTGTGCTGATACATCCAATTCATCCCCAAAATGACATCTATGTCCTGATCTTTTAGCACTATCATAGTGGTCGGGAACTTATGCCCTCCCAATTCTATGGGTACCCGAAATACCACTTCCTTAGTACTGATACGCCCCCCGGGCGATTGTATGATAAAATTCTCATTAACCTCCCCAATTTGTATGTCATGCTTGACGACAAAATTACGATTGATGAATGAATGTGATGCACCAGAATCAAAGAGTGTAATTGCAGGGTTATCGGCAACAGGGAACCTACCGAGCATGACGGGCTCTCCTTCCGGGATATCAGCGATCTGGGTGTAGTACACCTTTCCAGCCTTCTTGACCACCTTGCCCTTCTGGGCCTGCTGCTGCTGTCCACGGTGCTGTCCCTGCTGCTGCTGCTGCTGCTGTCCACCAGCACCCTTCTGTGCATTCTGATTGTACTGTTTGGGGAAAGGACAATTGCGGGACCAGTGTCCCATCTTGCCACAGTTGTAGCATGGGTGATTGTAGGTGAACTGTGGTGAGGTGACACGAACGCCAGGGGCATTCGGCTGAGTGGTGTTTTGCTGGTTTGAGGTGTGGGAGGTAGCGGCGGTACGCACAACTACCTGCTGCTGTGGGTATTGTGGGCGGTTGTGGTGGGTGGGATGGTAGATGATTTTCTGGCGCTTCTGGCTGCCAGAGAAAACAGCTTTCTTCTTCTTCTTCTCTCCCTGAAGTTGGCGGTCACTTTCTTCAAAAGCGAGCGCGCTGTCAACAGCTTCATGATAGGTGCAGTGGCGGTTGTTGGATAAGCTGCGCTGGATCTTGTAGTTCAAGCCTCTGACAAAGCAGCTCCTCTTCTTACTATCAGTATTCACGTACTCTGGGGCATACAGAGACAACTGGTTGAACTTGGTCACGTACTCCATCACAGTGGAGTCCCCCTGCCGCAATGCCAGAAACTGGTCGAGCTTCATACTCATTATCCCTTCAGGGATGTAGTGGGCACGGAATGCAGTGCGAAACTCTGCCCAGGTAAGCTGGTGTCCTTCGGGTTGTGCTGCCAGGAGGTTAGCATACCAGGCACTTGCGGGACCACGCAGCTGCTGTGCTGCGAACTGTTGCTTCTGGACTTCGGTGCAATGGATCAAACCAAACTTCTGCTCCATGGTACGGAGCCAGTCATCCGCCTCAAGCGGCTCATCCGCCTTGGTGAACACCGGTGGACGGGTGTCGGTGAAGTCCACATAGGTAGTTTCCTGGTTCCCATTATTGCGCCCACGGCGCTCTCCACGCTGACCCTGAGTCTGAGCGAAAGCATTTGCCGCATTAGCAAGTGCGGTAATGGCATCAGCGAGGCTTGGTGGCACGGGTGGTGCCTAAGGAAGACCGTCCTCTCCCTGGTTGCTGGACTGACCACGGGTCTGAACCATCTGTGAATTGCACACTTAACTCAGAACTTGAACTTGACATTACTTAAATAGAAACAGAGTAGCAGCACAAACTAAAAATTATTTCAACACAAGAAACATAGTCTTAGCGACATACAGCACATAGATCCCAACCACAACTAAAATTCTAGGCTCATAAACTACGACATAGAGATACAAGCAACTGCCAACGCTGCAGCACAGGCAACTAGTCGTCGATGACCACGATCTCCTCATCGACGTCGTCCTCCACCATCTGGTCCTCGGGCTCTGCTGGGTCCTCAGCGAGTGGCACGGGCTCGAAGTAGCCCAACTCCTCGGACTCGCTCTCCTCGTCCTCAGGCCCGACAACCACGCCACCCTCCGGGTCCTCCTCACGGGGAACCAAGATAGGGTTAAGCAGGTCGTTAAGCCTGTGCACCTCCTCATGCAGGGTGTTGATGTACGCCTGCATGTTGCCATTGTGGGCTTCCACCCACTCAACACGCTCAAGGGCGGCCTGCTCGCGCCCCAAAGCCTCGTCTCTCTGCTGGACTGCTACCTGCTCACGCTCCAGGGCTGCCGCCTCCCGCTCCATGGCCGCCTGCACCTCGGCCTTGACCTGGTGAATCTCTCGGTACAGGTCGCGGTTGGTGCGCACATCCCTGTAGTGGTTGCGCACAGCTCGGTCGAAGTCCTCCTCCATCAGCCTCGCCTCAGCCTTGAGTGCCCTGATCTCCTCTTTGAGTTCCCTGCGGCTGCGGCGACGGCTGCCTGAGCCCTCGCCCTCCTCATGGCTAGGAGCGAGCTGGTGACGAGGAATGCCACGTGGTCCAACCATCTTGCGTGCGGTCAGCTTCGTGCGAGCCAGCTGGAAAAAGTGAGGGTGAGACAAGATAGAACAGGCTAGCATGAACAGGTTGGTAAATCCTATCCCAAAACCCATCATTAAGGAGGAAGTTATTAACATGTGAATCAACATGATGCATGATTCGTTCTTACGCAAATTTTAAATCAATGCAGGTAAATAAATATTAATAACATACTTCAAACATAGGGCTTAACAATAATAATAGTAATAATGTTGTTCCACATGCCACCCTACTCCTAGTACAGAGTAAGACAAGAAAAGCAGTTTTGGACTCAAAATAGTTAACTTAAATTTTAGATCCAAAACATTTTGAAGTTTTCGAAAACAACTCCGTAATGATTTAGCAATAGATCTCTCTGATACCACTTGTAACAGAACCGCCTTAATCACATGGCCCACAGGCACCTGTCATCGTCACTAATGACCTCTGACAGCCGTACCCGTGTCCCAAATGATCGAGGCAGCCCTGCCGGGCTACATCAGTGCCCGTATGCCGACAGGATCTCCATTGCGAAGCCATTACAGAGTTACAACATTTCATAATCAAAATACATCAGAGTAAATGTGGAAGATTAAATAGTACTTAAATTACAAACCGAGTTCAAATAGTAAATAAGTGTAGTTATTACAAACCAACTTAAAACAGTAGCAGTGGCATTGGAACAACGATACAACATAAATAGATAGTAGATAATCGAACCCAGCCTACGGGTTCTTCACTCCTCACCACTATCCTCTTCGATCACTGTAGCACAGCAGGGGTCGAGACAAATCTCCGGCTGTGGCCCTCCTGCAACGGGGTTGACAAACCCTGAGTACTGGGTACTCCGCAAGACTTACCCGACTAAGAAAAATATTTGACTCTTGGAATGCAAGGTTAGGGGTAAGGCTTAGCAGGAGGTAAGGGGTTTAGCGGAAAAGCATTACTATCCTGTCTCAGTATTTTTGCTCATTGAATAACTTTATTAGTATCATAAGTCATCATTCATCACTTCCATCTATTTTATTCATTTCATTATTCTCAAAACATCCTATTCTTCGAACCACTTTTCGAGGTAGACGTGAGGATCAAGTCTCCATAACCGAGGAGCACGTCGATTCGAATCAAGTAAGTATACCCAGCTGGGGATTCTATCCACACTGCATATGTAGCACTTAAGGTTGCATATACCAACCCATTGTCACGGCTTTTCTATCCCGGACCCGGTCCTACGCCACCCGAGAGCACAGTACTCCACTAGTCTCCAGGCACACCGGCCACGTGGGTACACGCTACTCTCGCCATCTCTCCACTCCCAGTGCGCGGTTGTCGGTTCCAGCAATAGAGCGACCTGACTCTAGGCTTTCCGAATTGGTATGTGGCTAGGCTGTTCATCATGATCACAACAGGCCTTACAACGAACGGTCCCTACTGCTTTCCGTCAGAAACCATGCATTGGGACTCTAACCCAAATACCCTGGAATCTGCCCGGTTTTCAAATCCCTTTCCCGATGATGACGATCAGTTGGGACTCTAACCCAAACAGATGGCCGACCACTCGGGAAACCCATCCATTACAATAACAGTGTCCCGGCCAAAGGACCCTGCCATCATACATGGACTCATACCCATCCCTTGATAATTCTTCATTCCAAATATTAAGTTTAAAATAGCATTTTTGCAATTCTAATATTTAAGCATGACTAAGCATTTTTCAACTCATTTCAAATCATTAGGTTCCTTGGATAACAAGTAGTCAAGGATGGTAAATGCATCAATTGTTTCATCACGCAACTCCTAACAACTTAATGCAGTTGATTAACTCAAGTGATAAAAGCATTTATAAATAGAGGGTTAAATGCACCGGGGCTTGCCTTGCAGCGCAAAAACAGTCGGGGCAGGAGCACCACAGCTTTCAGGTTCAAGAACCACCTCGAAACCTTCTCCTCCAGGCACCTCGACTTTGACTTCCTCGTTTACTGGCACTACACGTGTGCAACAATGCATGTATGAATGCGATGCGGAAAAGAACATATGCAAGAAATAAAGAACTAAACATATGACAAGCATGAAATGACATCACTAGGGTGTTCTAGGTCTTAAATGGGTTTGACCTAGAACCACAATCAATTCCAAAGTCACACAAACCCTAAATTCATTTTATACACCTTTTTACTATTTAATAAACCCATATCTATTTAATACAAGAGCAAACTAATCCCATTTGAGACCAAACTTCACCAACAGATATCTTTTCATGCCAAACAGAGACAAATAAATTTTGGTGATTTTTGGAGTTACCTAGAATTAATTAAAAATGTGCAAAAATCCACTTTCCATTTATTTTAGGGATTTTTACCTAATTGCAGAAAGTACTTAAACATGACAAACAATATTTTTATAAAATTCTACACTACTCAGAGAGAACATACAAAAATTCTCATGAATTTTGGATCAGCCAAAATATTCTAACAATATTATGAAACCGCAGCACTATTCCTTTAAAAATAAATAGAAAAGGCATTTGCAAAAACCTGAAAAGAAAAACTAGAAACGGCCCGAAGCTGGCCCAACTCGGGGCAATCGGCCCACACGGCCCGCTCCCCTCTCCCACACTGCGCCGGACGCTGACAGGCGGGACCGGCCTGTCAGCTCCGTCTTCTCCCTCGGCCGAACGCGCGGCGCGAGCGAGCACGCGCGTACCGGCACGGCCCTCGCCGCCGGTGAACCGACGGCCACCCGGACGCGACCTGCGGCTACTACACACCCTAACGGACAACCTAGAACACCTATCTTCAGCCTTAGCCGCCTCCGACGAGACTCTCCGCGACCATGGCGGACGCCACGGCTCGGCGAGCATGCGCCGGCCTCCCGAGACCAAAAAGCGGTAAACAAAAGGGTTGGGAAGGATCTAGAGCTCACCACGAGTCTAGTGAGGGAGAAGGACGGGGCTGAAGCGGACCGGTGAGACGAGATTGGCGACGGCGGCGGATGCGGCGGCTTGAACACTCCGGCGAGCACCCGTTCCGCTGAACCTAGGGGACGAAACACGCAACCGCCGAGCGCATGAGTTCAAGAGAAGGTCAGAGAATAGGAAACGAGGCTTAGGCAGGGGAGTAGCTCACCACGACGAGCTACGGTCGAGAAACCGAGCCCGCGGCGGCGCTCTGCCGGACCCGAAGACGATGACACCTGAAGCAGAGCACCCAAGGCGTTAGAGATGGCACAAAAGGACACCAACCGGAGCGCCTTGGAGCTGCACACTTACTGAGAGGATGGAGAGGATGGAGATAGCCGGTGGATGGCGAATTTCGCCGGTGACCGAGTGGAGCTCAAGAATGGTGGCGGTGACGATTTCGGCCGGGAGGGAGCACCTGGGGGCTTAAATAAGCGAGGAGACGGTCGGGGAGAACGTGGGGGGGGGGGGCTCGGCTCCATGCTGCGCGTGCAACGGACAGCGCCCCGGCGCCGGAGGACGCGCTGCACGGTCGCGCACGCCGGCGACGTGCGCGCCGCGGCCAAACGTGCGTGACACGGTGAACAGTACCGCTGGTACAGTACTTGGCTCAGAGAAAATCGCCCAAATTGACCGGCCAAAAGACCGAATCCGAGGCCACGCCCAGAAGCAAAGTTGCAGATATTTTTGTGCTGGACAACTTTTGTTTTTGCACAAATTTAAAATTCGGCCTAGATTTGAAAATATTCAAAAGGGGGTAAACTAGGGTTTTGAATCTCAAACTGAATGTTTAAAATTACTTTTTATTTTTCTAAAGAACTTGAAATTTGGCCAAAATAGAAGTTGTGCATCTCAGAGAGATCTACAACTTCTATTAAGGAAGTTTTATCTAATTCTCAATAATTTTTGAAATGCAGTTTTAAATTCAAATTTTGAAACACTGTTTTGAGCTTAATTCAAATATTTTCAACATAACTTCAAAATCACTCAAAATTGAAGTTGTTCTACATTAAAAACTCTACAAATTTTATTAAGGGACCTACCTCAGATTTGATCAAATTTAGAAAGTACACTTTTAAGCCTTTAATTAGGGTTTTAGGGAAAATTAAAATCAACATGCAATAACAACTCAATTAGGGTTCCTTCAAGCACATACAAGAGTTAAACAAGCTAATCACACTATTATCCCTAATGACAAGCAACTGCATATGATGATACGATGACATGGCATTTTAATTAACAGTAATACCAGGGGTATTACACATAGACACCAAAAAACTGCTTTCCTCCGTCCTAAGATATAACCCGTAACCTGACTCTGATTCAAAGAACAAGGAACATATTACGTCTTATATACTGAGACGGAAGGAGCAGTGAACTAAGGACTAGTTTGAATTAAACTAATTACTAAAGTATAGTTTTGTACAGACTAGGACTAGAGTTTAGATGACTAATAATTAGCTTATTTTGGTTAAATTTTGTTAGACATCATTAGGAGAGGGTAAAACCATGAATCACAATAACAAACTAGAGGTGTGAGGCGACGACACTCAGCAGTGGATTGGCCGACGATTAGGCGCGGGCGTGGCGACATCGCCGGGGGACGGCGGCAGTCGAGGCAAACCTATGAACTTTTTTTTCTCGATGGAGCGTGGCGCCGATCGCTGGCTCCCGGTTCAGTGGGGCACAAATTGATGGCCGGTTGCGAGCGAGCATGGGTAGGCGACGCAACATGGTTTTGAGCACGCATGAATGGGTGACACCGGCATAGTGGTGGGCGGCGGCGGTGTGTGGCAGGGCAAAGCTTGAGGATGTGAGCTGGGTTCATAGAGGGGTG
The DNA here is from genome assembly GCA_038502445.1 of Eremochloa ophiuroides. Classification (NCBI taxonomy): domain Eukaryota; kingdom Viridiplantae; phylum Streptophyta; class Magnoliopsida; order Poales; family Poaceae; genus Eremochloa; species Eremochloa ophiuroides. Next base: position 16,845,569 of record JAHLJS010000006.1, read on the forward strand.
CCTGCTTCTTTTTTTTCTTTGGTAGTTATTTTTTGTTTTGTCGGGCAAACCAGGAGAGGTCTGCAGGCATCAGGGGAGAATCTGGATCGGGGGAGGGTGGAGAGCAGACAGGAACCATGTGAAGTATGTGGCAGCTATCAAGCGGTAGCTTCAGTTGATGGACGGTGTACATCGGATACTATAGAGGAAACGGTAAAATGTGAGGAAGGGACACTGTAAAACAACAATGGTTGTGACCAGGAACAAAGAGTTTTATAGATTTGCCCCCACTTAGACTAGGTCACATCATACCCTCTCCTTTGAACCATTCTCAAGCAAGCTCATCTCATTCTCTGGCTTCCAAGTGCCTAGCAAGCACCTATAAGGGTTGATGGCAGAGATGGTGGTTCAGCTAGAGTTGGTGTGAGGCTTGTGTTGAGCAGGGTCTACTATAGGGATAGCAACGGGGTGATTTTAAGTTAGGGGTCTCCAGAGTTTAGGTCTAAAGGGTCCAGGTGCAGTGTCAATTCTAGGTTCGGAGACCCAAACTTAGAGCAAGGCTAAATATTTAGCCCATCGCTGATGGTAAGCCCATGATATGCCACACATAGCCAGTTATATAGCCAACTCATATTATGGTTTAGCTATTTTGACTGGCTGCATAGTTGCATACAATCTTGCTCGCAACTGGGTGGAAAAAAAGTTTTTTTTTCTCCTCGAACCTTGTGCAGCAGACAATGAGAAGTTTAGCTTCCGCTCCTCGTTCTCTCTCTTAACGTGGCTGCCTTTTCGATGACGTATAGATCCTTTTTCACTGGATGAAACACGGTTATTATACCTGCTTTCATCGGGTTTTGTTTCAGTTATGCACAATGAAAACTCAAAAAAAAAAGGTATTATGAAAGATACATGAGAGGTGACAATGGAACGAATCACCATTAATTAGTTTTTTCTTACCATTTTTATGTTTTCATAAGTATGTTATGGACTTAAGCATGGAATTAGGATATCTACAGTTGTGCATTTATCTCTTGCTCAAAAAAAATTTGTACATTTATATCTTAGTTATATACTACTTCCTCCGATCTAAATTATAATTGACTGATTTTTTTCGACCCTAAGATTGACCACTCTTTTTATTAAAAGAATTATGCAAAACATCGCTTATTTTGTTATGACTTGTTTTATTAATAAAAGTTCTTTAAAATGACTTAATTTGATTATGTTTATAATTTTTTAATAAAACGAACGATCAAATTTTGGGTAAAAGGTCATACGATACGAATGAGTATATCGTTATTAGGCTCGTCGCGGATGGTTTTACATATACTTACATAATGACCCTGCCCGGGCATGAAAAGTTGAAAATCAACCAGCTACGCCACTACCTCTGCTCCGGATCATCGAGATGAAGAAGTGATCGATGATTCTTTCTACCGGCCTTCACGGGACGTAACTGAGGTCGTCGGAGTCCATGGAGGACTGGATGTCCGGGGCGTACCATCCGAGCTCCTGCGAGATGGCCGCAATCCTCTGCTTCTGCCCCTTGGAGTCGCCGACTGCGGTGGTGAAGGGGTAGACGAAGGTGACCTTGGTGGCCATGCACCGGTACGCCACCACGCCGGCGTCTTTCTTCACCAGGAACTCCATCACGTCCCGCCCAACGCCGCCGTCCATCTCCGCCTCGATGTAGTGACCTGAATGAAGCTCGATCAATTCCGTACTTATGATGACACATTCCATTGGTGCTGCAGCAGCACTTCAGACGAACTGAATGAGTCTGAAGGCATGCATGCATGATTTGCATATGTATTTGTGGATCATCAAAATGTATATGCACATCGTCGAGCATATATACTCATGATGCTATATATTCCAACTCCGGACGATCGACCTACTGACCATATGGAGTGTCTTCGTCGATCTTGAAGTCCACGTTACTCTGCGTCTTCTCGATGGCTTGCCGCAACGACTGCAGCAGGTATATATATATATATATAAGCCGGCCACCACACAACCACAGAACAAAAAGTATGAGATCGATTAAAAACGCAAAAGCTGAGTGTGACATGATCGACCTTTATTTGATTTGACCACCAAAAGGAGATAGAAACTGCATACTATATAGTATTTGCATGTAGCTAGTGATCACTAGTGATGTGGCTTACGACGACTGCCTTCTCTCCGGTGGCGGATGATTCCGGGATGAGCAGTGGCGAGGCGAAGGAGCCGGAGGATCCCAGCGGGTTGGTGGACACGCATCCCGGGTTGGTCGACGGGCATGGCCTGATCTTTCTGCACAATTATCACCATAGACAGCATCATCAACTAGCGCCTTATTACATGATCGATCAGTAACAGAATATTTCCAATTGCAGTTCCTTCCACCAAGAACGTACAAGTGGTAAGCAACGATAGTACATAAACGAACCCGAGCTTGTCGAGGCCAAGCTGCAGCTTCTGAGACTGCGCGTAAGGGGTGGAGGAGGCGAAGGGATTTCCCTGCAGGGGAGGAGGGCGGACGAACGGGACGGCCTGAGCAGGCGGCCGGAACGACGACGAAGGCAGCGGGGCCGCCAGAGCCGCTGCAGACGACGACCGCAGCCGTGAGGGCAACCTTCGCGACGGAGGAGAGGAGCTGCGTCCGGATTGGTGCCACTGCTGGAGCCAGCGGCGGAGGACCAGCCGGCGGCGCTGGAGCAGTTGTGGCCGGCGGCATTTTTCCCGCGGCCTCTTCGCCGCGCCGTTCACGAATCACGACATCGATCTTATCCGTCCTCCGCTTTACGCGCCACTCGATTGGACTGGACCGGACCGTATGCAGTAATGGGCCTGGCCCGAAAAAGTTCTCCTGGCCTAGTTTCACCTGGGCTTAACTTCTTTGTTCTTTTCTTACCAACTGAGTCCATGGGCCACAAAAAACAGCCGCACGTGCACGCACGTATTTATTTATTTATTTATTTATTTATTTATTTATTTATTATTAGGCTGAAAATGTTAGGTCTCCTCCAGCGAGGCATCGATGTGTGTAATAAATAATAGAGGCCAATATAATAATGATATACTCGAAGATAGATAAAGAGCCAGCCATGGTCGGCACAAGAGATCAAGCACGGCCAGCCAGGCGACCTGACCGACCGTCTCAGCTGGTGTCGCAACGGAGTTTATTGTGACGCGCATTATTATTAACTGATGAATGTGTGCAATGTAACAATGGTGTTGCACCTGAACTTATGCACGTCTGATCGAGCCACCAAGCTTTTTGCAGTGTGTAGTTTCTTGTACATATGCTAATGTATAGATATACCAATATTACTTTTTTTTATGTCATCTAGCAGCAAAAGAAAATTGCCATATAATAAGCTAAACGCTTGCACATTCTACTATATACTTCATCCGTAAAAAAAAATAAGGTGTTATTATCGCTTTTCGAGAAGTCAAATGCTTTTAATTTTAACCAAATAAATACAAAGCAAATATTAATGTAATTTGTTTCATTAGATATATCGTTTAATCCATGTTTATAATGTATTTATTTGGAGATACAACTATTGTTAAGATTTCTACAAAACTAGTTTTTTTTAAAAAAAAAATTGACCGCCACGTATTTTGGAACGGAGAGAGTATTTCACTATATCAGGACCATAATATCGTCAATGTGCCTGCCCTAGCTGATGTTTAATGTGACCGGGACCATTCCATGAGCTGGGGAAGAGTTGCTCAGGACTTTGGAGACAACAGGTCGCACTGCCATAAAATTTCGGTGTCCATGGGCTTAAGAAAATGAGAGAATTATGTATTTGACACTGAAGCAAATCACTCCTCCATATATATAGCACTTGGAAATTTAGTTTTTTTTATTATTATTTAGCACCAACTTGAAAATTCCTGCCGTAAATGGCTCTACCGTGCATTTGGATCAGGTATCGGCTAGTTGACTGCCCTGTTTAAATGCCCTTCAACTTTCAATTGCAACTAGTCACATCAATATTGTGGCACATGCATGGAGCATTAAATGTATACGAAATGCTTACATGTTTACACAGTTTAAACCTATTTAGGTAATGATTGGACACTTATTGGAAAAGATTCCTGTTGCAACAGTGTCAAAATTTAAAATTCCAACTGGATCTAAACGCAGCCTGTGTTAGCCTTTTTAGTTTGCATGGAGAGAGATTTGACATGATTTATTATTGTACGGCTGATTTATTGGGAGCGATTGTTCCGTGGCCGAAAAGCACGGCTGTGGATGGGTTATGGGTACATGCGAGTAACCTAGGGATAGGGTTTTTTTTTTCTCCCTCCAGACAACTTTTTTTGAGTATCCCTCCAAACAAACTTGATAAGGTGAACTCTGCCAACTAACATATATCTGGTCCAAATGGACGGTAGTGTCCATTTAGTGATGAAAATTTTAAGTTGGTGTTAGATAAGACGGTTCAAATTTTCAAGTGCTATATACGAGAGTAGTTTGTTTCGATGCTAAATTCATAATTCTCTCTAAGAAAAATACTACGTAGTAATCATCAAATGGTTTCTTAGCCCGTCGATGTTCATCGACTGCCACTGCTAAATAGAACGATCTTGGGGCTGTGCCGACTGCCGACACAGCCTGCACAAACATGCACACGCACGACGAGGGCAAGACGCGACACGGCGCCTGTGCGTCATCGCCGCCCAGGTCCACTCCAGTCACAGGCGCTTGGATGCATCCATGGTCGACGAACCAGAGAACGGTGGCCACACCAGGCGAATGCCGCCAAAGGCCGCCAGCCCATGATGCCCCCACCCCCACCTCGTGCCGCCTCCAATCCATCTTCTTCGACCCGCACGAACTCGGCTGGCATTTCGTCGAACACGCGCCATGCCGGACATGGCAACGGGATCGCCCCGCCACCACCGTCCTCCTCTGCCGCTCCTCCTCCTGTTCTACTTCCTCCTCCTCTTCGCCGCCAACGGCAGCGCCAATGCCGCCCCGCCCAGCAGCCCCATAAAGAACGTGGTGGTGCTGGCGCTGGAGAACCGGTCGTTCGACCACATGCTGGGCTGGATGCGCCGCCTGCTGGGCCTCCCCGTCGACGGGCTCACCGGCGCCGAGTGCAACCCCAACTCCAGCTCCACCTCCTCCTCCATCTGCGTGTCCGCGGACGCCGACCTCGTCGTCCCCGACGACCCGGGCCACTCGTTCGAGGACGTGCTGGAGCAGGTCTTCGGCGGCAACGTCTCCGCGGCGGCGGCGCAGCCTTGGCCGCAGCCCTCCATGTCGGGCTTCGTCCGCAGCGCGCTCTCCGTGAACGCGCTGCTCTCCTCCGCCGTCATGCGCGCCTTCCGCCCCTCCCTCCTCCCGGCCTTCTCCGCGCTGGCCCCCGCCTTCGCCGTCTTCGACCGCTGGTTCTCCTCCATCCCGGGCCCCACGCAGCCCAACCGGCTGTTCCTCTACTCCGCCACCTCCCGCGGCGCCGTCGCGCACGACAAGCTCGACCTCCTCCTCGGCTACCCGCAGCGCACCATCTTCGAGTCCCTCGCCGCCGACGGCCACGCCTTCGCCGTCTACTTCAAGACCATCCCCACCGTGCTCTTCTACCGCCGCCTCCGCGCGCTCCGCCACGCCGCCCGCGCCTTCCACCGCTACGACGCCGCCTTCAGGGACCACGCCCGCCGCGGCGTCCTCCCGGCGCTCTCCGTCATCGAGCCCAGGTACTTCGACCTCGCGGGGACCCCCGCCGACGACGACCACCCGGCGCACGACGTCGCTAACGGCCAGCGCCTCGTCAAGGACGTGTACGAGGCGCTCCGGGCCGGCCCGCAGTGGAACCAGACGCTGCTCATCGTCACCTACGACGAGCACGGCGGCTTCTACGACCACGTCGCCACGCCCACCGCCGGCGTGCCCAGCCCCGACGGCATCCGGGGCCCGCCGCCCTTCTTCTTCAAGTTCGACCGTCCTCGGCGTCAGGGTGCCAACCATCATGGTCTCGCCCTGGATCAAGGAGGGCACCGTCGTCGGCCGCGCCGTCGGGCCCACGGACACCTCCGAGTACGAGCATTCCTCTATCCCTGCCACCATCAAGAAGATCTTCAACCTCTCCTCCGATTTCCTCACCAAGAGAGACGCCTGGGCCGGTACCTTCGAACACATCTTCACTGAGCTCGACCAACCAAGAACAGATTGCCCAGGTATGTATACCAGCAAGCAACTCTTCCATCTGAATTTATTCCGTTCACCATCACAATCTCAACATCGAGCTCGATCCAGCACTAAATTTGATCGAATACATACATGAACACAATGCACGGCCTTTAGTTACAAAATGAACTCCAGCTTCATTTCGCTGAAGAAATCGTATGGAGCAATTCGAGGCTCAATTACCAGCAGTTCTCAGGTTACCTTTTTATTTATTATTACTCTTTCAGAGACGTTGCCAGAAGTGCCATTTGAGAGACCAACTCCACCCAAAGAACACGGCTGGCTCTCGGATTTCCAGCGGGAGCTCGTCGAGCTCGCGAGCTTCCTGAACGGTGACTACATGCTGACGAGCCTTGCGCAAGAGAGCCGGAAGAAGAAGATGACAGTGAAGCAGGCCGATGCGTACGTGCGGCGAGCCTATCACGAGCTTCCTGCAGGCGAGCAAGCAGGCGGTGCGGCTGGGCGCAAACGAATCTGCCATTGTGACAATGAGGCCGTCTCTGACGAGTAAGAGCACAAGCTCATCAAGCCCCTGAATTGATTAATCTGCTAATACATATAGCTAGTGAACAGGTGGATTTGAATCCACAGTGTAATGTATATTGCCTCTGAAATGTTTATAGAGAATAGGGAACTGCTACTGATGAGCCTTTATATATAGCTTTTGTTTTTTTCTTACCCCTTATTACCAATGTAGTATAAGAGATTAAGAGTTTTATGTTGAAGCGTTGAGCTCAAATGTAGTTTGGCAACCTCAGTTTGATCTTGGGTTACGTTTTAGATGAACACACGGAAGTGTTACATATATGTTCTTTTATATAGTTATAAACGGAACATGGATTGTTATATATCACAATATTGAATACCTTTGGTGATTTACTACTTGGATGTTTTTGAAGAATTTCTTCTTTGTCTTTTAGAAACAGGACAGCGCGTTTGGTAATGCAGTTCCATGTGCATCTTTCACACAATAGATCTGAAATGATGTGATCTGAGAGACACGCATGATTTTTTTTTTCTTCGGGATCACGTTTTAGCGTTCTTTGTCCATGGAGATGGAGTGCCAATGTGCCATGGTCTATACGGACCAAATAAACCATTGGGCTTTTGAAATCTCAAGAGACATTTGGTAAAGCGTGGTTAGTTAAGTGTAGGATCTTTCAGCGGCTGGATCTCGCTATTTAGAAAATATGTGCTAAATTATACTGAAATTGTCTATGAAAAAAAATATATTTTCAACTAGTGACCACACCAAAATTAGAAACAAAATTCTAAAGGAAATAAATAACAATTTTTAAAGGCCAGCACCATTTTTATTTTTATTTTATTTTATTTTATTTTACCTTACCTACACAAGGATTGATTGGTTCTCCGGTAGAACCACCGTCCACGTCACCCGAATTGTTTCCAGCCGTTGGATCTTTGATCGTGCGGCCCTGATTGTATGGAGTGGATTGGCTTTGAAGCAGCTTCTGCCGCTCTATCTTGACTTCTATCGGCTTCTCCTCTTGTTCTCTCGGTGTTGCGTGGCTTCTGCTCCGAAGCCATCCCATACCAAATATATACTGCAGCTTCCGATTCTAGGTCCTTAAAAAAAAAAGTCTCTTTCCCATTCTCCTCCGCTCCTCCCGCGGCTCACACCCGCCGCTCGCTCGCCCACGCCCGCCGACGCCTCCCCTTCCCCTCTCCAGCCCGTGTCCGCAGCCTTCTCCCCAGCTGCGGCGCTCCTGGCGCCGCCGACTCCGGGGATGGAGGCACCCCCGATGCCTTCCCCTAGCGCTGCTGCGGCGCGCACCCGTGGCGTCCTCCGGCGCCCCTCTCTCCACTGCCGCTCCCTCTCTGTCGCGGCTAGGGTGGGCCCCAGCGCGGATGCGGGACGGCTGCCCGGCGTGGCGGCGTGGGTGCGCCACCTCCTTCTCCTCCTCCTCTTGTCTCCGAAACCCTAGATCTATATTTCCTTTCTCTCTTCCTCTCCCTCTCCGTTGTGGTGTCGCAAGCATGGCGGTGTGGGTCGGACGCTGCGCGGGGCGTTGCGGCAGCGTGCCACGAGCGCTGTGCGCCAGCAGCGCGGGCCGGGCCCCCTAGTCGCGGGGCGGCACGATGGAGCGGAGGAGCGGTGCTAGCGCGCCTCAACGCCTGGCAGCTTCCTCTCCCCGTGATAGGAGCGCCTACCCCCGACTGGCGTGGTGTTTTGGGTCCAGGGCGCCGCCGCGGCCGGCGTGCGGAGCGAGCGCACCCCGCGGCCAGTGTGCTGGGCGAGCGTACCGTGTGGCGGCACAGCGGCCCTCGGGTTGGGCCCCAAGCGCAGGGTTATTTTGATTCATACCATTACAATTTTCGAATGTTGGAGAAATATCATTACTATTTGTCTATTTTGAAACATACCATTACAATTCTTCATTTGACACAAGAATACCACTAAATACGTATGAGAATCAGGTGGGTCCAGCTGCAGGTGTATACGAATACGTATAGCCCCTCTCCTCTATCACCGACGCATGGGTCCCACTTGTCATATTCCTCCTCTTGCCATCTTCCATTGCGGGCGCGCAGCAGCTGCACAGGCCTGGAGGGCAGCCGGAGCAGCAGGACGCTGGTTGGGAGCTCCATGCCGCCTGGGGATCACGAGCTCCCCATCGACAGGGCCAAGGAAACAACAGCAGCACTCACGAGCTCAACACCGTCTGAGAGCTCCGCGCGTCACCCGGGCCGCAAAGTCCACGCCGACGACAAGCTCCGCGCGCGCCCAGGTCGCGAGCTCCGCGCCCCGGCCGTTTGCTCCCACCGCGCGCAACAGTAGCATGCCGTACGTGTGCCCACGTTCAGTCACCTGCGTCCTGCTGCTGCTCGGCGGGCAAGCTCCCCGGCCGCGTGCTGCCGCTGCCGCTGCCCCCCACCACCCAAACCACGAGATGCTGCTGCTGCTCGCCACCATTAACGGCGCCGCGTGCTGCTGCTGCTCGCCACCACCGAGGCCGCGTGCTGCTGCTGCTGCTGCTCGCCACCCAGGCCGCGTGCTTGCCACCACGAGCTCCCCGACCGTGTGCTGTTGTTGCTGCACGCTCACGATGGAAGATTGCAAGAGGAGGAAGACGAATATGACAAGTGGGACTGGTGTGTCAGTGATAGAGGAGAGGGGCTATACGTATTCGTATACACCTGCAGCTGGGTCCACTGGTTCTCATATGTATTCAGTGACATTCTTGTGTCAAACGAAGAATTGTAATGGTACACTTCAAAATAGACAAATAGTAATAGTATTTCTCCAACATTCCAAAATTATAATGTATCAATCCAAATAACCCCAAGCGCAGGCGTCATGGCGTCGCCGCGTCACGGCCTCAGCAAGGGCTCCTGCTGACCAGCGTGGCCCCCTGGCACAACGGGTCCACGGTGCTGCAGCAGCCGAGCGTGTTCATGGTGCTTGGATTTGAAGGTTAATGGTTCTCCTTCTCAGTTGATTTCGTTATTTTCCTCATTTTTTGGATGTTCTAGATGTGCTCCCTCTCCTCCCAGTGAACTGTGCTCCCCATGTCTTGGTTCGTGAAAGTCCACGATGCAGCTACTGAGTTCTGTGGGTGTTTTTTTTTTTTGGGCCATTGTTGGGGGCAAGAACCGCATCACACTAGAGGCAGTAGCTCAGTAGCGACAGTTTCTTCTGCTCAAGCCGAAAATGGAGTTCTTTTTATACTGCTTGAGATTCTTTCAGATTTACTTTAGAAAAGAGATTCTTTTAGATTCCCATTAGCTTTTAGTCTCCAAAACTTTTAGAGAGTCTTCTGTTGATTGTCCCATTAGCTTTTGGTCTCCAAAACTTTTATAGAGACTCTAAAGGGCCATTTTCTTGGAGGTCGGGCTGAAGTTTTCTGTTGCAGAGCAGGCAAGGCTCCTCACCATGGCTCCCTGCTCCGATGAGGTGTTCTTGTCCATTCCACTCTTTTCTAATTATTCTTCTGATTGCTGAGAGAATGCAAATGATTAAATATAGGATGGCAACTGCACAGTTTTGTGCCTGCAGCACGAAAGAACCATTGTGCCATGTTGCTGCTGATGCTCATGAAATGATTCTAGGTTTATGTCTTAAATCTCCAAAATTATTTCTATCTCAAGGGAATGATATTTGGGGGTGCATCCTAGAGCCTGGCTGTTTTTTTTTTTTTTTGTGTGGCTATATGGTGATTCCAAAGATGTTGGTGCTATCGAGAATGCCGGCTAACTGGACATTGAGCATGTAGGCAAGCTTTCATTTTTCATATGTTCTTTTGTTTTCGTTAGTTGCTATGATTTGCACATTTGACATTAAGCATAAATCCTTCTTTGCCTCACATAATTTGTTGGTTCTATTATTGAGCTCACCCATTGCCAGTGCTGTTAAATTTCGGGATCCTGAGGAGCTGAACCAAAATGCATGGAGTGAATTTAGGCAACAAATCTACATGTTAAGGTACTCCTTATGTACTATGAATCATGCACGAGGTTATCGTTGTTGTGTGCACTCTTTGAGTTGTGCAGCTGGTTATATTATATTTAGAGATCGTTCTCTAAAAATTGTCATGAGTAGACATGCTTTTTACCTCAACCAGCTTATCTGTTGCAAACACAAATAAAGATATATACCTACCCTTCACCTTGCACACTTCTTTTAGAGAAGTTGACCATATATTGCCATATTTATTATTTTTATTTAACTGCATATCCATGCCCATAATATGGGCAAAGAAATGAAGAATGTAATTTGTGCGAACAAATAGTTTTCACAAACACTACCTGCAAATTACTCGGCTCCAATGAAAGAACTGAATAGCCATAGGGTGCATACATTATCTTATAGCAGTAAAAGGTTGGCAGACTTTAGATCTCTGTGAATGTTGCCTTTCTGATACAGATAGAACATCCCTCCACATACATATAGTGCAAACTTCAAAAGTTTTGGGAGATCCACCACATTATGCTCACTACGCAAGAAATCAAATAGACTTTAGATGGATGCCACCTGAAATAGCCACAGGAACAACTTTCCTCTATTGAAACTAACCAAATCTTAAAAACATCATTCTAATGTTTTGCTTTTATCTACACTGATGTTTTCCGCAACATTTGAAAGTGTATATTCGCTCAATCAATATTGTTACTGACATTTGTGTACACATGGATTTAATTAGTTGTTTAGAAAATTGTCATATCCCTATAATTTCCCATTGTTAATATGAAAACCAGTGTAAATCATTTAATCACAGGACCTCATAACGTCCAAATTTTTATTTTATATCTCATATGGGATATTTTAGGCTTGCACCTTATTCCACAAGAAAAATGAACAAAATAATCATCTATCATTACCTGTGGTTTTGTCTTCAAAATGTACTTTCCTAATTTCTCAGGTTCGATAGAATACCATGAGCGCCCTCCAAAGCAGCTATTAGTGTCAACCAGATTAGTTATCACATCCAAGATTCAGTTTTAGAGATCTATGACATGCCTTGCTTACACTGTTTTGACACAATTCGTATTCAGTAAATTTTGAAAATCGCTTCTCTTTCTTATGTTATCTTGTGCCATTCATTTTCAGAAAGCCAGCAATGAGCAAACTATGTGTTCTTGGGACACTTGCACACCAAAATCACACACTGCTCTAGGTAGTGTATGTTCACTGTAAATAAGATGTATGTTCTAGCTCCTGCTCTTATAGTGTGTTTGGTTTGAGGATAAGGGTGGATGGGATATGGTCATCCATGGATTTCGGGATATGGATATCCATGTTACCTGTTTGGTTGGATGGATAGGTACCAAAGCCCCTCGCTCACTGTACTTAAAAATCCATTTGTTGAGTTAGTTATCTAAATAGTGCACTTGCCAAAGCTCATCATCGCACCCAGGGATGAAATACTTTTGTTTTTATATCAATACATGCCTTTTTTAGGTAGTGGTAGGTTCTACTATCTTCGAAATTGCTTATGAGTTAAGAGCCCTACAAGTAACTTTCCGATTTGCAAACCATATATGCATTTGTTGTTGTGGGTTATAATTTTCAAAGGTAAATGCCCTACAAAAAAAAAATATATATAAATAGCACTTGCCATGCCATGGCAACTACACACTCCTTTGGCCAATATGAGTTGCAGACTTGCAGTTTCACATCCATCCTCATTTAGTCCAGCCAGATGCGCTGCTTACTACAGGGAAAGAGTTCACTTCGTTTACTTTATTAGCATCAGATTCTTAAATCCCCCCTGTAGTGGATTACTGATCATCAATGAGAGCTATACATCTACAGATTGGGGTCGCAATGTTCCCGCGAAGCATTTATTATAAGGCACATCCTCTTTGATTAAAAAATTCAAGGCGCAACACCTTCAATTACCACTGTCTGTTAGGTTGTAGAAGAGCCAAAAATTTGGCTGCATTTTCTTTGGTTTGGCTTCGTGTTTCCCTTTTGTGATCCATTTCTCTATCTTGCCTTCTTTATGAACAAAATGTTATTGTACGGTCACTATTATTTTTAGCTTTTCATAAAGTGTCAATTCTGCTCATTCCATACTTGCAATTAAACATGGTACCAATGGGTGCATGATCTTTTTTTTTTCTCTGATTTGTGCACAAACACAGATTTATTTTCCCCATGTCAGGTTTGTCCGTTGCTGTATGAACATGACAGGGTCTCGAGGAAGTTTATATTTAGGTGTAAATTCAGGTACAGAGCTACTACTCAGCTTCCCCATTGTTTAATGGATTAGTCTGTGTTGAGCCTATAGAATTAAATCACTTTTATGAAGTGGACATTTAATAGTCCTCCTACCAAAGAGTATGATTTGCACTGCCATAAGATATGTCCTTAAAAATGTAATCGTACTATATTATAAAGTGACACCATCCTACCACATGGATAATTAGAATTTTAACTTGATTGTTTCCATATTCTTCTAGAGCCAAATGTACTAACCTGACTACAACATATCCATGTCCGGGGCTCTACGTTTTAGCCACCTAGCTTACCTTTTTGTTACCTATTGTCTACTTGGATATTTGGACTCTTACAGTTCTGGGCTGCCAGCTTTACTGGATTGTAGCTTGATTTCTATTGATCACTCTTTAGGAATTGTCTTGTTTGTTTCCCAATTTACGTAGTTACTTACCATTTCCAAATAATACATGTAAAAATAGGTGGATGATGCAACAAAGTAATACAGCAAACGGACAACAAGACTTATAACTAGCAAGAGTCAACTATTACTTGCATGCTTCCACAGGCCTACGAGGAGGTATGCTTGCTGGTTCTTACCAGTTTGCTTTCGGTGATCAGTTTTCTAGATTTTTAAATGACTTTTTTTTAGGTTCTGTAGGCCAGCATCTTTCCTACAAAAAAGGTAGTTGCACTTCTGGACCATGTACAGGACAGAAAGATGAAGTAATATCTTCATTAACGTTCACACCAGAAAGTGAGCAGCCCTGAACAAACCTCCTGTAATGCCTGTTGCATGTATAATATTCAGGCAACTCTATCGCTACAATATCCTACATAACTATACTGTCGATCTCGGACCCTAAAACTCTATGTATGGATTTGATATTGTATCAAACCCAGTACTTGAACTTCATGTATGCATTATCTGTAATATCGATGCTAGCAATTGTAGCTTTACCCATAATCACGCCCAAATTACCATATATCCTCAGCCTGTTCAACTTATTATAGTCAAAACCATGAAATATATTTACTTTCCCCTTGTCTCACTTGCCTTATATGCCTACTACAAGAAAATACTTTTCCAGAGCTGAAAAATGAGTCATGTTTAGCTCCAGCGAACAGAGCCCAAAATTATTTCCCGCTACACAAAACGGGCGCGCGAATGCGCGCGCCTTCGCCACTAGTACCAAACAAAGCTAATAGCCTAGTCCACTGATCGGTGAGGACGTGAGGACGGTGAGGTATAGATGGGGACAAAACATGCTCACTCTAGGGACGTGAGGTCTAGATGGGGACAAAACTTTACTGCTGGCCTGTTTGGTAGTGCTTGTTGTGGCTTCGGCTCTCTGGAAACATGAACCTTTTCTTCCTCTCAAGAAATGAACTGGAAGTTCGAAGAAGCCATATTTTCTGGCTCCTCCGGCTCTACCTCCTTTAACATTGTAGCATGGATTCAGAGTCTGAGAGCATTGCCAAACAGAGTCTATATCTATCCTCGCAATGCCCTACAGGTGCAACTTTGCCCACTCAACCGTTCACATAGGATGTGTTAAAGGCACAAGAAATTTTTAATCGTGACCATATTAATAAGTATGGAAAGTTGAAAACATGCAATTATTTTTATCTCTATATCACACGTCTAGTCATCTAAATATGGATAATTAATTACACGAATACATGCCTAAGGGTGCGACCCCCACCTAACCCACATTCATTTCATGCCTTGACATGAGAGATGAAACCTAGGGTGTGATTTGGCACCCTCATCCGTACTTCATTGAGTGCAACCAACATCCAGGGGTCCAACTACTATCTCTAGTTTTGTGCCCACTCTAGCAAGTGCCTAGTTAGTTAGGCCAGTCTTTGTACATAGTTTTATCTCATAGATTCCAAGAGTGCCACACCATTTTTAATTATGATTCAAATATGTTGAATGAAACATCGCTCTCATTTATAAACTAACCATAGCGTTAAAGTGTGTTACATGGTGCTATGATGAAATATGCCATATCCTACTACAAGAAGGGTCCCCTACAAGAAACCTAGAGTCATGCTTAGTTAGCTTGTTTGTGATGAACTTGGATAAACTATCCTTAAACTATGAAATGGGAAAATAAGTTTCCCATCTCATACATATAACGTGGTAGATCCACGCATTTTTAACACCTTATCATTTTTTATGTGAAACACAATATGAAGCAGACACAGGCACACACATTATATCCATACCAAAGGAATATCGCTATTGACGAGCATATGACACCTACTGGTGCAATAATAGCACCATGCAAATTAATAACAAATTTCTCAATAGTTTGTTTGTATCCGGTGGCAGAGCCACGAGGGGCTAAAGTGGGCCTTGATCCCTCTTGCCAACGAGAATTTTTTGTGAAAACTAGAGCAATTCAAATGAAGATGGCTTTGTTGTTGTTGGCTTGAGGAGGGTAAAAAAAACAAAGAGAAGACGGATTGAGCAGCAACACCTTGGTTAGCCATGCAAGAGAAGAGAAAAGGGGTGGTGTCTGTAATGATACTCGATTGATGAGTGATAAAGCATGTATTGAGCTGCTACTTGTGGAGAATTATGCCAACTGAAGGGAGAAAACACGAAAATTGGAAGATGCTTATGTATAACTTTTTTTTGCGAGACCTAGGAAAGATGCGGACACTCATATACATGAGAGCATAAAGGTATGCATACACATCCTACCCTAAAATAACCTAAAAATAACTAAGTTGGGTTGATAAATCTTGGTATTGATGAAATCACTATAGCTGTCTAGCTATCGAAGAACACGTTACCTACCACTAAAAGGATAGCGTCATTAAATCCTGAGTAAAATTATAAAAATATGAGCACACGTCAAGTTAAAGACTTAAACTCGAATGAGCAGATTTTTTGATGAAACTCATACAAGTTAGTTCATATTAGCAAATTGGCCCCTCCTAGAATTTGCCACCAATGTATGTATCTACTAAATTAAAAGGAGAGAAGGGTAGGGCGGTCATAACGTTTTTGTTGTTGTAACCTAAGGCTATGTTTGAAAGACAGTATCTTTCTCTAAATCAGGTGTTGTTCCTGTGACATTTCAATATGATTATAGTTAAATTTCTGCATTCCAAACTGGCGTGCCACGTGTCACACCTTCGGGAAGCGGGCGCGTGCAGGGTGCAGAAATGGTGGCATGGATAAAGCGCGATGTAGTGCTCAGCATTTTTTCCTGCAGCCACAGCAGTATAGAGCACTGCAGGTGCAACGCAAAGCCGTGGTGGTCTTCTTCTCCCATGACGGCTGCGTCGTCCTGGGCCCCCTCCGGCCCATCGAAGATTCTGCGGCAAATTTTGTTGCGGAGACAAATCCTGGTGCCCCACAATTTTTTTTAAGGAAATCTCTGCCTTTTTGATGCAAGATTTTGCTAGCAGCATCGAGTCACCTTTAATAACAAACACAGTTTACATGCTCTGTTCTGACGTGCAACTGATGGTTTATCTCCTCACTTGATTTCCCAGGAAGTGCCCCAATAGACTAGATCCTACTACCATCTTCCTGCAGGTGTACGTAAAACTAAAGAAGCGGTAGTGGATAGATGATTCCTGACTCCTGAGAGAGCAAGAAGAGACAGTCAGGTGAAGGGTAGGATCAGCATCGATCAGGTCAAATCAAGATTGCTTTAATTTTAGATTTGGACTTGCTGCGCAATCGAACCATCCCCCTCCCATCTCCTCCGCTTTCGGCTTTGACTTTGACATCTCACTTGCACTGCCTGAAACATGCGAGATAGCCTTTAATCATATCATCGTCGGGTTTGTTTCAGGAACAAACGGAAGGAAAAAAAAAAAGCTTCTTTCCTCGTGTCATCGAATTAAGTAGAAGAAGATTAGAAAGGTTGGAATAATCACAATCACACAACGATGATGCTCAGGTCAAACCAGTACAGAGCCCGCGTGCGGCGGCATTTCGGATTGAATTAATCGCCAAACATCCAATCATATCGGTGGTGTGACTGATGTTGTATGTCTCTCTTGTTGGTCCAATTTACAGAACATCAGTCTTGGCGACCAAAGAGAGATATCAGTATCTGGACCCTGTTTGGCTGTCTGAAAAGAAACTAAAATAAGACACTGCATTGCGGTTTAGGCAGCAGCATTAGGTGAAACGAAACGATCCTGTGAGAGAGCTGCCCGTTCGGCTTTTGTGCGAGCGACTGGCTTTGTGGTAGTGAGTGGCACCTACTGTTGAGGCGTCCTGCTCCTTCCTGCTGGTACACACTACCCTCCTCCCTCCCAGGGCCCCAGCTAGAGCTAGCTACTCCTTGCCCATGCATCCTTCCAATAATCCAATTCCATAAGCAGCAGTTCCGGGGACGACGACGACGACATGCACGCACCGGACTCCAACTGGATGATTTCGGATGCCGTGGAGAGATAAGCCAAGCCGATGGCAACACCACTGTCAAACTGTCATGTGATCTGATACCACATGCATACAGCTTGCTGAGAACGAAAATCACATTGCCCGTCATTGACAGACAACACATACACCACTGGCACTGCACCTTCTTCTTCTCGATTTAGTGTACTTCTCGATCAGTTATCTCTGGGCCTGGTAGAAACTTATTCCCAGTTCTCAGTGGAGCGGAGTGGGGTGTGGACCAGATTGAGATGAATTGAAGTACAGCACTGCAGGAGACAGCGGGGTTGGCAACCTAGCCTTTTGATGACACACAGTATAGTCACACATGTCTTGTGTAGTACGCCACTTCCATCTATCGTCTCAGCTTGATCTAGACGTACCAGCAGTGCTGCGCTGGACTTTTCGGTGCATCTTAAATGGCCCGCGCCAAATGTAAGCAAACCTTCCTGTACCAAAGCACAGTAATAAACCTTTACTGAAAAGCTCGGTTGATTTTGGCGTAAGCTGATTTGATTTGGTGTGAGAAGAAAATACTGTAGAAGAGCTGAAAAATAAGCGCTTATTACCTGAAGCGAACAGAGCCGTAACTAATTCAAGCTTGCTGTTTCGGTAGCATGATATGCATGATTGCTAAATCATGACATATTCATGGTATGTTTCATGGTAGTAGTTTATACACAGTATGTGAAAGTAGTTATGTAACTGTCCAGAATCCAAAGGCTACAGAACAAAAATCAGGTAGAAGTCCTCCGATCCTAACTGAAAGTCATATATAACACAAACCCAAACCAATAGAGTACGTAGTATGTAGTAGCAATTGGTGCCACACCTTGCTGCTGTTTAAAATTGCCCCCAGTTTCAAGTTTGCCCTGGCATGCAGAAATGTGCATATGACAGCTCTGTTGCACCCTCCCTTGCTTTGGACCCTGGGTATAGGGCGCCTATATAATCTCTGCACCGCTTAAAAGGAACCTGCTACCTATCAGGACGAGCGTGAGCCGGTGAGCAGCAGTTACATAAGGGGTGTCATATGTGAAGCCACGCACCCCAAGAGATTGTTGGTTGACAAGAGATTGATAGATAGATAGACAGATATAGCTAGGACTGCGGCAGCAGCAGCAGCATCTCCTAGGAAGGTTCAAGAAGAGGAAGAGGAGGAGCAGAGCAGAGCAGAGAAGAGAAGAGGGACGAAGCAACAATCATTGATCCAAGATGCAAGACTGGGCGCCGGTGTTCATCTCGCTGGTGCTCTTCATCCTGCTGTCGCCGGGCCTGCTGTTCCAGATCCCGGGCAAATGCCGGATCATCGAGTTCGGCAACTTCCAGACCAGCGCCATCTCCATCCTCGTCCACGCCATCCTCTTCTTCGCCCTCGCCGCCATCTTCCTCGTCGCCGTCGGGGTGCACATGTACCTCGGCTCCTAGGCGTACGTACGTAGCTCCATGTATGCCGCTCTCCATCCGTCGTCTTCCTCGTCACCGGCGCCGCCCGTCGGTTGATCTGATCATTCGGGCAATTGCGGATGGTCGATCGATATCACCGGCACCACCTAGCAGCTATCTACAGTAGCTACTAGTATTAAATCTCTAAGCATGCATATGCCGCATCTCTAGCTGGGGCTTCTCTTCTTTCTCTCTATATGTATTAATAACAATGTACGTACCATCGTCCATGTTTATTTCTGTCTTCTGCTGATTTATAAATGAATTCAGTTCTTCGATTTTTTGTGAGTGTGATTAGCTAGCGTTGTTCAGAAAGTGTAGTGTAGCGTGCATGATGATATATCAGATCGATCGACGAGGAGAACAGGTTTCGCTTGTGCCTCTAATCAGAGACAATCATCATCATCTGAATTCATTCGATCGCATTTGTTCTCTGTCCGGCCGGTGAACTAGCATAACTAAAATGCATCCCAACTCAGATAAAAATTGCGTTGCTGATGCAGCGTCGCATACAGTTTTATTTATTTTATCTGAAACTATGCACTACGAAAAGTTATTACATATTCTATTACTCATGGATTCAGCGTGAATAATCAAATGCTAACTTTAATTAGTGTGCATGTCTTCTAATCCTGTGACTATAGTAGTGGCTGGTTTCCAGTAGTTGCAACTGCGTGCAAGCATGCGTGTATGATAAACAGCTCTAATTTACTATTGATTTCTGCATTCCCACAGTATATATAGGAGTATATCCTGCTCCTCTCTCTGAATCCAACTTTTGAAGATGCTGCAGGGGATCGAATTCGAATCGATATGATCTGGTGAAAGGACAGTTAAGCTACCGCCGGGTGATGGCAGAGGTGTACGTACTAGCCTAGTTAGTGGTAGAGAGTTTGGTGCCGGGTCGCGGCGTGGGCGATGTGATGGGCGTAGCAAAAGAACAAAAGGAATTGATACGCCGCAATCATGCTTAGCTAGCTCACGGCGTTTATTTTCAGTCCAAACGAATAGACTGTTGTGTTCATTGATACAAATGTCATGACTACTAGTCTGCGTCTGCATATACGGGTCGCTGCAAATCATACGGCATCTGTAATTCAATCATCTAATCATAATATTCTTGGCTATGGCGGGATGATTGTATGGCCCTATGGGATATGAAGCGTGTGGATCATATATAGCTCCTGCTCACACCACATGGCGGCCAATGCTGCAAACCAAGTGCGTGCAAACCTGATGTGACGCAACTGGCCGTAGCGTTAGTACCTGCAGTGCATGCAGCTAACATATCCTATCCTATTCCTAGCGATCGATCCATCACCGTGTATATATCGCATTTCTCCTCTTATCTTTCTTGCACCTCAGTTTTCAGTCTGCTTACAACTTGTTATTATAATATATATTTAGGTAGCTAGCAGCATATATACGTGTAGGAGTAAATTATTTTGCATGTCCCCTGGTTAGCTGGCTACAAGAAGAGGAACTGTGTGTCAATTGGGTGTCGCGTGTGTACCCCGAAGAAGCGGAGCTTTCTGCAGTTCAGCTAGGCCTAACAGCTGGTTGCCAGCTGCTATCTGAAAATGAAAATGAAAATGAAACTGATGATGAGTTCTGATCCCAGGCAAACTAAAAGGTGCTTTGATTAGTTACCCATCTGGCCATCCCGGCTTCTGAATCTAGGACTGACACATCGATCACTCCGGTGCTCTTCAGCTCGACTAATATATACATGTTTCTGCTCTTTAATTATAAATTGTTAGGCTTTATTAGGTCGGCGCTTACCGTACCCTTAGCATGCATGTGGCCAACCGAACCGCCTGGCCTCGCTCTCTCAGCTGACTCAGAATTAAAGTGAACAGCTGCTAACTGCATCGTCGTTTTCCGGTCGGAGTGAGTGTGCCTTTTGCCAAAGCTAGTACCTGCTCTTGCCTGTAGCTGCAGCGGCATCATCTTCCTTGAGACCTTGCGTTCATTTTCGGCAAAGTTAAATATGCTCCTAGGAGCACATTCTCCCACTGCATGTGCCCCGTTATTTTCTCTCTAAATTAAATAAACAAACCAAGCCTGATGTGACGATCGAGCCGCGGCGCCTTGGAGTCTCAGAACAAGTAATGGAAGCACCTCCGTTTTTCTCTGCAGCCTAACTGTCATTGGCAATACGTGTATGCAGTCGTACCGGCAGTCACTTCTCTCTTCGGATCAGGATCAAGTAAACACGTGTATGCAGACAAGGAGGAGCTTCCAAATTGCCGTCTACTGGAGCAGGACCAGTTGGCATGTAGCCGGACTTGCCTTGATATAGTAGCCGCGGCGCCGGCGGACGGCTGGCTGGCCGGCCGGCGACGATGCAGATATATAATAAACATATACAGATCGATGATGCATCACGGTGTGCACTGCTAGCTACATATACGCCACACACTGATCGTCTCTGAGGCCATTATTCCATTAACCGCAGTCCGTAGCAGCAGAAGAGAAGGGAGCCAGCCGAAGCCGGCCGAGTTGATCGAAGACGAATAAGAAGATGGGTGACTGGTGGCCCGTGCTGATCGCGACGATCTTCTTCATCATCCTCACGCCGGGGCTGGTGTTCCAGATCCCCGGCAGCGGCCGGGGCGTGCCGGAGTTCCACAGCATGAAGACCAGCGGCATGGCCATCTTCGTCCACACCCTCCTCTTCTTCGGCTTCTGCGCCATCTTCATGGTCGCCATCGAGGTCCACCTCTATAGCTAGGGGCACCGGCCAGCGGCCGCGGCCGGGTTCATCGATCGATCCATCGAGATCGATCCAGTGCATGTTGGATGATTATTCATCCCATGTCTTCTTCTTCTTCTTCTTTTCTGGTTTGCGTCAGCATTTTTTTCATGGCGAGTTTTGTAGAATTGTAGCTAGTACCACTAGTCACCGGGCGGCAATAGTACCAATACGCATTTGCAATACTGTAGTATACCAACTCGTGTACTCTTTGCACGGGCTATACATTAGAATACGGAGAGCGTTTGGGATTGCTTCACTCCATGTTTTATTAGCCAAACAGGTTCAGTTCATACACAACTCGGTTGAAGAAAAATCTCAAATACGCAAAAGATTTATGTATGTTTATATTGAAATAGAAGAGTTTGTTATAAACGAGACCGATCTAGCAACCAAATGCAGATTTTGATATTACATAGAAGGTAGAGTTGTAAGAGCATATTAATAGGTGCTCTACAAACTCTATTTTTTTGAGAACTGCTTCGTGGTGAAGTTTGTGGAAATAAAGTTTGTGGGGCAGTTCTAAAGGCACCTAAATTTCATGCTCAGTGCCTGGGAGAAGACTATAACAACTAATCAAAACTATATATCTATTCTTTATGTGTGTGTATACGCAAGTATATATACCTCGTAATACTATGCTTGTTTTGATGACTTTATATTTTTATAGAAATATGAAGTCAAAGTCATGCGTTGAAGACCGTGTCGTTATTCTAAACGTCATCTTTTTTCTATAGGAAGGCGTCTTATCTCATATGTGTTTCTCTCCCTGCATGGCTCTCAATGTGTAGTCAACTAAAACGACCCGTTTTTTTCACAACCGTATGTGCGCGCCTTCCTTGTCCTACAGCTGCCTATCTGCTCCAAGATTCGTAAACAAGAGCAGGAAATCGGATGATGTGGAAGCAGTGTTCGCACGAATCTCGAAGCAGGTTGGATGGTGCGCGATAGCGCAAGCGGCCGCATGCCGTTGCGGTTATGCTTATCCGTTAACTAAAATCCAAGCTAAAGGTATAGTACGACTCTTGTTCCAGTCCATACCTCAAGACGTCATGAGCCTGGAGCACTAGTATAAATATGGGCTTAATCTCAGTTACCCTAACTAGGAGTAAAGATCCTCTCGGACTAAAAATAATGTCAATCTTTCTCTCGTGACTATATGACAATGGGTACCTAAACCTCGAGTACTCGGTGGGTTTTACACACTAAGAAGGCTGGTATGGATAAATTTTCTACTCATGAGTGTGTTATTGGATAAAATCCTATACCCATCAAATATAGAGGATATATATATGGGTGTATACTACTTGTACCCGCTGACCTGTGGGTAAGAAATATCTGCTAGAAACAACCAGACATCAGCGAAAAGATCGAGAGAAGGGGAGGAGGAGGGAGCGACCTGAGACCAACCGCACTCATCATCCTCTAAATTCATCCTCTAAAACGAATATTCCGTCCTGGTCATCGAGATTCTTTCATCTACGTCGCTTTCTCCTTCACTCATCCATCCTCTACATCTCTACTCTATACTAACTCTCAAAAACAGGCCCCCACTTGTCATCATATATAAATTTTATCTAAATATATTCATGTGAGATCTTATTTTATAGGATTTATTGAAACGAATTTAATGGTGTAATCGGAATTTAATTTAGCTTTTTAGTTTGTGAGTTAAAACATTTTTTAGCTAATGAAAAGAGTGGGGCCCGCTGGTACTTCTCTCCTCTCTCTCTCCCTCCATGCTCTCTGCCACCCGCGCTGCGCCCGCGCATGCCTCGTGGTGGGGCCGCCGGTGGTCCGCTCTGCCACTGCCCATCGCCAGGAATACCGGAGTGCATGTCTCCAGCGTGGATAGCAGCTGCTTGTAGCAGACCCGCTGCAGCGCTCTGTCCGCAAAAAAAAAAAAAAAAAAAAAAAAAAAAAAAAAAAAAAAAAAAACCTCGTGCAGGAACGGTTACGGGACGCCGGTGCAGCTGGTCTGAGGCGAGGTGCCCATCTGAGCAGGCCGATTATAAAGCACACCCATGCCCTGACGCCCGCATATAGGAGCCTCTTCCCGTCTGTATCTACCTGGCTCTCCTGGTGATGGATTCACATCGTTGCTACTAATGCCAGGTGTTTTTAAAATTTGTGTATACTTTGGGGCATATATGTTTATAGGAAAAGAAAGGGGTAGAGTTGTTTGTATTCGAGTTTGGGAAGCAACAAGAAATAAAGAGAAACAAATCTGCCCAAGCCACTTTGTGTGAGTTATCACAGGACTGGGACACAAGGGCGGATCCAGTATAGTAGCGTTGCTGTCAGGTGACAGCAATGACTTTTGGCTCGGCAAGGTATCTTTCTCTGTATTCCAGCAGCCCAAAATGTTTAATGACATTAGTGCTCTCATAAAATCAGCCCATAATCCTTCGTTTCAATGTACTTCCTTGGGCATCCGTACATTGGGCACATGTATCAATTAGATGAAAAAATTCTTTATATCTAAAACTTTATTTATTTATCTCCAATGAAGTAATAGATAATTTGAACTATCCGATCTAATTAAATGTAATAGCTCATAGCTATTTGATAGTACTGCAAGCTTATTATTTTTTTCAAGTTATTTCATAATTTAACTTTTGACTTGGTTTGTTCCTTTAAAATCAACTTCTAGAGGCTCTTACATCCCTTCTAATTGGTAGGAATAGAGATTTTGATTTTAAAAAATACCCTTTAACAGTATTTTAATTGGGCCTTCAAATATAGACATCCTGTATTATAGACTTAGCGCTAGGAAAAGATAAAGTGTGAGGATAACTATCTAGGGTGTGCACAAGATATATAAAACGATCTAGAAAACTTGTTGGAGGGTACAAATATATAGAAGATGATTTTTGCTTGAATGAATGATTTAGAGAGTAAATTTTATTATTATTTTTTGAGATGTTCTAACTTTGTTACTTTAACTATTGTTATAATACTAATAATTTGCTATTTATAGTCTATTATGTGTTATCTATTTACTTCAAGTTGTTGAGTCTGATTGATTTGCGACCAAAATTTACCCTGTCAAAGATTTGGTAAGCTAAAGGTATGTAAAAATATTGCTATAGATTTGACAAGTCAAATGTGAGAGGTTCGTAGTTTTTTTTAGCTAACCAAACAGTGGCAAATTTTAGGGTCTGCTTGGTTCATTGCCAAAATTTGCTATGCCAAAGATTTGGCAAGCCATGATTTTGGCTAGCCTTTGATTTGCTACCAAAACTTGCCAAAATCTCACAATTGGCTTACCAAATCTATGGCAAATTTTTTGCCCAAGTTTTGGCGTGCCAATTTTATGGCATGGCAAATTTTAGTTGTCATCCAAGCAAGCCCTTAGAACCCAACCAAGCCCAGGGGCGGATCCAGGCCCCAGGCTAGGGGGCTACAGCCTGGGACACAGCCCAAATTTTTTACAAACTGATTTTCTGCAGCTCATAAAAATCTCTGACGTTTATCCCAACATAAACCCTCACTCAGCGAGCATAAACAACCATCTACTAATTAGCCCTCCTCAAATGGTGTTTCCAGATCCGCGCCTGACCAAGCCCGTTGTTGTTGTTGTTAGTTGACAAATTAGGATAACATCATTGATGTGAATTACTTGATCCGCGGCGCTCCTCTAGTCTCATGGGAAACTTGCACATCATATTTTGAAGAAGTCCTCTACGTCTATATATATTAAAAGATCACGGCCGACTGAGGATGAGCAACACATAATCGATCAAAAATCAATATACTGCCTTTTTCTCATATCTCTTGCAACCTTCTGCCGCCTCATCTCTCGACGAGATTCGTTGTCGTCATAAGTGGCCTTGCCAATGCTTCTCCGGTGGTCGATACATCTCATCCGACGTGGAGCTCCGCTGGAGCGGCCAACCAAACAGGCCCGTAATATAAACCATCAACAACAGCGATTAGCCATGTGGGATCCAAAGAGTTGTGCATGCTTGATCGATTTCGTAACCGTAGTGAAGCATGTATGTATAGGCAAGAGATGTTACGACACGGCACAGAAGTCGCAAAGGCGCTCAGGTCACCACCAGGCACCAGTGACCAGTCATGTCACGACACAAGGCGCTGGTGGATGACGGGGCGGCGGCGGAGTGGGCAGGTGCGGTGGTGGTGGTGGTGGAGTGAGAGTGGCTACGCCGATCGATAGATGCAGCAGGGACAGATGAGACGAGGACGTGAGGCGAGATGAGATGGCAACGTCCCAACCCCTTCGTCCGTGCTCCTGCAGCATGATTGGTGGCGCTGCCACTGCCCACTCGTCCAGAAAGCGTGCCCACAGGCCACAGAAGTCCATGTCCGCCCATATATACAAGTATAGCGTTGCATTGCATTTGCTCTCCTTCCACCAGAGCCAGCCAAAGGCCAAATTAAAGCTGCCGCAGAGCAAAACCAACTGCCTTGCTTTACTAGCTAGTTGAGGGTTGAGTTTGGTTTGGTTTGGTTTTGGTTTTGGTTGGGAGTGTAGTTGTAGTTGGTCTCTCGGTCGGCGTCAGCCCCTCCTCCCTTTGCTTTTATATATAGGCACCGCGACCGTTCACCTCTCCGGCCGGCGTGCATCCGATCCGCTTCAAACAGCACAGCGAGCAGAGCTCGAGTGGAGTGTGGAGATGTCGGACTGGGGCCCCGTGGTGGTGGCGGTGGTGCTGTTCGTGCTGCTGTCGCCGGGCCTGCTGCTGCAGCTGCCGGCCAAAGGCGGCCGCTTCGTCGAGTTCGGAAACTTCCAGACCAGCGGCGCCTCCATCTTCGTCCACGCCATCATCTTCTTCGCCCTCGCCGCCGTCTTCCTCATCGCCATCGGGGTGCACATCACCACCGACTAGCTTTACCAGCGTGTGCTGTTGCCAGTCAGTATCTTGTATTGTGCTATCTATCAGCACCCCTGCTGTGCATACAACTAGCAAGTGTTTATATGGCTGTGGGCATCGCTGATTAGTTATGTGTCGATGCATCAACTGTGATCCTTCCAGTTATTCAGTGGCGCGGCAGCATGAAACATGGTTGTACGCTTACTTTTTCCAGACTTGCAGTATAGCCACCTATTCATCTTACTACCTATTACTCCAGTAGTTACTACTCAACTCCACTCGTGATTCTTTAATTTCATCTCACACGACCGATCCCCCTGTCTCTGTTCCAATTGGGTCGCAATTCGCAAGTCTCCACCTCACACCCATATTTCAAGGCCACAAGGCCTGAAACAAACCAGAACTCATGCTGCCCAACTCAACGAATCCGAAGCTTAAAAAAAAAAAAAAAGAACAGGAGGGGTTTTTAGCCCCTACTGAAAATAAACTAAAGCTGAAAGAGTCAAGTTACAGGTAGTTACCAAAGAAAAGGGAAAAAAAAAAAACACAAAACAAGCTTTCCCAGAAGGTAAGAGGGAGCTTTAAGGCACCAGGAAAGAAATAAAAAATAAAAATAGGTACACCACCACAGGTTTACTACTTAAGAAATTCCGCTTATCCATTCTTGTAACCTTGGTGAGTACTTTTTTACTGGGGCGCAATAGCAGTGCATCCATTTCAGATAAGAATAGAGCCTTGCATCCTTGCGTCGAGGCATTGATTTGCTTAAAAATCTTGTTGTTTCTGGTCATCCAAATGGCCCAGCTTAAAAGAATGATGATCTCCATAAAGAATGGACGGCTTAACTGAGCCTTAAGTCCCTCCAAATTAGAGAATGGGCCAACTCTGTGATCGACGTCTAGGTTTATGAGCCCCCAACAATCCTCAGCAAAGGGGCAGCTTATGAAAATATGTTCAACTGTCTCCTCCACCTGACCATTGCAAAGGATACAATTGTAGTCATCAAGGTCCATATTTCTTCTTCTAAGCAAGCCTCTAGTGTTGAGCCTATCCTTCATGAGGAGCCAGAAAAAAAACCCGATGCTTATTCTAACAGGCACTCCTCCAAAGCCATCTGAAGGCTGGATGAGATATAAAAATTTTATGCCGTCCTTTCCAAACTATAAGGCGCTCTGACTTTTTCTAGATATATAGTTTTACTATGTACCTAGATATATAGTGTATATCTAGATATGTAACAAAAGCTATATATATATCTAAAAAGGTCAAATCAGCTTACAATTTGGAATATAATAGGGAATACATAGTATTTAGTAAAAAACTTAAAGCATCGCAAATCAACGCAAGCCGACCTCCGTACAACCAAGGGCCAAGGCACCACCATAAGTTAGCAAACAGACATGTTCCAGTTCGCAAAATACTCAAGCCACATTTCATTTCAGTGTTCCTTCTGTGCCTAGGGCAAAATCGACCATCACTTCCGTAGCATATCACATTGCATTCACAAGACCAGAGACTGGTGGCACACGCAAGGTGATGGTTCGCCAGGCAGCACAAAAGTATGTACTGAACGGATCAGGTCACCAGCAGCTTCTGAAATTCAGTCACCTCCGGTTGCTCCTGCGCGGAGATGATAAGGCCTTCTTTTCCTCGACGTATTCGGTGAATCTAACCCTTGGTCCCTGAGTTCAGACAACAGGTTAGCTTCCAATATCAGATCTCATTTGCCAGCCTGCTCAGGTCAAGCAAAACTAGGTCATTCTGCGGTTTCAGGGTAGGTACAGCAACTACTCACAGGGATTCTGCAGTGGGAATTTAGATCCACGAACATCTGCTGGCAACGGTTTCTGGCCACCTCCTCCACCCGAGACGCCTGTCTGCAAGTTGCTTGTGTTGATTCCCGCTGCAATTTCAAACAACGGTAAGAATTGGAGGATTTATAAACTTTGGTGAATACAGAACTGCTGTGCAGTTAACAAGCATATTCAAAGGGAATTTCAAACACTGAAAGAGCCAAACAATAATGTAAAGTAGATGAGAGGCTTGGGTTGAGGACAGTGCAAAGCTATAATCCTTTTAGTAACTTGACAACATAAGTTTCCATGTAACAAGTCCAAGATCACTCAATTGTCACATGTAACCCATCTTTCTCAACATGGAAATAGTTCGACAAACAACAAACATTACGATCCACACCCCCCCCCCCACCCACCCACCCACCCGGATAACCCACCCATCATGCATGACTAACACAAACCCCAGATATGTAAGGCGCAAAGATTACAGCTAAGCCATAGGTTCTACATATATGTGTGGGTAATGGGTAGAAATCACCTTGTTGTATCAGCTATTCAGCTAGAGTAAGGTTGATATGGACTTCTACAATCATCAGTGACCAACAAAAAAAAAAGTTTAGTTCCCTTCATAAATGACAGATTATGATCACAATGGTTGGATCAGTTCTGGCTAAAATTTATGGCATGGAATGCATCCTTGCATTTCTATGGTTGCTAATCACATTGGACTCAGATGTATTCTACTTTCTACAACCATCCTGCCCAAAATTATGCTACCAACCATGTTAGCAAGAAACTCCATAAGCGCAGAAGACAAACCTAGTGTTGCAGGGTTATCATGAAAAAGTATTAACGAAATTCGGATATAACATAACATATCCTATAGGGGACTCCTAATCCTGACCTTGAATGTTCAGATTAGATGATCACCATAAGTCAATGTAAAATTTGTCATACTAGTTCCTAAGTGCAGGAAAACATCATGATAAGGAAAAGAAACAAAATCTGAAATGCACGAATTTATACTTACTTGACCAGCAGGTTTCTCCAGCTGACTCCTAAGACTGGCCACCTCCTTCACTAAGTTACTTATTATGTCATCTGCTTCTTTCATCTGCTTCCTAGAGAACTCAAAAGCTCGGTCAGCATGTAGACGAAACGAACAGCAGTCCAAGCACATGCAGATACCCTTACACCCCCTTGTATTCCTCTTGAGTATTCCTTTCTTTGGAGAAAGCTTCTTAGGAGACAGAACTCTCTTTTCCATCGAATGGGCACCTCTTGGCCGTGTTATGCCTGCTTTGCTTGATGCTGATTCAGTGATTGGAACACATCCAGACATTTCCTCCATTGATAAGGATCTGTCAACACCACAGGGATCAGAAGTTCTGCATATCATTTGTATGTCATCGTCAAGAAGCTGATCATCAAGAGAAACCACAGAATCCTGAGGTTGTTGTGCACAATGCCGATGCAACAATGGTATCACTCTCTTGGCAGGGCTACCAAAACCAACATCATAACATCCTGAGTCCAAGATTTGGCACTGCGATACTTCAGTGAATTCAGCATTATCTTGCAGCTGTTCATCCATGGATTCATTTGTGACACAGAGCTGAGCCTGCTCTTTGGAAGCATAGTCACTCTTGTCTGAATTTTCCTCAACTCCATCTAATGGTAACGGTTCTTGTGCAGCCCCTTGCACTTCAGCCATGCTGTTTTTTGAAGAAGAGACTTCTGATGCAGCAAGCTGAAATTCTCTGCTATCCAGAGCATAGCCTCCATCTGATTTTACTGCTTCATCGTGTATGCTTCTTTTGACTTCATCTCTTTTGCATTCCTCTGGAGATTCTTCTGATACAACAAGCTGTCCAATGGCCTGGACATTGTCCCCATCTGACGGTAATTCACCCTCAAAAGAAGTTAAGGGGCCTTGACTTGAAGGTAAAGCTTCTTGCTGCATGACATTTTGCACTTCAACTGCACTGCAATCAGGAGGAGACGCTTCTATAACAGGAGGCTGAAGCTGTCTGTCATCAAGAATATGATCCACATCTGCTTTGGGTAGCTTTTCTTCTTCCATTATTTCAGCTTGAGCTCTATTGCATTCCTGAGAAGAGTCATCAGAGACCACAAGGCACTGCTGCCCACTGGCTGAGGCATCATTCTCATTTGATGCTGGCTGCCTTTCGTCTGCAACTTTTCGAAATTTGACCCTGTCACTTTCTTGAGCAGACATTTCTGAAACAGCAAGGCAACAGCACACAGTGAGGCAAACAAAATCTAAACGAGAAGCAGCATCAATTAAACCCCGAGCAGGCATCTTACCATTCTCCATGAGAAATGGAAGCATCCTCTTGTAGCTGAACGAGCTTGGATGATGAACAAACCTCGACATTGTGCATCGGGCAATCAACTGAAACATATAAGAACATATATTCTCCATTAATTTCATAAAGGAAACTGGAGCAATTTGAAAATATGATCATGGTAATGCCTTTTTCCACAGCAGACAAGGAACGAATCACAATGTTTTCAACTTTTCGTCATCCCCTAAGGTTTCGATCCTCCTATACAGTTCGCAAGCTTATAATGATAACGAAACTAGCTGAGTAAAAGAAGCATATTGTTCGTACACAGCCAGCACAAAACCACGCGCAAAACCATATCCTGCTGCCAAAAACAGACAGTACAAAATATGGGCACGAAGATGATCCAACATCATACTCACCGGCTTGTTGGTTAGGTCAGTCTTGATCTCTCCCGTGGCATTGCTGCAGGCATCCTTCAGATCGGTGTCTCCTCCAGTGTTCACCACCACCGACTCCACGGAATCCATGGCTTCAGGTTCGCAGCCCATAGATTCACCAGCCAACCGAGAATCGGATCCGCCGAGCCCATCCTTTGAGTGCGCAGCCGTGTCCTGCGGGAGCACCTCCTTGCCGATTGAACTATCTGATGAACCACCAAGACACGGGCGTGCAGGGAGACAGCGTAAGCACATGGATGATGCGAGCCGGACCAAACGAACGAATCTATCTATGGGGAGAGTCAGAGAGGATGTTACCGTTCTTCGTCATGTCGTTCAGGAAAGGCAGAAGGCGCCGGTACCCAAACGAGCGCAGGTCGCGGACGAGCCTGGACCGCGGAGGCACCTGATCCAGCGGGGAACCAAGCCAGATATCAGATTCTGAAATCAGAAAAAGGCAATGCGAGAAGGCACGAGACAGATCGAGAAACGAGCGCCCGACTTACCAACTTCCGGTCAAGGTCCCCGGCCGCCGACACCGCCAACACGGCCTCCGGAGGCGTGCTCTCGAGAGATCCGGGCTTCACGGGTGCGACGCACTCGGGGGAGGCGTCGAGGGAGCCGGCGGCGGGCGGGACGACGCGGCGGAGGCGGAGGTCCTTGACGGAGACGCCGTCGAGGCCGCTGTGGAGGAGCAGCTCCGCGTGGCGGCGGGACGTGACGCCGCCCAGGCGCGCGGGCGCGGCGGCAGGGGTTGGATGGCCCTGCATGTTGGCTGCGGCGTGAGGCTCGCTAGGGGCGCCCGCGTCTGAATGGGGTTGTGAGACGGGCGGAGAGTAGGGAAGGGGAGAAGAAGCGGCGGGTTTTGGCGCCAAAAACTCGAACCCTTTGGCGCCAAAGCAGTACTTGGGGCGGGAGAATGGCGCCAAAGCAAGCTGTGTGCTGAGCACAGTGGGCCCAGGGTGGAAGGTGGGGCCGGAGGAGGGATCCTAAATTATTGTCCTAATATAATTGGCGCTCATCTAGCGTAGCCTTCGCCTCGTTTTTTTTTATTTATGATAAAATTATCTTCTATTTTCTTGGACATGATAGGTATTTAGTATTTTTATTTAAATCCTATCCTTATTTTAAAAGTATACAGATAAATACCTGCCAATATGGTTCGTTGTTCTTTCTTGCATCAGCACTTATTCATTCTAAAGACTTAATTCAGTACGTTGTGAAAATATAATATTGATAAATCGTGGGACCTAATTCAACATTAAAAAACATAACATGCGTACTATTTGTGATTGTTTGAATTGTTTATTTATACAATCATCATAACAATATATACAGAATGTTAGATACAATAGCTATTGAAAACGAGACCTGGAATGAGGGAAATTTAAGAAAATGTTACAAAAATTGAGTAAAGTGCACGAGCGGTCCTTAAACTTGCGTTGTTGTGTTATCCCGGTCTCTAAACTCTCAAATCAATTATCTAGGTCCTCAAACTTGTTTATCTGGGTCATCTCAGCCCCTAAACTTGCAAATCACCCGTTTAAGTCCCCAAACTTGTTCAGTTATGTCATCTCGGTTGTTGACGATGGATAACGTCAACTTTTATTAGAACTTTAGACATGAAAGGACACATGAATACACACTACTCTAGTGTTTTAACTAATAGTTTCCACGAGTTTTGCATGTTCTGTATTTTCCAGGGGCTATTCCAGAAAAGCATAAAAGAAGGGGTAAAGAGCATAAAAGACACGAAACTTGACTGCGAAGAAAACATCATCACGAGAACACTAGAAGCATTTGAAACACACCCAAGCAACCGGGGCCCGGGACCCCACAAAGTGGGGCCGGCCGGCCCCAGGGTGGGGCCGGTCGGCGCCCCCCACTAGGGTTTCGGCCCACCTTCTGGAGTCTTCTTCCTCCGCCTTTGTGGAGTCATCTCGTCCCTTGTTTCAAGTCGATTTGATTTTACGACACACGTTCATCCTACCGGGCTATAAATAAAGGGGCAGACCCCCTCCCTAAAGCATCAAGTCATTTGAAGATCAAGCCATGCAGAGCCTCTCTAGTTCATAGTTTTAGCCTAATTAGATTAGAAGTAGAGAAGTTCTAGTTTTTCAGCGGGATCCGGAGCCCCTGCCGTCTGTCTGGAGTGCGGTGTTTGGTATAGTTCTAGTTCTTTTCTCTTATTGCATTCAACATTATAATTTGAGAAACATTGCTCTTAATCTTATATATGTTCTTAATTGCAATAGTCATTATTTACTTTGATTATATGTCTAGCATAGTTAGTTTGATCCTATTGAATTTATGTAATTGCTCGTATAGAGTTCGTTCAGAGATATCGTGGATGAATGATTGGCGGTATGTAGACGTGGTGTTTAGATATCTTGCTCATCTGCGAGTGCACCCTGACGTGCCGGCTCGTGTGGTAGATCGCGTAGGTGACAGCTGCGTTGAGTTCCTCTGTAGTCCATCCCCCGTACATAGGACGAGCAGAGCGCGGTCGCGAAGGAGGTGACCCTTGTGTCTTAATATCCTCATTAGATGATGCTCCTTTACATTTAATCATGATTTAGGTAGAGTTAAACAATGATTACTAGATGTAATTGCACTAATCATAGTATTCATTGACGTACTTATAGAATTACTTTAGATATTAATTCATTTATCTATCCATTGGCTAGCTATTGTTATGACTAGATGAGCTCTGATATTTACCTATTTATGATGATGACTGATCATATTTATACTATATATTTTTATCATGTTACTTATCCCTGCTATGAGTAGGATTATAGTTATGGTTTATCTTTTACATTAGCAGTATAAGTTGTATATATAATTTAAGTCCTACTAGACCTTCCCAGTGGTATAAATATAAATCGACAACCTGGTATACTCTAAGTAAAATGCTACAATGATATAATTATCTGTCCGCTTGCAGAATTGTTCTTAGTTTATATTTATTTATATTTCTGCCTAGTTACATAGAATAATATATAAAACCTTTATTTATTCTTAGCATATATAATTAGGATTGACAATCCAGTTCATGCTAAAGAATGTTGGTAATAGATAAGTGGCTAATTGCTATTGATCAGTTAATTAAAATACCATACATCTTCTAATCTCGTCCCTAGTGTTAAAAGTTATAAAGTTATATTGGACGACGTTAGTAGATGTCAACATCGGTCCCTAAACTTATCAGTCTATGTTACGTGAGTCCAAACATGACAATCTAAAAAGTTGATATCAAAAAATAATTCATAACTGTTACATATGAACTTGAATGAATACAAATTTTATATCAAAACTGTAGCCCTACATGCGATCTATAACATTATAGTTTAATTTTTTTTGAATTAAAGCTGTTTAGGGTCCCAAAATAATTTGAAATTTTAAACTTACAGTAATATTTTGGGATACTAAACTACATCAAATAAAAATGTTTCCAACTACAAAGTTATAGATCACGCCGAGGACTATAATCTTGATATAAAGATTTTCTTCATTCGAGTTCATATAAAAAAGTTATGAATTATTTTTTATGTCAAGTTTTTAGATCGCCTTATTCGGCCCAGTTGACACCACCAAACAAGTTTAGGGACTGGGATAAAGCTTGAGGACATGATTTGCAAGTTTAGGGATCAGACGACACAACTGAACAAGTTTAGGGACCAGGATGACTCATAGGAACGAGTATAAAGATCTAATAAGTTGGTTTGAGAGTTTAGACCCTGTTTAGATACAAAGTATTTTTGGAGTATTAGAAAAATACCATGGTTTTGAGAAATACTTTGGTTTTAAAATGCAATAAAATGTTTGGGTGCAACAATTTTATGGTTTTGAATACCATGGTATTGCTAAAACTGAAGTCTTTTTAGAGTTTAAAAACTCCACTCTAAACCTCTTTTTTCTAAACCACGGTCTACAGTTTCTTAATACTACAATATCCAAACAAGGCTTTAGGGATCGGAATTACACAACAGCGTAAGTTTAAGAACCACCAAGGCACTTTACTAAAAAAAAATCCAGTCCGGCAAACAATCCATCACCACAATGCAATTCTCCCAACCTTTAATTACCCCAAAACCAAAACCAGGTGCGCTTCCCATGGCATGTAGTCATTGTAGAAGCTGTGTGGTTTATATTGGTAATGAAATATTCGCCTGCCTGCATGCGTGTGCCTCAGCGAGCTCGGCATCCCACTCACTGCGAGCTAGGCTTCCACCAGGTAATTGATCGCCTTGCTTTGGGGCATGTTTGGATGGAAGTCCAGAGAAGGTGCCTCTCCGCTTCTGCAGGGTAATCGATCACTAACCACCGCATCATCAGCTCGATTCGATCGTCTGTCTCTCCCATCTCCGCTTCTGTAGGAATTGAGCGTTCCAAGCATGTTTCCAGGCACCACGCGCCGGCGTTGCTGCGAGACAGAGAAGGATGGGCCGGGCACGGCTCTGGAGGTGCGGATACGCGGCAGAGAGCTCGGCGTCGCCACGCCGTAGATCCGCCCATTTTGTCGCACAGTACCGAGATCGAGCTACGTAAGTACTCTCTCCCCGTTGCATTGATCATACAATTATAAGAAACGTGCTGGTCAAACTGTATTAACTTCGACCAACTTTATAGTAAAAAATAGAGTAAAATGCGTTGTAGGTTCTTAAACTTTTACCCACTTCTCATCTTGGTTCATGAACTTTTTTTTCGCTCATTTGGGTCCATAAACTTTTCTCCACTTCTCATCTAGGCCCAGATACTTTTTCTTCGCTCATCTGGGTCTATAAACTTTTTTCCACTTCTCATCTAGGTCCACAGCAGACCACATAGGACTCTGTTGTCTACGTGGCCGCTGATGTGACACCACGTGTTCTTTTTTTTAATTTCATGAATTGGCTGAAACCTTGAAAAATTATATAAAATCACAGAAAAATCGTAAAAAGGAAAATCTAGTTTTGTTAGACTTAACATGAATAGTCTATGCAATAGATATATAATATGATATGCTTTAATTTAAAGTTTTTGATGTAGCTGTAGATCTATGTAAATTTATGTGCTCCTGTATTTAATTCATAACTGCAGCTCCTGTGCTCCTGAGCTTTAAATTTATCTTTACATCACATGCTTTGTTGCAATTAAAACTTGTTTTTATTGTAGTAATTAATTTACTAATTTTAGGTATATAATATTTTTATACTAGCCATGTTTTGTTATCATCCATCACCATAAAAATCTCAACTTCAAATTAAATGTTTGGTACACCAACTATTTATTATGAATTAAACATAGAAACACATAGATGTACAACTATAATAAAATTTTTAAAATAAAACGTGTCACATTTTAGTGCCACATCAACGGCCACGTAGGAAGCAGAGTCCTATGTGGCCTGCTATGGACTAGGTGAGAAGTGGGAAAAAGTTCATGGATCTAGATGAGCGAAGAAAAAGTACCTGAACTTAGATGAGAAATGGGAAAAAGTTCATAGATCCAGATGAGCGAAAAAAGAGTCCTTAGACCTAAATGAGAAGTTGGCAAAAATTTAAGGACTTACAGCGCATTTTACTCAAATAGAGAATTTTGTAACCGATCTAACGGTACTTATTTTGTCTCATAAGAGTTAGTATTTTTTCATAGAACTCTAGTCAAAATTTGCAAATATTGACTTCTTGAGATGTGAGAATTACATATTCATTAGGATGGAGGGAGTAAGAAAGGCGTCATGCATGGAATTAGCAGCAAACGCGTCCACGGAAATACTCCATCCTTTCCAAATTACAAGGCGTGACGTTTGATTGATCACTCTATTGTCCACAAAATTTGTACAAATATAGTCAAATTTAAATCATTTTTTAAATATTTATTAATAACACAAAAAAATAATACTATGTATAATTTTTTTTAATAAGACACAGTCAAACTTGCTTTTTATAGTTTAGAATAGAGATTTTTTTAGAAATTCGGAGGGGGTATAAATTCTCTATTTGACCTGCGTTCTATGTACAAATTTTGACAAAAGTTCGACTATCTGACCTGGTATAAATTTTGTTTTTTTAACAAATACTCTCTCCGTACTAAAAAAGAGTGTCGTTTTAGGATTTTAAAACAAGTTATGTGACCATCCGTTTTATTAAAAAAGTTTTAATAAATATAGAAACACTTTAATCATAATTTATTTATTTTATAATTTGCATAAAAATTTTAAATAGAACAAGCGATCAAACACGATTTCACAAAGTTAAAAAACAACATCCTTTTTGGGATGGGTAGTCAATATTTTTTTATTGCAAAGAAAGGTTAAGCAGATCTAGTTACAGGAAGTTCAAGAACAAAAAAAAAGATCAACTGCAGGTCAAAGACAAGTCTACTGATCGGAGCTATAGATCAAAAGCTTGAGTTAATTTTAGGTTGACTCTATTCGTCAGCAGTTTTAACTCCTTTAAAAAAATTGCCGGAGCGACTGCTAAATCCGGCTGATGTCCAGGTCGCATAAGACACAGCTGTAGGATGGCAGTATCATGTAACGGAGGAAATATTCGCTAGTAAGCGCCTAAGTAGGCAACAAAGCGTATGCCAAGGACACTTAGCCTTCGACCAGACTAGCAAAATTTTCGTGATCCAATCATCCAACCTCTATGCTGTTTTCTGAGAGGGCTGTCTGGTAACTACAAACAATCCTTCACAGGCTCATACCAAGGTCACTTGTGCATATAACACGCAGATTGCGTTTACCTCGCATCATCCGTGAGATCAGCCACGGACTCTGGCACATCAAGAGCATCGATTGCTTGGTAGAGAAGGATCAACTTCTACCCCGTCTTTTTGCATCGCAACGCCATCAATTGCTTGGTAGTGAGGGATCAACTTCCACACCATCTTTTTGCATCGCAACAATGTTGCCTTCCTCATCACTGTGGTCTTCTTCTTTGCTCTTGTCAAGGCCCTTCTTGCTGAACATGCTCTTTAGGTTATGAGCGGTTTTCCCAGCATGTTTCACCATGTGCACCGCCTTCTTCCTCAGGTGCCTTTTAGTTGGGCTGTCCAGCTCCTCTCTCTCAGGGCTTTGCTGCTGGTCATCTGGCCTTGACCCCGATCTGTTGGCCCCAGGATCTTGATCGACAACATATGTTACTGAAACCCTGCTTTCCCCTACCGGTCGAATGTTTGGGTGAGGCGTTACACATGGGGAAGCTTCGTCATCATTCTCTTTCCTTGGAGTCCGCTGGAGCACTGCTCCAGCTAGCTTGCCCAAACCCTTCTTCACCATGTGGAGGTGGCGGTGGCGGTGTGATTTACTGCCCGTGGGTTCTTCATTGCTGGAGTCACTTCTATGAGATTCTGACACTGATGACCTTGGGCTATCACTACTAGCACTATTCTCCTGGTGAATTTTGGTATCCTGGGTCCGGGGACGGCCTTTCCGAGGTTCCCATGTACTGGTGACATCACTGCCAGGGCGATGCACCCAAACATCAGGCTTTTCTGATCCTTCTATGTCAACTGGCTCAAATTCGTCAGACATCTCCCGAAATTCATCAGAAGATTGACTTTCATGGTTGGTTCTCGAGGAGAAACCTGACCTCGGTGTGCTAGCTTTGTCCACCTTATGTATTCCACATTGTTCCTCTTCATCATTAGGAATCTGCAACCACAATGAACACAGAACACAAGTTGTCAGTCTGAACTTGACTTTCAGTTCTAGATTGTATGGAAACACATATGGTGGGTCATGGGCTAAAGGGAAATATATCCTAGACTCCCAGTCAGCGTCCAGTGAATAATAAAAGATCTTAGATATCCAATTATTCCCGAGTTACGGAAAGTCAGTCTGATTACCAGGACGAAGTAAAACCTGATCTCACCTTTTCATTTTCTTCTTCAAGTACAGTTACAGCAATGTGAATCTTCCCTATCTTTATGTTCTTCAGTGCAATCCATATATCATGCCTTTTTCCACCTCTTAATTTATTGATGCTTATCGAACAATCACTGCACACATGACAAGAAAGATATGTTTCACTTCTATGTTTGTGATAGTTAATCAGAAAGATAAGAGTTTCCCGACGTGTACTTAAAACATCTGTGACCTTTGTATGTACAAAATGCAATTAGGCATAAAGCAACGGTATGGTACCCACTATTATGAATTTATGATTGAAACTGAGAAACAGCTAATGGAGACCAACCCAAGAGTGTCATCAAAAAGGGGATCCTTATCTCGGACTTGAAGACAAAGAAGATTGGGTGCTTCCCATGAAGTTATTGGTATTTTAAACTCCTCGAGCCATTTTGGATTAAGAGTTTTCTTATGGATCTTTGTGTGAAAACGGTAGGGTCCAAAATGTCCTTTCACATATGGATCAGCTAGTCCTGCACATAGATCCAACAATAGGCATTTTTCTTAAAGTTATCTAAATACAAGTCTGGAATCTTCCACGTAAATTCACTCACATTCCTTATTCTTAACATTTTATAAATACTCCACATACCATTTGGATCAGATGGCTTCATATCAGCACCTTCCAGGATCTCCACTCGAGCATATGAAATAGGTGGCTTCTCATCAACACTAAACCAGTTCTCTGATATACATGGACGTCAAGTTAGAACAATTTCAGACATTTTGCATAGGAATAACTATTAGTGCAAAAGGAAAAAAAAAAACAGTATCCTAGTAACAGGAAAGCATGGAAACTACACGAATAAGGCTATAGTGATGGCAAAAATAATTTCAATAGAACAAACTGGCCAATTAGCCTTGGAAGTACTCCATCTGTTTTTATTTAGTTGTCATGCTTTTTTGGCTCCAAAATGAAGGAGCAGCATAGCTGATATACCTGCAACAAACTTACTTTCCCCTGTACAGCTGCATGCCTGCACGCATCCATGCAGGCATGGGCTGCAAATCACTGCATGCGCATAAAAGGAGTAATTTGGGGTAGACTGGTACATTTGGGCTTTGGAAACTGAGTGGGCCTAGTAAATTTGAACAGCCAACAGAAACTAATACACCTACTCAACTTTTCTATTTCAAAAAGTCTCTTCGAAGAGGGCAGGAAGTTCCTGCAATTCACCTAAGAATAAGTGTGTTAGCCCGATGTACAGAGGAAACCAGTGTTTTAAAGGCGGCCACACGTCCAGGTGAGTGCTTGGTACGCCTGGACGCTAGGCGACAAGGCGCCACTATTTATCAAAGCGAGCTGGGTATGCCTGGACGCCTAGGCGACGCCTTTAAAACACTGGAGGAAACAGGGCCAACCTCACCAGCCAGAGAAATTGGACGCCATTGGTGAAGGCGCAACAGCAATCAAGTTCAAATGAAGACTTTGCTGTGGTGACAGACTCCTATGGTGAAGGCGCAACACCAATCAAGTTCAAATGAAGACTTTGCTATGGTGATGGACTCCCACCTATGAATGCAATGGAATCACTCTATTGGAGAATCAGGGAGCAAAGTAGAAGAATCAGGGAGCGGAGCTCTACCAAACGGGGCCTATGTTTCTGGAATGGCCAGTATAGTAGCACACACTAATTGTGTGCCGTAAACCTCCAGGAAAAGCCAGAAAGAACAATGGCAAAGAAGCACCAGCATGGCACTATCCGTTTTGTTGCTGGCTCAAATATGGGGTATGGGCGGCCACGGGGTCCATGGATGGGCGGCGGCGAGAAGTCCCGCAGAAGAGGTGCGTGGCTGGGCTAGAGAACAATTTGATTCTCCCAGGATGAAATGTGCAAGGGCAGGGACATCATGGAATTTTCAGGAGCCAAAAGATTAGAAAAAAATTAAGAAATTTAAATAAAGTATTATGGCATACTAATCAATGTGTCAATGATATAAGTACCAATTCTGTGCAGCCAATATTTAGAGTACTAAATATGCGAAGCCCAAGTTTGGAGTACCAATAATCCAATGTCTCAGACATGAACACCGCAAAGCCACAAGGGAGGGTCCTGCCAACCACAAGCAGCCATGGCCACTGCCGTGCACCCGCCGATGAGCCACCCAACACCGTCTCGCACAAGCACATCATCGCTGCAGATGAGCCTGAGCAGCCCCCACCACCCTGGCCCAGGGTGGTGGGGGCTGCTCAGGCTCATCCCCTGGGGGCAGCAGCTCTCCACCATGCTTGGGGCCTCCTATGTGAGCTTGGCTAGATCAAACGGAGGAACTAATCTAGGCTACAGGGACACCGGATCCACCTGCCCCAATCTCGGGAGGCCCCCAGCAGAATGTAGTCACTAGGCAAAATGCAAGGAAGCCAAGGGTTTAGGATGGGTGGAACAGGCCGTGCAAACAAGCAGTGCCCCGCCACCACCTTCATTGCAGCTGCACAGCCTCCGGCGGCAAGGACGAGCAGAAGAGGGGGGAGGCGCGGGGACCGCAGCGCTAACTCCGCCAGAGTTGCCTGTGAGGGGCAGCACAAAGGGCAGGAACCTTCTATGATCTGTTTCTATCCCCATATGCCTACTCACTTGAAATGGAGGGAGCAACTACCTAGTAAACCAAATTGCAGTAGAAGAAGAAGTTTACAGCAATTACCTTCTGCTTCAGAGGCAAACTTCTCCAGATCAATAACTAGCATGTTGGGCTGCAAAACAATCAATTCTAAAAGTTATTTAGCTATTTTGTATATGATCCTTAAAAAAACACAATCCAACAAAATGCCTCAGTGAATGCCCAAGCCATGTCAAAAAGCACATCCATTGCAGGCGAGCATAATGTTTGAGGCTAAATAGTGACATATTCAAAATACACAGAACGTCTCTCTCTTGCCTTTGCTTGTTCAACAATGGACAAACAAATGCAGGTAAAAGTATGATCAATTTAAAACTATAGTCTAATGCAGCAACTCAGAACCTTCAGAATGAAGGCCAAGCTTTTTTTTAATTAAGAATTCATGGTGTGGAAATATAACCTCCACAAGTGTCTGTCCGAAGGCAACATCCAGCATCCTGTCCTGAAAATTTTGAAAAACAAGGAAACTGAGTACCTAAGAGAACTGTAATGACATTAAAATGTAATTAGATATTTTTTGAAAGATGGAAACAATAAACTTAACTAGATAGACTTACAAGCCATCCAGAAATTCCTGGGAGTTCAGTTACATCAAGCCCATGACCAAACAACGGTTTCACTGTCATTTGGAAGTATGGAGGCTCAACAAAGCATACTCTTACACGGCCAATAAATGGCCACTGCCGCAGAAATCTCACCCCTACCAGAACCTGCACACAAGCCCTGGAGAGGCTTAGTAAACACAACGCATATGTTTTGCATGTGATCCTATCAAGATCATCTAGAGAACTAACATGGAAGTCACCGACAACTGTTTGTAGTTATTGTAGAATATTTGCCTTTCTTCATATGACTCATTTTCTTGTCTACACACCATTTTGTTTTTGAAAAGCAATCTTCTGCTCTGATTCATGTCAGTGCTCAGTTCCAATGCACACTTACTAGTATGTGTAACACTAAGAACTCTGTGGTGACTGAAAATAAAACTAGTCCAACAAACCACTTGTACTAAGATTAAAGAAATTATGCAACCTTTCCTTCAACATGCATCCCAGTTATATGCATGTTTGCTGTAATGCCAAATCCTAATCTCTTCCTTAGTTGCACAGCCATCCTTGCATCCATGTCATCAGCTGAAAGAAAATTCATCCCTATCTCTAGAACCTGCCATGTAGACGGTAGTCGTTTCACAGTCTACAAAATGAATATCTGAGAGGAAAAAAATATATGAGATTCACATTACACACCAAGTGGTCATCATCAGTTGATTGGTGAACAACCCTAATATCCGTAAACATCGGTGGGTTTCTACCCAAGTAAAGGCTTTGGATTACTGCTTTCCTCTGCAAATGAAATGTAAATAGATATTTGATCAGGTATATAACAGAATATACCATAGCTTCGTAAGCATACAAATTGGCTGCAGGTTACATTCATTTTTGCTTCTGAGTTTTACAACTTTGAAGAGAACTAATCGAAATTAATGCACAAATAGGAATACAGTAAAATAAATCTTATGCATAGTAGCAGCTATTAAGAAACTCAATACTTACTGCTGTCCAAGGTTTGAACTTTTCTAGGAACCACGGGAATATGGGCAAAAGGAACTGCTGGGATGCGACCCTCTCCATGCAAACTGGCCAAATCTTTTCCACAGCATAATTAAGCCACCTGACAGTCTCTGCATCAGAGAGAAGCTGGTCCAGAAAAAATTAATGAAATGTAAGAAGTAAACCAGACTTTTGGATCTGATAAGAAAGCTGAACTAGAACACTAAATCAAGAAACTATAGTACCTTTCTCTGATTCGCACATTTCCTTTCCTCATACTGTATCCGCCTCCACAACCTCATTGTGTACCGTTGGTTCACCTAAAAATCATTGTTACTGTGATGAGATAATTGAAAAACTGTATTGACTCAAACCTTCGATGCTGAACATTGTTTCTGCTTTGTATTATCATGCTCCTTGCCCTTTAAGGGGAATCTCTTTCAATGCAATTTGTGGTCCACCGTAAGATGGCCATGGAACTTGTGGTTATTATAATTCCTTCGAAGAGGATATTATTTAATTTATTATATTGACAAAGTTGCATAGATACACAGATGGGTAGCAAACTAGCAAGCAAAAACAGAATCTGACATACAGCATGTGAAAAATCGAGCTCTGATAGAGAAAA
Organism: Eremochloa ophiuroides; assembly: GCA_038502445.1. Lineage (NCBI taxonomy): Eukaryota > Viridiplantae > Streptophyta > Magnoliopsida > Poales > Poaceae > Eremochloa > Eremochloa ophiuroides. The sequence goes on from JAHLJS010000006.1 coordinate 16,889,109, forward strand.
AAAACTAACTCGATGACAGAAGAGAGATTAGTTCAAGTGTCATTGGTAGTTTGGTCAACTTTCTGTAATCTATAGGGCACTGAGTATCAGAACATTCAATTTGAATTTCCAAGGGGAGGACCTTCTGCCACTGTAACCAAGTCATAGGAGCAACACATTTTTTTTAAAAAAAATAATAATAACAAAAATTTTGGCCAGACTCAACATCGGCCATGATAATTCTCAAAAAAAAAAAAGAAAAAGAAAACACCAGCCATGATATCGTCCCTAAAAAAAAAATGAATGATTGACTTCAACTGCTCCATAATTAAACAACTGCTCCACGATGCTATATCTAGTTTGCACGGGGAGTAAAACACTCCTGTTTTATGGGGGTGTTTAAATCCAGGGTGCAAAGTTTTTACGTGTCACATCTGATGTTCCATGGATGTCGAAAGGGTTTTTCGGAACTCGCTTGTAAACCGCGAGAGAAATTTATTAAGCCTAATTATTCTGTCGTTAGCAAATATTTACCATAGCACAACATTGTCAAATCATGAACTAATTAGACTTTTTGTTTTCTTTTTTTTTTCCTCGAACACGCAAGAGAACTGTGCATCAACATGATGGACTAATTAGACTTAAAAGATTTGTCTCGTAATTTACATACAATCTATGTAATTAGTTATTTTTTTCGTCTATAATACTCTATGTATATGTCGATGGGTGTAAAGTTTTTGTGGTGGGAACTAAACATGGCCTATGTCTCTTAATATAATGTACACCTCCAAGCAAAAACACCTAGACAATTCTTTTACCTAGGTGCATAGCCAGTACATGGTATAATAGACTGCAAAAGGAAAACTGTCTTCGGAACTAAGCGGTTGTTTTTTCTTTTCTTTTTTGAAACTAGAAGTAAGTGATTGTTCTACAGGAACGTGTTTCCATCAAGAACTATCAGTAGGAACAAACACGGACAAGAAAAAAGAACACCTTACGTTGTACTCCTATTTTGTTACATTTGCCGACCTAAGCAAAAGTGCAGACTCCAATATTGACTGGAATTCTGGAAGTCCACCCACTCTCCTTACTTTGTATTCCGCTTATTTTGAACACCACTTTTCTTATAATTATATAATGAGGTAGGAAACTTTGAAAGACACTGGTTATACAAAGTTTTGATGTTGAATACAGTAGTCCATGTACTGAATAATTTAATTGATGGCAAGTCCCCCTCCCTGACAATACCCTATTTGCAGCTTATAGGCAACTTATGGCCAAAAAAACTGAAAACAGAAGCTAAAACAATATGCTTTTTGCAGATTTTTCTGGGCATGCTTCTCCCAAGAGCCTTAATTTGTACTAAAACTTGGGGAATTTTTGGATGGGTTAGGGCCAGTTACTGGTTTGGTTAAAAATTTAGGCCAAATTAGCTGGGGTTGGTTAGCTGATTGGCTAAAGTTGGGAGGGTTGGCAAAAAAGATTAGCCGCCCACCTATTAACCGTGTATACTTTGTTCTAACTTTCGAAATTCTTTCTACACGATTGGATGGATGTAAAAGACAAGAGGATCATAAAAAGCATGTATAATCCTTGAATCGACCAAACTTATGAACATGAATATCTCCAGCATCTTAGGTATGATAACGATTTGCTTCCATCAACGCTATGACAAGGCCCGTTTTGGTGAGACATGACGTTCTCATGCGTGAATGAGTTGATTGATTGATCAGGAACCAAAGACAGCGTGTTCGTGAATTTAACTCTAACCATACTACTACTCATGACAATGCAGCTGAGTTGAAAAACAAGGAAGGGAATATATGGATGCCCACAAAAAGATGAAGACGAGCAGTATACAAATCGAGCACCCAACCAAATGCAGCAGCGAAGAAACAGGAGCAGAGTTTGAAGTCATCAACGCGGGCGGCGGGGCGAAGCAATCGATTGGAGGCAAGAGGGGGAGAGAGAGAGAGAGAGAGAGACTCGGGCGGGCGTGCGGGCGTGGATGGAGCATGCTGCGCACTCACCACAAATATGTAGAGGAGCGCGACGAGGTAGAGCGCCGGGTGCGCCCAGCCGGCTGCCGCGGCGGCCCAGAGCGCCGCCAGCACGAGCGCCGCGTGGTGCACCACCGTCACCTCCGTGATATCCATCGCCGTGAGTGAGCGAGCGACGGTCTGTCTACTCGATGCGACGATGCCCGTGTCGAGGAAGGAGAGCTGAGCTGAATCGGCAGAGGGAGGGACGGAAGCGGCGGCCGGTCAGCGGAAACGCGAGCCGCAGTATGTAGAACAGCCGACGCGGAAGCTGATGTGGGCCCGCGGCGGGTGTCCGGCGCTGGCACTGCCCCCCTCGCGCTCTCTGCCTCGCTCACCGAGCAGCGGATGTGGGGATCATCATCATCACCACCGCACGCTCCGCTGGTTTGTTCGGTGGGCGGCGGTCAGAGGATGGGGAAATACTACTACCCCGTAGAGCCCGCGGGGGGAACGTGGCGGCCGGCGGGCTCGTCACGAGGCCACGCCGCGCGGGCGCGTGGCGCGGGGCGGGGCACCTGGAGGGCTGGGGTGCTGGTGACGAGGACACGGCTATGACTTGTTTGCTATCCTCTCTTTCGCGGCGTCAGCGAGCCATCGATGGGTACTTTCTTTTATGGTCAGACGACGCGAGCGGCGGGTGGCGTCCGTTTCGCCATTGGCTGACGCCCGCCCGCCGGCGCGGACCGCGTGCCGGGGCAGACGAGGGCGGGTCGAAGTAAGCTCACAGGAATGGTGGGCTGGTTCAGAAAGTCTCGAACTGACCGAGTGGGTTTTGGACCTGGATTTGGTCGATATGGAATTGGATTTTTCTTCGGTCGTCCTCTCAAGGCAGTGCACCTTTATTCGAGGTTATTACTTCCTTCGTTCTAGAATATAAAATTAGCTTCTATGTTTTTTTTCCAAAATTATATTTAAAGTATCAGTACCAATATAATAACACTAAAAATGGTATTATGAAATTTTAGTTTGTGATGTACTCCCTCCGTCCCACTTTATCGGTGGTTTTAAGCCTGTTCCCAGATATATCGTCGATTGAATGCACCTGCTGTGCTTTTGTGGTCCAGATACGCTGCATGGGCTGTGAATGTGAACAGAAAAAAGAGTGCTAGAACGACGTTTAATGCGGGACAGAGGGAGCATATAAAGATATATTATTTTAATATTATAGATATTCAGTTTTCTTTTAATATTATAGATATTCGGTTTTTGAGAACTCGGTAAGCAACCACAATAAAGACACAGAGATTTATACTGTCCCATAAAACAAGTAGAAGCCTTAGAGCCTTAAACGTTCCTACCCATTTTAAAATGAAATGGTTTTACCCTTAAGGCATTCACAGACTCTAACTTAGAATCTAAGTGTATTTATTATCTTTCTATTTATATTGCTGATGTGGCAGTATTTTTATTGAAGGGAGAGGGAGGAAAACTAAGTCTTATTTAGACTCCTAAGTCTTCATTAGATTCGAGGTATAAATTCTATGAGTTTGCACTGTGAGTGCCCATATTGTTTTATTTTATTTTTGTAATTTTAACCCGTGATTTTCAAACGAAGGGACTATACCTCTATTCTGTGAAGTCCATATAACGGTGATAACTTTTGATAAAAGAACAACTTTGTCCATGCATTTTTACCTCTATTTTACATTGATATTTGTATTTTTACCTCTATTTTCATATCAACAGTTTAGCAATTTTGATATGAATTTCGACACCAATTCAATTAAAAAATCACATTAACGGTTTAGTGTTTTGTATGTAGCTAAGATCAATTATGAATATAATTTTGTATATCATTTTGTTGCTATTTAATAGAAAACGGATCACATAAATAAGATGAACACCGAGCTCTAAATAGCGCTAGCACATCAAGCAATTTTTAGCATCTCAATAGCCAATCTCAACTTCAACGTACTAAGAAGAGATGTTTTTTTTTCAGAAATGATGGATAGGCCAAGTTGGTGCAAACTGAACCATATACTTGTACCAAAACTAGGCCACTCTAAGAAACATACAAAAATTAACAATAGCTTGCTAAAATTAGAAGGCCAATTTTCATGTCAACAATATCACAAGCAGCAATTTTCATGTCAACAATAGGGGTTTCCAGACAACCAAATTGGGTATATATATTACATTCCTGTTACTAATTAGTAGACAACCATTGCATTCAGATTTCAGAGAGATTCATTCCAATGCACGGCCCAGAGCAGCATTTCATCAACAATAGGAGCAGTAAAAACACCTATTAGGAGCAGTTGGTGCCTTTATCAGGTTCGCTCATCAGAATGACAACAGACGGAATCAAGTACATTTCTCTGAAGAGATTTACTCGATTGCAGTTGCCTGATGGTTTGCAGGCGATATCCTCCCCCGTCCGATGCGCTGGAGGTGACGATCCATGGCTGCCCGGTCCGTAGCAACCAAAGATGGAGAAGAAGCAGCAGCGGCGGCGGCGACTCCCCTAGCTCAACTCCGGTGGGCCTAAAAGGAAGGGCCCCGGGGAGGCAGGCCGGCTAGGCGGTGGGGAGAAGGGCGGGTGGCCTTAGGGTCCTAGCAGCGGGGGAGGCGGCCGGGCCAGGGAGGGGGCAGGGAGATTCATGGCCGGCGTCGTCGGAGAAGGAGGGGCCGAGGGAAGGGGCCGCTACTGCAGAAAAAGGGTGTTGGGGGAGGGCGGCCGGCACGAGCGCCCTAGGGTTCGCCGGAGCTCCGGCAAACCCTAGGGCACCGTGGCGGGGGCGAGCTGAGGACGAGGAGGGAGCGTCGGCGGAGGTGGGGCACGAGGATGATGAGGGAGCGTCGGCAGAGGAAACATCGGTGGAGGTGGAGCGTCGTGAGGTTGACGATTGCTGACGGATAACATCCCCGTCAAGCACCCGACAAGACACGCACTTCTCTGAAACAAGCATGCATTTTCAGCAATTTAACATTGCCACCGAGAAGTGTCTGCCAATGAAAGCAACAACAGAAACTGATGACTAAAAAAAAAGTACTGTGTACGAAGCCACCAAAGATAAGGGGAAATCTGACTATGAATACTGCAGCAATGAGCTAAGAACATTCCCAGCTCTGACTACGTACTCACTTCTGCTTCTACAACTCAACTCCAATTTTCACCCCCACTGCCAGTTTCTCACATCGCCCACCAGGGATGGTGCAGGAAGCTACCGCCCAACAGGGATGAGGAGAATCGGACTCCTTACCGGCGTGCGTTGCATACTCAGTTGCTGTCGAATGGGAATGATCGACGCCGCTAGGTGCAGTCACGGAGGATTCCGCAGCCACGGCCACCGCGCCATTGCCACCACCCTGGACGTTGGGACCCACCATCAGCAAGCTTGGTAGTTGGGATGGATTTTGGCGCCATGGATCTGCCACCCCGCGCCCGCACGCCCGTGTGTCGCCGAGATCTCACGCGGGGGGAGGGGGGGGGGGGGTCGCCCGAGCGGCCGAGCGCACTCTGTGGACCGCCGGAGCGCCGCTGTCCGCCGCCGCCACCTCCAGCGGGCCGCTGTACGGCCGCTCGCGAGCCCTGTGCCCGCCGCCGGAACAGTCTGGGTAAGGGTACTTTTGTCATTTCGGTGTAGTCCAATTTTGTCTTTTATTTTTTTTATTTGGTCCAGTGACATCTAACACTGTTAAGAAAAATAGCCTTGATTTGAAAATAGCGAGGACAAAATACAAAAGTAAAAAAAGGATAAAATCATCATTACATCACACATAACAGATAGAAACTCTAAATTCTCAAAGCCTTATGTCCAGTTGGTACTTATCTGAATTTATTTGCATTATGATCTCGTCTAATTGGCGAGATCACGATTACAAGATGGCTGTCTATGACAATTTCGATGATACAACCGTATTGCTGGCTATTTATATCTACAATCTACTTGCCCTGCAGGCTAAGTAGTCGTACCCTAGTCCAAGTCTTGACACGAGCTCTGTCTATATACGACTATGAATATATAAGGACTAGACCCTTCTCACCATTTTGTTTGCCGTATAAAACCGTGTTGACCATGAATTCGTTTAGGATGGGTCGTGTATGGTACCGATGAATGTTGTTATATATATATTCCCCAGGCCCTAAAAAGAAGGTATAGCCGAAGGCAGCGTTCCTAATTGCACACTCTATTGAAAGCTAGATATTAGTTTCAAAAAAAAAAAAAGCTAGATATCAGCTTTTGGCGTTTGGAAATACAAGTGCAGGAGAGAGAATACTATGGGTATCAGGGCCTTTCTTTATTGGTCTTGGTACCTATGTTGGATGCTAAAACATCTCTTTATTTAGGATAAAGGGAGTACTCCCTATGATAAGTGAGTAGAGAAGAGGTTTGAGTGATGAAATCCTCATTTAGATGCCGATGAAGTACACTTAGGTGCATATATTAGCGCATGTGAAAAGATGTGGATGTATATATAATATACAAAAATGGGGAAGTCTGGTATCTTAATCATGAGTCAAATCAAACAAAGTGCGTTGGAAAATTTATCAAGATAGTCCTGCATAAAGTGATATAAACATGCGCAGGGTTAAACTGTGATTTCACGTCATGTCTCTTGGATTAGAGGCTACGGGAGCCTATAGGAGGCTCTGTCTCACTTATGTTGATAATAGATTTGTTAACTTATTTTCTAAATATACAACCTTTTGATAAATGATTTATGATTGAGAATTGACATGACAAATGGCTAGGAATGTATTTCATTTGATTTATTATATGCTTGCTGACTACTTTATACGTGCTTTTCTTTTAGCCCTCCCCGTTCAGATGAAAAGAAACAACTTGTAGTGATATGAGATATCAAGCGCACGATCTATAGAAGTCATGGGGAAATACAAAATACACATATTTTTTTTTTGTATAACATGATAGAGTTCTTATTATGTTTGTTTTAGGTAATGTTTGTTAGCTACCTTTTCCATTAAATATAGCCAAATGTTGTAAGATCCTAACTATTGTTGTGTTGCAACACTCTGACTAGCAGGGCCGTTACTCAAGAAGGCATTGCTTTATCAGGTAATTAACCCAGACAAGGATGGCTAGCTCCTCAGGCAGAAGCGCCATCCACGTCGCCCAGATAAGTACCGCCGTTGGATTTCGCAGTGAGTGGTGGGGATTCACTGGGTCAGCTCCCGGATCACCTAGCTTCTAGCTTTTGCTTGAAGCTTTTGGCTTCGTCTCGTCACTGTACCACCTCTGCTTCTGTGAATGCATCGGCTTCTGCCCGATCGGTCGGCAACCACCATTACTCTTCGTCCTCCTTCCCACCAGTTCTGCCTGCTGCTTCCGTCTGTTTGCTGCAACTCCGCCGGCTTGCTCGATCTCTTCCCGTCGAATCTGCTACCTTCGCCCTTCCGCTACGTCCTTGCAGCTCCGTCGTCGCCGTCTTCTCCTCGGTCTTCCCCTATCCCTCTCCCGCATTTAGCCGCGTCCCTTCCACCTCCTCCCCCCCTCTCCCTTCTCTTCCGTGCTCCATCATTGTTGGCCACATTTGAGGGGGGGGGGGGGGGGGCAGTGGGGACGGCGTCGGCCAAGGAAGGTCGGCGTACGGCATTGGGTAAAGCGGGAGGGAGGGGGGGAGGGGGGGGAGGCGGTGTCAAGCAACGGAAGTCGGTGGAGTCGCCGTACCGGCCGCAGCACGCCATCTGCGGTGCTGTTGACGACAGAGGAGTGTCTGCGCCGTCGCTGCCGGAGATGAAAGGGGGCACCAGTTGGTTCAACGGACCTCCGGTAAAGCCTGGCTGGAAGAGAAGGCTACGGACAGGAACGTCGGCGCAAGCTGCCTTCGTCATCTCCGCGTCAAGGTATGATGTTATTGCTATTTTAGTATGGTCCAGATGCAGCCTACTGCGATGTACGCAGAATGGAGGCATCAATTTTTTTCCCTTGTGATATTCACGGCAGTGGTCAGTCCCTGTCTTAAGCATGTTCCGGATTCCGTATGCATGCTCACAGGCTCTTTCCGTCGCGCCATAGGCTGTTACCCGAGGAGGATTCGTTTTGGTGCTGTGTCTGCTACCCTTGCTTCCTTTCGGCACATCAGAGCTGCTGCTGCTGTTGCTTCAGCCTTATTAATCTGTTCCGCTATTTAGGTAACAGTGCTTCCTTCTCCTATATCGACTCTCGCTATGCAAATGCTGCTTAAAGCTTTATAGACTGATTTGCCTTTGATCTTCTTTGCCTTCTGAAAATACCTAGAGAAGACCAGCACCCTCCTTACAGCTAGAGAGGTCAGGGAAACGCCAGGGGAAGAGGACAGAGAGGGGAAAAAGGGAGGAAAGGGGAAAAAAAGGGTTTCCAAATTTTCCAAAAAAAAAACTGTGAAATCTTTATTAATTTTGGTTTCAAAGTAATTTCAAAAGTGTTTTGGTTTCAAAGTAATTTCAAAAGGGAGGTCAAATCCACCTATTACTAATTTGGGTAATAATGATCATATTTTTGGCCAATTCTTCGTACCTTACTGTTTTGAGAGATGTAGCTGTCCACTATGCTTTCACCTATGTATCGTGTATACACGAAATCTCACAGGATGGTAGCCATTTGTATGGTGTAGAAATCGAACTAGGACCACAGGTGATTCGGGGAAGCCCACAAACATTATTTTTCTGGGCTGATACTGCTATAGATTGTGCAATGGCATATGAAGCAGCATCGTTGCGTGCTCTTTGAAATTTGCAGGGAATATGTGGATTCATGGTTGTTGATTATAGTGCACGTACAGCAGAGTTATATAGATTACTAGCTCAGCGTCTTTTCCCACTTGCAAATAGAGGCACACAGCTTGCTAGATTAGTTCTTGCAGCTTCACAACACCAAAACATTCCTTTGTCTACTTTAGTAATATGTGCACAGCAGCTGATAGTTGAGATCGGTTCCATTACAGATGATTCCGTGTTGTCCTCGTCATAGAGCCGCCATGTTAGTTTCAAATATCAGATGAGGTGTTCCCTTTACAGGATAGACCTTTTTCATTCTTGCCATACAGTTACAGTGTTCGGTTACCTCTGTGCTACAGATTTATTCCCACACTGTAATTGCAGTTTCATAGTGAAATAAATGGCAAGTCATTGCACACCTGTTCTTGGCTTCTTTTATGTCTTATGGTTTTTAAAGATTGGTTTGATCCAACATTCTGCAAAATTACATTCACCCTTTTTATTAAAGTCTTATGTTTTTCTGCAACTAAATAGCACTACATTCCACTAAGTTTTTAACATGCTGCCCTAAGAATTTAGACCCAATTTTGGTTGCAAATCTATTCTGCTCTAAGAATCGGTCAGCCTTCCAAAATAGTCCCCAAAAAAGGGAAGAAGAACAAGGCGCCACACCTGTATGTGCGAGCTGCTTTTTAAAGAACTATTTCCATAATTGCTCCAAAGAAAATTTTTCATTCCTCTATATCAATGATAAGATGCACAGCTTCCCTAACTAATGGACTACGCATCTGACGCGGCCATCCAGCATCCATGTACGTAAAAGAACCTATGTTCTCTCTAGATCTTCGAGTATAAAAATCCTGTGACTGTAGTTATCTGCCTTCATACTTATGTACATGATGATATCTAACAATAAATATCTATATCTGCCAGCGGATGCTTCGGTGCATATAAACACCTCCGCTCCGGGCACATCTACAGGCCGCCGCGCAAGAGGACGTATGAAACCTCCAGCGTATGGGCCACTTTACATTTATAAATTATATTTTAGTCTTTTCGCTTATCCTGTCATTGGAAAAATCTCACTAGGAACCAGCACGTCATACACTATACAGAATTCTGATCCATCAGCTTCTAGACAAAAGAGAAGGAGATTATTACAACAACATCGTCTTGTGTGGGGAGGCACTTAAAAACACCTCATAACAAATGATGTTTCCCTGCTGCTACACAGGTGTCGGTGCTAGTTTTAGCTAGGCTAACACCGGCTAGTAAATCTATGTTTTGCGGTTGAGATTACAGGTGGCGTGCAAGAGGGAACACAGGGTTTATACTGGTTCAGGCCAAGAGGGCCCTACGTCCAGTGGAGGGGAGAGTCGTGTTGCCTTACACGGGGTGCTTGTATTAGGGGGTTACAAGCTAGGCGAGAGAGGGAAGTGCTCCCAAGTCTCTTGTGAGTGTCTAGTGTATACAGATTGCTTGTTGTTGTTCGTGGTGTGGAGTAGTCGTGAGCGTGCGTGTGCTTGTCTGTGATCGGCCTCTACCCTCCCTTTTATAGTTATAAGGGAAGGGCTAGAGTTACATGTATTGCCCTGTGTTACAGTGCTCGGCATGGTGGAGTTGGTGATGACTGGTGGCGATCGTCAGCCACGCCTTCGTCTTGGCGCTTCGGCGGTATGGCATTAGTCATTCGGCCGATCCACCACTGTTCTATTGGTGAGTTCCAAAGCGCCTCACAGTGCTGGTCGTGGTTGGCTGCATGGCGATACGTCATGCTGTCGCGTCCGTCCCTGCGCAGTGCAACGTGTAGATAGGTTGACCTCTGGGTCCAAGCTCCCGAGGCTCGGGAAGCCTTGGTGCCGTCGGGGGCTCGATGGGACAGAGCGGGGGGAGTGTCCTCCCTCGGGTACTTCTTTTTCGTTGTGAGGTACAATCCAGGGGTTGGCAAGACCAGTCATAAGGCTTGCCCATTCCCCCGGGTTAGCCGAACGACTGTCGTTCCCCATTTTCTGGTGTCACACGTGTGGCCAGAGTATGGCAGTCGCAGTCGTAGTTGGCGAATCTCCTCGTCAGCCCGGGAAGCCGTACGGTTGACTGTCCCTGTAGCGGCGTGGGAGGAGGAGGACCGTCAGATCGCTTGCCAGAGGAGATGGGGCAGTTGGTACGGCGAACGTGCGCGTTCAGGGCGCTGTTGTGTCAAGGGGCCCTCCCGATGGGACCATGCCTGTAAAGTAGTCAGAGAGGTCCCTTGTGGTCCAAAATTGCTCTGCTGACGTTCACTATGCATAGGATGCCTTTGAGAGAATGCGCTCGAGGGGGATGGTGAAGCTCGGGCGAATCGAAGAATTGGTGCCCGAGGATGCCGCTTTCCCGAGCTCTCTCGGGGAGGATCTGGCGAATCGGAGAATTGGCGCCCGAGGGTGCCGCTTTCCTGTAATACCCCGAGTATTACGGCTAATTAATTATGCCATGTCATCATGTTTATTTTTAAGTACATGCATATGATTGTGCTTAGGGACTTTAGAGTGACTTATTTATGAATGTTATTGATGTTGCAATTGAATCCCTAATTGATGATTAAAAATAAATCAAAAGAAAAATCTAAATTAAGCCCTAATTGGACCCTAAAATCCTACATAAAAAACTACATGGAACCTGGTGAAAGTGTCTTAATAAAAGTTGTAGCCCTTGAAAAATGGAACAACTTTTATTTTGGGCAAATTTGAAGTTATTGAGTAGAAATTTGAATTAAATCCTAATTACCACTTTTAAATTTAAAGTTGAAATACTAATTTTAAAACCATCAAGAATCTGACCAAACTTCTTTAATGAAAGTTGTGAAGATCCTCAAATAGAACAACTTTTATTTGTGAAGATTTTAAAGTTATTGAGAAAAATCCAGAGAATTTAACAGAATTAGAAATGGATTTCAAATAATGATTTTACCCCTTTCAAATATTTTCAAAACTATTCACAATTTGAATTTGGTTCAAAAACCAATGCTGTTCAGCATTCAGAGCACTGCAATTCTTGTATGGGTATATTTTTGACTTTGTGCACGAAATCTAGAGAATTTGATAAAAAACCGAAGGTAGGGCATTCAAGTTGCTATAGTGATTTGCCCTCCCTGTTCGTGCACAGCGTCGGCCGCCCGTGTGCCCCCCCGGCATAGACGAGCTAGTAGGGAACCCCGCGCCGCCTTAGATCACTCCTGCCTCCCCTCTTCTCGGCCATATAATGGCGATCGGTCGCTCCTCTGTCCCCCTCCCCATTCCGGTCGCCGCCGTGCTCGTCTCGGGTCCCTGCCCAATTGGCCGTTCCCAATCCACCATCTCCAAATTGCTCCCACCTCTAGCCTCCCCACTTCCCCGCGCACCGATTGCCTCACCTTGCGTAGACGTTCATGCTCTAAAGGCCCCAGAGCACTTGTCGTCGTCCTCGCGGCCGGTCGGAGTGCCGCCGCAGCCATCCCCCACACGACTAGCTTGCTGCGGTGAGCCTCTCCTTCCTCGGTCTAGCGTTCTGGACTCTCTAGTTCATGGTGATGCTTATGCGTGTGACGGTTTCTCATCTGGTGCCCTTGGTTCACCGAAACAGGGAGGTTGTCGACGGGAAGCGCCGCCGCGGGACTGCTCGACGTCAAGCCCGTCACTCTGCACTACCTCCGCCCCAACCATCTACCGATCTAGGGTCGTGGTGAGCTCCTGGTTCTTCCTAAGCCCTTTCCTTGGACTCTACCGGCTCATCGAGGCCGGCACCCACCGCACCGCCGCCACCGAGCCGCCGTGGTCGCGTCTGGGTGCGCTCCAAACCCTAAAACCGCGTAGCCAAATAGGTCGTCGTGTTCGTAGGAACCTCCGGAGCACGATGGTGCTCTCGGTTTGGTCAGCCGGCTCACCGACGGCGAGCTAGGGCCGGTCAACCGTCGGCGGCCGGCTGTGTACGTGGCGAGGGGTCTCGGGTTAAAAGAAATGAAAGTCCAGGGGGTTATTTGTAAAGGTACAGACTCATGTGAATAGTGACCTTAGGACCGCGGGTTGATTCCCTAGCAGCCCGAGGGCTTTTCTGCAAAGCGCCTACACGCGCGCGCGAGCAGGCCGGGTGGGCTGGCCTGTTTCGGCGTGGGCCGTCTCAGGCCAGTTTGGGTTTTTCCATTTTTAGCGAATTCCATACAGGTTTTCTGATTTATGTTTTAAGGAATAGTGCTCTGTTTTGTTATTTTTGTAGGTATAAATATATTGCACTAAAAATCCTGAAAATATTTACACGTGCTCTCTGTGGTATGCAGTATTTAGCAAAAATCTTAAATATATGTTTTGGGCAGTTTCTGTAGGAACTAAAAATCAGCACATTAATTAATAAATGCAATTTTGAACAATTTTAATTAATTCTCTGTAACTCCAAAAATCATGAAATTTATTTTGGTACTGTTTTAGGGTGAAATCTATCTGTTGGTTAAGTTTGGACTCAAATGGAAACTGTTCGACCACTTGTTAATTAAATATTGGGTTAATTGGATAATAGAATTGATATAAACAATTAATCCCTGTAGATTTGTGTGATTTTTGGATTGATTGGGTTCATGGATCTTTCACCCCAGTGATCCTACACAAAAGTAGAGATGCCATTAGGTGGTTGTAGTAAAGCTGTGTAGCGGCTTTCTATGACTGTTAAAATGGTCAATAAAAACAAAGTATGGAAGCACCGTTTTGCTTTCTGTAAAATGTTTACAACTTTACCGTGAAGGAAAGTTGTACTCATGGACTAAATGGTTTACTTTTAAGCATTGCATTCATTATCTTCACAACATGCTAAGCATGCATCATTGCATACGTGTAGTGCCCGTCACCGAGGAAGTCAAAGTCGAGGCCACCGCTGTGGAGGTGATTCCCGAGGTCGTCCAGGGATTCGACATGTGCGGAACCGAGCTTGACCCGACACTTTTCAAAATCCAAGGCAAGCCCCGGTGCATTCAACCCCGCCTTGTGTTTTATAAAGTATTTATAACTTGATTCTATTATTGCATTAGGTTGTTAGGAGTTGTTTGTCACCTATATTGTTGCATTACCTGCCTTGATATATAATACCCTTGAACCCTGTTTAAAAATTAAAAATGTTCAAAAATACTTAGCCCTGTTTAATCAATTAGATTTGCATAAAAAGACTATTTTTGACCTATGGGAATGTGATATTTATGAATCATGAGAAATGAAAAAGGGATATGAGTCCGTTCGGGAAATTGTGCACTCGGGTAGCAGTCCCAATGCATCGTTACCGACGGAAGGGGATTTTTTCGTTCGTTGGTTGTGAATTTGGGTTAGAGTCCCAATGCTTGACCATCGGCGGGAAAGGGATTGGAAAACCGTTGGGGCACTTGTATTTGGGTTAGAGTCCCAATGCATTGTCACCGGCGGAAAAAGAATTAGGGGCCGTTCATTGTAGGCCTGCTGTGGTCGAGACTTTGCAACTAGCCACATACTACGGAAAGCTCTGACTCCGGTGGCTCTACTGCTTGAACCGACAACCACGCACTGGGAGTGGAGAGATGGTGAGAGCAGCGTGTACCCTCGTGGCCGGCGTGCCTGGAGAGGAGAGGAGTACTGTGTTCTCGGATGGCGCAGGACCGGTTCAAGGGTAGAAAAGCCGTGGTAGCCGGGGTTGGTGTATGCAAGCCTAAGTGCTACATATACAGTGTGGATAGGGATCCCCAGCTGGTGAAAGGGTCGAGATGGCAGACTAGAGGGGGGGGGTGAATAGTCCGACAAAAATAAATCGCAGCGAAAATAAAACCTAATCGGTTCTAGCGACAATTCACCCCTCTAACTAAGACTTCTAAGCACCTTGCAAAAGATCCTAGTAAGAAGCAAAGGTGCAAGTCTAGGTTGAGCTTCCCTAAACCGTTCTAGCGCAAGATCACACAAACCTGAGCGCTAGTACTTTAAACACCGGGAAAACTCCTATCAACTAGCAAGCAAAAGCGCACTAAGCACCTAAGCTCACTACTTGCTCAATGACAAGGATACACAATCCAAATCAAGGAGCGCAACTCACTTAGCTACACAAACTAAGTGAGAACTATTTCTAAGCTACACAAGCTAAGAAGGTGAGTGGCAAGCTACACAAGCTAACCGGTCTCACAAGAGCAACTACAACTACACAAGTAGAGTAATGCACAAAGTAAATAACTTGTGTAGAAGGGAGCAAACCACCGCGAACAATGGGAAGATGTTGACGCGGTGATTTATTTCCCGGAGGTTCACTTGTTGCCACAAGCTACGTCCTCCGTTGAGACAAGCTCCAAAGTTGTCGCCGATCCTCTAGCTTGAGGTGACCCACCACAAGTCACCACTCCCACGTGGAGTGCCCACAAGCTCAAGCTCTTTGATCCGGCCGGACCACTTGTCGCTCTTCACGTCTCGCTCTACTAGCGATGCTCTTCGCGAACTCCCGCGGGGTGAGCTCCAACCCCTCACAAAGCTTCTGCGGAGCCAAGCACAATCTTCTTGCTTGCTTCACGGAGCCACAAGCCACCAAGCCGTCTAGGAGGTGGCAACCTCCAAGAGTAACAAGCACCACCAGCTTGCAACTCGATCACCTAGGGCCAACTCTTGCAAACTCTCAATGCAACGCACTAGAATCACTCACTAGCGATCAATTGGATGAACACTAAGCACACTAGTGAGTTAGAGAGCACAAAGCCATGCACTAGCAAGGGAAACACATTTCCAAGGTGCAAGACACCTCTCACAGCCGGCCATAGCCCTCTACTTATAGCCCCCAGCTCAAAAGAGCCGTTGCCAACCGAAATCGGCCGTCGGACTGAGCGTCGGACGCTCAGCCGTGCCACCGTCGGACCAATGTCCACGGTCCGACGCTCCCGATGGCTGCCATGTGTCACTAGCCATTTGAAGTCGAACGTTGGATCACAACGGCTAACTTCCCGCGCTTCAACTCACCGTCGGACGGAACATCGTCGGACCAAAGCCCACGGTCCGACGCTCCTCGGTTAGCCACCGTCGGACTGAATTTCTACTGCGCGTCGGACTAAACGAAGCCACGGTCCAACGTTTCCAGAGAGCTCCCCGAGCACTGAAAACCGTCGGACGTTAGTCCGACGCTCGCCGTCGGACCAACGGAGCGCGTCCGACGCACCACAGCTCGCCACGCGTTACCTCCTCGTTGCTCTGCACCGTCGGACTCTGAAGTTCACGATCCGACGCTCGGCCTCCACAGACCGTCGGACCAACGCCGACTAGCGTCCGACGCTCGCTGAAAAACCAGGGTTAGCCGTCGGACCGAGAGCAATGGTCCGACGCTCCCACTCCTTAGCGTCCGACGCTCTGCAGGGAGCTCTTCTCAACTCCAAACTTCACCACCTCTGCAAATGTGCTAACACCACCAAATGTACACCTCATGTGCATGTGTGTTAGCTTTTAACAAACAATTTTCAGAGAATTTTTCTCTCTTTTCACCGCGCCACTCGATCCTAGCAACGTATGCAAGTTAGATCGCTCAAATGGCACTAGATGACCGATATGCAAACAAGTTTGCCCCTCTTGATAGTACGGCCATCTTTCCTAAATCCGGTCAAGCACTTCTCTACTCAACCTTAGACCGGTGAAATGAAAACGCCCTAGGTTATACCTTTGCCTTGCGCTTTCCATTTCGATCACCGTCTTCATCACCTTCTCCATCTCCAACTCGATCGATGCCGGTGCAACACATGCACCAACACCTCAACAATGATATGATCCATTTCATATCATCATGTGCCTTTTGGTTCATTGATCCTCGACTTCACTTGCTCTTCACCGTTGCGTTGGTCCATCGGCGCCAAGCCCACTAGCTTGCCCTTCACACTTGCAACCGGTCCGTCGACGCCAAGTCATGTCTTGATCTTCTCCACCTGGCCACATGACTCCATGTCATGTCTCATGCGTTTAGCTTCTTCATACCATATGTGTGAGCTAAGCATCATCTCCAAGCCATTTTTACCTCCATGGCATAAATGCTCACACACATGTACCTATGGACTAATCACCTGTGTAATCAACACTTAAACACATATTACTCCACCTAAGTTGTCACTCAATTACCAAAACCAAACAAGGACCTTTCAGCTGGGTACCAATCGATTCGAATCGTCGTTGCTCCTCGGATATGGAGACTTGATCCTTTGACCTACAATTGAAAAGTGGTTCGAAACTAGGTGTTTTTAAGAATAATTAAGAATTTGAAAGTATGATGGTATATGAGAATGAATTTGGAATTATGGATTATGATTAAATCAAGATTGAGTTAAAATATTGAAATAGGATAGAAACGCTTTTCTGCAAAACTCTTTGACTCTTGCACAAGCCTGACCTTGACTCCCCTCAGCCTGCATTCCTGAGTCTCATCCCTTTTTTTTTCTTTAGTCGGGTAAGTCTTGCGGAGTACCCCAGTACTCAGGGTTTGTTAACCCATGTTGCAGGGACCCCTGCTGTGTGACAGTGGTCTAAGAGGGAAGTGAGGAGGAGTAAGGTTGTACCCTTGGGCAGGGTTCTTATCATTAAATATTTAATTATGTTGTATCGTCGTTCCACTGCTACTTACTTTTATTTATGGTTTGTAATAACTACACCTTAATTTTATTTGGACAAAAGGTTTGTAATCTAAGTACTTTATAATCTTTTCACGCTTTTACTCTGATGTAATTTGTTATGAAATGTTGTAATTCTGTAATGACTTCGCAATGGGATCCCGTCGGAGGAAAACGGGCGTTAATGTAGCCTGGCAGGACCTTCTAGATCATTTAGGACACGGGCCCGGCTGTCAGAGGTCAATAGTGACGATGTCAAGTGCCTGTAGGCCATGTGATTTAGGCGGTTCTGTTACATTTCCCGAGCTCTCCCGGGGAGGCTCGGGCGAATCGGAGAATTGGTGCCCGAGGGTGCCGCTTTCCCGAGCTCTCACGGGGAGGCTCGGGCGAATCGGAGAATTGGTGCCCTGAGGGTGCCGCTTTCCCGAGCTCTCCCGGGGAGGCTCGGGCGAATCGAGAATTGGCGCCCGAGGGTGCCACTTTCCCGAGCTCTCTCGGGGAGGCTTGGGCGAATCGGAGAATTGGTGTCCGAGGGTGCCGCTTCCCCGAGGGTAGGCTGGCGTTGATGTAGCGTCGTCATGGGCCTCCATAGGTGCAGCCTTCGAGGACTTCCGCTGGCCTTACCTGGGCCGGGCCGTGTTGGGAATGTGTGTTTTTGCATCGAAGTTGGGTACCCCATACTTTGGTACCCGACAACAGGAATTATGTTTTAGCATGATAATCCTTTTACAGGTGCAGCATCTGTCCGCAGTGCTACCCTAGATTGTGGCCAGTTTGATGAGGAGTTTGTGCAGGCACTAAAAGGTAACCGTTTTAGGATCCTACCATCTATCTAAGAATCTGGTCATTTGGATGCAGCAAGACCTACACACAAAGCTCATTTTTCAAATCATCTACCTGTTCTCTGTCTTTGAAACAGTTTCTTATCCTGGAAGGTCATATTATGGACCACCTAATCAGCAATGCTCTCATTGCCGTGCTATTTTTTGGTGTGCTGAGAAAGTTGGCAAAGAGTCGCGAAGTTCCTCTGGCTCAGTTATCTACAACAAATGCTGTCGAGGAGGCAAACTGACCATACCCCCTTTTCTCCCTAGACCTAAGCACTTAGCATCTTTAGCAAAATTTGGTGCCGGATCAGCCTCTAATAGGTTCATGAAAAACATAAGACAATATAATTGTCCTTTTGCATTCACTTCCATGGGAGCAAAAATAGATCGATCCATGAATGATGGTAGGGGCCCTCCAGTTTTCAAAATATGTGGACAGATTCATCACCGTATCGGTTCTTTACTGCCTTCAGAAGGTCAGACCCCAAAGTATGTTCAGCTCTATGTATATGATACATCGAGCGAGGTACAAAATAGAATTGCTTCTCTCCATCATGATGATGGAATCGGATCTTGATCCAGCTATTGTTCAATCCTTAGCTAAAATGCTTGATGAACACAATTCGTTTGCACAGCAGTTTAGAATAGCCAGAGATAGGCTTGTAAATAGTGACACAGAAGAATTTGTTATCCGCATTGTTGGACCCAGAGATGGTGACCCACCTCAATACAGCTTACCAACAACAGATCAGCTAGCAATGCTTGTGGTTGGAGATTTCAGTCCTGAAGCATTCGAGCGTGACATTATCATACAAAAGCAAACAGGAGAGCTACAACAGATTTCTGCACTCCATCCAGCTTTTATGGCTCTGCAATATCCTTTGCTATTTCCATATGCTGAACGAGGTTGGCAAATTGGGGTCTTATACACTGGTGCCACACAATCAACTGAAAATGCTCATGTAAAGGTGACAATGCAGGACTATTACTGCTACATGTTTCACTACAGAAAAAATGAGCCCAATCCTTATCTATGCTACGGTGCATTGTCAAGCCAAGCCAAAGTTGATGCCCGAGCCTGTGTAGATGAAAACAGGCTCAGATACATAGTAGATAAGCAAGCTGATATCAGAATGGAAACTATTCAAGGTATTTGTGATGCTATCAGGAGAGGATCAACGGAAGGAAGTGAGATAGGCAAAATGACTATCTTACCAGCATCGTATATAGGTGGAAGGCGTTATATGATACAGAACTATCATGATGGTATAGCTATCTGTCGAGAATATGGTCCTCCTGATTTTTTTATCATATTCACATGTAATCCTAAATGGTTATAGATTTCTGAAGCTATCTTTGAAGCAGGACAAAAGCCAACTGACAGAAATGATCTAATAGTCAGAGTGTTTAACATGAAATTGGAAGAACTATTGCATGATCTCAAGAATGGTACTCCCTTCGGTTCCTGCAATGCAGGTATACTCATACTTGCAAGCCAAACATCTATGTCCTTCCGTCGATATATTTGTTGGTTTCGATTTGCATATCCACCGTTTTCTAAACATTTCAACCTCTCTTCATTCAACTGTAGTTCTTCACACTGTAGAATTTCAGAAATGTGGACTTCCACATGCACATATTATTCTCTGGACCGCAGGAGACACATCAAATCCATCTCCAGCAATGATTGGCAAATATATATCTGCAGAAATACCTGATCCAAAGTCAGATCCTTTAGGTTATGCTCTTGTTGAAGAACATATGGTGCATGGACCCTGTGGCAACCATAATCCTAAATGTCCGTGTATGAAGAATAACAAATGTTCCAAGCACTTCCCCAAACAATATCTAGAAGAAACGACGGTGAACAGTACTGGCTTCGCTGTGTATAGGCGATGACAAAATAGACTGTTTGTAGACAAAGGGGGTGTCCAAATGGATAATAGATGGGTTGTCCCATATAATATGCTGCTGCTGAAAAGTACCAAGCACACATAAATGTTGAGTGGTGCAACAATACTACTTTCATCAAGTATCTTTTCAAGTATGTCACCACATTTACAAAGAGTCAAAACAGGACAACAAACACCATATGACCAGGACACCAATACTATAAATGAAGTCAAGGAATATCTTGACTACAGATATATTTGTGCACAAGACTGAAGCATCTAGGCCCTAGTGGTTTCGGTGATTAATGACAACAAGACGGTTATTATGACTAACGTGTGTTTTGCAGGATAACCTAGAGGTTAGGTCATAATAACATGTAGGTTCAAGCCCCTAGTGATGGAAATCGATTCGGTTTTCAAAGGATGGAAGACAAGACAGTGATAGGCTAGTGCTAAGTGTCGTTTGGAGTTGAGAGACACTTGGCGTAGTCTTAGGTTTTGTTTTTCTCTTTGACCGTACTATTAAGAGGGGTTTGGATGGGTAGCTTGATTTAGAGCAAGATTAGAGAGTGTAGATGTGATGCACACTTGTCCAACATAGCTCTAGACAGCCCAGGGATACTCTTGAGAGAGAGAGGATCAAACTTTGTTTTGGAAAGTTTTCGATTCGGCGAAGTTTTGATCGAATTATAGGCGTCGGACTCTACCTAGTATGGGTGTCGGACCAATAGCTAGAGTCCAACGACACGTGGTAGCCCCTGGACGAGTTTCAGCGTGCCAGGGAGCGTCGGAACCTGGCCGGATGGGCGTCGGACCATTGGCCAGAGTCCGACGGTGCCTCTGGGTTTTTGAGCGAGCATCGGACCGTCGTGAGTGGGAGCGTCGGACTAATGTCTGTTAGCGTCTGACGCTTCCAGAGAGGTTCCCAGCGCGGTTTTGAGCGTCGGACTTGGTCCGACGGTGTGCGTCGGACCATTGCTCCGTGTACTAGCTGTTGAGAGGCACTGTGCCCACAGTTCAGAAGCGTCGGACTGAGGAGCATCGGACCATCGAGTTCGGTCCTGACGCCCCTCTATCACAGTTCTGGGCGCAGTGTTTGTGTGAGAGTCGGACCGTGAAAATTGGTCCGACGGTCGAGCCTCGGCAGAGTCCGACGGTCGAGCCTCGGCAGAGTCCGACGGTTCGCAGGAAAGTGAGAAACGGCTAGTTTTGGAGAGGGTGAGTATTTATACTCCACTAAAGCCTCAATTCTCTCTCTCTTGCCATTTCTAACAGCTGAAGGAACCATTGTTGATCTTGTGAGAGAGCAAGAGCCCTAGGGAGATTAGTGTGAACTCCATTGCTTGTGAGCTTCTTCCCTAGAGAGATCAAGAGTGACTTGTGTGCATCCATCACCCTCTTTGGCCTTGTTCTTGGTCAAGTGAGAGTCTAGGCTTGTTACTCTTGGTGATCGGCATCACCTAGACGGTTTGGTGGCGATCGGTGGCTTGGTGACCGCTTGGAGAGCTTGTGGGCGGCCCAAGTCGAAGTTGTGAGCGGTTCTGGGCGATCCACCGCGCCGGAGTGGCAAAGGATCGGCCCGTAGAGAGCACTTGGTCTTTACGAAGATCAAGGGGGAGCTACACCCTTGCGCGGGTGCTCCAACAAGGACTAGTGGGGAGTGCCGACTCTCCGATACCTCGGAAAAAATCGGATTTATCTTTCTAACCCTTTACATTCCCGCATTTCCTTTGTGTTCTCTACTTTCCTAGAGTAGTATACTTATGATAGGACTTGGCTCTAGGTTGCATAACTTGTTTTAGGAATAGAATTGACACAAGCACTTGTGGGGTAACATTGGGCAAATTGCGATAGGTTGAATTGTGTTTCGAAAAATTATTAGTTGCCCAATTCACCCCCCTCTTGGGCATCCTTGATCCTTTCAATTGGTATCGGAGCCTTGTTGCTCATTAATTTGGCTTAACCGCCAAGAGGAAGGATGTCCGGTGGTCACGATGGTCCCCCTCCTGTCTTTGACGGTAACGATTTTCCTTATTGGAAAATTCGTATGGAGGCATACCTTGAGGCGGTGGACCTTGGTGTTCACAAAGCCGCCACACAAGGGTACCCCACTCCCAAACCCGGCGCAACCCTCACACCCGTTGAGGAAGAGCACGAGAAGTGGAATGCTAAGGCTCGAAACATCATATTTAGAGGCCTTAGCAAAGAGGTGTTCAACCGTGTGAGGAACCACAAAAACGCCCATGCACTATGGTCGGATATTTGTGCTCTCCATGAGGGAACTAAGAATGAGCGAGAGGAACGATATTATCTTATCATTGACAAGCTCAATTCTTTCAAAATGCTATCCAATGAAAGTGCTAATGACATGTATTCTCGCTTGAATATCATTGTAGAGGAAGTAAATGGCCTTGGACTCACTCAAATCTCACCGGCCGAGGTTGCAAGGAGAATCCTCAATGCTCTTCCAATTGAGAAGTATGGTCACATTGTAACCGTACTTCATCAAACGGATCTCTCAAATGCAACCCCCACTCAAATATTGAAGAAGATCAATGCTCATGAGATGTACATGAAGATCACTCCTCAAGATGGATCATCATCCAAGAAAGAAGAGAAGAAAGACTTGGCCCTCAAGGCCGACAAGAAAGGCAAAGCTCTAGCAAAGTACTCTTCTCTTGACTCCACAAATGATGATGATGATGATGATGATGATGATGATGATGTGGAGATCGCTCTCATGGTGAGGAAGACCACCAAGATGCTCAAGAAGCTCAACAACAAGGGAATCAAATTTGATTCCAACAAGAAGAAGTTCTTCACTAGTAGCAAGAGAAAGCCCATCTCCGAGATGGATTGCTACAATTGTGGAGAGCTTGGGCATCTTGCTCATCAATACCCAAAGCCCAAGAAAGACAAATTCAAGAACAAGAACAAGGGCAAAAGGCAAAACTCTAGTGATGAGAGTGATGATGAGAAGAAGAAGGCCAAGCCATTCAAGAAGAAAGAATTCAAGAAGAAGCAATTTCACAAAAGCAAGAAGAGTGGCAAAGCTTACATTGTTGGTGATTGGCTCACCGACATTGAATCTTCTAGTGGCTCTTCCGGTGAAGAAAGTGATGATGAAAAGGAGAAGGTGGCCGCTCTTGTGATTGGGACTTCACTTCCTCCACCGCCATCACCGCCCTCATCTGCAACACACCTTTGCCTTATGGCTAAGGACAAGAAGGTACAAAGTGATGATGAGAGTAGTGATAGTGACAATGAGTATGATTCACCCACCTATGATGAACTTGCTAGCTTGCTAAATGACTATACCAAAGTTATAAGAAAGCTAACAAGGAAAAATGAAAACTTAAAACTTGAGAATGGCAACCTTTTAGCTCAAAATGAACAATTCACTAAAGCTAGTGATGAGCTTAGAGTTGAAAATCAAAATGTGTCATCCAAGCTCAAGGAGCTCAAAGCCAACATAAAAGAGTTCAAAGAAAAACATGATAAACTTGAAAGGATACACATTGAGCTCACCACTAGCTTCAACAAGCTAAAAGAGGACTATACTCAAGTGAAAGTGAATCATGACAATCTTGCTATGGCTTATGACTTGCTTTCCAATGAAACACATGATGCTCCTAACCATGTTGTTAAGTGTGACATAGCTACATCATGTGATGACTTGATTGATGAGATCATTGAGCAAGGTGCTAGTAGCAAAGGCAAGGAAGTGGTGGTGGCCGATTGCCATGGTGACTATTTGAAGCTCAAGATTGAAAATGACAACTTGAAGAAAGAGCTTGAGAAGCAATCAACCACAAATACCATTGTCATTGAAGCGGTGCAACAAGATGATGAAGTTGAAGTGCTTAGAAAAGGAAACAAGATCCACAAGAATGAGAAGTGTCACCTTGCAAACTTATTGGAAGAGAACAAGAAGTTGAAGCAAGAAAAGAGTCATCTCACCGTGGGCTTGCAAAAATTCACAAGAGGCCAATATCTCCAAAGTGATCTCCTCATGAACACCGTGATGAAGTTTGATAGAAGTGGGATTGGCTACATGGGTGAGAAGGTGCAAAATATTAGAGCTCAAAATCGCCTCAACAAAGCAAAGAACAAGTCCAAGCCCAAGCCAAAGAGATGTTTTGAATGTGGACATGAAGGTCACTTTGCCCATGAGTGCAAGACACCGCCACCACAACCTTTGCCCAAGCATGCTAGGCCCTTTGCCTTTGATGCTCATTACATGCTAAGGAAAGATTCTAAGGGCAAAGTGAAAGTCATGTTCCTAAGACCCCCTAACATGAATAGTCCTAGGCAACTATGGGTGGCGAAAGCTTTGGTTGAGAAAGTCCGGAGCCCTTCTCAAGTATGGGTTCCTAAACATCAAGCTTGATTTGTTGTGTGTAGGTGAACTACAAGACCGGTGGCTCTCATTGGGTAATTGATAGTGGATGCACTCAACATATGACCGGTGATGCTCGTATGTTCACCTCCCTTGAAGAGAATGTAGAAGACCAAGGAAAGATAACATTTGGTGATAATTCCAAGAGCAAAGTGCAAGGGCCTGGCAAAGTGGCTATATCTAATGATCATTCCATTTCAAATGTGCTTCTAGTTGCTTCTTTGAGCTTCAACTTGCTATCCGTTGGTCAATTGTGTGATCTTGGCTTCCAATGCCTATTTACAAGTGAAGAAGTGGTTGTCTCCAAGAAAGATGACAATGAAGTGATATTCAAGGGCTTTCGATACAATCATCTCTATCTAGTGGACTTCAACTCGGAAGATGCAAATTTGAAGACTTGTCTATTCACCAAACAATCTCTTGGGTGGCTTTGGCATAGAAGGCTTGCACATGTTGGGATGAGCACACTCAAGAAGTTATTGAAGAAGGAGATGGTGAGAGGATTGAAAGATGTTGTATTTGAGAAGGACAAATTATGTAATGCTTGCCAAGCCGGGAAGCAAGTGGCAAATACACATCCATCCAAGGCATTTGTGTCAACTTCAAGACCATTAGAGCTACTTCACATGGACTTATTTGGGCCAACAACTTATGCAAGCATTGGTGGCAAGCTCTATTGCTTAGTGATTGTTGATGACTTTTCAAGATATACTTGGGTGTTCTTTCTTCATGACAAGACCGAAGTAGCCTAATCTTTCAAGAAGTTTGCCAAGAGAGCACAAAATGAATTTTAAGTGAAGATCAAGAAGATTAGAAGTGACAATGGAAAAGAGTTTGACAACACAAACATTGAAGTATATTGTGATGAAGTTGGGATCAAGCATGAAGTCTCATCCACCTATACCCCTCAACAAAATGGTGTAGTTGAAAGGAAGAACCGGACGTTGATCACCCTTGCAAGGACTATGCTTGATGAGTACAACACACCGGAGAGGTTTTGGGCGGAGGCAATCAACACCGCATGCTATGCATCCAACCGCCTATTCCCTCACCGGTTGCTAAAGAAGACCCCCTATGAGCTACTCATTGGCAAGAAGCTGGACGTCTTCTACTTCCGGGTGTTTGGTTGCAAATGCTACATCTACAAGAAGCGGCAACACTTAGGGAAGTTTCAAAGACGTTGTGATATTGGTTTTCTTGTTGGTTACTCATTGAAGTCCAAAGCATATAGAGTATTCAACAATGCCACCGGCCTTGTTGAAGAAACATATGATGTGGAGTTCGATGAATCTAACGGCTCTCAAGGAGAGCATGAGAATCTTAATGATGTAGGTGATGAACCCTTGAGGAAGGCCATGAAGAACATGCCAACCGGAGACATCAAGCCAAAAGGTGATGAAAATGATGGTGATGATGTGCAAGTGATCGATCAACCATCTTCATCAAATGTGCCTCAAAATTGTGAAGATAAAGATGGGGTGGATCCACATGAAGACACCCACATCACACAAGAAGAAATTGAGGCACAAGCACAAGATGTTGATGCTCCACAACCTCCTCCTCAAGTGGTTGATAGAAGAACTACTCCACTCCTACAAGCACATCCTCAAGATCTCATAATAGGGAGTCCTTCAAGGGGGGTAATGACTCGCTCACAAAGGCATGCTCAATTCATTGAACATCACTCGTTTGTCTCTTGCATTGAGCCTACTAGCATAGAGGAAGCTCTTCAAGATCCGGATTGGGTGAATGCCATGCATGAAGAACTCAACAACTTCACCCGCAATCAGGTTTGGACACTTGAAGAGAAGCCAAAAGGAGCAAGAGTCATAGGCACCAAGTGGGTGTTCCGCAACAAACAAGATAACAAGGGCAACATTGTGAGAAACAAGGCAAGGCTCGTGGCAAAAGGGTTCTCCCAAGTTGAAGGCTTAGATTTTGGGTAGACTTTTGCCCCAGTGGCAAGATTAGAGGCCATTCGTATCCTACTTGCATATGCATCTAATCACAATCTAAAACTCTTTCAAATGGATATGAAAAGTGCATTTTTAAATGGCTTCATAAATGAACTTGTCCATGTTTCGCAACCACCGGGTTTTGAAGACCCTATATATCCAAACTATGTTTATAGGTTGTCCAAGGCGCTATATGGCTTGAAGCAAGCCCCACCGGCTTGGTATGAGCACCTCCGTGACTTCCTCATCAACAAGGGTGTCGGTGCTAATTTTGGCGAGGCTAACACCGGCTAGTAAATATGTGTTTTGCGGTTGAGGCTACGGATGGTGTGCAAGGGGGAACACAGGGATTATACTGGTTCAGGCCGAGCAAGCCCTACGTCCAGTGGAGAGGAGAGTCGTGTTGCCTTGCACCGGGGTGCTTGTAGTAGGGGTTACAAGCTAGTCGAGAGAGGAAAGTGCTCACAGGTCTCTTGTGAGTGTCTAAGTGTTTACAAGTCGTTTGCTGTGGGTGAGAACTTGGAACTTCTCCGTCCGTTCTCCCTTCTTCTGTCTTCTGTCGTCTTTCTAAAGCTGGTCTCTGCTCTCCCTTTTATAGCCGCAAGGGAGAGGCAAAGGCGGCTACGACGCTACCTATTAAAATAGTGAGGAGTTGCCGTTCCCCGTTTGACTAGCTGCTGCCTTTTCTCCGTGTCTCCGGGGTATGGGTATGGCTATCTTGGTTCGCGAGTTCCAAGGTAGAAATAGTCGTCTGACTACGTCATGTCGTCAGCTCTCTGGGTTTTCTGGATATGGCCGTCGTGGTCCGCACGACTTTGGTGAGTTCACACCTGCCGGCTATCCTTCCGTACGATGTGACAAGAGGGAGAGTCACCTTGGGGCATTGTTTCCCGAGGCTTGGGATCCTGAAGGCGTGCTCGTCCTTTCGTGTGGACGGCGCAGTGGGCGTCTTTCCCGAAACAGGGCGGCGCACCGTGGACCATACCGTGGAGGACAGGTGGTATGGCCGTCAGGGGCGTGCGAAGCACAGTCGTGTCGAGAGTCTCGCCCGACGGGACGGTGCTTGTAAAGTGGTCAGATCTCTTGTGGTCCAAGATTGCTCCGCTGACATTACCTGTGCCTTGGATGTCTTCGCGAGATTGCGCTCGAGGGGGATAGGGAAGCTCGGGCGAATCGGAGACTTGGGGCACCGAGAATGCCGCTCTCCCGAGCTCTCCCGAGCTGGTGCCGCTCTCCCGTGCTCTCCCGAGCTCTCCCGAGGAGGCTCGGGCGAATCGGAGACTTGGGCGCCGAAGAGGCCGCTCTCCCGAGCTCTCCCGAGGAGGCTCGGGCGAATCGGAGGTTTGGGGCGCCGAGGACGCCGCTCTCCCGAGCTCTCCCGAGGAGGCTCGGGCGAATCGGAGACTTGGGCGCCCAGGATGCCGCTCTCCCGAGCTCTCCCGAGGAGGCTCGGGCGAATCGGAGACTTGGGCGCCGAGGAGTGCTGTCCCGAGGAGGCTCGGGCGAATCGGAGACTTGGGCGCCGAGGACGCCGCCTCCCGAGCTCTCCCGAGGAGGCTTGGGCGAATCGGAGACTTGTGCGCCGAGGACGCCGCTCTCCCGAGCTCTCCCGAGGAGGCTCGGGCGAATCGGAGGCTTGGGCGCCCAAGATGCCGCTCTCCCGAGCTCTCCCGAGGAGGCTCGGGCGAATCGGAGACTTGGGCGCCCAGGATGCCGCTCTCCCGAGGAGGCTCGGGCGAATCGGAGACTTGGGCGCCGAGGAGTGCTGTCCCGAGGAGGCTCGGGCGAATCAGAGACTTGGGCGCCGAGGAGGCCGCTCTCCCGAGGAGGCTCGGGCGAATCGGAGACTTGGGCGCCGAGGACGCCGCCTCCCGAGCTCTCCCGAGGAGGCTCGGGCGAATCGGAGGTTTGGGGCGCCGAGGACGCCGCTCTCCCGACCTCTCCCGAGGAGGCTCGGGCGAATCGGAGGTTTGGGCGCCGAGGACGCCGCTCTCCCGAGCTCTCCCGAGGAGGCTGTCATTAGTGGAATGATTCGTGGGCCTCTGTAGACGCGGCCTTCGTGGGCTTCCACTGGCCTTACTTGGGCTAGGCCAAGTTGGGAATGAGCGTTTTTGCATGGAAGTTGGGTACCCCTAACTTTGGTAACCGACAAAGGGCTTCAAAATCGGCTTGGTTGATACCACACTATTCACCAAGAAGCACAAAGGGCACATCTTCATTTGTCAAGTTTATGTTGATGATATTATCTTTGGTTCGACTAATGAAGATTTTTGCAAGAAATTTGGTGATATGATGTCCAAAGAGTTTGAGATGTCCATGATTGCTGAGCTCACATTCTTCCTCGGCTTTCAAGTCAAAAAAATGAGGGAGGGGACGTTCGTGTCGCAAGAGAAGTACACGAAGGACCTCCTCAAGCGCTTCAAGATGGAAGAATGCAAGCCCATCAAGACCCCCATGCCTACCAATGGACATCTCGACCTTGATGAGGGAGGTAAATCGGTTGACCAAACTCTCTATCGTTCTATGATCGGTAGCTTGTTGTACTTGACCGCATCTAGGCCCGACATCATGTTTAGTGTGTGTATGTGTGCGCGCTTTCAAGCTAATCCTAAGGAACCTCACTTAGTTGCGGTAAAAAGAATACTTAGGTACATAAAGCACACCCCGAGCATTGGCCTTTGGTATCCCAAAGGAGCTAACTTTACTCTTGTCGGCTATTCCGATTCGGATTATGCCGGTTGCAAGATTGACCGGAAAAGCACATTCGGAGGGTGCCATTTGCTTGGAAGATCACTAGTTTCTTGGTCCTCCAAGAAACAAAATAGTATTGCCTTGTCAACAACCGAAGCGGAATACATTGCCGCGGGTGCTTGTTGTGCACAAATTCTTTATATGAAACAAACCCTACTTGATTATGGAATCAACTTAAAAGGGTGCCTTTGTTGTGTGACAACGAGAGTGCGGTAAAACTTGCCAATAACCCGGTTCAACACTCCCGCACAAAGCACATTGACATCCGCCATCACTTCCTTAGAGATCACGTTGCCAAGGGTGACATTTCCTTTGAGGGAGTGAGAACGGATGATAACTTGGCGGACATTTTCACTAAACCATTGGATGAGGCACGCTTTTGTACTCTAAGGAATGAACTTAATTGCCTTGATCTAAGCAACTTCACTAAAAGATGATCTTGTGTTGTCATGTGCATTGCATTGTAACATAAAACATGTCTAACATTGAATTGCACGTAGGGATTGCCTAACTCGGTTAAGATAACCGCCTAAAAGCGTGTGAAGAAGCTTACCCGAGGAAAAACTTGACAACAACTAGTTTAATTTACGTGAATTTGCATTGCATATTGCATGGTTGTTGTTTTGTCGTTTCGTTCTTGGATTTCATTGCCTATCTTCATAAAATTCACATATGCCTAAGGCAAAATATTTGAAAAAATTGAGGGTTTGAGAGAGGGCATCTCATACTAGTTCCAAATGGTGTTTATTTGACTCTTATTGGGGTTGGAACTTAGTTGGGAAAAAATCGGCGCGAAGAAAATTGGAAGAAAACAGGTTTTAGGGTGTCGGACCGAGGCGTCGGACGCTGATTTTCCCAGCGTCGGACCAATTGCTTCGGTCCGACGGTCCCTTTCCTTGTTGTCAGAGGCGTCGGACGCTGGTTTTCACAGCGTCGGACTTTCAGCTTCAGTCCGACGGTCGCTGGCAAAGCCGAAGGGAGCGTCGGACGCAGCGTCGGACCGGGAATTTTCGGGCGTCGAATTATTGGATAAGAGGGTTCACGCCGTGTCACGCCGCGTTCACGCCGCGTTCACGGCGTCGGACCGAAAGGATTGGTCCGACGAGGAGCGTCGGACTAAGTCCGACGGCCGCTGGAGCTTACTGGAAGCGTCGGACTCTGCGGAGTATTGGTCCGACGCTTGCACAGTAATGGTCGGACGGTCGGTTCGAAGGCGCGGATCAGCCTTTTTCTTTCTCTGTCGCGTGGGGCCCCGCTGTCAGTTCGTATCCTTCTTCATCCCGATCCAGCAGCGCCGCCGCCCGCTCGTCCACGCCCTAACCCTAACCGCCGCCGCGCCGCGCCCTAGACCTCCGCCGCCAGTTCGCCCGCGCCCTCGCCGCCGGCCGTGAGCGCCTTCCCGTGTGTGCGGGCCTCTTCTCCCTTCTCCCGCGCGCGCGTCCGCGCCCTGTTGCAGCCGTGCAGCGCCTCCGAGCAGCACCGCCGCCGCCGTGTTCGTCGCCGCCGTTGAGCTTTTCACTGCGGCCCAACGTCTCCCCGTCGTCGAGCTCTTCATCCCTTCACTCCTTAGCTGCTCCATTGGTGGTTGGATTCAAATTCCTTGTTTCAAATCTTCCTCGCGCTTAAACTGCTCGACGAAATGCCTTTGGAGCGTAGCTCTGCTCTCGGCCTTCTAGGGTTCGTGGAGGTGATTCTCGCCTTGTGGTAATCCTCGTTTGCCTCCACACCTAGTTTCCTCCCTATTCATTGCATATCCATGTCAGTTGCTCTAATCATTGACTTGTGCCCTATGTCATGCAGTGATTCTCCTTGACCTTGTGGTGCCCCGTTCGACAGTGATTCTTCTCTCCTCTTTGCAGGTCTTTTCTCAGGTTGCTTTGCTTCTCCGCTCTTATCCTATATGCTTGCTTCCATAGGTTCTCTTATCTCTAGCTTATATATGCTTATGTAAACCTTGTCTATCTCTCTCTTGCAGCTGTCGTGGTCAGAGTGTGTGGCAGTGCGTCAGTGAATCCAGGGCCAAGCCCGCGGATACGGAACGAGGCCAAGCCTCTAAGTGTCAGCGGCAGTTGTCGGTTACTGAGGGGCAGTGACAATTGGCAGAGATGGTGAGGTGCAAGCAGGTCTGCCGCAGTGAGGGAGGCACAGGTGGAGACGAGAGGCCTCCTCCTCGTCCACCTTTGGACAAGGGGAAGGCCCCTCTCGTCGAGAGCAGCAAGAAAAGAAAGAGGCTTTCAGCAGAGCAGAGGCAGGCCATCAGGGTAGCACAGGCTGCAGAGGAGGCAGAGCGTGGCAGGGGTATACACATTGGAGGCATCTCTGTCAGTTTGTCGGGCAGAGATGAGACCGAGGAGCAGCCGCAGCCTCAGAGGCAGCCGGAGACTGAGTCAGCACAGCTAGTGGTGGCAGAGCCGAGGCAGCCAGAGCAGCAGGAGGCAGCTACTCAGGGGGAGCAGGCCCAGGCTCCACCTCTTCGTCGCTGGGGCCGCACTCGACCTTCGGTGCCACCCCGGCCCGCTGGTCAGAGGCGCGGCGACCGAGTCCCCAGGGTGCCTGCTCCCTCCGAGCCATCAGCTGGTGCCTGAGCCGGATGTTCACTTGGACTTGCAGAGGATCTCTGCAGCCCGAGTCAGAGAGCTCCGGCTGACGTCGCTTGCCAGCTGGTTTCCGGATCAGAGAGATCCCAGAGCTTTTGAGGGCTGGTACACTACTCTCCACGAGGATTTCTTCACTGCCCTCATGGCCATAGGAGTTGGACTGCGACAGCACAGAGTATGTCCCCTAGAGGACATAGTCCAGGCAGCAGGAGAGGAGATCAGGCCATATTTGACATACCTGCCTGGACTTGCGGAGCTTCTTGGCCGATCAGGGCAATACGTGGATTCGTGGGTCCGAGAGTTCTATGCTTCACTATGGATCGACCCCGACCACGAGTACTTGCAGTACACCTTCGGCGGAGAGCCATACCGGCTCTACGCGAAGGCTCTGCGAGAGCTGCTTGGAGTGCCAGAGTCCGCTACCAGGTTGCACAGCATTTGCTATGCCACGACAGACCCGCCGAGGAGGGCTCACGGAGGACTGGCACCTGGTACTGCTCATATAGCAGCATGCTTTCGACCACCGTTCAGAGACGGCTCCCGCAGGACACCTTCGGAGCTTCGTCCCGTCGTTCATCTCTTGAACGACGTGATGAGGCGTACTCTTTTACCGCGGGAGGGGTACAAGGAGGGTTTGACACACTTACAGCTATGGCTCCTTAGTGCCCTGGTCCAGCAGTCCGAGTTTGACATTGCTGATTTAATTATCAGTGAGATGGAGGACACCATAGCCGAGGGCATCAGGTCTAGGCGACAGCTCCCCTACGCTCATTGGATCTCACACATCCTTGAGCAGAGGCTGCACCGGATTTGGACAGGTATCACCCGTGAGTTGCGCCAGACTGAGACAGAGTTTTCAGTATATAGAGATGACCTCTCTGATTGACGGACGCCGTGGCAGCAGAGCTTTACATAGAGTACAGCGCCGTCAGACTTCAGGGGCAGATATGGCAGAGGTACAGCAGCAGGACGAGGCTATGAGGCACGTTGCCCATAGCGAGCTTGAGCAGTTACTTGCAGACGATGACCTAGTCGACACCTCGTCCAGCTCTGACAGGGACTACCGGGCCATCCCTTCTCGTCCACGAGCTCACGACTCGGAGGCCGGTGGATCCAGCTCCGCTCCACAGACTTCACAGACAGACCCTGCGCTGCTTGCTATTCTTCAGACCTTACAGTAGACTCAGCAGAGACAGGCAGAGGAGCAGTCCCAGTTTGCCAGGGAGCAGGCTGTAGCTCTCACTCAGATTCAGCTCAGGCAGGATTAGTTCCAGCAGCAGATGCTCCAGATGCAGCTCCAGAGCCAGCAGATACAGCTACAGACCTTTGGGTTTATGGAGCACATCATCAGGCACACCGGAGCCCCGCCGTACCTAGCCACTGCCTCTCCAGTCCAGCAGGTTGGACCGGAAGCCACTGCAGCCCAGGTGACTCCAGCGATACAGTCCGGTGGACTTCAGAGTCAGGGCACAGCTTCACTACAGAGTCAGTTTGTCACGCCTACTCAGCAGACTCAGCAGTGGTTTGCCACGCCAGGCACTCAGGGGTTCACTCCGATCCACACCGGTTTCACACCTGACCTAGGTGGCCACTCAGTGTCCAGGAGCTTGGGTGCTACTTTCAGTGAGATCACAGGCATACCCACACCTCCTGAGTTCAGATTGCCTGTTACGATCACCACAGCTCCACCTGCCACTGGGACTACAGAGACGCTACTGTCGTCAGTCGCCTCCTCAGAGCCTCTCCCGACTTCAGCAGGGCCTGCGCCAGTAGTAGTCACAGCAGCAGCTACAGAGACGGCTGAGCAGACCCGGACCGCTTCACCTTCCCGTGCTCCGACAGAGGGTCAGGCTGTTCAGAGCTCCGAGTCCGAGGGAGACCCTTCTCAGTTTGAGCTTCGACCTCACTCCTCCGACCGCGACGCTGCAGCTTCTTCTCCTCCTCCTGAGTCTTAGGTCTTTGGTGCTTGATGCCAAAGGGGGAGAGAGCATAGATTTAGGGGGAGCGCGTGAGAGGGTTTTGGTTCTTTTGTTCTTTTGGATGTGACATTATCATGCATCATGTTTATTTTCATGTTTGAGACTTGCTTGTGACATGTGTTTGAGCTTCATGATTATTTATATATTGTGTCACTAGATTCACTTTTGGTTACGCTCTTGTCTTAGCTTCCGCACTTCACTCCAATCTTGAGCGTATCGTTTGGTACTTGTGCTTATTTCATATCTTATTTGTACCTTGTGGTCTTGATTTGTATAAGCATGCCTAACCCTTTTGCTCTTATTGTCACATGCTTATATGAATCAGACCTTTAAAAACCTCACTCCTTCTAAATCTATTTGAGGTTGTTGTCATCAATCACCAAAAAGGGGGAGATTGAAGCATCTAGGCTCTAGTGGTTTCGGTGATTAATGACAACAAGACGGTTATTATGACTAACGTGTGTTTTGCAGGATAACCTAGAGGTTAGGTCATAATAACATGTAGGTTCAAGCCCCTAGCGATGGAAATCGATTCGGTTTTCAAAGGATGGAAGACAAGACGGTGATAGGCTAGTGCTAAGTGTCGTTTGGAGTTGAGAGACACTTGGCGTAGTCTTAGGTTTTGTTTTTCTCTTTGACCGTACTATTAAGAGGGGTTTGGATGGGTAGCTTGATTTAGAGCAAGATTAGAGAGTGTAGATGTGATGCACACTTGTCCAACATAGCTCTAGACAGCCCAGGGATACTCTTGAGAGAGAGAGGATCAAACTTTGTTTTGGAAAGTTTTCGATTCGGCGAAGTTTTGATCGAATTAGAGGCGTCGAACTCTACCTAGTATGGGTGTCGGACCAATAGCTAGAGTCCAACGACACGTGGTAGCCCCTGGACGAGTTTCAGCGTGCCAGGGAGCGTCGGAACCTGGCCGGATGGGCGTCGGACCATTGGCCAGAGTCCGACGGTGCCTCTGGGTTTTTGAGCGAGCATCGGACCGTCGCGAGTGGGAGCGTCGGACTAATGTCTGTTAGCGTCTGACGCTTCCAGAGAGGTTCCCAGCGCGGTTTTGAGCGTCGGACTTGGTCCGACGGTGTGCGTCGGACCATTGCTCCGTGTACTAGCCGTTGAGAGGCACTGTGCCCACAGTTCAGAAGCGTCGGACTGAGGAGCATCGGACCATCGAGTTCGGTCCGACGCCCCTCTATCACAGTTCTGGGCGCAGTGTTTGTGTGAGAGTCGGACCGTGAAAATTGGTCCGACGGTCGAGCCTCGGCAGAGTCCGACGGTCGAGCCTCGGCAGAGTCCGACGGTTCGCAGGAAAGTGAGAAACGGCTAGTTTTGGAGAGGGTGAGTATTTATACTCCACTAAAGCCTCAATTCTCTCTCTCTTGCCATTTCTAACAGCTGAAGGAACCATTGTTGATCTTGTGAGAGAGCAAGAGCCCTAGGGAGATTAGTGTGAACTCCATTGCTTGTGAGCTTCTTCCCGTAGAGAGATCAAGAGTGACTTGTGTGCATCCATCACCCTCTTTGGCCTTGTTCTTGGTCAAGTGAGAGTCTAGGCTTGTTACTCTTGGTGATCGGCATCACCTAGACGGTTTGGTGGCGATCGGTGGCTTGGTGACCGCTTGGAGAGCTTGTGGGCGGCCCAAGTCGAAGTTGTGAGCGGTTCTGGGCGATCCACCGCGCCGGAGTGGCAAAGGATCAGCCCGTAGAGAGCACTTGGTCTTTGCGAAGATCAAGGGGGAGCTACACCCTTGCGCGGGTGCTCCAACGAGTACTAGTGGGGAGTGCCGACTCTCCGATACCTCGGAAAAAATCAGATTTGTCTTTCTAACCCTTTACATTCCCGCATTTCCTTTGCGTTCTCTACTTTCCTAGAGTAGTATACTTGTGATAGGACTTGGCTCTAGGTTGCATAACTTGTTTTAGGAATAGAATTGACACAAGCACTTGTGGGGTGACATTGGGCAAATTGCGATAGGTTGAATTGTGTTTCGAAAAATTATTAGTTGCCCAATTCACCCCCCCTCTTGGGCATCCTTGATCCTTTCAAAGACGCATGCTGGAGAATATTTGGATATGATATTGTTTACACCAAAATATGGACTGAGTGCAGATAGCCGATGCCGAGCGCAGATAGCCGATTTCGGGGCAGAGGCCTAGACAGATAGTCGATCGGGTCCCGGAATCGATTGTTGGGCTGAAGCGTAGGTGGTGCGGTTGAAGGAAATAGCCAATTGATGACGTCAGCGCAGATCTCTGGCGCCAGGAAACGATCACGTTCGGAGTTCGATAAAGAAAGGAAAGATTGGGCTCTAAGTTACCTTTAATTTAGGAAAGTTTTTTAGTTTCCGTATTTATCTTGATTTGTAATTCAAATATGACTCCATCAAAGCCCTGGTATAAATATAAGCCCCGGCCATTGTAATAGAACACACATCAATACAACCCATCTTTCGGCTCCGGCCAAAACTTAGGAGTAGGAGTAACGTAGATCTCGACGAGTTCTTCAATCGGGCTGAATGTCATCCGGTGGACGCAGGCTTGCTTGTAAGTACCGTCTTGCCTCTCTAAGTTTTGTCTCTTTAATGTCATCCGGTGGACATGAGAGCATCGTAGATCGGGTTTGATTCTTATTTGATATAAGTTTAGCGTTATCCGGTGGACGTGGGTTTAGATCAAATAAGGGTTAGTTATCGATTCATGTTTGTTTTCTTGTTTAATCTATGTTTAACGTCATCCGATGGACGAGGACTTAGGTTAAGCTTGACTATGTGCATGAATTAGTTATCGGCTCTAACTAATTTGGCATCTTAGTTAGATTCATTAAGTTATCAAGATGTTATTTGTCATTTATTGTTTATTTATCAATATAACATCTCTCTGCCCGATCAAGATTGCATAGTATTGGCCTTAGATCTACATGAAAAAATATTCTTTATGTTTCGTTCATGTTTATGCTTTGTTATGATATCGCTTGATTCGGCCAGTACTATCGTAGTCTTGCTCGCACGTGCTATGGATGCTTGACAAGAGCCGATCTGAATGAACGCAGAGCCGCCGGCCTTCTAGACCAGCTCTGTATTCCTTCTAGATTTGCTTGTGATTATTTTCAGAAATATATCTAAACTGGTGCAAAGCCGCAGGCCTTTCTAGACCAGCTTCGTATCAGTACTAGGTTTATACCTGGAACTAATCACCACCAAGTTTTCTGCTTCACGGACCCCGAATCGGCTAATTAGCCGATACGGTTGTGCTTTCTCGAGAAAAACCAATTAACCGATCGCATTCTGCCAAATCGGTTAAATAGCCGATTTCTGTCTATTTGACGTTCAGACAGCCTGAACTGAATGATTTGACATGTTTACAACAATCAATTATGCTTTAGTATGTTATAACTATCTGCATAGACTTGTTTAATGTAGATTATTCTATTTGATTACACATATCAATCGATTATGTATCAGTTCAGTAACTGTTTCTGTGGCAAAACATGCATACATGCCGGAATCGACTCTTTAGTCGATTTTCAATTAAATTGGCTCTCAGAGCCACATAGTTGGAACTACCTGGACACATCGGTTAGTTCCACCCTGTGATTACTGATTATTATCTTTTCCTTGTCAATTGCAGGTCAAATTGACTGGTACGCCTGAGGGTTATCGGTACTCTCTGACCGGGTTTGAAGCTAGCTGGATCTTGGAAGCTCCAACGCTCCTAAGATCATATCCGGCTTCGCTGGTGTGTTGAAGCGCAAGGAGCCACATTTTGTGCCAACAGATATCCATAGACACTATCCACCTGTAGAAAGAATGCATGTACATCTTCCCAATGAAAACTTCAT
Organism: Eremochloa ophiuroides; assembly: GCA_038502445.1. Classification (NCBI taxonomy): domain Eukaryota; kingdom Viridiplantae; phylum Streptophyta; class Magnoliopsida; order Poales; family Poaceae; genus Eremochloa; species Eremochloa ophiuroides. The sequence continues at coordinate 16,926,613 of JAHLJS010000006.1, forward strand.
AACATACAGTGCTAAAACCAAGATGGATAGATTGGTATCTGCATAATTCTTGAAGAGAACAATGCTAACTCAGTGGTTTGTGTGCAATCAGAGTTTCCCTGAAGCTAGAACACTGGCATATCCAGAGTTCCCATCGAAATGGATATGGAACCAAAAAGATAGAGAATGGAACAAGCGCAGGCAACAACATGGTAAAATAGGTCGCCTCCGTTATGTGCATCCATCGGCTGGTGAACGGTACTATCTTAGAATGTTGCTGCTAACAGTTAAAGGTGCAACAAGCTATGAGCACCTTAGATTCCATAATCGAAGATATCATCACACATTTAAAGAAGCATGCAGATCACATGGTCTTCTTGGTGATGATCAAGAATGATACAATGCCTTTGATGAAGCAGCTGCTTGGGCTACTTCAGCACAGTTGCGTAGTTTATTTGTAACCATGGTATTATTCTGTGAAGTAGGCGATGAAAAAACTTTCTTTGAAAAAGTTTGGCAACATTTATCTAACGATATCATCTATCAATATAGAGATATGATTGGTGATCCTAATTATTTATTGCCTGAGTCCATAATCAGAGACTATCTCTTAGATGAGCTGTCAACTCTTTTTTCACAGAGTGGTAGAGATATAGCTGATTTCAATTTGCCTCCAAAGACACATGCTGAATACCCTGTGTTATACAATCGGCTTGTTGAAGAAGAGTTATCATATCCTACTGATCCTTCACTTGATATGAATAATCCAACAGCCTCACTCAATGAAGACCAATCAAATGCTTTCAGCTTAATAGTGCAGCGAGTAGAGCAAAATCAACCTGGATTCTTCTTTGTTTCCGGCTATGGTGGAACTGGTAAGACATATCTATGGAACAGAATAGTGGCTTACATTAGAGGACAGGGCAAAATTGTTCTCAGGGTTGCATCGTCTGGAGTAGCAGCGCTGCTATTACCAGAAGGCCGTACAGCCCATTCAAGGTTTAAGATACCTTGCGATGTCGAAGACGATATGATTTGTGATGTCAGTAGGGGCACCATGCTTTCAAAGCTTATTGAACTTACAAGTTTGATAATCTGGGATGAGGCCGTCATGGCTAACCGAAAGTGTTTTGAGGCCTTAGACCGCTCAATTCGTGATATTGAAAAGGCCAGAAAACCTGAGGCTGCACATATTCCATTTGGTGGTAAGTTGTAGTCTTGGGAGGAGATCTGAGACAAATTCTACCTGTGGTCGAGGGAGGTGGCAAACATGATGTAATTAGTGCCACCATAATTAGATCACGACTCTGGTCACATGTGGAAATAATAAGCCTCAAACAAAATATGCAACTGCAATGCTCAGCAAATGATTCTTCTCAATAGAAAGAAGTTGCTGCATTTAGCAAATGGATACTGGATGTTGGAGAAGGTAAAATACCATGTACTAAAAAAGATGGAGAAGATGAACCAAGCTAGATTACAATTCCACAAGAATTACTTTTAGTTCCTGGTATAGATCCACTTGCAGCCATTGTCGAATCCATTTATCCTACCTTTCAGACCAAATACAAAGACCCTATATATCTTGCACAGAGAGCTATACTAACTCCAACAAATGATCTCACAGATACAGTTAATGAATGCATAGTTCCTTTGCTGCATGGTCTAGAAAAAGAGTACCTGAGTTCAGATACTATTGACAAATCTACTGCTCAACATGAGGCATACTGATCTTTTATACCCAGTTGAGTTTCTAAACTCTATCAATGGTAACAATTTCCCTCAGCACAGAATTAGGCTAAAACAAGGTGTTCCCATAATGCTCTTACGAAATCTGAACCAGAGAGCTGGGCTCTGCAATGGTACAAGATTGATAGTTACCTCTCTAGGAGAGTGGACAATTGAGGCTAAAATTATGACTGGACAATATGCAAATCAAATTTTTGCAATACCACGCATAACCTTGTCTCTCAAAAGTAACAAGTGGCCATTTGTTCTACAACGACGCCAATACCCAATAAGAGTATGTTATGCCATGACAGTTAACAAAAGCCAAGGACAGACATTATCTGCAGTTGGTGTCTACCTTAAACAACCAGTTTTCTCGCATGGGCAATTCTATGTGGCTGTTTCACGGGTAACAACAAAACAAGGTTTAAAAATATACATCGAAGATGAAGAAGGCAATGCTAGCAATGAGACCAAGAACGTCGTTTATACAGAAGTTCTTCAGTACCTATCCTAAACACAGAATAGAAGATGCTTCTGCCTACATTTTGCTCTTCTCTTGCACTTCGTAGTTTAGAAAAGAGTAGGAAATGACATGTACAAACTACTAATCAGTCCAGAGAAATCTACTCTTGCCAATATTTTGCGTCATGGCTGTGTATACCACCCGTGTTATAATATGAAGCAATTTCTTTTGGGACCTGCAGCGCCATCCAAGCTCCAAAAACCTGCCAACCACTATATATCTCTCTCTCAATGAATAGAATACATCTGATCATGTTAATATTTTCATTTCTGGTTTCATGTGTTAGCAAGGTTTGATTTTGTAATAGTATTCGTAGAAATATAAAGTGTGTGCCAGTAGACCTGTGTGCCTACTTTAACCAAAGTGTGGCATGTACAGACCATTTTGTATATCCTTGCAAACAAGCAATCGAATATTATACATATTTATCTTCTTCGCTGTTAACCATATAACAAAACGTTGGTTTCTCCTAGAAAAAAAAATTTGTAACAGCTTTATCCTTCCTCTCTCACAGAATTCATTTACTAATTTCATTTAACATATAGATATACATAACTGGCAACTTTTTTCTCAATATGACAGGTACAACATGCAGCAAGCTAAATTCCTTAACAACCTAGAAAAAGGTCGGTGCTCCCAGGGCATTACTGTTCGAGTAGCCAGAAAGTGGATACATTATGACAGTGTTGGTCAAGATGTACCTCTATATATGGGCATGGTTCTAGCAGATGCAAAGGTATCATTTTGACAAACAAAATATCAAATTACAATTCCTTTTCATAAATATCAACTAGATGTATGTAGTATGATGAGTCTATCTATTGCCTACTTATACCAATATCATACCCCTGATATAATACATGTTTACAATAACAGGGACACAACGTGTATGCTCAGATTTCTGACGATCTCATTAATGAGAAGGGCCAGCTTTTTTATGTTGGAAAAGTTTACATGATCAAAAAATTTGTAGTCGAAAATGCCAAAAGAAGCTATAGACCAGTTGACACAAACCTCATAATAGACATCTCACAGTATACAGTAGTTGAGGTTGTGCCAGATCCTCCAGACTCAATTCCTGAATACGTGTACAAGCTCACTCCTTTTCCAGCCATAAAACCAACACGCTTCGTTTTCAACTATACAGGTAAAGCACATGGCCACACATAACTTTCATATATTGCAACCTTTTCTTCCATATTATGTGTCATTGCTCTCTAAAACAGTCTCATCATTATCTTTGAAGATGTTCTTGGATACCTTGTGAAATACAAGGCAGCCCACACCTTTGTACCCAAAAACAAAGAGAAGGCTAAAACACTCAGAGAAATCTACATCAAAAATTTAAGGTACATATACAGTGAAATTAGCCCGGTTGTAGATTGTTGATAATCAATATTGCTAAACTTTCTTTGCATGCAGGGAGAACGTCATGCAAATTACTTTGTGGGGTGAGGAAGCTGCAAATTTTAACATTAGCAACATCTACAACAGAGAGATTGGCAATCTCATTGTTTGCCTTATTGTTGGTTGCATACCATGAGAAGATTTCAAAGACAATAGTAATACCTTTCCTACATAATTAATTTACATTGGTATATGCATAGACATTTAAGGATCTACATTATAAAATTATTAAACTATAGAAATGACACGATATGCTTATTTCACAGATAAATCATGCCTAAGTGGAAGTCCTGCCTGTTCCTACTACTTCAACCCCAATATCCCAGAAGCACGGCCTTTTCACAGCAGGCAACAACTCTTTCCAATACAGAATAGATACTATTAGAATATAAAAACTTACACTAACAAATTTTTCATTGCCAGATTCAAAAATACACCGGTGTTCATCGAAGAACCAGTACCATCAGAAGAAGAAACTACAACTCTAGTTCAGGACATTCAACTTTGACAAAAAACAATAGCTGATCTTAGTGATGTTGATCCTTTTGATGATAAGGTACGAAATCTATGAACTGCACATTTTTCATTCATTGATTACAGTTGCACAGATACTTCATATCACAATTTAGACAGTGTATAGATCACTGCTCACAAAAAAAAATATGCTCTGTAACAGGAATAAGGACCATACAAGTGTGCAGTAACAGTTGTCTCCATAACAGACACTACCAGCTGGTGGTATATGGCGTGCAAACCATGCAAAAAGAAAGCTGAGCAACAGCTAGATGGAAGCTACAAGTGCCCAAAGTGTGAAGGCACAAACACACTTCCTAGGTACCGCCCACTCAATCTACCAATAGCCATAAAAAACTTTAGGATACTTCATTTAAAATTTTTTTCATCTGTACAGGTACTTAATACACTTCATAGGAAAAGATGATACTGATGAAGCACATTTCATGGCCTATGATGATGAAGCTTACCAAATGATTCAAAAAGAATGTGAGGCAGTAGTTAACCCTCTCCACAAAAGAGATAGCTTGCCACAACAGCTACAAAACTTCATTAACAAGACATATATATTCTCGGTCGACCTCACCAATGAATCATGCAAGAGCACCAAAATAAGACAGTATCAGGGCAAGGCTGTCCTAGAGAAACCTCCAAAACGTCCATCCCCACAGATTACTTCCATAGCTCAACATAGTCTACCACACACACCAAGATCAGCTACTGCCACCAATAGTCCACCATCCCAGAGTCAGTTGCTGTAGATACAATGTGGGACACAATTTGTAAGCAAATTAAAAGACCTTTTTTTCATTTCTGCTTACATCATTATATATGCTATACTGCTCACTCAGCTATCTATTATACAGACTCCGCCACCAGGAGCTGAGACAGGTCACGAGAACTTCAAAGATGCTAACATTAGGTACAGTATTAGTATCTGTAACAGTTCTATATTTTTTCTCTAAACACTAAACATAAACACATATCTGTCGCTTATATCTTGACATTATTAGGTCACCAAGCACACAAAGCAACGCTCGCAGAATTCTATTCCAGCAACCTGATCCAGCAAATAAAGTAATCTTCTATAACTAACATTCTTCACCATGTTATGCGAGTCATTAATGCATGCTCCGTCTAAATAGTAACATTATATCTTATTTATAATAGGACACTGCCACCAACAAGGAAAAATCAGATACCGCTCAGCTAGAGAATACTCTTACCGAAACGACCTCCTCTGTACAACCAAGCTCCAAATGATATACTGATAATTTCTTTTTCTTTCAATAAAAAAAGGATTACAATATTTGTTCCAATACACATCTCAAATAAAAAAAATACTCACACAACCATGTAACTGCTACAGAATGAAGCCTTACAGTGACGAACAAGATGCAGGTCCATCACTGAAGTAAGTTTCTAGGCCTTACATCAAGAAAATGATCGTTAACAATAGTCAGTCTATGTAACAGTCATCTTAAAAACTAACTATAGATTTCTCTTCAGCGGCTAGCAAGCATCGGCAACACCTCATGACGCCTCATCAGTGACAACCATCAGAACACTCAAGAATGCGCCAAGTGTCTGAAAACTTTGTTTATATGTATATATTTATGAAACAGTAATAGATCAGTAGCTGTTTGGACAGATTCCGAATGGGTACCTACTCCTCATAACTATGCTACCTATATAATCAATATTTACCGGACCCAGGTTAAATTTGACAGTTCTTCTGGTAATAGAGACCAAATCGTCCTAGAACTACCAAACAATATGGTTGCAGATGTTTTAGATACTAAGTAAAGATGTTAGTAATAGACAAAGGTGTCAGTGCCTTCAGCGCCACCGCTACTAACACCTACATCATTGGCTGTGTACTTCCAAAAATACAAAAAAATTTCCATCCTTGGCGAAAGAACAGGTATATATATATATATAGAGAGAGAGAGATAGAGAGAGATATATATATTTATTTGTGATACAAACAGTTACATTAGCTCCAGCCAGGCCACGAAAAGCGCAAGGCCCAGCAACTTTGGCCCATTCAAGTCACGCATACACGGTCACGGCCTCTACCCCGTGCTCACGCCGCACCGTGACCTCACCCATAGACGCAACATGCACCCCGTTCCAACCTAAAACCATTCCCCATTCTCAATCCAGCAATCCCTAATTGAAGACAACACTACCGCACCGGGAACGAAGGCAGCCGCCAACACCAGCTCGCCCAGCCAGGTTACGACTACACCGGCAACGAAGAAGGTAGAGGCAAGGAAAGCGAAGACGCCGCGCCGCGCTCGCACTGCCTCAGACCCGGTAAGACGGCGTCACAGCTAGAGTATTCATTGAGAGCTGTGCAGTACTCACATCGTCTCAGTCGCCTGCGCAGCGCCTCTACCTCTACAGCGATGGCCTGGTGGTGGTGGCCTGCGCTGCTTACCAGCTCAAAGAAAAGAAAGGTAACACCATGAAAACAGAGTGAGGGATTTAGTCCCTTCATTTATTTTTTTCAGATTACCCAAGATTTCGTCATTCCCATTGACTACGATTTCCTTAAATGGGTGCCATTGCCTCCAATAACTAGTTCGAAAAAAAGTATTTTTTGCCAAGTCATTATAGCATTCTACAACTGCTCTCTCTCAATTACTACTTTGCCTAACATATAGCAATCAGTTACACAAAAACAGGTCCATGACGCCAGCTTAATTATAAACAAACAACTTTCATACATGATTCTATTCATAGTCATTTTTTAAATCCATAGCTCAAATTACAAAACATGCTCCAGTGACCAAACAGCCACTAAAGATAGAACACCGATGCAATCACTGAAACAGCAAGCCAGGCAGCGCCACATACACATGGTAACTTATCCTGTCCCAATAATTCAACAATATATTATGGTATCATTCCTATTGACTCAATTATTCAAAAAAAGAAGGTATTTTCACACTCAGATTTTAATATTTTTCCAAATGCCGACATACCGCTTCACCAACCTCACAATTATTGACAACATAGATCTCAGAAATATTGATATGGAACACTTTGGCAATGCGATTCTCGCAACTATCCCAGACACAGCTCCATATCCAACCAATGCCTACGAACTACGGGATGCAATCCAGCAGCAACATGACATCAATATACCCATCGAAAATATATCCTACTATGACTCAGATTTTTTTCCTCCGCCTTCCTACAGCAGCTGCTAAAACCCACTTGCTCAACAACTCTTTACTAAACATCGACAATAACCATTTCATGTTTAGACCATGTCAACCAACCCATGGATCCACCGTTGTTTCACTACGAGACCTGCTCAGGTCCAATCCACTAAACGTCCACCAAGCTAGGGAAACGCCTATAAAAGAACCATATGAACAATTGTATGTTGAAATCTCTGGCATGCCACCACACCTATGCTCAAACTCAATCATATATCGACTCCTCAATGGCATTTGCACCATCAATACCATAAATTTCACATCTGCAAGGCTCCACTATAACATAACAACATATGGCCAACTTTCTGCCCTACCTCTCACAGCCCACATAGGCGTAAGAAACCTATCAGGAGACAATGACATGGTTAGCATCTGGCCACTGAAATATGAAATAACCAAAGAAGAGATGCTAGGTAGGGAAACACCACCAGAAGACCGCATCTCCCATATACGAGGTAATTGCTCAAATAAAAAAAATTACTAAGAGAAAAAGACCACACAAATTTTGAAACTACTAACATCTTTTATTAACAGGAGACTCCGTACTGAGCGCAGCTCACCGCCAGGAGCTATACACACATTTCGATGATGAAATCACATCCTATCCAAGAGGTACAGCTACAACAAACATCTTCAAACCACCGCTTTTTACGTACGCGTTCACCACCACGTTCTATCATAGCGTATGTATCAAACGAAACAAACTCATGTTTCTTACACTGAACTTCACCAGATCATCGCGCGGGAACCTCTGCTCAATCACCAACAAATGACTACGACTACAACCGTAAGCATCACATCTTACTTAATTTAGCTTCCCTTCTGCTCAACATCATTCATAATTATACAAACATAGACCTATTTACTAACATACGGTTATGGAATCTATTTCATTACAAAAACAACAATTCCACAGCTACCCCAAGACGTAACTCCAACGATGACACAGCAAGCTGGGAAATAAACACATCAAGTGGCAGCCTCTAAAATCACCAGCGCTGAATCCCACGGCTAATCCGCTGAACTGAACCTTGGCAACAGCAACTACCAGAAACCCCTAGCTCCTTTATGTACAAACTTATCATGTATATACTATATGTTATAAGTAACTGCTACTGCAATGTAAACATCTTTTATATTGTACAAATTCAGCCACTTATATCATATCTCTATAACTACATTAGCATCCATTTCTTTGCCACATACTCTGTTCCATATGTACATGATCCAGGTCGTGCTATACATGTTACCTATTTCTTTACAGCAATGAGCCACGGGCGCGCGAATGCGCGCGCGACGCTACTAGTAATCTCTAAGCCGGCATTTTTTATCTTGGTACCAAGAATGCGGGGTGTTATGTTACCGTTACAAAAGACACTATTTATTGCATATTTACCGTTAAAATGTGTTGAAAATCCACATGCTCGAATGAGATAGAGGTAGCCATGTAGTAGCCGCTGGGGGCATTTTTTGGGCACCACCACTAAAATTGGTGAGATCCACGTAACTGCTCATCTATTTTAGCCATGCACTTGCACGTGTAAGTGTATTTAGGCGGTCATTTCTGTTAATTATTGTTTCATAGAGGCACTCATCTTAAATGTCCACCTTCATAAATCAATTAATAATAAAAGCGACACTCTTAAAACAACCGCTTCTAGAGAAAATGGCCATCACAAAAAAAAATCATAACTTTTTATACGAAGTCAGATGAAGATGATTGTTATTACACCAAAATTGTTGAACTCGATGTGACCTATAAATTTGTACTTCATATAAATATTAATATAGGAGTGTCTAGTTATCTATCGATAGATCTTATACCGTCAAATCCATCAAATTTTTGTACATATAATCTAATAGAGAGTTAGAACTCGTTTAAAAAAAATAGACACTTAAAACACAGATAAATAACAAAAGTTTATCAATATTTATATAGCACCGCCACCAAATAAACGTGTACACAGAAACGGAGGGAGTCAGGATGTCTAGCAGCATACTACAAGCCTATATTTGCGGCGATGCACCTGGACTAGACACGTGACGATTCTGCTGCCGCTCCCTGAGTCGGGAGTGGATCCTGGCCAGCGTCTCCCGGAACCTGGCGAGGTCCAGGCTGACGTTCTGGCCGCGCAGGTACACGTGCTCCACAAGCTCCCACTCCCGGCCCCGCTTCCCCTGCTCCCGCCTCGCCCGCGCCGGGTCCGCCACGACGACGTGGCCGGCCGGGTACCTGCGGCTCAGCGAGCTCTCGCGCGCGCCCACGTCGTACTGCTCGTACACCAGCCCCATCCTCGCCGCCGGCACGCCGAAGAGGTTGCGCGACAGCGCGGCGATGCCGAGCGGCGCGATCTGCACCAGCGCCGCGCCGCCGCCGCGGCGGCCGGGGCGCAGGAACAGGAACGCGGTCAGGTCGGCGCCGTGCACGCCCACCAGCGCGTCGTACGAGCTCACCGCCGCGTACACCGCCGACAGCGGCGCCCCCGTCGCCGTCTCCATGATCTCCACGTCGAACCCCACCGACGCCGCCAGCCGCGCCACCGCCGCCTGGTTCTCGATCACGCGCCTACCCTTGCGCGACACGATCCCGAGCCGTGGCCGCCGCCGCCGCTCCGTCGTCGTCCTGCCGTCGCCGCCGTGGCCGTCGTCGTAGACGCCGGCGAGGAAGTCGTGGAAGTCGACGATGGTCCTGTTGTCGCGGAGCCTGGTGGGGTCGACGGCGAGGTAGTCGTGGTACCGGGTGCCGACGATGGCGCCCGGGAAGCAGTGCGTGCGCTTGTCCCCGAGCAGGTCGACGACGGGGTACCCGGAGAGGCCGGAGAGGATCTCGCCGTAGGCGCCGGCCCACCGCGGGCCGTACGCGAGCACGGCCAGCACGACGCGGCGGCGGAGGTGCTGCGTCGTCAGCCAGAGCGGCAGGAACCCGTCGTTGAAGACGTGGAACATGTTGTGGCTGTACCCGCCCGCCGTCACCACGACGGCCGGCGCGTCGTGCCGGACGTCGCACCGGTGCGCGCCCTCCGCCGCCGGCGGCCGGGCCACCCGCCGGATCTTGACCTCGTGGATCGTCTTGGTGATGTAGGTGTCCCACTTGCGCGTGTACGGCCGTATCCGCTCCTCCTCCTCCATCACGGCGGCGGGCTCCGCCGGCGCCGGCGGCGACGATGCTCCTCGCGGCGGGAACAGTAGGAGGGAGAGGGACGCGGCGTCCGTGCGCACGTCGCCGGACACGAAGCAGACGTCGGAGTGGTAGTCGGAGCCGGTCGCAGCAGATGGTGTGGTCGGGCATGGCCGCGCACGGCGAGCCCACCTGGTTGTCAAGAGCGACGGCCTGCTGATGCAGCGCGCCGCCGTGTCGTCCGTCCTGGTCTGCATCGACGCGGCCAGCGACGACGTGCTCCAGCCCGAGCGGTGGTGGTGGTGCTGACGGCGTACGACGCGTCGAGCTGGGCGCGGAGACGGAGATGGTGGCGACGATGGCGCCGCCGCCGCCGTACGGTGCGGGCCCGGAGGCGAAGAAGAAGCGCGGGGCGTAGACGACGGCGCACAGGGTGACGACGGCGGAGAGCACGAGGAAGAGGTGTGCGAGGAACGCTCCTCTGCCGCCCTTCTTGGCCTTGACGGCTGCCGCCGCAGCTGCGTCGTCCATGGCGGGCGGCTTGAGGCTCGACGACGCCTTTGAGGCCGCCATGCTAGCTAGATTTCTGCGAGCTGCTAGCTCGTCGGATCAGTCAGTGTGTGTGGAACGGAATTATACTGTAGTTTGCTGCTTCGCGTGAGATGGAATGGATCAATGACGACGCGGCCGTGTTTTGTCTCTACTCCCTGCTAGTCGCTACAGTCCTACCTACACGATGGTGTAAGTGTAAGCATGGAAGATGATGATGTGCGGCAAAAAAAGGACCACTTTTTGTTTCTGTTCACATAACGGCGCTGTTGCGGATGCGGTAAGCACGGGCCGAGGAACCGGAGGCCAACCATGCACGTGCTAGCGATGTAGCATGCATGTGCTCCTACAGGTGTCAACGAATACGCGACTAGCTACCACGCTGAACAAAGCAGCCGCAACGATCGATCGGTGTCAGTGGTACATAGAGATGATAAGTGTCAGGAGTAGTAAGAGACGCATCGATCTGTCAAAACTCAAAAGTGCTAGTGTGTCATAGTCGAGGTGCAGTGGGACACTCTTACTCTTTCCCTTGGCGTCGACAATCGCTCCCAGATCTCGCCCTTTTGAGGAAGTCCGGATTACGGCATTCAACGTCGGATCCTGGTCCGTAATTGAGTATGATGCACGCGATCAGATCAGATCAGATCGTGTGGCTCCATATGTGCACGACTTTCGGAAGAAAATTCTGTCGACACGAGCCCAAACTCCTTCCCATCTAAAAAACTAAGGCATAAAGTATATAGCATATATGTACCGCATGGATTCGCAGCCCTCCGGTTAATAACGGGATTTCACGTTATATATATAAAAAAATGCGTGTACATTCCTGTTTCGACGTGGACGTGTGCTATTAGCCTATTTTATACTGTTTGGACTCGAGCCATTGACCTTTATTTTTTTAAAAAATATTTGTTCTTGACACCGAAAGTGGCATTTATTTGCTGACGGACATAGACAATAGAACAGTTTGATCCTTTCAAAAATTAAAAAAAAATATATAGACGTTTACGGATGGACAATCTAACTCTTCTCAAATTTGCTGATGAACACTGCGCATATTAAAACATTATAATTTATTTATGGGCTTAGGAGGTAAGAGAAGAGTGAGAAAATGTCCCTTTCCTTGATTCTCCCTCTCACCTGTCCTTCTGTTTCACCTTCTTGATGGCGCTTACAAGGCCTCGTCTTTCGATCTCATGAGTAGTACATGTGGTCCCAGTCCCACAATGCACACATCTATCTATCTATTTCATGCATAGATGTGTGGTGTGATCCACCAACATACACAGGACCTTCATTCACTAGATCGTATGCGAGAGAATAGCCAACGGTACGTGCATCAGTTCTATGCACATGTATCGTCCATTAAAAAACGAACTGTACTGGTGGTGTCAACCTAAGTTTAAGTTATGCCAGTTTATATTGTATGCATTTATGTGGTGTCAATGTCATGCGTAAATCTATATATTGGTTTTCAACATTTACCCTTAGTAGTAGTTATTATTGTAATAATTATAGATGTTTGCGAGTTTTTTATGAATTTGGTAAAAGCTTGATTTAGGACAAAAACAAAAAGGCTCACAGTTTGAAGTTTGGAACGGGAGAAAGTACAAACAGAAATTAATTTTCAAGGTACTCGGGGCCCTCCCTCTGTCTTTGCCGCAGAGAAGTCAAGTGTTCATCCTCCTGGCCAGCGTCTCCAGGTCCAGGCTCACGCTCTGCCCGTTGAGGTAGACGCGGACGCGGCCGATGAAATATCCAGTCCCAGTCCCAGTCCCAGTCCCACTCATCGGTGCTCCCCTGCCTCCGCTTCGCTCTCTCCGGATCGGCCACGACCACGACGACGTGGTCCGGCGAGTACTCGCGGCTCAGCGAGCTCTCACGCCCGCGCACGTCGTACTGCTCGTAGTCGTAGTGCAGCCCCATATCCTGATGGCCGGCGCGCTGAAGAGGTTGCGCGCGAGCTCCGCGACGCCCAGCGGCGCGATCTGAGCGAGCGCCCCGCCGCCGGGCCGCAGGAACAGGAAGCTGGTCAGGTCCAACTGTCCGAGCCGTGCACTCCCACCAGCACGTCGTGCGCGCGCACCCACGCGTACACCGCCGACAGCGAAATTTAAGAGAAAATTAGTTTCCTGGCAGCTCAAAATTTGGCCCTTCCGTCCATGTATACCGTTAACCAGCTAAGAAGTCATTTGCAAAAAGACCAAAATAGCCCCCTATTTGATGCCGCGGCCCTTTGTTGACGTCGCCGCCGCATGCCGGTGCAGGCCAGCTAAACCTGTCGTTGGGGAGGGTTTGAACAGACCCGGTCTTACCCATGCCCAAATTCATTTCTAATATATCTATTCTAGACCCTCCCTATAATTCCCCATACCCATTGGGTAATTTGATTTATCTACACATGAACACATGCTTGTTTGGTTGGAGTCTTGGACTGAGCGAGCGAGTGGAGACTGCAGACACTGTCCGAGAGCCACTCGTCTTCCAGCGACCTGGAGGTCATGGCTGGCTGCTGTCTTTCTCGACTGCTCCTATGCCAATGGCATGTCATGGCGACTTACATATTAGGACCAACTCGTAAGCATGGACGGCTTGCTGAACGTCTGGTCGTGCGATGACACTGACACCTCCATCCCGAGCTCACCACCAGCCGAAACATGTCTGAGCTCTCCACCTCCTTGGGGCGCACCTCCGCCATGGCCACCGTCGCTCGTCGTACACCATGCAGCACCGCCTCGGAGCCACAGCCCAAAGGTACATAACCCGCCGCCGGTTTTTGGCTTCGACGAGTCGCACGCTGCTCGCGATGCCAAAGCATGTCGCGGCATGCTCGATGGACTTGGCGCCGCTGCCGCGCATGTACTGCGCTACCTGCTTCATGGTGTAGAACAGCAGCGACATGCACCACACCATGCAGCAGGCTTTGTCGGCGCCGTGCCATCGCCACCTGCCGGAGCAACTTCGTCGGTGCAGCGCTGCCCTCACATGAACTGAAGCCGATAGCGCTGCTCCAGTTTAGTCACACCTGCAACTTATCATCCCCCATCCCCCTCGCACCAATCCCAATCGGTTTCAGTTCAGTCAGATTCTCAATCCCAATCCCAGTTGATGAGCTATAGCCTCGGTCAACTGGAAACGGGTATAAGCAGGGATACCCATACCCTACTCTTAATCCAATGGGTAGCAAGCCATTCATCCATACCCGACCCAAATCACTTGGGTGTGGATTTGGGGAATGGGTAAGGATACCCAACGACAGGTCTAAGGCCAGCGCTTACGGCTGCGGCGCGGAGCGCACGCCTAGTCATCTATGCCAAGCCCGTCGGTTGCGGCGGAGGTGACGCGCCGCTTGGGCTGAACCCGTCGGCGTGGCCCCGGCTCCAAAGGTCACAGCAGCAGTAGCACCGTGCGCCGACGCCTCCAGCCTCGAGCATGTGTGCGTGCTGTGTTCCTCGCCCCACTGGGGCCAAGTGCGAGCATAACGGCACTGGCGTGTTCCTTCCATAGTTTCAAATAGCCAGCTATAGTCCTCGGTATAGCCTCGATATAGCCTTTTAAACATGTTACCGCTAAATGAATTTACGTATAAATTTTCGTTATAGCGTTATTTTAGCCCGCTATACCTTGTTGTGGAGAGTCGTCGCTATTTACTGTGGCCCGCTGTTTAAAACATTTGTTCCTTCCCAGGCCGGCCGGCGCCCCGGCAGAGCCCAAGAGAAAGACAGGTGCTCGGCGGTGACTTAACCCTGGCCGCTTCGTGCTCACTGGAGTCCACAGCTGTCCGCTTCGTGCAAGTGCAACTCACATGGTGCTGTCCGCTGCGTGCAGGGTGTTCGACTGTTCTTGTCCCCGCTCACTTCGTCCAAGCTCTGTACTTAAACGTGGAAGACCTCGGCTTCACTCTCGACCACGGTAGCCATCTCGTCTCGTCACTCGAGTTCGTTCTGTTCTGAGCGTTCCCTCCTCCAAACGCCAAGCGATTGCTAATGTTGAGCTCTTTCGTTACAGATGCCTTGATTAGTTGGAGCAATGCCATGCTCGCTAGCCAGAAGCGCCGTGCTGTCGCGCCCGCACTGTGCAGTTTGAATGTATTGTACAGTGCAATAGTGTTTCATTTGGCTGCAGGGGTAAGAAAATCATTTCACCATGCACTTGACACCGTTAACCTGTGAAACTAACGGAACAGCCAAATTCCCAAATAAATTTCTACTCAGGGCCAAATAACTAAGTTCAACAGAAACAGGGCCACGAATCTAAGCTGAACTTTTTTTTAGGGCCAAGAAGTTAATTTTCTCGAAATTTAATGTTACTTATAGCTTGGAGGAATTTTACTAATAGACACGAAATGTTTTCAAGATATATATAATTGTGCATCTAGTTTTATAGATATTGCCGATCATAGAAAATGCTAACATGTACAGCAAGTGCATGTTAAACGACGGTGTGCTAATAATATACTAGTAGAATTAACTAGTATGTTTTGACATCACATTCATGCTAATCTCAATTCTCAGCCCCAAGAGTGAGAAAACCAAAAAAATTGGCTCTAATTGTACAATTCATTTATTATTTATAGATTTTTGAGAAAATTTTATTATTTATATTTTTTAAAAAAGCTTTATATTATTTATAGATGCTTCCTAGTGAAGTGAGAGCTGCTTCGGTTGCGGTGGGCTTTTATCGTAGCGGGCCAGCAGGCCGGAGGCCCATCCCCTCACGCGCTCGCCGCGGTCAGTAACGGCTCATCTAATCCACACAGCAGGCCAGCAACCGCTGCACCTGTGGGCTGTTGCTGATCCAATCAACCGAGTTGATTATCTCTCTAATCCAATCCAATCCTTCATATTTCTTTTTAACAGTCAGTTGATTATATCATGGTCGACAAAGCCAAAATTTTACTGGTCATTGATTACACCATGGTGGAACATGGTTGCTAGTAGTATATTAGTAAGGGGTAGAACGTGATTGTTACACTAGAATAAAATACGGTTGGAAGTGGCTGATTCACAGCCTGGGCTCCGGGTGGGCGGCTAACTTTTCATGTCACCGGTGAGACGACTTAGTCACTGAAGTGCAGAATTATTGAGTGGAGAGGAGAAAGAGTGGCAGATGAAAGCGGTGAAAAACACAAGAAGACAGCCAGCAGCTACCGCAGCATGGACAAAACTGGCCTGTCTCTGTCCCGGATAGAGGCGTTCAGACGCCTCGCCGCCGCGCACCAATCCAGCCACCGGAGCAATAATCCAAGCAGCCATCGTTACCGATCTTTCCAGGTCAGAAAAACCGGTAAGAAACCATGGATCTTCACTCGATCGGTCATCACCTTCACCATCACCACACTCACTACACTAAATGAGGTAATGGTTGTGCCTACTGCCGTCACCGCCACTCCACCAGCAGGACCGACAGCGCAGCTCCTATCCACAACTTTCACCATAGCTGGCTTAGCTCATAATCACAATAAATCCGTAGGCGACAGTGACATGAAAATTACTGCCATGCTAAATTGCAAGTAATGCTATATGGTGGAGCATGCTTGCTAGTCGCAGAAACTTGCGACGACAGAGCAGAAAAGCAATGAAACAGGTTGATTGTTCCCTTCCCCCTCCGATGAGCCGCCTCGTGTCGTCACCCACCGGGGCATGCTCCTAAAGATAAGAATCGTATTGCCTCTCCCGCATAAGGCCACAACATGAGTGCGATGTGTGTGTGCCAGTGTCACTTGTGGAGCTTTAGGATAGGTGTTTAAAAAAAAGCAGAGGAAATGAACTTCTGAAAGGAAAAGGAAAAGGAAAACAAAAAGGAAACATCCTGAATATTGGAACAACAGCGCTTGCTTGCTTCGTCATTGATGTTTCTAGTATTTACATTTACATTGGACTAGCCAGAAATGTACAGGACTCACATACAGCCAGGCAGGGCCATGGATGTTGGTGAGCAGTCGGCAGCCAAACTCCAGGTGCTGCTGTTCCTCAATACAGGCTGATGCCACCACTACAGCTACTACTGCTATATTACTTGCTACACGATTTCCCAATTCCCATAACAGGTCGCTGCAGGTTTTCCAACAGGCCCATCTGGACAATCTTAGATCCACAGCTTAAAAACCTTGCAGACCACACCCTTCTAATTGTACCTACCGGAAAACATAGTCGGTTTTTGGCTCAGATGCTACATACGAGTATTATTGCGTTGGAAGGATTATTATCATAGCTGCTCTGCTGATGATGCCTCAGCCCTTCTACGCATACGAGCGCCCCATGACAGGTTCTCTTCTGAATCCTTTGTCATGCTCCTCCTCTTAAGCTCCGCAACCTGGTCTTCCCAAGACCTTCTCCAGCCAGATGTCTCTTCCTGATCCTGTGGTCCACATGGATAACAAATTTGTGAGGAAAATCCAAAACAGAGCTTCTGTCTGGGACAGGAAACTTAGAAAACCCAATAACAAACAATGGCCTTCCACATCATCAATGATTCTCCTATACGACTTTGCATAACTCATCAAAATAGGAAGATAAACTTGCTACATCAATTCCCAGACACGTAGCCTTTCGAATTATTTCTCAGATAATCTTTGTATGACATGCATCATGAAAACGACTTCCCCAAACTCTTCTGCATGTCGCAATTCACTCATTAACCGCGTCCTATACTCCCACTTGTACAGTTTTTGTATCACGGGAAATTCCTGGCCGTACCTTATTCATAAGTACTCTCCCTCCATTCCAAATTATAATTCACATTTGACTTTTTTTTTGCTACATCTACATGCGTAGCACGTTATATCTAGGTACGCAGCAAATTCTATGTATATAAAAAAAAGTCAAAACAACTTATAATTTGGAACAGAGGGAAGGGAGTATATTGGAACAAAATTATGTTAATTGATTTTCTTTTAACGTCTATATATGTTTCAGCCACTCCTGGCTCTTATTTATTTTTTGTATGTAGTAAGTTAAAGGCAGCCTTTGAGCACCCAATATTCACAGTGAGTCACAAATCATAAGAGATGATCCTAAAAAATCCACAACTGTAATCAAATTCAGTCATTCACTGTTGACCGAATCAGTCATTTAGGTCAGGCTTCTGAATCCACAAATAATATGTTGATGGATGTTTAAAGTTGCATAGGCAAAAGATTATCATGCTAAAGTCAACCTAAATATGACTCTATTGGCTGCCCAAATGCGAAAGCCATGCTTCAATAAACACATTAATTAGGGGGGGGGGGGGGGGGGGGGGGGCGGCATCTAGATCCACAGTTTTGTAAAGGTTGCGGTTCACTCATGATGGATATGTTTGAACTCCTATCAAGGACTGTGACTGAAACAGCTAGGTTTCTTTCCAAATGACAGATGAAGTACCGCGGAGTCCTCTCAGGTACAAATGAAAGATCTTAAGTCTACAAATTTCAGGCTGAGAGACGTTTGCTGAACGTTCTAGCTCAACAAAGTTCAGCAAATTCGCTTCACGTATAATTAGGCATAATTTAACACATATGTTTTTCCTCTGACTATGCCAGTAGGAGGTTCCTCTCTAATACGACAGGATCATAAACAAAAGAAGCTAAGGATCCCAGCATCAATCCAACAACGGCGCTAATCAAGTAATCTGACTACGAGATAGGTAATCCGGATTACTGACTACGAGATTTCATCTCTACCAATCGGATTGGCATGCAACGCAATGCAACCAAGTGCCAACGCCATGAGTAAACAAGTGAGAAGGCAGAAGAGCAGCGATCCACACCTGGTGGTGGTAATAGGCGGCGCGGTGGGAGCGGGCCCCGGAGAAGGCGAGGCGGCAGACGCCGCGGGCGAGCGCGCGGTCGTAGCTGGCGCGGCGGCTCGGGTCGGAGAGCGTCTCGTAGGCCTCCTGCACCTCGATGAAGCGGCGGGTGTTCTCGGCCGCGGCGCCCGGCGGGGACACGTCCGGGTGGTACTTGAGCGCCAGCCGCCTGTAGGCCGCCCGGACGTCATCGGGGCTCCCGTCTGGCGAGATCCCGAGCAGGTCGTAGAACGTCCGCGGTGCCATCTGCTCCGGCTCCTCCGTGCGCACGCCGCCGCCGCCGACGGCCCGCGCGCGCAGGCGCAGACGCAGGCGCAGGCGGAGGGGCGGCGCCTCCGGGAGTGGCGTGTTCCAGGGGCGCCGGAACGCGACGCGGCCCGCGGCCGTGGCCTGCGCGGCGGGGACCGCGGCGGCGGAGGAAGTGGGAGGAGTGGCGGCGAGGCGGGGCATGTGTGGTTTCCTTGCTGGCCTTCGCTTGCTTTGCGCTGGCTGGTTTGGTTTCTCAGTTGCCTTAACCCGCCAAGAAATATATCCTTATCATTATTATTAATTAATTTATTATAACAACATAGAAAATAGTAGGCCCCACTTTTTGGTAGGAAACAGACGTTCTACCACAACACCACAGCAGCGGCGACGTGAGCTTATCAGGTAGAATCACCTTTGTTTTATTTTTTAGTCATAAAATAATGTTTTTTCTCACAAGAAAATAACATTAACCGTGGTTGCAAATAAATTCTGCCGAATAGAGTATTATCACGTGAAAATGGCTTGGTTTCCTTTTTTTTGAATTTTGAATAACAGGATCCCTTCCCTTCGCTTTATGGATTCATAAACGATACATTTGCGTTCAGTAGTTCAGCCTACCGCGCACAGAAAGCCATATGACCCCTATTACATTGTTCGATCGCAATGGTGGAGACCTCCGAAAGCTGAGCTTTTGATCGTTCTAACCCTGAAGAATCCGGTCTCCACTTCATCCGTGACGCCAAGTTTGCCTCGACTTCCACTTGTTGTATAAGAACTTTCATCTGCTCCTGGACATCTAGCTTGCGCATAGGTTGCCATTTTCTTAGCATTCTTGCTTCTTGCCATCACCTGAGCTTGTGCTTGGTTTCATATGATATATGATAAACACATAGTATTCCAACCTAGCTGAAAGGATGAGATATTTTCTTGTTGAAATCTTAGTCGTGTGTAAATTGAGCTGTTTTGAATGATCCAATCCAAACTTCTAAAATTAGCACTACGTTTAGATGATAATTAGAAAAGTCAAATGTAAACCAATTTTAAAATTAATTGCATAAGCGGTGACTAATTGGTGGGACTAATCTACTAATCCTAATCAGACCATGGTTAGCTTATAGAGTGCTACAGTAAACCTATGCTAATCAATGGCTAGTTGGGATTAATCACTATTTATGCAATTAGTTTTAAAATTAGTTCATGTTTAGTTATTCTAATTAGTATTGAAACATAGTGCTAATTTTTAGTAGCTAAGATCCAAACAGACCCTGACGTGCCTTTTGCGGGGAAGCTTCAATAGAGCCATGCATGTCTCCTTATTTTATTCTATATATAGGAATAAAGATACAGATTTTTGTATACTCTGCTAATGAAGTTTATTCTATATATAGGAACAAAGATACAAAATCATGACAAAGAATGACCTATGTAAATTAAATAAGTGTTTCTGATCGGAACAGTCCCTGGCCACCAAACCCAGAAACCGAGAACAGGCCCTAAGTTGCTTAAAGCCATGTCACGAACGCAGCATATCATGATTGCTTTGCCGTATATACTCATTTCATTTCACGAGCGCCTGAGCAACTGAGGGAGCCATGGTTGTGTCATGTGTGACCGCTCATTGCCTACAGGCGGGCGGCAGCCAGGGCCGACGACACGCGGGAGTGCACCGCCCACTGGCCGAGCGTGTGAGCTGCGAGTGCACGGCGGTGGCCAGGGGCGATGTACATGGCCTGGGCAAATTAACGAGCATACCTGCCATAGAAAGCTAGCTAGCTCATCGCCATCGTGTTGGCACCACACACGCAGTATATACTAATTAATTTTCGTTAACCCGGCCCCCATTATTGTCTCGATATGATCGCAGTGTTCGTATACTCCAAGGAGGGCCACACGGTAACGCAACAGAAAGATTAACTACCTAAAGGCCTTTTTGACTTTATTATTGGTTAAATTGCCTTATTATGCATAGACGACAGGAACCCCTTTGCCTCTTATATAGAAACAACATATTATAGTACTAAGTATCTTCACAAACTCGGGTGGATCCAAAGATGACATGTAAGTATCGCCTTAAAGGTCTTTGGAATTTATAAGCAAGGCTAATCAATCGATACTGCATTGTTCATGTTGACTATTAAAGTGGTATACTGTTATCACACGCATGCATGATTTTTTTTTTTTTATAGAAAGGACGGCAACACTTGAAAGTTTTCGAATTAGGAAACATTGTAGCAAGACACGTTTCATCGGGAACATGAAGTCAACAATTACTGAGTTTTCATTATAAATATCTTCACCAGATGACAGCTATTTAGGATAGCATAATTTAATAGAAATCATTTTTTTTAGAAAATATATGAAATTCCGGCTTTACATGTCCTCTTCCAAGATGCATCGGGCCACGCTTATTACAAGAATGAAGCTACCACAACCAACAGAAGCACATGTCCAAAGGTTCATTAGACGACTAAGATATCAATGTCAAAACACATTATATTAGTGATATTTGTATAAGATGGACTAGCTAGAACAGATTAAAATGAAAGAAAAGAGATCCTTATAAAAGTGTATTGGAGAACAAACCCAATCGTCTTGCGATCCGAATCCAACCAAAATGATCAGCCTTTTCATTTGGCTAAAACTAGTTGGATCTAACAAATAAAATATAATCAAAGTCAAAGTCATCTCAGGAGACATGAGGGTACACTGTTCCTCCCACGTCACACAGAACACTCTGATTACATTTTGGTTATACGCTTGCATCGATTCACTACACATTTTGCATTGTTGCTTGTTTTAACTGTTCACAATGATGGTTGTGGACATGCAGCATATAAAACGGGAAATAAGCCCCGTTTAGTTCCTCTATTTTGTAAAAAGTTTGGTGTTTTGATCCATCTTTTTGTAAAATAGATCTAAACACCATAGTGTAAAACTACAAAAATTTTATCATTTTGCATTTTGTATTGGGCACCCAAGATATCTAAAGCAAGACAAAAAGCGTCACGTGAACATGTACTATATCTGCATGGCTAAATTTTTTAGGCATGCAAACCATGGTGTAAATTTTATTATTTGGTATTTGTTGTAGTAAAAAATTTGGTATTTTATATTGTGTATTTTGCAAGTCATTTAAACAGGTCCGAAACTATGTAGGATCTGTCGTGGATGCATTTGGTTTTTTGTCGGGCGATCGAGTGTGGGCAACAGCATATACATACGCACCTTTTTTTTTTAACGTGCAGCAAGGGTCGAGTATCTAGTTTGTTTCCTCACGCAACATACATCCGGCTTACACATTACGCTGATCATCATTCATCGGCATGCATGCCATTGGAACACTTTGTATGCATTTTTTGCAAGTCAGAACAATATTTTAGTCCCGGATCGGGTAGCAATCATAATAGTGTATAATACCAAGCATACTCGCACGTTATACACGAATCACGAATACATTTTAAATTTTTAATAGACCTGGTACGTTGACTTAGACAAATAAATGTGCGTTAGCTCTGGTATGAATAGGTTCGATTAATAAATACATGTCATAAACTTGTACTCCTACAATACATTATGGGACTGTTGATGTGGATGGCCTTCATGTTGAGATTGACTTTCTAGTGAGGTTTAAGATTATAAGAGGTATAGGTGTAATGAATGATGTTCCCTATAAAAAAAGAAAAATTTCAATTTAGCGTGGCTGTATATATAGGCCTCGTTCGGTAGGACTTCTCTACCGGATTTAAGAGCCGTTTGGAGCTGTTTTCTACCAAACAAGGTAAATAAAATGGCTCCACGGATGAAGCCCCCTAAACCTATTCTCATGATGCTTTGGGATGGGAAAGAGAAAAAAATGGCTTCGCCGACTTCACATGTCCATATGGACTTTGGATTGGAATTGGATTATTTTCTAGGTGGACTGGATTGAGCTGGATGCTAGGGATATACTTTTGGATTGGATTGGACAGATGCCCTCAGTTAGTTGAACTTTATATGGATATGTTTAATTGGATTTGGATCCTAATCCATTTCCAGGTATATATGGACTCCACATAAGGACCGGGCTTGCTTTGCCCCCTCCCCCCACCACGAGAAGAGGCACGCAGAGAAGCAACTCCGCGTGAGCTGCAGGAGAGCACGACCATCAGGGCACGCCGCCGCTAGGCGTGTGGTCACTGTGGCACGCGAGCAACAGGCTACGCAGCCACCTGGTGTGCATCCATCGGGGCAATACGGAGGGGAGGAAGGCGGAGTCGGCATCTAGGAGAAGGAGACAGACGCAGTAACGAGTAGGGCCACCAGGGCTCGCGGCACAATGGCGCGCATTAATGCTAGATCGAAGATTGTGAAACCGTCGGGTGGAGAAGACCATGACATCGAGGAGGAGGAAAAAGAAGGAAGTAGGAGAAAAGATAAACAAAAAGGTTATGTTATTATAATGCCATTTTATACTTTTGATCTGTCAAAATAGCTCCAGCTCCATCCCCGAGAGCCATTTGAAGCTCCAAAAATGATTTCACTAGTGAGGTGAAGCTCCAAATAAATATACCAGCATGCGTAGCTTCAGGGAGGATGCATGGTTTTCCTGTTCCATTTTAGGCGGAAAAAGAATTCTGACAGTCTCGCCACTAAAAAGGGAACAGGAACCATTGACAATGGCACGTTGTTTAATGTTTTTTTTCCAAACATTGGTGTTTGTGCCAATCTTATGAGTTTGTTTTAAGCATCATTGCATTTAAAACGGAGAGAGTAGATCCATAATAACGGCTAGTTTGTCAACTTTTGGGGATATCCTCGCCGGGCAGGTGAGAACAGACTATCGGACGTTAGCTAGAGCTGAAGATTATGATTTCTTGCGTGAAAATTATAATATAAATGTGTCACAGGCAGTGAATCCATGGAATTCCCCATAAAGTTTCTATAAAGTTTACATTATTTTTAAGGGTAGGAAGGACTGGAAACGCGATTGAAGGTTGAAGAAGACCTTCGGCTCAACTTAGGGTTAGGCTCACATTAAGTTAAGTTAGTCTAACTCTATGTTTAGACCGGCCTCCCTAGATATTTTCTAGATTCGTTCTTGGTCCCAGACCTCCATTTCCATAGTATAAATATTAAACAGAATAACTACATAATAACACGGTGATACTAAATGTACCCTTTTAAGTATAAAGTTTGCTCCCATTACTTGTGTCAGCAGTAAAGATGAGATTGGAACCCGTTGAATAACATTTAGTCACCAAAAGCATTGCTCATATCATCATCAGATTTTGCATGCCTAGCAGGATTTTTTTTAGAAACTTTTGGGATCTAGGTTCTCTTTAGAAATGTTGTGTTTATGAACCAAGGCGCCTTCCAATTTACATGGCCTCTCGTTTAACTTTTGGGATCTAGCAGGATTCTTCTATTTTACATGGTCAGATTCTAGCACAAAGAACCTAAGTAACTGAGCTATGCATACCCTCCTTAAAGGATAAAAAGTATATATTGGACTATGATTTGAATTCCTTTCTTATAAGTTTCCATGTGAAAACGTCTTAATGAAGTACACGTGAAGTCGTGCTTTAGAAAGAAATAAGTTTCCATGTGAAAAATGTTCGTTGCCTGATTAATTAGAGCCTTTAAGCATTTCAGAAGTGATGAACCGAATTTAATTTCACACATTTAACATGGTCATGAGTGCCATTGTTTATTGTTTATTCCATGGTAGCTGGATAGGCAGCATGCACCCATAGATGATGGCGTCTATATATCAAGCACCTCCAATGATGACTTATGAGCTAGTTTTAAACATATTATTTTATATTTTAATATAAAGGGAGAGGAAAATTTTCTCTTATTAGTTAGGACAACGTCAATGATGGTTTATGGACTAGCTATAAGAATATTATTTATATTTTAATAGACGAGAGAGAGAGAGAAGATAGCTCTTCATGAAGAGCCAAACTCATGCACATGCTCATATTACTCTTGATTATGAGCTAGTGCAAAAGTTAATACTGAGCTAATAAACTAGCAGCCGATACTATTATGGTTGCCCTCAATCGAGAGCTAATCTCCGTGCACAAACTCCAAGATCATGTGTCATGTGAGGTTATATTCATATATGAGCTATTTTCTAAAAGTTACTATCATTGGGAAAATTGTTTAAAGCTAGCAACTATCATCATACTGTTGAGATTGTCCTTAGTTGGTGTACATTCAGAATAAATTTAATGTGGATCTGATAAAAACACTTTCAGTTGAGTTGCATCCGTGACGCCTTGTACTGGAAGAGTATATAGTATAAAAGGACCAGCGATGTGTCAAGATATAGTTTTTTACTACAGATATTGATTCCCTGTCATTGATCACGTCAATTTTATACAATTTGCGTTCACATCGACCAGATCTAGTTTGAACTTTGTATATGTTAGGTGAAGATTCTGGGACAGCCGGCGCAGAAACAAATTTGAGTACAGGCCCGAAATCCTTTTCTTCTTCCCTGGTCCTACTGGGCGTTGCCATAGAGTATGCCACATAAATTAGACTATTAAAGTGTTGAAAATAACAAAATAGGAAAGAAAATAATTCGTATAGATCAAACAATCATTTACTGCTGCTTCTTTTGCCGTTGTATGCTAAAGTGGTGTATCAAATATTTGTTATAATCTCCAGTAGGCTACTTAAACTCACTACCTATCCTATTTGGGTAGTGGAGGAAAAAAACTGTACTCCAACAGACTACCTATCAGTCTACCTAAATTTGTTGGCTACCTAAATCCCCCTTCCCACTATCTATTACTGTTGGGCCAACAACTGGCTACCTAAATTTTCTCTCACCCTACGCGCTCGAGCGGCCTTCCTCGGTGGCGCGGCTCCACGGCGGCGCACCTCCCCTGTGGCGCGGTACCCTGGTGGCGCGACTCCCGGCGGCGCGGCTCCCTGGTGGCGCGGCTCCCGGCGGGGCGGCTCCCCGGCGGCGTGGAGGCCCTCCCCAACGCGCATTGACCTGCCCCGGCGCACTAGCTGAACGCCGGCGCATCCCTGGCCACCTACAGCTTCATCCATAGCAAGAAGAACCAAAGAGAGGATGACACATTGGGCCCACATGTCATTCTATGTTAACATGAGTTTGGGTAATCAATTTTAGACAGTGCTGCTAGAGTTAGAAACAAAATATAGGTAGTAGAAAAGTAGGTGGCTACCTAAACAAAGAAATAAGTAGTCTATTTTAGGTAGCAGTGCTAGAGATGCTTTAACACGCACAGTAGCTCAGCCAATACGTTAGAGAGAAAATTGAGTTAGCACCTTGATGATCAAGCTCTCCCTTAGGCATATAAGATACACACACTAGGAAAAACAACCTAAGTTAGCAGCACCGGGCACTCAACATTTTGTGAGATACGTATTGTTGGTATAGGCACGAAATCGATAGATAACTTTATCACGGTTCCATCGCAGGTGGCTGAATACAGTATGGCACCCGTATTGGGATGAAGACGACCTGAAAATTCGGGGGCAAGAACTAGCACATAGAATTTAGCACTTCTCTACCCTGATTTTATTATATAGCACGTTCCTTTCCCCCCTTAGAAAGGAACCTTTCAGGAATTAGAGTTTTATTATGAGTGTTTTTCCCACTGGCTCTGGAAAAAACGACATTGCGACAGGAGTTAACTAATGAGTCAGCTCCCATCCAACTTAACAAGGGTAATGCTGACCCCTCTTTGAAATAAGTACAAGCAAATGTTCGTCGAATTGGAATCCTTCTCTTTGTCATCAAAGTTCTTAATGCACATTTCGACCCGATACATACGTGACTATAGTAGCCGGGTACTGCATTTAAAATATAAAA
This sequence comes from Eremochloa ophiuroides, assembly GCA_038502445.1. Taxonomy (NCBI): domain Eukaryota; kingdom Viridiplantae; phylum Streptophyta; class Magnoliopsida; order Poales; family Poaceae; genus Eremochloa; species Eremochloa ophiuroides. Next base: position 16,953,537 of record JAHLJS010000006.1, read on the forward strand.
TGCGAGTATATATATTGCCCCTGAAATAACTCCATTTATATTAACATAAAGGATGAAGCGGCAGGCAGGTGAATTCCTTCGCCCTGAAAGAGGGATTTCACACGGAATAAGGATAGGCTTTGTCACTCAATAACAAAAGGTGAAAAAAAAGGCACCCCCAGCTTAGCTTTATGCTGTACTCCAACTCGCAAGATATAATTTTATCCGGGTGACCCATGTTGATATAAAAATCAAAATGCAGCAAGCACAATACGGCAGTTCACTTGCTGGCTCAGATGCAGAACAGTCTCTATTCCTGAGAGCACGTAATCCACACCGATTGAGCATCCACAACACATAATCCTGAGAGCACCAAGACCAAAGCAAACAGAGTTGGCGAGTGGGGAAAAAAGAACAGCAAAACAAGAAGTGTAAGTGTTCCTTCTCAAGATACCAGACCTGTGAAAACTAAAACATCAACAACTAAGTTTCGCTTCCGGCTCCAGTGGTGAAAAAGGATGGGAAAAGATAACCCAAAGAAACAACATATTGTAGCATAGCCAAATACAAGGATTCGCGACTTAAGACCAACTATGAGGTAGGCATTTGAGGGTGCTACTCTAATCATGAGGATAACATTATTTACCACATCCATGGACCCATACCTCATTCATAATGAACTGACTTCCCTTAAAACATACTCCAATGTCAAACCCCTTGAAAAACCTGCACAGGTTTTCCAGTATGACAACACCAGTCACAGCATGATACTGTGCAACAAACAATACTGCCAAAAGCAGAAACAATAAAGTGAAAAGAAATAGAAAGATGTAACAATGCAATTGTTTCAAGATTCACAGCTTATCTCTGGAGCTATCAAGGCACACCACTCGAATAACGGACCGATTGCCTCACATCATTCACTTACACTGGCTTCTGAGGCAGAACCCTGTCACTCAGAAGGGAAAAAAGAAAAGAAAGAAAACAAAACAAACAAACGAAAAATAATGAATGCCAGGGCCCATATACTCATCAACTTTAGGTAGACTGATTAATATTAAGCAGACAAGATGATAGATAAAACCTACATCACAATTCCATGTGACTGTCAAAAGATAAGGTACAAGTATTGGTATAGCTAGTCAAACTTCATTCCTGATACAAGATACGAAAACAGAACTTCAAGCAAACTAAGTGCATCAGAAGCTGTATGTAGACAAGCATATTTGGACAATTTTACTAGCCAAAGCATTCCAATTCAAATGCAACAGCCTAGAAGATGAGTTGTTTATAGTCTTATATATGGACTTTACTTGAGTAAGTGTGCACTCCCTTGTATCTTCAACCGACATCCCAGAAATGTGCTCCAACAACTCTTCATGGAATCATAAGCCTGAAACGACAAATACATGGTTGGTTTCTACCTCACTGTATGAAATCGCCTTACAACTCCGGCGTTACATTTAGAAGTTTGCTCCAAGGAGCGAATCTCAAGTTAATGAGGAATACTACATTTTAATTTATCAGATGAGCACTTCGAACAGCACTCAAGTTCTCCGAAGATCTTCATGCCCTGCAAATAAAACTCCTAAATCAGAAAGGGAGATAATAAACACCAGTTCAGCATTCTCCATTATCATCAATCAATCTGTGAACAGCCAACTGAATGATACAGCAGCAGCCATCATATAGCAGATTCTGCAGCGCCCTCCAAAGAGCCATCTACTCCAGTTTCATGTTTCCCATTAAGGTCACCTACAGCAGAGCACACATTGTTTCCTTCATCAGCTTCCAAACCAACTTCATGTCTATGTTTCTTATGGTTACTACTATTGTTGTTCAGAATTTCATCTTCAGATACCGTTGAGCTCCTCTTATGTGCAACAACATTAGTATCCGCCCTTTTATCTTCCACTGGATCCTTTACAGACCTTTCATCTTTTTTACCTCTATTGCTTCTATGAGATTTTTCCCCTTCATCCTTTACTGAACTTTCATCTTTGTCGCGTCTGCTATCTCTATGAGATCTTCTTTTGTCGTCCTGAACCTCAGACTTCCTGCTGTCCTTTTTATCACTGTGACGATGCTTTCTGTCAGGAGATCTGGACCTTGAATGCCTGCTATGGCGAGAATGACGGTCACGAGTTGGCGATGATTTGCTTCCCTTATGATGTCGTGGTGATCTTGAACCAGCCCGAGCTGACCTTGATTTTGATGGGCTTAAACTTTCTTCTCTGTGTTTCTTGGGTGACCTAGAGTCAACTCTTGAGGGCTTTTTATGCCTTGGACTTCTACTTTTGCTTCTGTTCCTCCTAGAACTAGATGAATGATGATCACGGGATCGTTCACTCTCCCTTCTCCCGGACCTGCTATACCTGTCCTTGTCATCCCTATGTGATCGATCACTACCATACTTTGAGTGGCGAGATCTTGATGGCGATCTTGATCGATGCTCCCTTGAGCGTCTAACTGGGGGGGAGTAGGAGCGGGATCGCCTGCTCCTACGGTACTTGATAGGTGATCTTGACCGAGATTTTGATCTACGAGTATGGGGTGATGGTGATCTGTAAATCATATAAACTGGTCAGGCTTCAGCACACAATATGAAGGAAAAACAATCACTGACTTCCTTAGTTCCTTTCTTCCCTAAAGTTTTTATCTCGAACACAAGAGAGCTGTGTATCATCATCATATTAAGAAGAAAGAAAAGGGTAACTAGAATGAAAGAATGTAACAGGCAAAATTCCATCTACTAATGCAGCCAAACCAAAACTACAAAAGTAATGCTTCTGCAATTTCATATGCAGAGGTCTTTTTCACTTTATACTATACTTAATCAGGATATACAACAGAATAACTAGGGAACATATAAACCACAAATGAACGAGACAAGGCTACCGGAGTCAGACACATAAGGTTTATTCTCTCTACAGCTATATCAGTTTTTTAATCCAAGGTTTGGTATCCCTCACATAACTCAATAATAAATTCTTGAGTACAAACTCTCCCCAATTTGCAATGAAACATAAAACATACATATGGCAGAACATCTGCCAAGAGACAAAACACATGATTTGAATCCAATTTATCCTCTTAAGAATGATGGATGAGTTTTCAAAGAGCACATCCAAAATCCCATCCATACCTCTATGTATACAAAAGAGGGAAGACTAGATACACAAAAATGAAAAATGGACCGATGTTCTAGTAACATCTCAATGTAAGTCTATACAAGAATCAAATGAATGCAATCTTTCTGAGACCAAAATACTAAATATACAATGACCAGGAGTTGTTACAGAACCAGAAAGGGGTGATATTAAGGTATAGGTCCATTTTTGGCCATCCAATTATTACTCTAGTTTGTTTTTGACCATGCAACTCTACAACCAGAAATCTTTGACCAATGAACTATCAATACCGAACAAATTTAGCCATCCAGCTGGCTTCAAAGGTGATTTTGCATTTTTCTGAAAAAAAAATGTTTATTTTCTAAAAAGATCATGACTAATTCATTTTAAATCAGAAAAATATGAAGCCAGTACCGTATTTTTTCCTAAAAACATATATAGCTTGCAGTCTTGCCCTTTATTTATTTAAATCATCGTTCTCAGCTATATTAACCTTAGAGATTGACCAAAAGGAACCTATACTCCAAATACAGTAGCAAACATGATGGAGTCAAATTAAGAAAATTAATTTTTGAGGGCTAGAGATGCCATACTAGTTGCAATGCCTAATATGGTCAATATGCGGTGGAGCATGGGACCTGCGAGGTTTGTGCCGTCTTCCAGATCTTTGGTTTACTTGTAGTCTGCTATGGATTCTACTGGTCAAAACCCGGTGTAACATAGTGCAAATGATGATTTAATAAGATAAACATGACTACGAGCAATTGAACACTAGGAATAGGAACAAATAAAATACAAATAGCTCTAGATATAGGACCAATAGATAGATTATATTTTTAGAAAAAAATTGTGTACCGGATTCATATTTTTCTTATTTAAAGTGGAGTATTAAATATGAATTTATAAAATATAAACTACTCCCTCCGTTCCAAATCATAAGACATTTTGGATTTTCTATAGATACATTGATTTTATATTTATATAGCCATAATGTATACCTAGGTGCATAGCAAAAGCTATGTCTCTAAAAAAGCTAAAACATCATAATTTGGAATTGAGGGAGTAGTTTTTTATTATTTAAAGAAAATACAAAACCACCTTACAATCAGTAAGGTGGCCAAGTTTGTCTCGTATTAATAGTTTGATGGTCAAAGATTCCCGTGTTTAGACTTGCATGACATAAAACAAACTTGCATGAAAGTTGGATGGCAAAAAATGGACTTCTCCCTATTGCCTTTTTCCACAACGGACAAACTGAATTTACTCAGGAGCAATGAAATTAAAAGTTCTTAAAAACGAAATAAAATGACACGTGTAAACCCCTGCGCAGAGGGAATGGACACAGAGGGTCCATCCAACCAGCAACAACATTACAAAGTCAGCACCGAAAGTCTTGACCCTCTTGCGACCTTAACAAAACATACAGATGTTCTGATGTGTAACTGTCAATAAGGTACAATTGAAGATGAGTAAGAAACATACCTTGACTTCCCTTTGGCATCCTTTTCTTCCACATTGTCCCCACCAAAGCCCTCTGCCTTCAACTTCCTGCTTATCTCAGCAGCCCTCGCTGCAGCTGCTTCAGTGGCAGATTTCATGGTGGCGGCACGTGCAGCAGCCTGTTGGGTTGCTATTGACTGTTGCATCATTAGTGCCTGCTGGAATTGTATCTGTTGCAACTGAACAGCTTGTTGCATCATCATAGGCAAGTTATTATTTGCTTTAGGAGGAAGAGATTTAGCCATCTCGACATTCAATGGACGACCACCAACATTCTTGCTATTGAGCTCCAACGCTGCAGTTGCTTCTTCAGGTTTGGAGTACTCAACATAAGCAATGTGCTTTGAATCTGTGATTGTACAGTCAACAACTTTACCACATAATCCAAATAGCTGCTTAATATAATCCACAGTAAGCAGTGGACTCAGGTTGCTAATTTGAACTGTTCTCTTCAGGGCATCAGCTTCATCAGCTTTGTTTGTTGAGCCTGCAACGATAAAATATACAAGTGAGCAGATAAGAAAAATAAACTGCTAATCACATTTCCAATTTAGAGTTGCATACTGAAACAATTTCAGCTTTGTTTGTTCAGTAATCAGCTTAAATTAAAAGAAACAAATTTGCAGAGCTCACAACTAAATTTGCTATGTAGGGTCACCATATTAGCCAGGTGTGAGATATGTAGTTATCCATGGCACAAAAAGAAAAAAAAAAAAAGCAACAGCAAACAATCATTAGCAGCACAAAGCAACAGTTGTAATACTGCAATAATGATACAATTTAGAATGTTAGATGCTAGATTTATTTGCGAACTAAGCATGTTGATCCGTCTGAGTTTAAAATGTTACAAATCTATAGGCAAGAACAACATCCTTCCTTTCTGATACTAGTTCAACACTGGATTTAAAGCATTACGATTACGTTCGACACTGGACCACCTAGAAAGAAAATACACTTTAAAAGCCTTAATACATGTCTGGAAAGAATCAGTACCTGAAGCCCCACCTGCGGCCTTGGCCTGTGCAGCATGTGCCTGCAGTGCCTGGGCAGCCATGATGGCCTGAGCAGCTGCCATGGCAGCCGCAGAGGGCGCCAAGGGCGCATGGCCAAGAGCACTGACAGAAGTTGTGGCAGCAAGCACCGACATCAGCAGCTGTTGCGGTGGGTGGGTGAACTTACAGTCAGTCTCCAACTTTGTGCACCTCCCATTCATGTAGTCCCGGCATATCTCCCCCAGTGAAGCACCAACCCCTGGCAGGATGACTCCGCTGGATGAACCAGCGGTGGAACTAGGCATGGCCCCGAGGAGGCTGGGGAAGGCACTGGAGGGCGCGCCTGTGTAATTGGGCATATTAGGCATGGTCTGGTTCACCATGTTGGGGTAGGCAGAGCTGACAGCAGGTAGCGCGGTGGGAAAAGCAGCTGATGGTGTGGCGGTGGAACCGCTGAAGAAGACGGGGAAGGGGCTCCCCATGACGGGGGCGCCGTCAAGCTCGACGTGTACCATGTAGTTGCCGCGCTTGGGGACGACGTAGGTGACCGTGTAGGATCCGTCCCCGTTGTCCTTGACAACGCCCTCGAGATCGTCCCCGCCGACTCCCGCAGCGGGCGAGACACGGACGCGCACGCGCGCCCCGCCGGCGGTGAGCCTCCGGCTGTGGCGGTCCTTGGCGACGACGGTGAAGGTGGAGGCCGTTCCGGCGGAGCCGCCAGCGATGCCGGGACCCGCGGCGGAGCACTTGGACGGGTCGACCGGGCCTGGCGGGGCCGGCGCATCGTCGTCCGACTCTGGGGAGGCGGGCTCGGCCGGGGAGGGTGGGGCGGGGTCGGCGTCGTTGTCGTCGTCGCCGGGCGCGGCAGCGAGGGCCTTGAAGGTGGCCTCGAAAGCGGCCTTTGCGGCGGCAGCGGTCTCCGCCTCAGACTTGAGCTTGGCCTCCTCAGCCTGGCGCACCCAGATCGGCTTGGACGCCGCCATGAGAGCGCGGCGGCGGACGCTGCTCTCGCCTAGCCCGCCGTCAACAAGCTCTGCTGGCCGGCTAGGGTTTGGCGGAGGGGGAGCAGATGCAGGGGATGGAGAGGCGCCGATGAAGCGCAGGCGGAATCGGATGGGGAAACCAAGCAACAAGGCAAAAGAGGAAAACGCAGCCGGCAGAGATCTTTCCGGGAATCTGGCAATGAAAGGCGGCCCACCAAGTCGGGAACAAAGCCCAATAACAAAACAAAGATAACCGAATAAAACTTTCTCTTGTTTCTAAAAAAGAATCAATACAGCAATAAATAAAAAATAAATGCGTTTCAAAAACCAGCAAATATGCGTGTGCTTCCATTTTAAATTTTCCTGCGTTCTACTATAAACAACTAGCAAACATGCCCGTACGTTGCAGCGGAGCTTATAGTTTGTTGTGTGGTTATTCAAATAACTTATAACCTAGTGATTAATTTAACGATCATGAAATATATTTTAATTCATCTTGCAATAATCAAAATCCTTTCCATGATCCGAGAATATAGGATTAGAGATTTGTCGGTGCTAATTTTGGCGAGGCTAACACCGGCTAGTAAATATGTGATTTGCGGTTGAGGCTACGGATGGTGTGCAAGGGGGAACACAGGGATTATACTGGTTCAGGCCGAGTAAGCCCTACGTCCAGTGGAGAGGAGAGTCGTGTTGCCTTGCACCGGGGTGCTTGTAGTAGGGGGTTACAAGCTAGGCGAGAGAGGGAAGAGCTCCCAGGTCTCTTGTGAGTGTCTAAGTGTTTACAAGTCGTTTGCTGTGGGTGAGAACTTGGAACTTCTCCGTCCGTTCTCCGTTCGTCTGTCTTTTTTCTAAAGCTGGTCTCTGCCCTCCCTTTTATAGCCGCAAGGGAGAGGCAAAGGCGGCTACGACGCTACCTATTAAAATAGTGAAGAGTTGCTGTTCTCGGTTTGACTAGCTGCTGCCTTTCGTCCGTGTCTCCGGGGTATGGGTATGGCTATCTTGGTTCGCGAGTTCCAAGGTAGAAACAGTCGTCTGACCATGTCTTGTCGTCGGCTCTCTGGGTCTTCTGGATATGGCCGTCGTGGTCCGCTCGACTTTGGTGCGTTCACACCTGCCGGCTATCCTTCCGTACGATGTGACAAGAGGGAGAATCACCTTGGGGCGCTGTTTCCCGAGGCTCGGGATCGTGCTCGTCCTTTCGTGTGGACGGCGCAGTGGGCGTCTTTCCCGAAACGGGGCGGCGCACCGTGGACCACACCGTGGAGGACGATCGTAGTGGGCCCATCAAATCTTGGGGCGTTGTTTCCCGAGGCTCGGGATCTTGAAGGCGTGCTCATCCTTTCGTGTGGACGGCGCAGTGGGCGCCTTTCCCGAAGCGGGGCAGCGCACCGTAGACCATACCGTGGAGGACGGTCGTAGTGGGCTCATCAAATCTGCTGTCAGGGAAATCCCGACAGGTGGTATGGCCATCAGGGGCGTGCGAAGCACAGTCGCGTCGAGAGTCTCGCCTGACGGGACAGTGCTTGTAAAAGTGGTCAGAGAGATTTCTTATGGTCCAAGATTGCTCCGCTGACATCACCCGTGCCTTGGATGCCGACTTTGGCGCCGTGGATGCCGCTCTCCCGAGTTCTCCCGAGGAGGCTTCGGGCGAGGCTCGGGCGAATCGGAAACTTGGGCGCCCAGGACGCCACCTCCCGAGCTCTCCCGAGGAGGGTCGGGCGAATCGGAGGTTTGGGCGCCGAGGACGAGACGCCGCTCTCCCGCCCGAGCTCTCCCGAGGAGGCTCGGGCGAATCGGAGAATTGGGCGCCGACGACGCCGCTCTCCCGAGCTCTCCCGAGGAGGGTCGGGCGAATCGGGGACTTGGTCGCCGAGGACGCCGCTCTCCCGAGCTCTCCCGAGGAGGCTCGGGCGAATCGGAGAATTGGGCGCCGAGGACGCCGCCTCCCGAGCTCTCCCGAGGAGGCTCGGGCGAATCGGAGACTTGGGCGCCGAGGACGCCGCTCTCCCGAGCTCTCCCGAGGAGGCTCGGGCGAATCGGAGACTTGGGCGCCGAGGACGCCGCTCTCCCGAGCTCTCCCGAGGAGGCTCGGGCGAATCGGAGACTTGGGCGCCGAGGACGCCGCCTCCCGAGCTCTCCGGAGGAGGCTCGGGCGAATCGGAGAATTGGGCGCCGAGGACGCCGCTCTCCCGAGCTCTCCCGAGGAGGCTCGGGCGAATCGGAGGCTTGGGCGCCGAGGACGCCGCTCTCCCGAGCTCTCCCGAGGAGGCTCGGGCGAATCGGAGGCTTGGGCGCCGAGGACGCCGCTCTCCCGAGCTCTCCCGAGGAGGCTCGGGCGAATCGGAGACTTGGGCGCCGAGGACGCCGCTCTCCCGAGCTCTCCGAGGAGGCTCGGGCGAATCGGAGACTTGGGCGCCGAGGACGCCGCTCTCCCGAGCTCTCCGAGGAGGCTCGGGCGAATCGGAGAATTGGGCGCCGAGGACGCCGCTCTCCCGAGCTCTTCCGAGGAGGCTCGGGCGAATCGGAGACTTGGGCGCCGAGGACGCCGCTCTCCCGAGCTCTCCCGAGGAGGCTCGGGCGAATCGGAGACTTGGGCGCCGAGGACGCCGCCTCCCGAGCTCTCCGGAGGAGGCTCGGGCGAATCGGAGAATTGGGCGCCGAGGACGCCGCTCTCCCGAGCTCTCCCGAGGAGGCTCGGGCGAATCGGAGGCTTGGGCGCCGAGGACGCCGCTCTCCCGAGCTCTCCCGAGGAGGCTCGGGCGAATCGGAGCCTTGGGCGCCGAGGACGCCGCTCTCCCGAGCTCTCCCGAGGAGGCTCGGGCGAATCGGAGACTTGGGCGCCGAGGACGCCGCCTCCCGAGCTCTCCGGAGGAGGCTCGGGCGAATCGGAGAATTGGGCGCCGAGGACGCCGCTCTCCCGAGCTCTCCCGAGGAGGCTCGGGCGAATCGGAGACCTGGGCGCCGAGGACGCCGCTCTCCCGAGCTCTCCCGAGGAGGCTCGGGCGAATCGGAGACTTGGGCGCCGAGGACGCCGCTCTCCCGAGCTCTCCCGAGGAGGCTCTCATTAGTGGAATGATGTCGTGGGCCTCTGTAGACGCGGCCTTCGTGGGCTTCCACTGGCCTTACTTAGGCCAAGTTGGGAATGAGCTTTTTTGCATCGAAGTTGGGTACCCCTAACTTTGGTAACCGACAGTAGCCCCCGAGCCTGTGGCGGAGTGAAGGCACTCCTCCACAGGTTCACGCTGGTTCTTCCTGTCAAAAAAGATAAAGTGTGGGTTGTTTTTTCCGGGGGGTGCGCGCGAGCGCACCCGCCGGGTGTAGCCCCCGAGGCTTTGGAGGGATGATATATCCCTTCAAAGGCTTAGAATCGTGCTTGTTAGTCCCCGGGTGTTTTTCGATTTATTTAGGTGGGCTGTTTCCTTGGAAGCGGAGCCCCCGAGCCTCCCACCGTGTTGGGAGATCGTTCGGTGGTCTTTCCAAGGTGCAGGGCAAGTTTCCGAGCCTCCGTTTTCGTATCGGAGATCGATCGGGTTCCTCCCTGTCTTTTTTAATTCGACCTTCACGCTCTTTTTTCGGGAAGAGGAAGGTTTGGTCCTGCTCGACTTCCCCGCTGGGGCACGAGTCGGCATTTCCGGTGAGCTACAAACGGGTTGGTCCAAGTGGAGGTCCGTGCCCTATTCGTTAAGGGTCGGCTAGTGGCCTGAGCACACTCCAATTATTTCCCGAGGGTCAGTTAGTGGATGTCGGGTCCCTTCGACGGGTCCCGAGGGCATGATGCCTCCCACGGAGGGATTCCACGTAACCGACTCACTACTGGGACTTGGACACAGCATGGGATGTCCCTTGTGACGTTCCGGGCGTCGGGATACTGGCCGTTTTCGTGACCCATCCACTAGCTGTCCCTAACTCGATTTCCCTGGGGCGACTGTTCGAGCCTCGGAGGGCCAGTCTTCGATCCCCTGGGAACGTAACGGGCGCCCGAGCCCGGGGTTTCTTCGTTGAGAAAACGTAGGTGGAATCGAAGCACGCGGTTGTAATGATTTGGCTCACCTTTTGAGGCGCGAAGCCTGACAGACGCGACGGTTCGGCTCAGTCGAGGCGGTTTGCGTGCGTGGTGATGGCGGGTCTCTTCCAAGCCGAGGTCGAGCTCCCTCCTCTGAACCTGCCGTGAAGAAGAAGCGGGCCATAGTGCCCTTGTAAAAAGTAACCTTTCGGGAGTGGTTTGAAAGGAAACAAACAATATGGCCCTTCGTGGCCTTAACATTTATGTAAATATTTGCTGAATGTTTGTTTCGCTTTGTTTCGTGCTTTTTTCCTTAGCCATTTTTTCTTGCCGATCCTGCGCCCGGGCCATCGAGCCTCGGGGGACGCTTTTCGGGTGTCGTAGCTTTAGTGGCATAGACGCAGCCGACGTCCTAAGAGCTTTGGCAGAAAGAATCCTTTAGAAAAGAAGCTTAGGTGTTTCCTCCCGAGCTTCCTCCCTTGGCCGAGCGTAGATCTTATAGGTTTTCTTCTGAGTGCGGGTTAGCTTTCGAACACGGAGTGGCGAGGGAAGATGCTGTGGCCCTGGGGCATAAGCGGTCTCCGACTCGACCAACTCTGTCTTCTGGGGCTTCCCTCATTCTTCGAATTCTATAAGTTCATGCTTGATTTCCGGAAGGAAGCGTGTTTTAGGGAGAAACGAATTCGACAAATTTTGAAATTTTTGCGTTTCCAAAATTGTTTAATCTCGGGATAGTTCGGGGTTTCCCCCGTCCTAGCCCCCGAGGGAGGGTCGGCCTTTCCGTAGGATAGGCCGGGCCTCGCTTTTAGTGCGTGGTGAAATAAAGGTTCATTTCACTTCCGAGCGTAGGCTCGGATTGAAAATCTAAAATCATGTTAAAAAGAGCAGAAGTCGGGTCTTTTCATCGATTTCAAGATTTTCAAAATAGTACAATGCATGGAATCTTAAGGATAGAAGCGACGTAGCTGTTCGATGTTCCAAGCGTTGTTGTAGACCTCGCCGTTCTCGTTCGCGAGCTTGTATGTGCCGGGGCGTTGTACCTCGGCGACGATGAATGGTCCTTCCCACGGCGGAGTGAGCTTGTGGCGCCCTTTGTTGTCCTGCCTGAGCCGTAGCACCAGGTCGCCTACGCTGAAGGTTCGACCTCGGACGCGCCGAGCATGGTACTTGCGTAGGGATTGCAAGTATTTGGCCGAGTGCAGCAGGGCCACGTCCCGAGCTTCGTCGGCTTGGTCCAGCGCGTCTTCCCGAGAAGTTTGATTGCCTTGTTCATCGTAGGCTCGGACTCTCGGGGCGCCGTATTCCAGGTCCGTAGGGAGGACGGCCTCTGCACCGTATACCATGAAGAAGGGCGTGAAACCCGTGGCTCGACTTGGCGTAGTCCTTAGACTCCATATCACTGCCGGAAGCTCCGTCAGCCACCTTTTGCCGAATTTATTCAATCGGTTGAATATCCTTGGCTTAAGGCCTTGGAGAACCATGCCATTGGCGCGTTCTACCTGGCCGTTCGTCCTCGGGTGGGCGACGGCTGCCCAGTCCACTCGTATGTGGTACTCATCGCAGAAAGCCAGAAATTTCTTTCCGGTGAACTGCGTGCCGTTGTCCGTGATAATGGAGTTCGGGATGCCGAACCGGTGGACGATGTCGGTGAAGAACAACACCGCTTGAGCCGAGCTGATTTGGGTGATCGGCCGAGCCTCGATCCACTTGGAGAACTTGTCGATGGCGACAAGCAAGTGGGTGAAGCCCCCGGGTGCCTTCTGGAGGGGCCCGACAAGGTCTAGTCCCCAAACAGCGAACGGCCAAGTGAGCGGGATCGTCTGGAGGGCTTGAGCCGGTAAGTGAGTCTGCCGAGCATAGTACTGGCACCCTTCGCAGGAGCGTACCACCTCAGTAGCATCGGCCACGGCGGTTGGCCAGTAGAAGCCTTGTCGAAAGGCGTTACCGACCAAGGTTCTTGGCGCTGCGTGGTGACCGCAGGCCCCGGCGTGTATCTCTTCGAGCAGGCGTTTGCCCTGACTGAAAGGGATACAGCGCTGAAGCACGCCAGAGGGACTCCGCCGGTAGAGGCTACCATCGATCATGGTGAAAGACTTGGCTTTGCGAGCCAGTCGTCGTGCTCTGGTCTTGTCCGGGGGCAAAATGCCTCGGACTAGCCAGCTGACCAGCGGCTCGCGCCAGTCTGGTTCGTCGTCGTCCATCTCGGCTTCAATCTCCATTGCCTCGGCTTCGTCGCTGTCATTACCCATGACCTCGGGTGACTCCCCTTTGTCGGGAGGGTCGACAGCCCCCGAGGGATCGGCATTGATCGAGGGCTTGTGGAGGTCATTGGCGAATACGCCCGTCGGGACCGTGGCCCTTTCGGCTGCGATTTTTGCCAACTCATCGGCCTCCTCGTTGTACCGACGCGCAATGTGGTTGAGCTCGAGGCCGTCGAATTTTTCCTCGAGCAACCGCACCAGCGTGCAGTAGGCGGCCATTCTGGGGTTCTGGCACGTCGACTCCTTCATGACCTGATCCACGACGAGCTGGGAGTCGCCTCGGACCTCGAGGCGTCGGATCCCGAGCTCGATGGCGATGTGGAGACCGTTGACCAGAGCCTCATATTCGGCCACGTTGTTGGAAGCTGTGAAGCGTAGCCGTAGTAGGTACTTGAGCCGGACCCCGAGGGGTGAGATGAAGACGATGCCTGCGCCAGCACCAGTCTTCATCATCGACCCGTCGAAGTTCATGACCCAATATTCCTCTTGGGTCGGGAGTGGCGGTAGTTGTGTCTCGGTCCACTCTGCCACGAAGTCCGCAAGTACCTGGGACTTGATGGCTTTGCGTGGCGCGTAGGTGATGCCGTCACCCATGAGCTCGATGGCCCACTTGGCGATCCTCCCCGTCGTTTCCCTATTTTGGATCACCTCCCCGAGGGGGAAGGACGACACCACGGTCACGGGGTGGGATTCGAAGTAGTGCCGCAACTTGCGTCGGGCAAGGACGATCGCGTACACTAGCTTCTGAATCTGAGGGTAGCGTGTCTTGGTCTCTGACAAGACTTCACTGATGAAGTAGACCGGTCGCTGTACCGGTAAGGCGTGTCCTTCTTCTTGCCGCTCTACGACGATCGCTGCACTCACAACCTGGTTGGTAGCCGCGACATATAGTAAGAAATTTTCCTCCTTCGTAGGAGGCACAAGAACCGGCGCTTTTGAAAGTAGAGCTTTAAGCCTTTCGAGGGCTTCCTGGGCCTCGGTGGTCCAGGTAAAGCGTTCGTTTTTCTTAAGCAACCGATACAAGGGAAGGCCCTTTTCGCCGAGCCTTGAGATGAATCGACTCAAGGCCGCGAGACACCCCATAAGCTTCTGCACGCCCTTCGGGTTTCGGATCGGACCCATCTGTGTGATGGCCGATATCTTTTCCGGGTTGGCTTCGATGCCACGCTCGGAAACAATGAACCCGAGGAGCATGCCCCGTGGGACCCCGAAAACGCACTTCTCGGGGTTTAGCTTTATGTTTTTCTTTTTAAGGCAGTCGAATGCCTTTTCTAGGTCGGCTACTAAGTCACTCGCCTTCCTGGATTTTATCACTATATCGTCTACGTAAGCCTCAACGGTTCGCCCGATGAGGTCCCCAAAAACTTTGAGCATGCAACGCTGGTAAGTTGCGCCCGCGTTTTTGAGGCCAAATGGCATGGTTACGTAACAATATGTGCCGAAAGGAGTGATGAAAGAGGTCGCTAATTCGTCGGACTCTTTCATTCGGATCTGATGGTAATCAGAATAAGCATCAAGAAAGCAAAGCCGCTCACAGCCAGCAGTAGAATCTACTATTTGGTCAATGCGAGGTAATGGAAATGGATACTTAGGACAAGCTTTATTTAAACTAGTGTAATCGACGCACATTCTCCATTTTCCATTTTTCTTTTTAACCAAAACAGGATTTGCTAACCATTGTGGATGGAAGACCTCCTTGATGAATCCAGCCGCCAAAAGCTTCTGCACCTCCTCCCCGATGGCCCGGCGCTTCTCCTCGTCGAATCGGCGCAGGCGTTGTTTCACCGGCTTGGATCCGGCCTGGATGTCTAAGGAGTGCTCGGCGACCTCCCTCGGGATGCCTGGCATATCCGAGGGGCTCCACGCAAACATGTCGGCGTGTTTGCGGAGGAAGTCGACGAGCACTGCCTCCTATTTTGGGTCGAGGGTGGCGCTGACCTTCAGCGCCCTGCCGTTGGGGGAGTTCGGGTCGAGGAGGACATCCTTCACCCCCTCAGCGGACTTAAAGGTGCCTGTGGCCTTCTTGGGGTCGGGGACCTCTTTTTCTAACCTGTCGAGGTCGGTCATGAGGGCTTCTGACTCCACCAACGCGCCGGCGTACTCGCAGCACTCGACGTCGCACTGGTACGCGTGCTGGTAGGAGGTGCTGATGGTAATCACCCCTTTTGGCCCTGGCATCTTGAGCTTGAGATAGGCGTAGTTCGGAACTGCCATGAACTTTGCGTAACATGGCCTCCCGAGGATGGCGTGGTAGGTGCCGTGGAAGCCTACCACTTCAAATGTCAGGGGCTCCTTCCTGAAGTTGTCAGGAGTCCCGAAGCAGACGGGCAGATCGATCTGCCCGAGGGGTTGCACGCTCTTTCCGGGCACTATCCCGTGGAATGGGGACGTCGTGGCCCGGAGGAGCGAGCGACTGATCCCCATTAAGTCGAGGGTCTCAGCGTAGAGAATGTTGAGGCCGCTGCCTCCGTCCATGAGGACTTTGGAGAGCCTCGTGTTGCCGACGACGGGGTCGACAACAAGTGGGTAGCGTCCCGGCGATGGGACGTAGTCCGGGTGGTCATCCCGGCTGAAGGTGATAGCGTCGTGGGACCAGTCAAGGAAGCATGGTGTCGCTAGTCCGGCGGAGTAGACCTCCCTGCGCTCGCGCTTTCGCTGCCGCGGCGTAGGGGCGGTCCCGGGCCCCCCGAAGATCATGAGGCACTTGTCGATGGGCGGGAACTCATCGTCCTTCCCACCCTCGTCCTCCTGATCCCTGGTGGGCTTCTTGCCGGCGTCGTCCTTGAACGGCTGCCGGCTGTAGTGCTTCTTGAGCATCACACACTGTGCGAGTGTGTGATGTACTGGACCCTGGTGATAAGGGCACGGCTTGCTGAGCATGTCGTCGAAGCGGCCTCGAGGGGGTCGTTCCCTCTTGGGTTCGGTGGCCGCCACGAGGGAGTCATCGCGGAGTGGGGCCTTTCCCTTCCCCTTCTTCTTCTTGTTGTTCGGTCCTCGGGAAGAGGTGCCCTCGGGGGCCTCCTCGTTCCGTTTGCCCTTGGGGTCGGAGAAGAGGGCTCCTACCGCCTCATCCCCTGAGGCGAAGCTGGTAGCGATCTTCATGAGTTCAGAGACACTGGTGGGTGTCCGGCGTCCGAGCTCATGAACGAGCTCTTTGCAGGAGGTTCCTGCAGGCAAACGCTCCGACGACATCGGAGTCGGCGACCTGGGGCAGCTCGTTGTACTGTTTGGAGAAGCGCCGGATGTAGTCCCGGAGGGACTCGCCCGGTTTCTGCTTGCAGCTGCGGAGGTCCCAGGAGTTACCAGGGCGTACGTACGTGCCCTGGAAGTTTCCTACGAATATCTTGACCAGATCGCTCCAGTCGAAGATCTTTCGTGGGGGAAGGTGTTCCAGCCAAGCTCTTGTGGAATCGGCGAGGAACAGGGGGAGGTTGCGGATGATGATGAGGTCATCCTGCGCGCCGCCTAGTTGGCACGCAAGGCGGTAGTCCGCTAACCAGAGTTCGGGGTTAGTTTCCCCCGAGTACTTGGCTATGTTGGTTGGTTGTCGGAATCGGGACGGGAACTTGGCCCTTTGGATGGCCTCGCTGAAGACGCGTGGTCCCGAGGGCTCGGGTGAGGGTTCACGATCCTCATCCGAGTCGTAGCGCCCGCCCCGATGGACGCTGTAGCCGCGCGCGGCTCCGTCAGTCTTTCGCCGACCGCGGGCTTGTAGGATGGCTCGGACGTCGACGTCCTTGCCAAGCCGTTGGTGGACTGGCGGAGCCCTTGGAGCCTCGGGTCGAACCGAGGCTTCGCGCTTGTGACGTGCTATGCCACCATGCTGGTGACTTTCGGCGCCATGGTGTCGCGACGCTGAACTTTCCGCCTGGAGGACGGCGGCATCCTCCAGGAGGTCTTTGAGCTGATTCCTGAGCTGTCGCGCCTCCTCGGAGGAGGGCTCAGGTATACTTCGGAGTAGCATGGCTGCTTCCGCGAGCTTTCGGCTTGCTCGGGGGGCGACCCCTGGTGTCTCGGCCCTGTCGTCAGCGATGATTCGGGCCTGGACATCTCGGGCTCGACGCCGAGCTGCTCCTCCATCGGTTTGCCGCTCGCCAAGCTCCAGCGTAGCTCGCAGCTGGGTGAGGCGCAAGCGGTCCTCGTCCATCCGTGCCTCAAGCTCCCGGAGCTGCTCTAGCTCCGGGGTTTGAGGTGCGGAGCGAGAGGTTCCTGCCCCCTGACCCAGCGGCGGGGCTGACCGCGAGGGCTTCGGGGCCGCTGGAGGGGGGCGTGACTTGTTCGTGCTGGGGATGCGACGGAGGGGGTATGTCATCGTCGCCCCCCGAGTGGACATCCTCTGCTCGCCCCTCATCAGGGTGCATCAAGTTGTAGCACTCCCGAGAGGGGTCGATGTAGGTCCACTGTGAGCTGGGGACGACGCTCGGTGCGTTCTCCCCCGAGTCGTTGGTGTGGGCGGCGTTGTCCACATTTGCCCAGAATTTGTCATCATCGTCGCTGTAGCTGCGACGAGGCGAGTTCCAGTCATAACGATTCCCCCCCTCCGAGCGTTGTCGAGGGGTGAGGTTGGCGGTGGTGTCTGTTTCCCCACCGCCGTGTGTCCTGGCACTTTCCCCAGGGGATGGCGGTGAGGATGCCACGTGGTCTCCCACGAGGCTGTCTTGGCGCTCGAGGCGCTGGACCGGAGTGTCCGACAGTTCGTGCAATAATGCATGAACTGCACACACGTGAGCGTCCATGGCGCTCTGAAGCCCAAAGATGGACGACGGCGCCGTTCTCCTCTGCCGGTGAGGGCGGAGAGAAAAATCGGCTGGCGTCGTGTTTCCGCCCTCGCCCTTCCCTCGGGCGGTAAGCGGATGCGTGACCGCTGGTGCCGGAGATTCCGGGATCGCGGTCGGCGCAGTATTGGCTACGCCCGTTGGAGTTGCCTGGTGAGTCGCATCTCCCGCGGCGGGAGGCTGGTTGGCACCACTGCGCCTCCCCCTCCTGATTCGCCGAGGGCGGCGTGCAACGTTTCCCCCGTCCTCCGAGGCGGGCGGAAGCGTGGCAGGGGTCCTTTCTCCGGCCGTCTGCGGGGCCAGAGTCGGGACGACCGTGACACGGGGCCCGGTCGGGCGCAGGTTCATCTCGAGCCCATGGCCAGTGGCCATGAACTCGAGAGTCCCGAACCGGAGTTCCGTGCCAGCGGGAAGCGTGGTGGAGCTGGTTGCCATCCGAAACCTATGTCAACGCGCAAAAGGCCCCTACCTGGCGCGCCAACTGTCGGTGCTAATTTTGGCGAGGCTAACACCGGCTAGTAAATATGTGATTTGCGGTTGAGGCTACGGATGGTGTGCAAGGGGGAACACAGGGATTATACTGGTTCAGGCCGAGTAAGCCCTACGTCCAGTGGAGAGGAGAGTCGTGTTGCCTTGCACCGGGGTGCTTGTAGTAGGGGGTTACAAGCTAGGCGAGAGAGGGAAGAGCTCCCAGGTCTCTTGTGAGTGTCTAAGTGTTTACAAGTCGTTTGCTGTGGGTGAGAACTTGGAACTTCTCCGTCCGTTCTCCGTTCGTCTGTCTTTTTTCTAAAGCTGGTCTCTGCCCTCCCTTTTATAGCCGCAAGGGAGAGGCAAAGGCGGCTACGACGCTACCTATTAAAATAGTGAAGAGTTGCTGTTCTCGGTTTGACTAGCTGCTGCCTTTCGTCCGTGTCTCCGGGGCTATGGGTATGGCTATCTTGGTTCGCGAGTTTCAAGGTAGAAACAGTCGTCTGACCATGTCTTGTCGTCGGCTCTCTGGGTCTTCTGGATATGGCCGTCGTGGTCCGCTCGACTTTGGTGCGTTCACACCTGCCGGCTATCCTTCCGTACGATGTGACAAGAGGGAGAATCACCTTGGGGCGCTGTTTCCCGAGGCTCGGGATCGTGCTCGTCCTTTCGTGTGGACGGCGCAGTGGGCGTCTTTCCCGAAACGGGGCGGCGCACCGTGGACCACACCGTGGAGGACGATCGTAGTGGGCCCATCAAATCTTGGGGCGTTGTTTCCCGAGGCTCGGGATCTTGAAGGCGTGCTCATCCTTTCGTGTGGACGGCGCAGTGGGCGCCTTTCCCGAAGCGGGGCAGCGCACCGTAGACCATACCGTGGAGGACGGTCGTAGTGGGCTCATCAAATCTGCTGTCAGGGAAATCCCGACAGGTGGTATGGCCATCAGGGGCGTGCGAAGCACAGTCGCGTCGAGAGTCTCGCCTGACGGGACAGTGCTTGTAAAAGTGGTCAGAGAGATTTCTTATGGTCCAAGATTGCTCCGCTGACATCACCCGTGCCTTGGATGCCGACTTTGGCGCCGTGGATGCCGCTCTCCCGAGTTCTCCCGAGGAGGCTTCGGGCGAGGCTCGGGCGAATCGGAAACTTGGGCGCCCAGGACGCCACCTCCCGAGCTCTCCCGAGGAGGGTCGGGCGAATCGGAGGTTTGGGCGCCGAGGACGAGACGCCGCTCTCCCGCCCGAGCTCTCCCGAGGAGGCTCGGGCGAATCGGAGAATTGGGCGCCGACGACGCCGCTCTCCCCGAGCTCTCCCGAGGAGGGTCGGGCGAATCGGGGACTTGGTCGCCGAGGACGCCGCTCTCCCGAGCTCTCCCGAGGAGGCTCGGGCGAATGGAGAATTGGGCGCCGAGGACGCGCCTCCCGAGCTCTCCCGAGGAGGCTCGGGCGAATCGGAGACTTGGGCGCCGAGGACGCCGCTCTCCCGAGCTCTCCCGAGGAAGCTCGGGCGAATCGGAGACTTGGGCGCCGAGGACGCCGCTCTCCCGAGCTCTCCCGAGGAGGCTCGGGCGAATCGGAGACTTGGGCGCCGAGGACGCCGCCTCCCGAGCTCTCCGGAGGAGGCTCGGGCGAATCGGAGAATTGGGCGCCGAGGACGCCGCTCTCCCGAGCTCTCCCGAGGAGGCTCGGGCGAATCGGAGGCTTGGGCGCCGAGGACGCGCCTCTCCCGAGCTCTCCCGAGGAGGCTCGGGCGAATCGGAGGCTTGGGCGCCGAGGACGCCGCTCTCCCGAGCTCTCCCGAGGAGGCTCGGGCGAATCGGAGACTTGGGCGCCGAGGACGCCGCTCTCCCGAGCTCTCCCGAGGAGGCTCGGGCGAATCGGAGACTTGGGCGCCGAGGACGCCGCCTCCCGAGCTCTCCGGAGGAGGCTCGGGCGAATCGGAGAATTGGGCGCCGAGGACGCCGCTCTCCCGAGCTCTCCCGAGGAGGCTCGGGCGAATCGGAGACTTGGGCGCCGAGGACGCCGCTCTCCCGAGCTCTCCCGAGGAGGCTCGGGCGAATCGGAGACTTGGGCGCCGAGGACGCCGCTCTCCCGAGCTCTCCCGAGGAGGCTCTCATTAGTGGAATGATGTCGTGGGCCTCTGTAGACGCGGCCTTCGTGGGCTTCCACTGGCCTTACTTAGGCCAAGTTGGGAATGAGCTTTTTTTCATCGAAGTTGGGTACCCCTAACTTTGGTAACCGACAAGATTTATATTATATGATCACAACATGTCAAACTTCATGCCATCTTGAATGAAGGATTATTAGAAGGAAGCATGTAGCGCATTGTTTGGCATCCAATAGCTAGGGTCTTGCAGCTCATTAACGATCTTCCCTCGCCACCGTTACGAGCCGTCTCTGTATTTTTTACCGTAATTGCTTTCTTTTAATGAAATACGGGTAAACCTGATCGAGAAAAAAAAGATAATGGAACCATTCTTTGTCGGTTCCCTTATGCTATACCAGTCTACCAAATGGATCAATAAAAGATATTTCTGGCCCAGCTAGTTACTCCATCCTTGATTGTATTTTTCACGAGGTACCTAAAGACTAAAGTTCTAAACCAAACACATTTCCATTTCATTTGGTGCAAGCTACTTGTAAACTTGTTTGCTGCCTTTAGGAAGTGGATTTGTTATTATCAATCGAAACTTGTTTGACTGGATTTAGGAAGTGGATTTGTTATCAATCGAAACATGTGCAACAGATGAATGGCAATGAAAAACTAGTATGAAGAAGATGCAAATGAGACTAAGGTCTGTCTTGCTCTTGTATATGTCTTGTTGAGTTTCTATGTTGGTCATTTTTATAGCATTACCAATACAAAAATCACCGAACACATTTTGCCCAATATATAGATCTTTTTACAAATGCATTGTAGCACAAGAATTTTGGTGAAACATCTATGTATTTTCTGTTTTTGTTCATACCAAACTACAATCAAGGTCTTGAATCCATTCCATCTGCCTTTGCCTTGCTATATTGTCAATAACTGTGCTAGTCTACATATATCAGTCTTGAAATTAGTTTAATTTGTTTCCATCTAGAAATAAGAACATGTCAAAGATGCACCCTTCATGTCAAGATTTCAGCAAATGACTTGATTGTCTCAAACCCATGGTTTTCAGGGAGTGGCGCGTTTCCAGGTCTGATAGATATTAGTACCTCAAGGCCTGTAAAAAGTTAAAACAATTCATGACCGCATGAGTATCTGAAAGATTAACATTTTGATCTACATGGATGTGCTCGGTATAGTGCAACTTGATTTGTGAATTGCCGTTTGCCCTGAGTTGGCAATTTCAACCAATAGTTGAAAAAATGCCCCAAAGGAAAAGTGTTGTATCTACATATTGAATTTTATTCGTATTTCATGGTTCTCATAATACATGAATCTTATAATTGTCCAACGTAGTATCACATTCTTTTTTAGCAAGGCAAAATGTGTTGAGATGCTCACCTGCAGCCTGTGCTGCCGTGGCTTCTTGATACACGTCTGTCAAGAACAATATCTGAGACGGCTGATCTACCCCGACCGATTGCCAGATTTCGTAGTAGCTGCGAGGTTCTCTCTTGGTTCTTCGTTGCAGACGACAAAAGGATAAGTTAACAATCACATCCATATACAGTGATATATGAATCAATGGACGGAGCGTGATATTAGCTGTACAACGTACCCAATTGTCGTGTCAAAAAATCCACACAGGTGCTTTCTAAGGTCACCGTAGGCAGTGTTCCCGAAAATGAGCCTCTGGGCTTCTCTGCTACCACTTGAATATATGTACGTCTGCAAGCACATGCAATCCAAACTAAGTTCAGCAAGAGTTGGGCTGTTAGTGAATCAGCGCATATGGTTCGTGACAAATGGTAGCATGTGCTCCGCAGCGATCAATGTATATGTGTGTGCAACGGAGGTATCCACATATATAAATTTAGGTTAGGAGCAGCGAGAACCTTGATGCCGCGCGCGTGCCACTTCTCGAGAGCCGGTGGCACGTCATCGAACACCACTCCCTTGATTTCTTGGCTCTCGAACCCAGTTCTCCAGATGCGGCCCTTCATGTTAAACAAAACAAATGAAGAGAAACCATCTCAGGGTGTTCTGAATCTGAGCTGGCCAGATTTCCAATCTGAAACTGAAGGAACTGCCGATAGTGTGTGTCAGCAGACAGAGTGGTAGAGTACGTAGCTTACCTGCAGTTGCTTCAGTGAGGTTATTTTCCTATCCGCCTTGATCATGGCCTCCACGTTGGCGACCAGGGCGTCGATGACGCTGTCCTTGCCGGCCGCGTCGGGCGGAACCGGGACGGCGCCGGCGACGCCCTCGGCTAGGTCTTGCTCGACCTGGCAATTACGATTTCAGAAGGACGTGACGCGAAGCAGAAGCAGCTCATCGACTGTCGGGAAAGCTGACCTGAGCGCGGAGCAGGGCGATGTCGTCCCTGGTCTCGCGGGTGCCGTAGGTGGCGTGCAGGTGCTGGCGGACGTTGTCGCGGGCGTAGGGGAAGAGCACGTCCGTCACGAACGAGATGGGGCTCGTCGTGCCCTCGATGTCCAGCACCACGCTTTGCTGCGCGCGAGAGCGACGAATGCGCGATCCAAACCAAACCAGAGCGCGTAGCTTTTAGCCATCCACCCGATCCTATAGCTAGTCGAAGAAATCGAAGATAAATGACTGCGCGTTATTCACCACTGATGCGGCTAGCCGAGGAAGAAGACTGGCTGAGCTTGCTGGGGCTGCTCGGAAACGGCGACCATCCAATCGCTGCCCGGGCCACGGGGAGATGCGGATTCCGGCTGCCTTGAGCGACGGCGGCGGCGGAGCGAGGGAGCTCATCCTGGAACGGAACAAGCCCAAGGCCTACCTCGGAGTCGGATCGAGCCAAGTCAAATCAGTCAGGAAACCAGTCTATCTCTGTCAACAGATAAATAAGCAGGCAGTCTATCTCTACCTGTGACGCCGGCGGCAATGGCAATGCCCGCACCATCTTTGTCGGTCCTCCTTCCTCTGCGGACTGCAGTGGCTGCTAGCTGCTCACCCCATCCGCATACGTCGAGATGGATCCCGGGTGGAGGTGGAGGGGACCGCCGGACAGGTTGCTGTGTGGTGCCCCTCTCGCTCGTACGCGCAAGCCCAAGACGAAAAAGACATCCCAAATGTGCGCCAAAATACACAAGAATTAGGCCAATTCAAGCAACGTTCAGTTTTTCTGCCCGAGGAGGGCAAAATCTGTTTGGATGGGAGGATTGGGACCCAAATGGCCAAGGTTATCCTGATTTTCTTGCCAACCTCAATTACTAGCCATAGCTTGCTGATCCAAGTCACAATAGCCTCTTATGCATCGCATTCTCACGGGAATCGGAGCTAGAAAGGCTAATCATGCGTATCCTTCCAATTAACCGGCAACTCAATTACTCAAATAAACTTTTATTTATTCTAGTTACAGTATTGTACATTGACAAAAGGAAAGAAAAATAGAGCATATACTAGGAAACTAATTTCAATTGCAAATGTATACAGTATGTCTATGCTTGGATCTGTTTTCCAGCAGCACCAGTCTTCAAATATAGACATTCCCTTCCTACCATACACAAGCTATAAACTGTACAGTCCTGAAAAAAAAAAAAGTTGCCGAGCCACCAAGGAGGGAGAGGGGACTCATGATCAGATATTATACAACAAAAGAACAGTCAGGATCGGAAGCTAAATCCTTGCGAAGAAACGTTATGGATTTGGTGTACAAACCTTTTCGTATGTGTCGCCAAACTATACTCTGTTCAGCCCCAGCTGAAGCATTTTTTGCATTATGGTGTTGTACTCCTGGCTTCTTGACCACTCATCAATCTCGCGGGCTCGCATCACAGGCAAAGGGTGTGAAAGCTCTCTGGTTTGTGCGTTCCTGCGTCATGTAAAGAGATTGAGAAAGGGATGTCATACCACACATAATCATTGCCACCACTAACATCGCGAATAATGGTTCAAGTGATAACAGTTCTAACCGGATGTACCACCCAACTGGGTTCGATGCAGCTTTGTCGTAGGAACGAGCTTGCTCCAAGAAGGCATCCACGTTTAGCTGGTCGGCAAGAGATGGGCATCCTCCGGCCAATTTCATCAGAACAGAGATGACAACCTCTTGGCAATCAAGAATAAATACCAGGTGATGACAGACTTATAGGATAAGCATTACAACGCACAACAGTCATTCCTATTTTCAGACAGTCAAGAACGGAGATGACTACCTCACGACAATCAAGAGTTTAGTATTAGGTGATGATACCAACTTGTAGAGTAAGCATGGATGCCTTAAAAGTTAAATTCACCAGCGGCTGCTCCTTTTCTTCAAAATTGAAGAACAACTTCTCTTTCTATGCACTAAAAATTGTTACTAGGACCATAAGAACTGAAAACTACACACCTCTCCTTTTGCTAGGAGTCATATATAATTCGTGGCCAGACGATGCAAAAGGTCCACTTCTAGAACAAAATCAAAGATAGAAGAAAATTGCTATCTACTGCTAGATCTTATGTTCAATACAAATCAACTTATACTTAAAAATTGAGGTAGTTTCAGAGTAAAGTTAGAAAAGGTACCTTCGGGTCTTGAACCACAAGAAGAGCTGCCCTGTCACAAGTCAGCTCTGCAGCTCGTAGCCATCTGTATAGCTGCTCTTCCAGAAAGCCAGCAACCATGCCAAAACCTGAAGAAAGTGCATGTACTTACCATGAGATGTAGTTCAAATGAAGTGTATTTAGGTACATAGCCCACCCTTCTAATAAGATTTTAAGTGGTTAGATGGTCTACCAGGGACAGTGTATGCTCCCATTGTGAGTATATTGGCAAAAGTGAGCCATACACCATGATCGCACTTAAGGTGACCCAGCTCATGAGCCAAAACAGCCTATAATTGAAACAAATCCAATATGATGAGTAATCGATGCATTCAGACACTTGGTAAGTAATTCTTATTTTGATTGTTCATCTAGACAATGCCAGCTGATGAGTTTGTTTAGACACAACAGTACCTGCAATTCCTTTGGAGCAAGCAGCTCTACAAGGCTTGTGTGAACGACAATGAATGGTTTTTTGCCGTTGATTGCTAAGGTGTAGGCATTTGGAACAGGATTCTGCCTTATGTACAAGTCAGGAGCTTCCGTGTTCAAGAGCTTTGCAGCCTCAGTTAGCAGTTGGTGGAGATCTGGAAGCTGAAGAGAGAAAACAAATCATTAGCTCCCTGAATTACGGTAACC
The DNA here is from genome assembly GCA_038502445.1 of Eremochloa ophiuroides. Taxonomy (NCBI): domain Eukaryota; kingdom Viridiplantae; phylum Streptophyta; class Magnoliopsida; order Poales; family Poaceae; genus Eremochloa; species Eremochloa ophiuroides. The sequence continues at coordinate 16,978,914 of JAHLJS010000006.1, forward strand.
TGTAGGCTGTGGTGATATGATAGAGACAACAAACAAAATATAAGGTCTGGAAACAATAGAAGTCAGTGATATCAGTCAGTCAGGCGTGTTATCAGCGTGCAAAAATTTCACCGTGAATACATCGACTTGATTAATTTGACAGCCATATCGGACCTGGTTTTGGGAGACGAGAACGGATGTTCCAATGTTCTGAAGTACCATAACTTGCTCCGAGACGGGCCCTGCAGCAGCAAAAGATAGCAGAAATGAATCGTGAGGATACTACGTCGAGATGGACTGGCAATACGGAGGAGCAATGTGAGTGGGCGACCTAACAAAGCTTTTCCTATGTCGTTGAGCCCAGGAATCGCTCTTAGCAGCAGAGTGTTCTGTGAAACAAGATAAAAAAAATGGGGCTTTCTCTTTAAGAACACGTGAACTTTATCTATCATCATCCGCAACCGCAATCGAACATTATAAGTTTGGACAGAAAGAAAGGAGCTTGTTAAATCCAAGAAAGCTAGCCTGCTTATCGAGCGGGTGGCGGAAGTCGTCCGCGTCGAGTCCCCGAGCGGCCGCAGGGGAGGTGCGGGTGGAGGCAGCTGCGACCGGAACGAACCGCCTGCGGCGCAGGCGCCTGGACGGGGAGGACGAAGCGGAGGAGAGCTTTTGGGCCCAGTAGCAGCGGAAGGCAACGGGCTGGGGAGGGAGCGTGGGGCCGGAAATGAGCCCCGGAGCACAAGCCGGCGAAGCCGCCATGCCCCACGAATCGAGAGCAAGGCAAGCGGCAAGCAGGTCGGCCGCGGCCACAGGTGCTTTGTCCCCAAGGCGGAGACGTACGGACGCCCAAGTAAATTGCGAGAGAGGTCAGCTGGTAACTGCGGCTATTTACTGCTCTGGATAGTTTTCGCAGCCAAAAAGGAAATTATTTGGGAGAAAAAACATAAGGTGCGAGCGAGCGCACGCAGAGCACGCTATCGCGCCCACTAGAAATACAAGTTTTGTCAATCTTTCTTACTTATTTCTGCTACTAGGCTGCTGGTCCTCATTCCCCATCATCATAATTAAAGGAAAAAAGAAATCCGAGTCCACAGAGATAGAGTCGCAGCTCGCAACGCTGTAAAATCTTGTGAGTTGTGACTGACGTGCTCCATCTTAGACCGCTTGGTTAGCTTAGCCTCAGCCTCAAGCTCAGGTCCTCAACCCCAACAGGGTGCGGCTGTCCGGCCGTTCAGACCTTGCCTAACCAGATCGCTACAGTCCACGGATTTTTTTTTTTTTTAAAGATCAGTACCAATGCCCACAAAGAAACCAAGATATTTTTCTCCAGACCAGTACCACGATTTCCTTTCCTTTTTTCAATTTCCAATGAACGTGTACAGTCGACACTGATGGAGGCACCATAATTCACCCGTCCATGGAATATCTGGCAAACTAAAACATCCCATTTTTTTATTATCAGACAAGCAAAACTCATGCTAGTATGTCTTGGGGCGATGCTCGAAATATATGCAGCTACTCTATTGTGTGACGATATTTGTTTTGATTTTTTTCCCCTTCTATTTGGAAAGTTGTGCCTGGTTTGTTTACTTTTCTCATCATAATTGAAATTTCTCTTCTAACAAAGACTAGCAAACACAGCATAAGCTGTCATGCTACTACGAGAAGTGTACATAAAACCTCCTTCATCATGGGTTTCCAGGGAACTCAGCTGAAAGTGTATTTTCATTTTTCAAGACTGAAGGCACTAACCTGTCAGGCTTTCAGGCTCAATATATCACAACCCTTTGATAGCATATAGTCATTTGCTCCTTCGCCTTGAATACAGCAAACACAACTGAGCCAAGTACTATTGTGATTATGACTCAAGTTTTGACAGCAAATGGTTCGGGCTTGTCTTCAATTCTGTGCAAACCATAAAAAGCCTTCAGGTACATTTTTAAAAAAGAAACTATTTAAATTTAGGAGAATGGCAACTATAACACATAAAAATCTATACAACAATGATTTTAATAAACTGCACAATGCCACTTTTGACTGGTATCAAACTCAGTGGGAACTACAGTTGAATCACTAGGAATATCAATGTGACCAGAGTTTTTTTTGTGTGACAGGAACGTGGCAATAGAAATTTACAGGCGCAGGAAATTTTCAGGTCCAGCAATTATTATGTATAAATTTGGAAAACTACAATGGGAACAATTTCACACCTTAAATACATGAATCCTTGTTTGATATGGTAAAATGGATATGGATCTCAGATTCCCTTCCACTCCTCCATGGTCCATCAACGTGGATGCAATAGAAAACCATTGAAACTTAAATACCATTAACAACATTGCACCATAATGGTAATGTGAAGAACAGCTTCAGTGTATCATTAGTATACATACACTATACCTGAAATATGTGTTCCTGTGCACCTTCGGTGTGTAACTTTTTATTGTTTGTTCATCTAACTAGGCAGCCAACCAAGTTCCTAGTTTCCTACCAGTAGTCTCCGCAAGCACAAAACCCATCCTTGAAATGGTGAAACCTGCATGAGTCTCTTACGATAATGTCTCTGTTCACAATCTTCGATATCATCTTGATGGCAGCATGACAATCTAAGCAGGTACTCAAGTTCTTCATAACTGTAATTGGTGTCCCTGGTGGGGTATTAATCACAGCAAATGCTCTCACTGTGGTATTTCAGTGACTCCAACTTTTGCTTATCATCCATCATATGCAAGGCACAGCTAGCATCGGGCTCATAGCCTTGTTTATCCATCTCTTCGTACAACCTCTCGAGCTCTTCTTTAATATCATCTATCATTGGGTTGGTGTGATCATTAGAAGAAAACATGTAGATCTTTTGCTTGATTTCAACCCAACTGTTACCCGACTCTTTCCTAACTCCTCTATCTCTCATAATCTTTTTCACGCGTGCAGCATCTTCCCAATTACCAGCTTTAGCATATATGTTGGACAGTATGACATAGGCAGTCGCGTCTGTGGGCACCATAGTGAACAATTTTTCAGCAGCCACTGTAGCTAAATCCTGGTTTCCGTAGATCCTGCATGAGTGAAGAATGGAGCTCCATATTACTGGATCAGCCTCAAATGGCATCTCATCTAACACTTTCTGAATTTTATCGAACCAGCCTGCTCGACCCAAGGTATCAATAACACAAGAATAGTGTTCCTTCCAGGGTGACATGCTATAGTAATATCTCATCAGGTCAAAGTATTTCATGCATTCTTCCGCAAGACCATTGTGACCACAGGCTGCTAGCACACTCAAGAAAGTGACTGGATCTGGACAAAGACCACAGTGAAGCATGCTGTCAAACATCCTGATGGCATTCTCTGCCTGTCCATACTGTGCATATGCTGATATTACAGCATTCCACGTGATGGAATTCTTCTCGGGCATCTCATTAAATGTTCTGATGGCTTCATCCAAACAGCCACATTTTGCATACATATCAAGAAGGGCACTACCCGAGAACACACTGGACATGTGGCCTGATTTTGCGAGGTAAGCATGCAATTGCCTTCCTATCCCAATCACTGCCAGGCTTGAGGAAGACTTCATGATGCTAGAACATGTCGCCCTATCAGGACTTAGACCAGCTCTTCTCATATCACAGAATAGTTGCAATGCTTCCTCATGCTGCCCATTCTGGGCACACCCAGTTATCAACGCGGTCCAGGAAATGGCAGTTTTGTCACTTTTGTTTGCAAAAATAGCATTTGCAGCATCTAGCATACCACATCTCGAGTACATGTCAATCAGGGCATTTCCCACGAAATCCTCCGAAGTAAGGCCACGAAGGATCAATTGTGCATGTATTTGTTTTCCAATCTTAATCTCAGGCAGTGCCCCAGCGACACTGAGCAAGCTAGCATATGGTAAGGTACGCCTGTCAAAACCAAGTGTCTGCATATCCCTGAAAAGTTGCAAAGCCATGCCACCACATCGGTTCCAAGAATAAGCAGAGATCATGACATTATATGAAACATTGTCCCGCTCTGGCATCTCATCAAACAACAGCTCCAGATCACCAATGCAGTCACATTTCGAATAGAAATCAAGCAACGCATTGTTGACAAAGACATTATGTGATGGGTTGGCCCTGACAAAGAGACCATGGATCTGACGCCCAAGATAGAGATCAACCATACCTGTCGCTACGGTTAGCAAACTTGAGAACGTGAAGTGGCTGGTGTCAACGCCCTCACGTCGCATTGCAGCAAATAGCTCTAGTGCCTCCCTATACATCCCCTCCCTGGAGCAGCCCATCATCATGGCATTATACGTGATCGAGTCCCTGTGCTGCATCTCCAGGAGGACTCTCCATGCAGCAGCAATGAATCCTTGCTTGCAGTACGCATCTAGCAGCGTGTTACAGACGACAACGCTGGCGCCAAAGCCGAGCTTGGTGACCAGAGGGTGGAGTGTCCCGACATCGCAGCCAGGCACGTTGAGCACGGTGTTGACGGTGACCTCGTCGGGCGCCTCGCCCTCCCTGAGCATGTCTCGGAAGAGCGACACGGCATTGGAGCCACGGCCGTCCACAGCGACCATGCTCATCATGATGGTCCAGGTTTTGGCGTTGCGGCGAGCCGCGGCGCTGAAAAGGGCCTTGGCTGCGGCGAGATCGCAGGACCTGGAGTATACCGAGAGAATGCGGTTGAGGAATCTGAGGTAGAGGTTGCCCTTCTCGGGCATCTGGTCGAGCACTTTGTGCGCGGCCGCGAGGCGGCCCGAGGAGACGAGGTGGTTGAGGTGGAGTTCGAGGCGGCAGGTGGCTGCGTCGAAGCCCGCCTTGACCATACGCGCGTCCGCCGGCGTGGAGGCGCTGGCGAGGCGCGAGCGCGAGGCGATGCTGCGGGCGACGGCGGTGGGCTTGAATGGGCGCATGGCGGCATGGGCAATCCGCGGCACCGCCGCCACCTCAGCCCCTCGCCCGCCCTGGAGTATTGCCCTCTGCTCTGCAGCTGCCTCCGTCGCCTGATTCCCTGATGGCTGATGCCTAATGCACCAACCGCCTTCCGCCGTGCCGCGCTGCCGCCGGGGCCGGAGGTCGGAACTCGGAACCAACCGTTGATGGTTCAAATGCAGAAAGTGCGTGGCATTTTGTTAACTTCCCAATACGCTTGTTGGCCGACAAAACGTATTGCAGGATCCTGAAAACGTATTCTTGCTACCCAATCTTTTTATTATCCCCGATTTATCACAGGGTGAGTAGGCCTGAAATGTAACAAATGTTTTATAGGAACAGATACATATGTAAGCCTGGTGGTACATTGCATATGAATGCTCTGGTATTGATATACAATACAATACAACATAATCATACGGATACACTTGAATACATGTTGTTGTATCGCCTCAATGACTTTCCCCGGTTTTCCTAACGAATGATAACTTTGTATGCCTAGGCAAACAAACCACAGCACTACGACTGTTTTTCACAAGCCATAACCAATTCAGCAGGAGCTGTCCATGAACTCCACAAGCAGCTCCCTCACCGTGCCTCTGTCTGGCATCTTCCCTGCGGCGCCGTAGATAGGAGCCTTTCCACCGCTAATCGGGCCTGGGTTTGCTTTCACCTGCCAAAGCCACAACCGTCGTAAGAAAATATGACCCGCCTTTCCTAGTGATGGAATGGATCAGGGTAATAATAGGCATAAGGCAACAACATAACACGTGCTGAGCAACTCACAATGTTGACAGAGTCTTGCAGATCCTTCAGGAATTGGTCGTAAACAGTTGTGTGTTGAAGGGTCACACAAATGTGCAAACTGGAACCGGCAAAGGATATGGTCAGACTAGCCGATGATGCAAAAATGGCACGGATGGCATACAATTTGTCTGTCTGAAACTAGGATTTACCTGTTAGGTCTCTGCAGAGCATTGAGATGCCAGCCTTTGGATGCCATTATGTCGTTCACCTCAAATATGTCGACAACATCTGAGCCGAATGCCACAACGGTCATATCTGGTTTCCCAATCACAAACAACCCTGGGATTTCTCCAATCCTGCACAGACCATAAAATCTTTAACCAAAGCTAAGCGGTGATCCATTTTGACGATCCAGCCAGTCACAACAATAGGAATCACATCTATTCTTAGTATAAAAAAATTTACAAGTGTGCTAATTAATTTGGCATTTGACCATGAGCACTAATAGAAAAAAAATATATATGTGAATACTATTTCATTTAAAAGTTACAATAAATAAATAAACAAAAAAATGGGTAAAACATAGATGCAGTCAGAGTTTGTCTTATGTCTTTTAGTTATAGTTCAGCGTTCAGGCATAATAAGCAAACAAGTTTACCCTCTTTGTATTTTCTTCGAAACTTCCATGATACGGCTTGTACTGTCCAAGTAGCCTGGAAGCAAGAAAAGCATCGGTATACATCACAAGTACTATTTGATTCTAAGCCACCACTATACACTGATGGAATTTCAGAATAAGTTTGTCACCATTTAGTCCGAGAGACATCATAGCAGCCCAAGCTCCGGCAATTAATCCACCTGGCCTGCTTCCAGCAATAGTGGGAGAAACATAAAGCCCGCCGGTCCACTCCGTAACTAAACAAACAAGGAAATACAAATGAAATTGTAAATCGCTATTCAAACTTTTGAAGAAGACTCGAAGAAGTTAAGATAACAAAAGATTTCAGGAACCAAGTACTACTTCCATGGATAGCAGAAGTATATCCAACTTCTCCAGACCATTTTTTTTTTAAAAAAAGTTACAGCTAACAGTTCTTCCAGCTATATTTCCAACATGTTCATACCTGCTAAGCTGTTAAAATTATGTACTTTCCATAATGGAAACCATGATATGACGAAACTTATGTAAAACAAAAGTTAAAAAAGACATAAGCTCATTAAAGAAGTTTCATTTTATTTTTGAAGAAGAGGAAGAGCTTACCAGCAACAAATTGATGCTGAATTTGTCGGTGATATCCAAGATGTCAGAGTATCATACGGAGAGGAAAATGTTAGAATTTGGTCGAGTAAAGTAAAGACAGATAACCATGGTTCTTCTTACCTTTCTAATTTCATGATTTCTGTACAGGACAATGCTTGTGCCTTTAGGCGCTAATCCATACTTATGAACATCTGATGAGATTGACGTAACACCCTTGACAGAAAAATCAAAAGGAGGAATAGGGTACCTGCATATTGCAGATAAAACACAAGACATAATAGAAAAAAGGTAGCACTTTGAGAAAGTCAAAGTTTACAAACACAAAAAATTAATGGATACCATTGACATACTGCTGTTCTTCCTAGATTTAAAAAATCAATCAATGTCCCACAAAAGGGAAGGTAAAAACACACAGACAAAACCTATCAAGATTTGTCACAAGCTGATCTGTAACCAGAAGGTTTTGTTCATCTCCAATTATATTGCATATCACAGCAATCAAACATATTGCTTTCATATGGGGTTATCCTATATCATATTTAGTTGTAACCATTTTTTAAGTCTATTTATCACCAATGATGAAAGTTTTTATATAGAGGCAATTGCTGTTGGCTGGCAAACAAATCTAAAAAAATTCCTGAACCTCAAACATCAACTTAGAGAATTTGAATGAACAAAAGTATTTTAAGACAATAATTTATAATCATTTGAAGTTTTTGACATGCTTCAAGTTGGGGTGCGCATTGAATGAACAAAGAATTTAAGATAAAAACTTATAATCATTTGAAGTTTTTGAAATGCTTCAAGTTGGGGTGCACATATAGAGGGGTTAACTTACAGGAACCATGGTGTTATGATCCTACAAATAAAGTGTTGAATGCCTAAAGTTGATTGGGGCTGTTCGGTAAAAGTTCTAGAAGTTGATGGCTGGCCTAACAATAATTCCTCATTCGGATAAAAGTAGAATTCTAGGCATTTGGCACTCTATTTTTTTCTGAATGAGGAAAATATTTGACGCAAGAATGAGGAAATTATTGTTAGGCCAATCATCAAGTTACTGCAATAAATAGAAGGGTCATTCTGAAATTGTCTAGTAAGTTCTTCAAAGTACAGAAACCTAGTAAAATAATATGGCTAGGAAAAACTAATGGCTATGAAGGGAGCTCGTACCCGAGTTTACGAGCAAAAGGCAGTACAAAGCCACCAAGGCATAAATCAACATGCAAGCAAATGTCATAGCGCGAAGCCAGCTCCCCAAGTTCCTGGAGATATGTTGTGAAGCAACCAACAAACCAGTCATGCATTAAAGATTATATGACAGTAATATTTTAACATGATGATAATTTAGCTTCATACCTCAATAGGATCGATTAAACCATGTGGAAATCCTGGTGCAGATCCAATCATCTGTACAACAGGAGTTTGTTAGGAGACATTATAATGTTCTTTTGCGGTGTTTCCATCGATATTCCATACTGGACAAGAACATTGAGGGCCATTGTGAATTGAAATCATGAAAAAGCTTACCATTATGGTGTTTCCATTTATGCAACGTTTGAATCCTTTCACATCAGCAAGAAACTCTTTGTTCACAGGTACACGCCGCACTTTAATATTGAAGTATTGAGCAGCTTTGTCATACGCAGAATGTGCTGATTCAGCAATTATCCTGTGTAAAATAACCTTTTCTTACCATAGAGACAAGAAGTTGTAAAACTTTCAAAAGACAAAGATACTTGTCGAGAAAAACAATAATCAACCATTATCTCACATTTCAGGCTTTGTAATTCCTTTCTTTGATCGCATATAGTCACGTGATGTTTTGACTGCTAATAGTATGCTTTCAGTTCCACCTGATGTCATGTTGCCGCAAATTTGTCCACCAGATGATTTTTCTTTGCTGCCAAGTAAAGCTGCTGTCATTGCAACTACTTCAGCTTCCATGTGTGCCACACTCTTGAATACATCTTGATGGAGCGGATTGGTGTGTGAAAACCTGAAAAAAAAAGTTTTTTTAAAAAAATTTAAAATGATTACTGATGTTGTACCCGTAATCAACATAACAGATCAGAATTTGAGTCTAAATTAGATTATGGAAGGCCTAATTTAAGATAAGTAGAATCACATGGAAACTTTGAGCATTTATTATTAAAAAAAGACGACATTCCACAAACACCAGCAATGATTTGGAATTCGTTCTTGGCCCACTGATGATTTCTGATTGAAGACACATTCTCAAACTTAGATATAAAATGCAATCACAGACACCTAACTTTGCTATATTTCCTGTTTATAAGCTGAGAAAGAATATTGTATTTAGATGAGATCCATGAGAAGTATCTGTACATTGGATCAATCAAGATTGACAGTGACATAAGGGAAATATCAGTCTTACATAGAGTACGCCTTGTTTATCAATTCAAAATGGCCCTCGGACTCACTTCCAGCAATGTATCTGCCAGAAAAGTTAACCAATAAAATTTAATTGATAGAAAAAAGAATGAGTATTTTACAGTTTAATGACCAGATCAAAGTATAATAAATTGGAATGTGATGGGATGCACTAGTTTTAGTTTATTGTCTGTGAGAATGAGGTGCACATACACTGTGCCAGAGCATTTTCCCTGCCAGTCTACATCTTTGGCTTTCAGTGTTTCAAGTTCGTCTATCACTTGCTCGGCAAGGCCGATAGTTGGCAACTCAGCTCGCCGATTGTTCTTGGTCCCACCGGATTGCATCTTGTCAACAACCTGATACAGTAGCAGCAGAGACATCTTAAGTATATATCTTGATACACATTATGGCCATGTTTAGTTTTCCTTTAAAATTCTAATTTTCGCATCGCATTGTGTCACATCAAATGTTTGGACGTATGTATAAAACATTAAATGTAGACAGGGTTTTTTTTACCGACCGGTTACCGCGGTAACCGGCCGGTTACCGGTCATACCGGTCCGGGCCGGTACCGGTACCGGTCGGTTTGAAAAAACCGAAATTTCAAATTTAAAATCGGTGGAAAAAATGGTAAAAAAATTCCTAAAAATACTTCATGATTTATAGATTCCAATGGTGTCAAAATTTTTCAAATTTGACTACATTTAGAATTTTTTTCGAAGTCCCAAAGTAAAAAAAAAAAGGCCCATTAAGTCCCGTTAGGCCCATTAAATCATGAAGGTCGAAAAATATACTAAACGCACTCAAATTTGAAAAACTTTGACATCATTGGATTCTATAAATCATGAACTATTTTTAGAAATTTTTTTAGCTTTTTTTTTAAAAAAATAAATCTGAAATTTGAAAATGCGACCGGTTACCACCAAACCGGTCGGTAAACCGCTCAAACCGGTCGGTATACCGGTCCGGAACCGATTGAACTGGGGTTCAAACTCAAAATTTAAATTCAACCGGTTTCTACCGGTAACCGGTCAAACCGGACCGGTATACCGGTACCGCCGGCCGGCGGTTACCGGCTACCGGTCGGTAATAAAAACCCTGAATGTAGACAAAAAAAACTAATTACACGGTTTGCATGTAAATCGTGAGACGAATCTTTTGAGTCTACTTAGGTCAGGATTGAACACTTATCGTAAAAGTTAGCACACTAGTAGTATCCAAAATTCTAACTGTTATGCGGCTGAACACAGCCATAATAAAGGTATGTCAACAGGAAGCATTTACTGACATGCAGTACATCATGTACGAAAGTAATGACAAGAGTGATCAGGGTAAGCAGTCCACTAATGTTTCATGCATATAGATGTCATCTCAGAAATAGTAATACTCCTATTAAAATAAAGAGATATAATTGATCAAGGACCACAAGCCTCAGAATGAGCACATTTTGCGTGCACGAAAGCGGCTAGAAGATCCGTGGGCTGCGTTCGGTTGAGGGTATAAGCGCTTATTTTTCAGCACTTCAGCAGTATTTTTCTCTCACAAGATTTCAGCACTTCTACAGCACTTCAGCGCTTATCTACAGCACTTCAGCTTCACCGAACACAGCCGTGTACTCGGCCAGATTTAGAGCAGAAGCTAGCAGTGTAGCACCAAAAAGAAAACAGACGTATTCCGTGGTGCAAGGTGCAACAGCAGCGTGACCATGTGAACAGTACTGACAACGAAGCTGCGTACGGGACTTTAGCACCTTACCAGATTTTTTTTTAAAAAAAAAGCATCTTTTTGAAGGCCCATACGTCAAAATATGTTGAATTGTTGACGGAAACAAAGTTGTGGCATGTTTCTTGCTTATTACTACTATCATAAGGGGAACAGTGACTGACTATCTAACTGCAACAATCCAATTCACCCTGCGCAATCAATCAACAGTTGAGCCGAGGACATAATTTAATTCTGATATCGGTGAACAAAAACAAGAAAACACGAACGCTTCTCGATGGATTGGTGCAATTGCGAAGCAGCAGAAAGGATTTATTTGAACCTTTGTTTTCCTTTCCGATGTCTAAGAATATATAAGCAGTGCAACCAAGATGCGGCGGTTGAGAATTTGAGATGCATTAGTAGCAACTAGCAAGTAGTTCCTCACCTTCTTCTTCTCCGCCGCGATGTAGCCGGAGACTCCCGGCAGCAACCTGCGGAGAGCACAGCAGAGAGCTAGGTGAGCAAGAGCAAGCGGGGCGCTAGCACGTGGGCCACGCAGCTAGTCAACTGCGGCAGGCGGGCACATATAGTGAATCAAGCACGAAGGACGAGGGGGGAGCTGTGCTGACTTGACGGCGTCGATGGCGATGGCGAGGAGCCCCCGGTCGGCGACGGCGTTGGCGGCGGCGTGGAGGGTCCGCGCGAGGAGGAGCGCGAGGAGCGGCGCGGCGACGAGCGCCAGCGGCTCGTAGCGCGCGAGGCGGTCGTTGGCCGCCGCCCGGAGGCGCAGCGCCAGCTCCGCCGCCGCCTCCATGGGTGTGCGCGTCGGCGTCGCTCGCGGACTATTCGATCGGATTGGTTTGGTGGGAGTGGGCTCGACGCGGCGAGCGCGGTGTGGTGAGCGGTGTCGTGTAGCGGGGTCAGCGGGTTTGGGATGGGATGCGATCGAGCTGAGGAGAGGAGGAGGAGGAGAGCCGAGGCCGGATTGAATTGAATTGTTATATACGGCGTGGAGGAGGGAACCGGAGGATAAAAGTTGCTGGTGCTGCGCTGCCGCTGCAGCCGCCGGCCAGTCGCCGCGCCCGGCAACACGGCAAAGACGAGCAATTCCGAAGGGGACAATCAGCAACGCAGCAGAAGGCACGGTTATCAATGAACTGAGTTTGCTCCAGGCACTTATTTCTTTTTATTTTATTTATCATTTCCCTTTCTGTTTTTTTTTAATATATAACAAAGGAAAAGGTGCTGCTAGCGATATTCTTAGACGCCTTTTCTGATTTTGACACGGTTGATTATAGAGTGAAGTCAGCAAAGGTGTGCTTGGAAGCAACCCAAAGCGGGCGAAGTCAAGCGAGGCCAATAAATTGTACTCATACTGTAGTTAAACAAAGAGAGGTAGCACGTTGTGCAACAGCCAAGAATACTACTGTACTTGAGTTAATTATGTATCTTTGGATCTACAGTACTGTATTAGCTATTGAATTATGTCTCTTTGGATCAGATAGCTAATAGACCACAGCTAATATTAGTTTCTTTTAGCTAGTTGGATTAAACTAGTGAAATGATTATTAGTTAATTATTTAGCTAATAATTAGTGTTCGTTTGGTAGGAATCGAGATTCTCGTTAAAAGTTTTAGTTCTAAATTCTCTTAAAAAACATTTCAGGTGCTGAATCAGAATCACTTCGTGAGGTTGTTAGGCTATATTATATTTCCCAAATAAATGTTCGTTACCAAAAGAATCATATAAATAAAAAATACAATTGAAAATTTGATTTTTTTTTTTTTTTGACAAACAACAACCTAAAGTGCAATCCATTTTAACTTTTTGCCAAAAAAAAAAGATATCTAGATAAGATACTGATCATTATTGCACGCAGGAAACCAGAAATAGAATCACACGAAACTACTCGAGGTGATTCTGATCTCTAGTGCAAAAAGAGAGAATCAGTTGAAATGTTTTTACCTAGAATCAGTATTGTCTTTAATCGTTTAAAAATGTTTCAAGTGGTTCTGAGAGATTCGGAACTGATTCTCACGTCCAAACGGATCCTAAGTTGAACTATTAACTAAAACTATTTAGATAAAAGGTAATTATTAACAGCTAACTGTTAGCTACTTTATCCAATTAGTACCGAACATTACTCACTTCCGCAGTGTGAATCAAGCACGAAGGCCGGCTGCTGCACTTCTAAAAAGGAGCTTCTAGAAGCCTACCTTATCCATTGTGGGTGGAGCGTTTTTATTTTGTTAGGGGTTTTTTATTTTAGAATATAAAAATTCTAGTATTTTAAAAAAGAGAATACGCCACAAACTAATTTTCTCAGAAATAATAAGTAGCCGTATTTTCACTCTTACATTTTATATTAGAGACGGAAATAAAGAGCCTATTTGATTTCGCTTTTGGGTCTAGCTTTTACTCTTAAAAGCAAAAAAGCCAACCAAAGTGACCAACAGCCTTGGTAAAAGTTAGCTTTCACACAGCTTATTTTTCATAATTGGTGAAGAGCTACTTTCACCAGTTGGGGGGGGGGGGGTCAAAAATTAGCCACACTACCATCCATTATGTGTGTGTCGGTTTGATTCACCGAGACTCGTCGTCCTTCCGTGTGAAAAAAGGGGCGTCTCTCTTCTATGCAAGCAGCTCGCCCGACAACCCTCTCCTTTCCAGCGGTGCCCCTCTCCTCCGCAAGCACCATCACCAATCGTTGCTCCCCTGCGTAAGTACTCCAGGCGACAACACATCTCCTAGCGCCCGCGACGGTGCATCTCCCCCAGGCGGCGGCAACGGTACCCCCTCTCCTGCGGCCACCGCAACTGAGCACAACCTCTCCTCGCCAGATTTGGGGATGATGGGGTGGAGCAAGCAGCGTGACCGAGCCCAGCCTCTTCTCACCGGATCTAGGGAAGATGGGGTGAAGCAGGCAGTGCGACTGTAACGCCCCAGAGTCCAAACGGCTCAGATCCACTCTGCACGCTGAGCGAACCACACCTGCCACCATCCCACTTAAACTTTCGTCCTCGCTTCGCTTAAAAGAGTTAACTCGGGGATGGTGGGATGGACTCTAGAAGCCTTATATGTTGGTCTAACCCACCTTTAACAACCAAGGTGGGACTAAACCCTCCACATTGTCTCATTACTTGCACATGGGCCACAATGGACAAATTCTAAACTGGGTTGGATGTCACATACACCCCCCCCCTCAAAGGGCCCGACGTCCTCGTCGGACCAACACACCCACAACCGGGCAAACGATAACCAGAAATGTTCCCCTCTTAGCACACGCGACTGTGCGTCCAGTGCCGGCACATGTGTCACGCCGTGCGCCCCGCAGGGCCTACACGCGCAATGAACCCCCATGTCCGCGCCCCTGGCCCACACGCGCCCGTGGCCGCGAAGGTCGGCTTTGATACCATTGTGTCACACCCGATTTTAAGAATAAAACCGAATGCACAATATATGTATGCCAGGATCAATAACTCATACATATATCGACGTCATGATAGGATCATCACAATGCTGAATAAATAATCGTAACATTATTACAAAAGGACCCGTGGATCTAAAAGAAAAGTACATGATAACTGATAACTAATCTCCAGCGGGAAGGGACGCCATCACCACAGGAACATCGATCGGGGGCAACACCAGTCTAGTACAAGTCGTCCGGGTCGTAGCCATCGTCCTCCACGTGGTCCTCCTCGTCAACGCCGTCGTCTGGGTGGTATAACAGGAGGGACAAAGAGGAAGGGTGAGTACATCGAAATGTACCCCGCAAGTGTAGGAAAATATGACATGAGGCCAATAACACAGGTAGACTGACTTGGTTTAGACACAGCACCTAAAGCGACACAACCCTATATCCTGAATATCCTAAGCACCTATTTATCTAGGTGAAAATCTCATCTCCTCACAGTAACCAACACTCGGAAGTCCATCCGAGCAACCACACTTGGAAATCCATCCAAACAACCAACACTTGGAAGTCCATCCAAGCACCCGTTCCTTTCCCAAAGGAACCACCCAACCGAGTACCAGAATAACCAACTAATCTCGAAAAAGTCCAAGCCAGCTCTTGACCGCGAGCACGGCTGATATATCAGTTTTATACTCTGCAGATGTTGCACACTTTCACCACGAGTCGTGATGTTCCCCATTACGCCAAACACTGCCTAAGTGAACGGCGGGGTCATACTATAAGGCCGTTACAAAGCCCGCTAAGCCTGTTTTACACGTACCTCTAAGGTTTCACCGCTAACAGGGGTAACAACCCACTGCAGAAGCCCCCTCTTGAGCCACACAAACAAACCCCGTGTAAAGCCATAACTTAGAGAAGCTAATTACTTAGCCAGGTCCAGCCCTACTCCAGACCTCATGGATGCGCTGTAAAACCAGGTTACATGCTCCGAGAACCGGGTCCTAGGGATCCAGACAGGATAACTAGCACAATCCCAAACCACCGACATCAACAGCCGTTCCACGGGGTCCTAGGGACCAGGCAGGATAACTAGCACAATCCCAAACCACCGACATCAACAGCCGTTCCACGGTAGCCGTGGAACGGCTATTGATGTCGGTGGTTTGGGATTGTGCTAGTTATCCTGCCTGGATCCTTAGGACCCGGTTCTCGGAGCATGTAAGCTGGCTTTACAGTGCATCCATGAGGTCTGGAGTAGGGCTGGACCTGGCTAAGTAATTAGCTTCTCTAAGTTATGGCTTTACACGGGGTTTGTTTGTGTGGCTCAAGAGGGGGCTTCTGCAGTGGGTTGTTACCCCTGTTAGCGGTGAAACCTTAGAGGTACGTGTAAAACAGGCTTAGAGGGCTTTGTAACGGCCTTGTAGTATGACCCCGCCGTTCACCTAGGCAGTGTTTGGCGTAATGGGGAACATCACGACTCGTGGTGAAAGTGTGCAATCTCTGCAGAGTATAAAACTGATATATCAGCCGTGCTCGCGGTCAAGAGCTGGCTTGGACTTCTTCGAGATTAGTTGGTTATTCTGGTACTCGGTTGGATGGTTCCTTTGGGAAAGGAACGGGTGTTTGGATGGACTTCCAAGTGTTGGTTGCTTGGATGGATTTCCAAGTGTGGTTGCTCGGATGGACTTCCGAGTGTTGGTTACTGTGAGGAGATGAGATTTTCACCTAGATAAATAGGTGCTTAGGATATTCAGGATATAGGGTTGTGTCGCTTTAGGTGCTGTGTCTAAACCAAGTCAGTCTACCTGTGTTATTGGCCTCATGTCATATTTTTCTACACTTGCGGGGTACATTTCGATGTACTCACACTTCCTCTTTGTCCCCCTGCTACACCATCCAGACGACGGCGTTGACGAGTGAAAGGTCCTAAATGGCTAGAGGGGGGGTGAATAGCCTATAAAAATCTACAAACAACACTTCACAAGCCGATTAGTAACAATAGCAAGCTTTGCAAAGCACTAGCTCTAAACTACACTATGCAAGCCAACTAGACAAGTATACTACACTATGATCTCTAGTTCACACTCAAAGACTATGTTACTACTTTACACCACTCTTAAGTGAGCAACTAACTAACAAGCTACACAAAAGAGAAATACACAAATGTAAAGAGTAAAGGTGATTTCAATACCGCCGGTGAAGAGATGATATGAAGTCCAATATAACCAATCAATCACATATAAGGGAAATCCTCGGTAGAGAGATGACACAAGATTTTTTACCGAGGTTCACTTGCTTGCCGGCAAGCTAGTCCTCGTTGTAGCGATACACCCACTTGGAGGTTCACGCGCTAATTGGCATCACACGCCAAACCCTTCTCAAGGGTGCCGCACAACCAACACAAGATGGGGATCCACCAAGCTACGAGCAATCCACTAAAGATGCCTTTCGCGATCTCCCGCGGGGATAGGCTCAAGAACCCCTCACAACTTCACCGATCGGAGGCGGAGACAGTCACCAACTCCCCTCAACGATCCTCGCAGCTCCAAGCCGTCTAGGAGTCGGCAAACTCCAAGAGTAACAAGAGAAACCGCTGCGAAATACCACTACCAAGTGCCTCTAGATGATCTCAATCAATGCAATGCACTTGATGCTCTCCAAACTCACCAAATGATGAACACAATCAAGTAGGATGAGTGAGAGTGGAGTGGGAAGGCTCACAAGTATGTTATGATGTTTAGGAGTGCCAAGAGATCCTCCCCAAACCGGCCAAGTGACTATTTATAAGCCACACACAAA
Source organism: Eremochloa ophiuroides (assembly GCA_038502445.1). Classification (NCBI taxonomy): domain Eukaryota; kingdom Viridiplantae; phylum Streptophyta; class Magnoliopsida; order Poales; family Poaceae; genus Eremochloa; species Eremochloa ophiuroides. The sequence continues at coordinate 16,996,141 of JAHLJS010000006.1, forward strand.
AACTAGCCGTTTTCAATTCTCTGCGTACCGTCGGACTGTCCGACGGCCAGGGCGTCGGACTAATCCGCACGGTCCGACGCCTCGGATGAACGCCACGTGTCACTAGCCGTTTGAAGTCGAACGTTGGATCACAACGGCTATTTCCTCGCGCCAAAACGAACCGTCGGACGGTGGGTCGTCGGACTAACACCCGCGGTCCGACGCCCACTGCCACTGCACCGTCGGACTGAAATTACACAGCGCGTCGGACTAACGAACGCGGCCGTCCGACGCTTCCAGAGAGCTCCCCGAGCCCTGAAAACCGTCGGACGTTGGTCCGACGCTCACCGTCGGACTAACGCCGAGAGTCCGACGCTCTCAGAGCTCGCCACGTGTTATCTCTCGCACGATCTGCACCGTCGGACTCTTCGGCTAATGGTCCGACGCTCAGAGACTAAGCGTCCGACGCTCACAGCAGTGTTAGCCGTCGGACCGAAGACATTGGTCCGACGCTCTGAGACTCTACGGTCCGACGCTCTGTTTTCTCAGGATTTTCACTCAAACCTTTCACCCTTTGTTCCCATGTGCTAACACCAATTGTTCTACACCTTGTGCACGTGTGTTAGCCTTTTCAAAAGAGTTTTCCACGGGTCAAGTTAGTGTCACTAGCATCTATATGCGTATGCAATGATCATGAACACCTAGTGGCACTTGATAACCGTATTTCATCAACGATTTCGCCCCTCTTAATAGTACGGCTATCTATCCTTAATGTGATCACTCCCTCTATGGAGTCTTGATCACCAAAACCAAAAGAGCTCCTATGGTTATACCTTTGCCTTGAGCTCCCGGTTTATTATCAACTTCCTTCTCATCTCTTGATGGACCTTGTGAAACCTATGATGATGGACTTATACCATTTGCATGGATGCCGTCAATAGGGCTTTCTCCTTTGTTGATGGACTTACACCATTTTCATGGACGCCGTCATTGCCCTTCACTTGTGACCTCCACCGACCCGGTCCTTTGCTCCATCTTGCCATTTGCTAATCAATTCTCATGAAACACTTAGAGCAATCGTTAGCAAACTAGGTTTCATCAATTACCCAAAACCAAACATGGGCTTTCAACGAGGAGGAGGACTACGTGGAGGACGGTGGCTACGACCCCGATGACTTGTACTAGGCTGGTGTTGCCCCCGGTCGACGTTCCTGTGGTGATGGCATCCCTTCTCGCTGGAGATTAGTTATCAGTTATCATGTACTCTTTTCTTTTAGACCCACGGGTCCTTTTGTAATAATGTTACAATTATTTATTCAGCATTGTGATGATCCTATCATGACGTCGATATATGTATGAGTTATTGATCCTGGCATATATATTGTGCATTCGGTTTTATTCTTAAAATCGGGTGTGACAGCGACCGAGCCCAACCTGTCCTCTGACGCTCCTCCCTTTCCGCTCCCGCAGCGGGCGCGCGGTAGCTCCGCCGCCGTCGGCCATAGGCAGCTCGCGGTCGGCCCCAAACAGCGCGCAGCTGGGGGGCCCCACGGTTGCCATCCCAATCGTGAAGAGGAAGAAGCCTCTGTGAGGCTGACGAGCGGGGCCCATTTGTCAATGATGAGATTGTGTTATTTAAAAGCCATAATTGTTTCACCAAAGACGTTTTTAACTTTTCCACAGCTACTCTCCTATAACAACTTTTCAAAATCCCACGGGTCGCATCTGCTTTTACATAAGCTACAATCCAACCAAACAGGCCCAGACATAGAGATAGAGATAGAGATAGAAATAAAGATAGAGATAGATAGATAATTTTCTTTGACTCATAGATAGATACTCCATCTGTTTTATTGAAAGTGTCGTTTTAGATCCATGCCATCTTGTTTGACCGTTTGTCTTATTCAAAATTTGTATACAAATATTATTTATTTTATTATAACTTATTTTATCACTATAGGGATGAAAACGGATCGAATACGAACGGATACTACTGATATCATATTTGTTTTCATATTTCTGGTCGGATTCGGATTCGAATACGGTAGTGTCAGCCATGCCAGATAGAATACGATTGGATGTCGACATCATAAATATACGATTTGAGTATTCGGATACGGATACGGTATCGGATATTGAATATCCGAACTTGGATACAGACAGATCTGAACACCTCTAAATGGATTCGGTCGAACGGACGGTCGAATAAATATCCGTAGCATTTTCATCCCTAACTATAGATACTTTAACAGTGAATTAATTATTTTATTATTTGTGTAAAATTTCAGAATAAAATAAACGGTCAAACAGGAAGTTTAAAAGTAAAAAACGATATTTTTAATGGAGTAAATTGGTAGACAGAATGAAACAACTTTAGATAGATAGATTGATATGTTCTATGGGATGTTTTAAATCATTTCTGTAAATGTTAGTTCGAAGCTGGAGTACCTGAGGAGTCAATTTTTTTTCCGGCTGATGTGGCTCTGTTCGCTTAACTTACCGGCCAGTATCAGCCAACCATTCATCAGTGTTTTTTTCTCACAATAATCAACCAGCCAGCCGAACAGAGCCAAAATATCTCTAGTTTCTCATCTAAAAAGGATCCCGGTTCCTCTATTGTTTGGATATTTTTGGAAAATATTTTTAGAAATGGATATTTTTGAAAAACAAAATTGCCTAGAAAAAAAATGTTTGGGATGGCTCCTCTCACTTCCTCGCAGCTCGCTGTGTGCCTGTGTTGCTCGCTGGAGACGAAGTTGGGGCCACGCCAGGTCATGGTAGAAGGAGCAGTAAAAGTTTCCAATTTTGCCTTTTTCTGCTTTTTGTAATTTTTTTGATAGTCGATATTTCTAGTAGGAGGAAAAAGAAAATTCAGACATTTGCTTCCCTCCGGGAGCAAAATGAGATCAGCGGCACCACCGTCCCAACTTCCCAACCCAAACCCCGACGCGTCCCCTCCCCCGTCGCCGATGACGCCGCGCGCCCCGCAGCTCCGGCACCAGCCGCCGCACCTCGTCCTCGCCGAGGCCGTCGCCTCCTGGCACCCCTTCCACAAGAAGCCCTGCCTCTCGGACCGCTCCACCGCTCCCGCCTCCTCGGCCCGCCTCCCTGATGCGGAGGCTCCGACGCCCGCCCCCTCGGGGGGCGGCACTGGCAGCGGCGGATCCTTCCGGTGGTTCGGGCTCCGCAAGCGCCGCCGCCGCGGCGCGGGCTCGCGGTCCGTGTCCGGCCGCAGCAGCGACCGCCGGAGATCCGGCACGTGCTCCGACTTCCATTTCACCTGCGGCGCCGGTGGCGGCGGCGGCGCCACTGACTCCAGTGGGGAGATGTGGGCGTCGGATGTCGGGGAGATGCGGATGAGGGACGTGCCGATGGCCACGGAGTTCGGCCCGGCGCCCGTCGGTGGGGCTGGTGCCGGGAGCGGTGGCGCCGGCGCTGCAGCGGAGGCGGCGGCCGCCGATTCTGGGTACGGGAGCGAACCTGGGTACCGTGGCGACGTGGAGTTGGGATACGGAGATGAGATCGACGAAGAGGAGGAGGATGGGAAGCAGCAGCTATTCTGGGGCGGGGTGATTGGAGGTGATAAGCGTCCTTGAATTCAATTCTTTGGATAGTCACTGCTTTCAGCTTTTATTATCCTCGACTCGACTAGACTCCACATAGATCTGAGCTATTTGCACTGTTGGCATCGTTACTTTGTGCACTCGGATTTAGAATATGTTTGTTGGAACAATTTCGTTTGTTAACTTTGTAGATTGAGATTCTGTTGTCGATGGATATTTCTTGCTTGGGATAAAATATTTCTAGGTCATTGAGCTCCTCTGTTCTTGGTTCTCGTAATGTGTTGAAAGTCTCGCTCGTTGTGCATTTGTTTATCCAATGCCCATACTATATGTTTGTAGTTGTATGGCTGACAAAATGACTGCCTGATTAATATTCCTTTATACACCTGATCACAAATATATATATATTCTATAACAAGATCACAAATATTTGTTTTTCATGGCATTGATGTGACCTATAAAAAATATTCCTTGAATATCAAGAGTTACCCCCTCTGTCCTGGAATGAGAAGCGTATTTTGGTCAGAGAGAAGTTATGCAAAAATGATTTGAACCTTAATTTCTCTTGCATTATGTTGTCATTTGCTAAGCAATCAATGTCATTTCAGAGGCACTTTGAATGCAAATACATTAATGCAATTTTCATGCCCTAAACTTGTATATAACTTGACTAATTGTTGATAGAAGTTTGTAAAATTTCACTTTTCTCTTTACAAAATACACTTATCATTCTGGGACAGAGTGACTATATATTGTGGTGGGTATTCTTTTCATGTAGTAATAGCAATGTTATTTTGTCAATCTCTATGATTTTTTAGCTACAGATGGTCAAAGCTAAAAATGCTTGACATAGGACAAGCCTAAAATGACTTACATTTCCAATTGAGGAATTATAGTGTTACCTGAGATAATTTGGTCTGGTGTGGGGCATGCTTTCTATATGCATGCCAGTACATGTATAGTATCTGTAGACTTTTATGTTTCACCTATTTTTCTTTTGTACTGAGATCTGTGAGTTTCAGATTGGACTAATGTAAGATGTAAACAAAACAATGCATTTCCAAACATGCTTTCTTGTTTAGGTTGGCGTGTATATGGTATGTTCTTAACATGCACATTTTTATCCCTTTCCCTCAAAAATATCTGAGACTGACCCTGTTTGAAACTGGTAGCATGGACACTCGTGATGGGTTTAGTGGTTTATGCAACCTGACCAAATACTCCGTTGTTGTAATCCAGCGATGTGGTTCATTTTGATATGGCTTTCTTATGCTGGGCGTCTTTTTGTTGATACATTTTCTCGATGTTTCCATTTGTTTCAAGATTTAGCTTTGATCTGCATGAATTCTCATTTACATTTGAATTTTCGACATATCTCATCTACTATTTTTTTTTTGCAAGTAACATTTAGCGAGCTGGCTTAGGGTAAGTTTATGGGTGGACGGAGGGCCAGCCCACCTGCCTCTTATGACAAAGGATAAGGATTAGGAAAGAGATTAGATTAGATGACATACTTCCTTATTTCTAAAGATTAGTTTCTTAGGGGTCAAGTCTCCTCTCATCTAATAAGGATGGGATGCGGTCTCCTTTCAATCAGGCAATGAAGAAGCATTAATCCAATTCCCCCAAATTACTCTAGTCTCCCCCCATGGTCCATGCCGACTTTGCCGGCCATCTTCCTGGCAATAGTTATCCCCAAATGATCTAAGGATCATAACATCTAGTACGACATTGCTTTGGTTTCGATCCGATCCCATGGCTTCTGCTACCACGGTTTCTGCGCCCTCGCTGAGGGGCCCCATCACATCTAGGAGGACTTCATCATGCCTCCGCACTGGCCCTTTGCCTCCCTGACTGGATTGATGCGAAGATGGAGCGTGAACGCTAGGCAGCAGTATGCCTACAAGAAGCAGCTTGTGGACTCCTGGCACGCCGGCTGCTGCAGTCTTTCCATGGGGAGCAGCATCTGGCTGTCTGTCCTAGAGCCCTCATGTGGCCATCGTCGGAGGGGCAGGCAGCGGTGCGCCTGCAGGCAGCAGGGTGAGGTTTTCATGTCCGGTGGATGGTGTGGACGATGCACGTGCCATTCAGCCCAGCGCTGTGGCGAATCACAGTCTGCATGTTCCACTGCTCGAACTCATCTATACGTGTGAAAGTGATGGTTTAATGTCGACCACTGGCTTGGGTGGTGCTATGGTAGCAGCACGGCAAAGTTCAAGCACATGGTTGAAGAAGGGACAATATGTAGACTAGCTCCAAAGATAGAAGTAAAAAGAAGACTCAACAAAGAATGATCCACGCTGAAAGTTCCTATTGAAAAAAATCTAAACAAGGAAGAGCACTCTCCATTCGTTGGTTATTAGAAGCATCCCAAAAGTGCGCAGGTCGAAATATGGCTTTCAAATTAAGTTCCGAATTAACAGATGCTGCCAAAGGGAGTAGGGATTCCATATGCAAAAAAGAAGCAAGTGAGAGAATGGCAGAGTTCAATAGAGGCATAGAGCTCTTGAACAATTTCGACAATAAAAAAGGGCAGACCCAGTGCCGGAGGCTCCCACATGAGTGGGGTTTGGGGAAGGAAAAACCAAGGCAAGCCTTTCCCCCGCAAAATCTGCGGAGAGGTTGCTTCGAATCCGTGACCTGGTGACCCAATGAGACAGCTCTCACCACTGCACCAGGCCTGCCCTTCGCACAATTCCGTCAATCCATAACAAAATCTAGGTATGTAGTTTCAGGGTCGGCTCTAGGGCCTGGGCTTTTTTGGGCTGTGGGGGGTGTTGGGGGAGGTGGCGGCTGTAGCCTGCGTCCGGTCTGAGTAGCACTTAATGTCTCCATTTAATGTTAGCCCATTTAAAAGGGAAGAGAAAGAGAGAGGAGAGATGTGCCGCCGGCCGAGCCTGCTGTGGAAGAGAGGGGCGCCGTCGGAGAGAAGCCGTCGCCGGAGAGGAGGGCCGCCACCGGAGAAGAGTTGCGCCGCCGAGAGGAGCGAGCTGCGCTTTTTTTCACACGGAAGAAGACGAGTCACGTGCGAATCGAACCGGTACGCACATAATGGATGGCAGGCGGGTAATTTTTCACCCCCACAGCCGGTGAAAGCAGGTCTCCAGCTGCTGTGAAGATTGCACTACGCAAAAGCTGCTTTTGGCAGAAGCTACTGGCTTAATAGATGCCCTTTGGTTGGCTTTTGGATTTTGAGAGACATAAGCCACAGCTAGAAGCCAAACCAAACAGGGCCTAAGGAGTCCCAGCCCCAGCTTGTGCACATCAGCTTGTCCAGGCAAAGGCTTGTGTCGCTCTCGCTGCCTCATTTGTCTTCACCGTTGTAGGTGTTTCTTTTCTCGCGTTGCAGCCAGCAGTCCCCTTGTTCCCAAACCCCACACATTGAGATACCGTAAGGCGAGCTGCCATGTCTCCGGTGGCCGGTGCAACGCAGCGTCCAGGCCCCAAGCAGGCCACCGGCTTTCCGGCTACAGCCTGCAGGGTGCATGCGCTAGCGTTGACACATTTCAGGGGACAAGGTCTCAGGGCGCCAGTTAATCCTTTTATTATTTATGGCAAGATTCTACTGTTCCCTCCCAAATTATTCTGTTGTTTCATTCTTGAGCTCTGTAATTTGCTCAGCTTGGGAGCTGCAGGTTCCCTCTCTTGAGCGGTGCTTATGAAAATAACAGAATTGGCTAATCGAGCAACTGGGGTTGGATAATATCTTTTTTGGTAATTTTGTACCCACAGCTGCTTTAATAAGTGTTGCTTGAGCATTTTAGATTGGTATTGTTGGTTGCGTTCCTTGTTACATCTACTGTACCATTTAGTTTATTGCTACTAAGATTTTGGCCTTTCATTATTATGCCCTCGGCCCTCCCTTTACTCCATTTCTGATCTGCAGCTGGGTAGCTTGGCAAGTTCGTGATTGCTAGTGAATGATAATGCCATGTTTTGTATAGATGGGAAGCCATAATAATCAAATTTGACCTCCCTTTGAGGAAGCATTTAATTTTTCCATTACTCCTAGTTCATTTTGAGGGAACAAGTAAGAAACAAACTCTTCTGCACTTGCCCAGAGGCCAGGTCCTCATATGTGACTCTGATCTGATATTGTCAGCCCAACGTGACAATGTAGCAAACAGCACTTGTGCATTTTCCATGACTTGGAAAGATTGTTTCAACACCTTTATTTTCAATGTAAAATACTGCTGAGTAAAGGGGGGGAAAATCAAAATTGCTACATTAGTTTTTCATTAAGGTTGAAGGGAAAAATCTTTTTGACCATACTTTCAGAATTGGTAATGTTGTGCTTTTGCCAAGATAAACTTGTTATATGCTTGCACCATTTTGGATAGATAGCAAGTCCTTATGTTTTCTGCAGTGAACTGACTGAAGATATTTTTTATTTCTAAAATTGGTGGTTGTCTGATGCAATTGTGATCATGCTATCATGAACTCGTGGCCCTCATATAATGGTATTGGTTTCCTGCTGCTACCACTACCGGAAATATTCTTGGATTTTGGTTTTATATTTTTATGTTGCAATGTATGCTCTGTATCTGTGTAGCTACCACAACCAGAAACGTTCTTGGATTTTGGATTTATATTTTTATGTTGCATTGTATGCTCTTTATCTGTGTGCACCTAGAAGCTTTCCTGATTACAGTTCTTTCCCCCTCCATTGCAGACATGAATAAAATGAAAATCAATGGGGACAATAACTTTGGGGAGCAGAAGAGCCATCACCGTTGCAGGCGCAAGAAGCATGATGTGAGGATGTTAGGTTCCTTGAGTTGAAGAATTTTTTAGTGCTAGAAGTGGTGAAGCGTTTATGTATGTGCTATAGTGTTCCGTCACTTGCAGCAGCTGTTGTCGGATAGCGTGTCTTTGTTGTAGCATTCACTGACAGAGCAGGCAACTAATTATCAGTATTTTGACTTTTTGTATGGTCAGAGGTTTCTTCCTGATAGGAGTTGCCTAATTTCTGGGCGAGAATTGTCCATGAGTTTATGAAGGCTTCAAGAGTACTGAATGTGCTAAGAACATGCATCTTCGTGGTTGTACACTTGTTATCATGCTGTCGCTGCTGGTCTAACGTTTTTCATTTTAAGTTGAGTCCGTGATTGATACAGCATCAGCCAGCTACTTGGGTGCAGTGATTAAACTGCCATTGGTTACATTGCAGCGTAGGCTAATGTTTATATTGAATTATTTTTGTTATATACTTATATATCCTTGGTTTGACCATCTGTAGTTCCCTTTTGGAACCCATTTCCAATAGCTGCTGCTGCTAATGTTTAGTGTCTTGCAAATTTTCATGCCCTAGATGCCTTGTTTCATCCTAGTTGTGGTTCGATGTCTGGGACCTCTTGTGCTTCTGTAGTTGGTTGTCGTTCCATCTTTCGGCTTGTTTGCTTGAGCTTATCAGTCAAAATCAATATTCCCTTTAGGCATGAAATAATGTTTTTCTTTCGTAATAAATTAGCAGCAGCCGCCACTGAAAATCAGCCAACCGAACCGGCCGTTTATTTCTTGGTCCTAGTTATCGTTGATGTCTTCTTGTTCATCCATTGTCTTTCTACTGGTCGACCATTTTCTTTTCTCTTTTGTTTTTCTTTGCTCACCCTGTTATATCTAGGCCCTGTCGTTGTAAACTGTTGTTGCTCTTCTTATAGGGAAAAAAAACATTGATGTTAGGCAGATTCATGTAGTGCTATATAATCTTGAGTCCTTCATAATAGACTATATAAAAGTTGTTTCATAGCTGGTAATTTCTTAATTTGTGTATATAACAAAATTGTATAGAAAGAACTCATACAGTAGTGCATTAGTAGTCTCACCGTAGTCTTTACTTTTTTTATGAGACGGTTGTTTTACGAAACATAGACTTCTTTCTTTTATCCGTTCTCTTCTTCACATCCTAATGCAAGATCTATGGACAAATTTTTTTTCCCAACTTCGTTCCTCCCTCGTATTAAAAAAATGATGCATGAATATGATATGACTTATGACACTTTTTTTTTTTGGAAAAGGAAGGTTTTATTTCATCCAAGATTAGGATTTATGATGATACGAAGGAATGTATTTGCTCTTAGTAAATAACCTATTGCTGGGAAAGAGAGCCGATTATCCTCTGTCGTCTCGGTATCTTTCTGGGAAAATAAGGTGTCCAGATTTGATCATCTCGTAAGCAATGACTTAAGCAAGCAATATAGAGTACTTAATTACCAGCAGCCGGTGTCAAGTGCACGAACGGCAATACAATCATGTGAATTTGATTCTGGCATCCTGGTTGGACTTGGTAATTAGCAGCATTGATCTGGTGCAGTTCTTACTATAGTTTGGCAGTGTCCTAATCTATTTCATCTAACCAACCAGCTAATGGACAAAGTATTGCTCCCTTCCTCGTATCTTCGAGGTGCTAGCTTTGCATTGAGGCGATTGCTAACTTGCAATGCTAGGCCTGTAGCCTGTTACATCTTTGATCTTTCATTGTATCAGAAAACCATGAAATGTGACTGTGTGCGCCGATAAAACTGAGTTTGTACCCTTCACAGTTTCACGAATCGATTAGAGCAGTGTGGTTTTCGCTTGAGTTAGGTTCACTTTATTTCTAGCCACAGAACAGTACAATTGTAGAATTCAGCCACAGCCAAAATCAGTCTGCCGAACAGGACGGTAGCCTCGCATATAGTAGGATAAGGCTGGTGCGATATACTAAAAAAAAGCTTCATATAGAAAACAATAGATCCAACTCCCTTTGTCATTTGACAAAAGTCACCGGCGGCTGCAATGCTGTGAAATTTCAAAGTCATGATTGATGGATGCCTTCAGATTTAAAAAATAAATGGCTCACATCTCACACTGAAACTTAACTTTGGCGTTATATGGGACATGTACTTGTCCGATATGTGTTGTAACATAGATTTAGAATGATGAATCCTTCGACTCATCATTTCGTAGCAGATAAGAGCAAACTCTAGGTGTTTCCTATAATTAACTTGCTAAACCAATAAATTTAGTGACTCAAAAAAATAAGTACTAGTAGCAACTTCATTTTATTTCTCCCTCTAAAAGGTTATTTTTTTAATTACACAGTACGCTTACACGCACCCTGGCTTTCTGACCGATTTCGTAGCCATTCATCACGTTTAAGTTGTAAGTCCTTTATTTATAATTTCTAATTGCTTTGAGCACCACCGCTTGCAATTGCAGTCACAATTTGGCAACGATGCTCGATGCACTTGACCCCAACTCCCATGTCGCAGGCTCGCCGGCCTATAAATCACTCTTGCAGCCACAGCTAGTAGCAGTAGCACAGCACTCGCCCTGTCAGCTGCCACTTCACCGCTTCGCCAAGAAGCCACCGACCAACCGAGCTCTTCCGCGTCCGCGCCATGGCCGCCGCCGGCCACCGTGTGGACTTCGACGTCATCGTGGTGGGCGCGGGCATCATGGGCAGCTGCACGGCGCACGCGGCGGCGTCCCGCGGCGCGCGCGTCCTGCTCCTGGAGCGGTTCGACCTGCTCCACCACCTGGGCTCCTCGCACGGCGAGTCCCGCACCATCCGCGACGCCTACCCCAAGGCGCAGTACCCGCCGATGGTGCGCCTGGCGCGCCGCCTCTGGGCGGACGCCGAGGCCGAGGCGGGCTACGCCGTGCTGACCCCGGCGCCGCAGCTCTCCATGGGCCCACGCACCGACGCCTCGCTGCTCGCCGCCATCCGCAGCGACGCCGGCGCCGAGGAGGAGCCCGACCTGGCGCGGCGGTGGGGCGGCGCGTTCCGGGTCCCCGCCGACGGGTGGGTGGCCGCCGTCAGCGAGTGCGGCGGCGGCGTCCTCAACGCCACCAAGGCCGTCGCCATGTTCCAGGCGCTCGCCGTCAAGAAGGGCGCCGTGGTCAGGGACAGGACGGAGGTCGTCGGCGTCAGGAAGGAGGAGGGCGGCGGCGTGGTGGTGACGACGAGCGCCGGCGCCGAGTTCCGCGCCGCCAAGTGCGTGGTGACGGTGGGCGCGTGGGCGAGCAAGCTGGTGAGGTCCGTCGCCGGCGTGGACCTCCCCGTGCAGCCGCTGCACACGATGGTGCTCTACTGGCGCGTCAGGCCCGGCCGCGAGCGCGAACTGGCGGCGGAGTCCAGCTTCCCGACCTTCTCCAGCTACGGCGACCCGCACGTGTACGGCACGCCGTCGCTGGAGCTCCCCGGCCTGATCAAGATCAACTACGACGGCGGCCCGCCGTGCGACCCGGACAGCCGCGACTGGGCGCACGGCGGCGGCGGCGCCGCCGTGGTGGACCGGGTCGCCCGCTGGATCGAGGAGTTCCTGCCCGACCACGTCGACACCGCCGGCGGGCCCGTCTCCCGGGTCTCGTGCATGTACTCCATGACGCCGGACAAGGACTTCGTCATCGACTTCCTCGGCGGCGAGTTCGGGAACGACGTCGTGGTCGGGGCTGGGTTCTCCGGGCACGGCTTCAAGATGGCGCCGGCGGTGGGCAGGATCCTGGCCGAGATGGCCATCTATGGCGAGGCGAGGACCGCCACGGAGGCCGGCGTCGAGCTCGACTACTTCAAGATCAACCGGTTCGAGGGTAACCCCTTAGGAAACGCCAAGAACTAGCGAACTGTAATTCTTGTAGGCTTGTCCGACATCAAATATGTTGTCGTTATACACGCACTGCATCAAGAAATAGTCGAAGCCTCATGTTCCATTGGTCTTTCAAATAAAAAAAAAATCAGCTTCGATTTATCTTGTTTCTTCTTGAAGCAATTATATGTATCTAAAAGACATAATGACTTACAATTTGGAATGTGGTATTTTTATTTTTAAAAGATAAAATAGCTGATATAGAAGGGCAGAACAATGCGTTTGAATACACCGGATCATAACGTCTTGTGCATATCTTGCAACTGCTTGCAGCTATGTCTCCAACGTTGCACAATGTGCATGCCTTGTTGCCTTCACCTCAAGGTCATAGATACACAGTCTAACTCAGCCAAGGATTGCCTGGATGCCCATAGCTCTGGTGTGGTGGAAATCCAACCATGAATGGATCCAGAATTCCAGATATGGCTGCAGCCTGCAGCTGCAACAACAATGCTGCTTACATGCTATCCAAGCATCAGCCAGCAGGTAGAATCCAACAAAAGCACAAACTTGTTGGAACACGTCCTTCCCAAACATGTATTCTACTAGTACAATCCACTGCAATATACAACCCTTGCCCATCACACGGCAGGATGTTTCTCGTCCAGCATCTAACTCAACTGTATAATTTAAAGTGTGTATCTTGGCATCGAGGCATTGCTCTGCAAGGTATTAGTTCCTAACAAAATTCGCAATTCCCAATAGGAAAAGGGAGCCGTCCTTTTGGCAACTGCCCTGTTTTCTACTACCTACATATACAGCTCAAGCTGATGGCCTCTTTGGATAAAAAAGTCACCTATCTGAGCACATACGTCTCAGCTGGTGTAGCTCCTTAGAAACCCAAGCCCTCCAAAGAGAGTTGAACCGCCAGATCTCCTGGGGCTTGGTTCTGCTGAGCTTCGCACACCAATCGGTAACTCAGAGGATCCTTCCTTCATTGAACTTGCTCTGCTAATAACACCCGGTTGATCCTGCATATGTAAGGAGTTACTAATAGCTTATGCTGCAAACTGAGTCTAGGCAAATCATAGTTTAAGCTTAACAAAAGAAATTGCAACTCTTAAATTATATCGCTGCATGAATGCAAATTGATACCATCAGATCACACACACTATCTGTACAAGTAAACACTGAAAGATGATACTTCTCCAACTAGGTGAATGGTGGATAGAGTCAAAGTTCAACAGACAACAGCCAAACAGTACATTTTTTTTCCTTAGATTGTGCTTCTTTATGAATACTTAAACCTATATATACTGCTTTCAGAACGTTATATATTACTAGATTGTACCATTGTTGTTATTGGAATGTAAAGTGCAAAGTGAAAATAACTACTACACTATGTAGAAACACAGCAGAACCAAAGCAGGCTCAAAGTTAATATGTTACAGAGATGTACGAAGGGGAAAACAATCATATACACTTATTTCAGTAGCAAGGAATAAGAAACAAAACATATTATTACAATATATGACATGCGCCACACTGTTTGTCTTTAATATGTTCCATCTATCGAGTATATGTAACAAAAATTATCTACCTGCTGTAAGCAGCATTTGCAATAGACAGCAAGTATATTAATTGTCTTACCAATGTGCACAGTGATCATTAGACAGAACAAACCATGAACAAAACTAATTTTAAATCACAAAGCACCTTAGTTCATTAGTGTCTTACTCTTTTAGGTGGTATTGTAGTTCCAGCTAGCAAACTAAGTCCCGATGCTGACATGATTGTAGATGAGCGCACAACCTACAAAAGCAAATTATATCAGATGGAAGAAGACAGGTCAATTGTATTCTCAAACAAGAAACCAAACCTGACCTTAGCTGCCTCTATTCTAGGAGACTCTGGTTCCGAAGCCGGAGGCAAAGAAGCAGCCTGTGGGGGGGAAAAGAACAGTTAATGAATACCCAATTTTTTTTAAAATGTAAGGTATCTCAATAATTTTACCCTAACAACTCTCTCTGAGGATTCAATAGCAGGACGAGGAGTTGATGATGTAACCTGAAAATCATATGAATACCAATCAGCAAGGATGAAACAAGATAGTTGTCAGATTCCATTAAATGCATCAAAGTTGGTGTCACTCTGAAATCTGTGCAACAATGGGCACCTACATTTTTATATATTTATAATAAGCAAAGTTGTGCCCTAGGAAAATACAAGAGGACCAAGGTTCAAGCTTTTCACAGTCACAGGCTTAACATGATAATGTCCACAATAAATTCATAAGCAGTGAATCAGGTATACGTGTTGACTTGCCTGACGAGTATCAGCTTTTGGGCTCTGATCCAATCTTTTAGTGAATTCGCACAAGTCGTATATTCCGCGTGTTGTCCGATCCTAAGACGTTTCAGTATGAGATTAGAAATATAATTGAGTCGCTGGGAGAAAAATGAGTCAGTGATGTAAATGCCTACTTACTTGAGTATAAGCTAGGCGTCCAAGCTTTGTCTCCTGCAACACAAAAGGTAATCAGTTTGAAGTTAGCACCACGAGCGAATCAGTTCATCTTGAACAGAAAGGAAGAAATAAGCATGATACAATGTACCTACCAGACTACGAACTACAAGATGAACTGTTTCCATTTCCTTCTGGAAGGCACTTAGATCCCCATGGATGATTGTAACCTATGAAATTATTTTGTTCAATCTCCACTAAATTACACCAGATCTTGATAAAAGCAAAGCATATGGGTAAGCTTCAAACCTCTTCCCTTGTGGCTTCTGTAATTTCTTGGACTTCATCTAAACTACAATCTACACGATCAATCCTTCCAGCAAGATGTCTCTTTGTAACCTGATATGAAAATATTTCACATAAGCAGATTATCGGATGCAACAATAAGAGTCAGAACACGTAGATGCTACCATCAAAATTCAAAATAAACTAGGGCCTGCTTGGTTGGGTTCCAATTCTTGCCCAACCAAAATCATGGCAAGCCAAAACTTAGGCTTGCCAAAATCAAGGCTACCAATAAGTTGGGGCAAAAAGTATAGGCGTTCATTCGGTTGAGTGCCATAACAACTTTAGAAAAGATTTTTCTCTTATATGCAATTTAAGAAGTTTCTAGAGATTTGCCAAAACTTTGGTCATAAATATTGGTGTGCCAATTCTTTAGCAATGAACCAACTGATGACTAAAAATTTGGATTGCCATGATTTTGGTTGGCAAAGAATCTCATGACTGGAGTCATATCCGGTAAGCCCTAGAATCCATTTTCCCCCTAATTGAGTGATTTTTCCTCTTTCCAGTCAAAATATGGCATAGGCGCTTGAAAGTATATAGAATCATCTATATTAAAAGTATGATTGGTATATGCACATATAGATAATTTAACAAAACCAAACATAAGCATGCTCACTATATTTCTACGTACTTCATACTTTTGGCCATAACTTTGGCTAAATACTTGCTCTGTCAAAGGCACATTTCACCAAACTTATCATGTAAGCCTACCAATTCCCCATTCATTACTAACTTATTTAATGAAGAGGGTGCAATGGCCAACTTACTATGTTCTTGAGTTCAATGGTCAAAAGTGCCACGTATATGGACACAGAAGGAATATAAATATCAGGTATATAGAATCATAATGATATTGGAAATATAGGAAACAACCATTGTAAGAATGGTTCTATTGCAAATTGTTGATGTTTTAATCAAACTGCCTTTAATCTAATGAGGTGTGCGTTTGAGTTTGGGTGGACAAATGAAGAAGTTAATAAATTTTAAAAACAGTTCTTAGTTTAAGGGGCTATGCATAAGATATGTGAATCACTGCAACGAGCATCTGAGAACTTGAAGGCCTAATAGTAACATCACAATGAAAGATGGAAGAAGAAACTTACATTAACACTTTCTGAAACCTGATCAACTTGTTTGCCCACTACATTGCAAGCATCTGATAACCCACGCTTCGTCACAAACATCATATCAGAAAGTTTCCACCCCTGTAACCCTCGAGTTAGCTCTGATGGAATTGACATTGGCCAAACATCAAATCGTACAGTAGGAATAGCATTAGCATAGTTTAGTGTATAACCAATCACTAAAATGAGAAGAACAACAACTTGCTGCCTGCAGTACAATCTAATACAGATTTTAAGATTTGATTAATATACTTTCTGAGCAATATTACCCTTTCACCAAATTTAAAACAAAAAATGTACCTTCCATCTTATGAATAAATAGCCAATAGCTCCAATAACAACAGCTGTTATACCATATGCACCAGGGCCTGCAACATAAAAATTACAAAGTCAATGAAGTTACTTTGGAAACTAAAGGATAAAAATATAAATACTCTTAAAATAAAATAAACCACCAAGTATACTGTGGGGAAAAATGTATCCATGATCAAGTATCAATTCCTAGTAAGCTAGGGCCTGTTTTGATCGTCTAAACTTTTTATTAGCTGCAATAAAGGGGAGGGAGGAGGGAGGCAGCTAATAGCATTTTATAAGCAGGGTGGTTCGATAGTTCAAGCTTGGCTGTTGGATACCTAGAGTGTTTTTTAGCAGCTTTCTATAAGCTACAGAGGGATACCTTCCGGTATCTAGGATCGATGCTTCAAAAAGATGGCGACATTGATGAAGATGTTAGGCATAGAATTTCAGCCGGTTGGCTGAAATGGCGTCAAGCTTCTGGCGTCCTTTGTGACAAGAGGGTGCCACAAAAACTAAAAGGTAAGTTTTATAGGACAGCGATTCGCCCGGCGATGCTATACGGTGCTGAATGCTGGCCTACAAAAAGACGACATGTCCAACAACTGAGTGTAGCAGAGATGCGTATGCTACGTTGGTTTTGTGGGCACACAAGAAGGGATAGAATCCGGAACGAGGACATTCGGGAGAGGGTCGGGGTGGCACCAATTGAGGAAAAACTGATTCAACATCGGTTGAGATGGTTTGGACATGTCCAACGAAGGCCTCCCGATGCGCCGGTGCGCAGCGGGGTTCTAAAGCGAGTCGACGATGTTAAGAGAGGTAGAGGTCGGCCTAAACTGACTTGGGACGAGTCGGTTAAGAGAGACCTTAAAGAGTGGAATATCTCCAAGGAATTAGCTATGGATAGGAGCGCCTGGAGGTTAGCAATCAGTGTGCCTGAACCGTGACCTTTGCTTCCTTTTCTGTTTATCCCTAACTCTACCTTTCGTCTTGTGTCCGTTTTGTGTCTCTAATCTTGGTCTCTTGTGGGTTTCATCTCTAGCCTACCCCAACTCGCTTGGGACAAAAGGCTTATGTTGTTGTTGTTGTTGTTTCTATAAGCTACAGCCCACAGCTTAACTAAACAGGACGTTCGAAAACAACAGGATGGACAAAGATTCTTTTTTTTTTATGACCGGTTTTCAGATGAAGACCAGCAGGTAAAAGATCATAGCATGTAGAAGATAAAGCACAGTATAAGTTAACTTATAAGAAACAGGATAGCAAATCACAGAAAGCACTAACCAGGTCTACCGTCAACAGTGACAATAGCAACATGATTTGATTTAGCCAACATTTGCAGCTCCTCTCTGAGATTATTGACCTGAATATTTGACCTGATGAGTAACAGATGCATGCAATCGGTGTTAAGAGGACAAACAAACCAGAAATTTTCATGCAAAAAACCTGGCTCAACAACTGAGCAGTATGTGGACTGCTGGTCGACGGCCCATCCTTGCGTTGCTTTGCACCCTTGGTCAAGAACTAAAGACAAGAGGACAGAAGTGGTGAGGCAAAACTAGCTTATACCAAACTAATGATACTGGCTGTAAGGAGGGGAGGAGGAAGCTGATGCCTATAAATAAATAAATAAATAAATAAAGGAATGCAGAGAGATAGGGCAGGGGGTGATGAGACCTTGAAAGCACCAGAGATTGCATCCTTGAAGTCGGGAAGGCCAGACTCACCGCCTGTGAGCACTGATCCGACGATTCCTGCAAAGGGAAACGTGATGGTGACATGGTGTGACAATTAAGCACTCAGATTAGTGGCAACGACAGCTGAATAATCTATTGCTTCATTGCAATTACTCAGGGCAATTTGCAATTGCAAATCAATGAAAAGAACAAAACCAGAACGTATTCAATCTAAGGTGAGTGCTTGCTAGCTTAGCTAGCTTGTGTCGCATGCAGGTAGCACCCACAAACTAAACTAATTAACTGATGAAGAGGCCATGTCGATGCAGTACTGTAGAGTGGCCTACACTAGCTTAATCTGAAGTGGGTAGCAATTCAATCGGCCCGATTGCCCCCCACCCCCCAGAGGGACCAGGGAGCTAGAGCGAGAAGGGAGAAACGGAAGGAACCCTAGAAGAGGGTACAAGAGCCCGCGCCAGCCACGGCCTCGAATCCAACGAAGATCAGGGCGAGCGAAGCGAAGGAAGGGTGGGGTGGGGCGGCGGCAGGGACCCCCGTGCGGAGAGCGGGACGACGTTCGGAAGCGTACCGGAGCCGATGACGATGGCGACCTTGCCAAGCACCATGGCCGCTCACTGGTGGACTGCTGCTGCCGCGCCAGGCGCCACCTCCGCCGCCTTAGCCCTCCTTCGCCTTTGCGCCGCGCCGGCCCGGGACCCGCGAGTGAGAGAGGGGGGTGAATCGAATCCAGCAGCTCCGAAGGGGTAGGGGGCAGGGACGGCTCGTAGCTTTCTTTAGCTAGGGTTCGCGCGCCGGTTCCGTTCGGGTTCGGGACGGTCAGGCTCGAGCCGGCCGGCTCGGTCCGCCGGGACTCGGACTCGCGCAGCCCCTTTCTGGGTGGATGGACGGCCACGATGCGATGCAGCTGCGGTCGGGGCCTTGATCGAGACGCAGTGGAGTCGTCGACACTGCCCTCCCCGTGTGTGGAAAAACGGAATCCCTTGTGCTACTTTTGTGTCATGGGCTCCTGGAGTCCTGGTGCGTGGCGGGCAGTGGGCACGGGCACATGACCCAGAAACCTGACCGTTTGTCTTGGAAAGGAAGAAAGAAAAAACATTGACTTTCAATTTTTTTTAAAAAAAAATTAAAAACATGTGCTATCACCGTTGGCATGAAAGAAACGCTGGTTTTCGCTAATCCAGATTTGTTGTAAGAGAAAAACGTTGTTTCGTGGCTGAAAAGAAAACGCTAATTTTGATAGATAAGTTCAAGCGAACAAGGTTTACGGGCATGTTTGGATAGATACCTGATAAAAAGTATTGTTTGAAAGTTGCTTAGAAATTCAGTGAAATTTGCCTGATGAGACAAGTTAGGTGATAATATGGTTTTTTTGGAAGCATAGGACAGGAAAGATTAATAATGACATAATATGTATTTTGTAATATACATAAAAATATAATATAAATGAATGCATTTTTTAAATTAATGATATACATAAAAATATAAATAATTTAAAAAGTTTATTTACTAACCAGGCGTACACATATTTAAAGAAACAGATAGAAGAAAAATGAAAATATGTTGGGGCCACCATCAGAACCGATGCTGCTAGATTGATCTATCGAACAAGAAAAAAAAAAGGAAACGATGAGAGTAAGAGTATTTGGAACAGCAAGGAAATAAAAAGGGAGAAAAAATAAAACCTACACATGATCACACAAGCAACCAAGTTCCAACAGCCCAGGCGCTCGTTTTGGTCGGCCTGGCCGAGGCCACGCCGCCCTGTTTGGATTGGCCCGCAGCCAACTTGTCTGGCGCCGGAGCTGCTCCCACAGACCCAGGCCTCCCGATTTTGAACGCCCGGCGCCAGGATCAGCTGCCTCAGACTAAGGGTAATAATACAGCCAACTGGCTGTACAGTCCACTAGTATAATAGTTAGCTCTTTGTTATAAATATCTGGTCTACTTATCACTCTCACATATTTTCTTAGTTCTTGTGTCTAAACTGGCTGTAAGGTTATAGCCTACTTCTCTTCTCTTTCCTCTCATCTCCCCTCCACCTTAACATTCCGCTCTGTTCGCTTAAACTTACCAGCCAGCATCAACCAGCCATTCAACAGTGTTTTTCTCTGACAACAATAAGCCAGTCAGCCATACAATCCAGTCAGCCTTCTTACAGCCCACTATTATACTTGCTCTCATATGCGTGCTTGGCTTAGGCACATGTCCAGATTGCCATCCAAGCGCAATGCACCCAGCATTCAGGAGAGGAAAGTGTCCAGGCAAATTTGCTCTAGGCTATGAACCAAACGAGCCCTATTTCGAAAAAATAACATGGCTTTGGAAAGAATATATAAATTAGTTGTCATTGCATACCGAATTTTCTTTAGGGGCTGTTTAGTTGGAGAAAAAAAATTTGGGTTCCGGTACTTAGCACTTTCATTTGTATTTCGTAACTTTTGTCCAACCATGTCCTAAGTAGATTCAAAAGATTCGTCTCGACATGTACAGACAAACTGTGTAATTAGTTATTTTTTACCTACATTTAATGCTCTATATATATGCCGTAAAATTGATGTGACGGAGAATCTTGGAAAAAAATTTAGGAAGTTTGGAAACTATAAACAGAGCCTTAGTATTAGTGTACTGAAAAACAAGTGTGTATGAACTTTTTATAGGCACTCTATCGATCATTTTTATTGAAGTCTATGCACACGGGGTTTGACACCCCTCACTAGGTTGTCTGCCCTTGGAGCGTTGCCACTAGGCTATAAGTGTGATAGAACCAACCAATTTATATAAGATTAAGCATGATTGTCTCCCGATTAACATGTTGGCATACACATACTCTCTCTTATATAAATCCAGTAGTCCGCTGAGTGTCACGAAGGACCTCGGTAAATTAACTTACAATAGAATCGTACTGATTAAGGAAACATCATATTACAAGCACAGAGTTCACAGCAGAAATTTATTACAAACAGACTAAGATAATTATTACAATACCAAGTTTAATAATATACATGAAACCTCTGGTTTTGAACACCATTTATTTGAATACACTGTTATACTCATTTTATGTGACAGAACCGCCTTAATCATAGGGCCCACGTGCCCCGTCATTGTCCCTAAGGACCTTTGACTAGTCTGCACGAGTTCCCTTTGACTTACGTGGCCCGTCGGGTCTCATAGGAAACCCCAATTTCCCCGAGGATCTCATTGTAAAGACCTTACAAGTATTACAACAGTTTACACAAATAGGATAAATCAGAGTAAAAAGTGCGGAAGAGTTACATTAATATAGATTTACAAATCTAGCTTACATTATCCCAAACCAGAGTCTCATAGTGGAGTAGCGATGTACAACTAAACACCCTGCCCAAGGGTCTCATTATATTCACATCTTCATCCCTGCACGATCCGCTGACCGGCACGGTCCCACGCAGTACTGCACACTCAGTTTACCTGCAACAGGGGTTAACAAACCCTGAGTACATGGGGTACTCCGCAAGACTTAGCCGACTAAAGGTGTAAAATTAGACTCAGGAATGCAGGCTGAGTGGAGTCAAGGTAAGGCTTGAGCAAGAGTCAAAGTATTTTGCAGAAAAGCATCACTATCCTATTTCATTATTTGATCTCAATATTATTTTATTCATATCCATAATTCCAATATCAATTCTCATATATCATGTACTTTCAATTTCCTTTTCATTCTCGAAAACACCTAGTTTCGAACCACTCTTCGTTGTAAGTGTGAGGATCATGTCTCCATTAACCGAGGAGCAACGTCGATTCGAATCCAGAAGTACCCAGCTGGGGATCTCTATCCACACTGCATATGTAGCACTTAAGCTTGCATATGCCAACCCCGCCTACCACGGCTTTTCATACCCCGGAACCGGTCCTGCGCCACCCGAGAGCACAGTACCCCTCTAGTCTCCAGGCACGACGGCCACGAGGGTACACGCTACTCTCGCCATCTCTCCACTCCCAGTGCGTGGTTGTCGGTTCCAGCAGTAGAGCCACCGGAGTCAGAGGCTTTCCGTAGTATGTGGCTAGTTGCAAAGTCATGATCACAGCAGGCCGACAACGAATGGTCTCTAATATTTTTCCGTTAGAAACCATGCATTGGGACTCTAACCCAAGTACACCGGTAACTACCCGGTTTTCACATTCCTTTCCCGATGGCGACGAAAGTTGGGACTCTAACCCAAGCAGTTGGCCAACCAAACGGGAAAACCCATCCACGTTGATGATAATGGACTGGCCAAGTACACCATCACCAAACGAGGACAATACCAATCCCATAAAATGATTTATTTGTTTCATATCATCACAGTTTTCAAAATAGCATTTTTGCAAGTCTATCATAAAGCATGACTAAGCATTTTTCAATATTTTAAATAAATCAGGGTCTCAGGTATAATATGTGGTCAAGGAAAGGTAATGCATCAATGGGTTATCACTCAACTCCTATCAACCTAATGCAGTAGATTAACTCAAGTGACAAATATTTTTAAATAACAAGGAGGGGCTGAATGCACCGGGGCTTGCCTGTTGCTTGAAGTAGACGAAACCCTGACGTCAATCACCGAGAAGGATCCACGTCCACCGAGTGAAGACCTTACTCGTGACACGCTTCAGATAATAATCACCGCGCGTTCACTACACGAAATAATAATACAACACTTATATGATGACATGTATGCCATGATGCAGGAGATGCACAAAATCACCGATCAATAGTAAGTAAACTTAATTTGAAAGTTGAGTACAACTTTCCTTCACGATAAAGTTGTAAGTCAACAAAACTAATTACTATCGAGTATTAACTATTTTGGTTTATTGATCGCTTTAATAGTCGTTGAAAGTCGGATTGGTTCTCCCCCTAAAACACTATCAACCCTTTGCTTAAGCAAATTATTTAAACCCGATCATCATATGTGACTAACATAATTTATTTGTGTTCCAATTTAACAACTTAATTAAGAATCCAAACACTAATTAAGGTGCCAAGGATCATCTCAAGTTAATGACCCAGGGATATCACTCAATCCAAATGTCACACCACACAAAATTGATTTAGGGTTTCTATTCATTTTTATTCGTCCATCCATCAATTAGAATTTTTGTTTTGGCATTTAATTACTACATAGAGTAATTCATTTTATACTTACAAAGTAAATGATCATCAAGACCTGGAACAGCAGGGTTCAGGTGCTACAAGAGGTTTAACCAAACCCTAAAAGATTTAACAAATTATTAAAATTTTAATCCTAATAACCTTTTCTTAATTAATCAATGAAGCAAGTAATAAATAAGAAATAATTAAATTATTCCCATTTGAGCTCAAAATTTTACCATAGATAGTACTTATCCTAAAATAGTACCAAATTAAATTTCATGATTTTTGGAGTTATAGAGAACTAATTAAAATTACCCAAAGTTGCTTTTATTAATTAATGTGCTGATTTTTAATTCCTGCAGAAAGTGCTCAAAACATGTATTTAATATTTTTTTTAAATACTAAATCCCTCAGAGAAACTACCACATTTATCTCATAATCTTTGGAGCTATATAAATATTCATACAAAATAAACAAAACTTAATACTGTTCACTTTTCAGAAAAATAAAAGGAATTTCACTTTGCCCGGGCTCGAGCTAGCAGGCCGGCCCACTCGGCCTACTGCGCGGCCCAACTCTTCATCTCACTTTCCAGCGCACACCCACACTACTGGGCCGGCCCAAGCTGGCCTCCACCCGGCCCAGCGCGGCCTCCCCACCCTCCTCCTGCGCCTCTGGAAACCAGAGCACAGGAGGATAGGCAGACATGCGCGGCGGCGACGGGTCGGGCGTCAGGTCGCCGCCGGCGGCCTCTCGGGCGAGGGCGAGGACACCAGCGAGACCCCCACGCGATGAAGAATAGGACAAAAGCCTTTACTAGCGCTCAGAGCACGACAGAGCTCAAGGCGGCGGCCATGGCGGCACGGGCACGCAATGCACGGCGGTGTGCACGCGTCCCGAGGAATCCGCTGCGGTAGCGTTTGAGATAAGGGCTCAGACATGACTAGTAGCTCACCACGAAGCTTAGCGCATGCTGGTCGGAGTGGACGACCCTCGCAGACGACTGTGTGGCGGCGACCGAGACCTCGACGGCGAGCTCCGGTGGCGAAACCCGCGTTCCAGTGTCTCCAAGGCACCAAACGAAAGGACAATAAGTGCACAGGCTTCATGAGTGTATCAAGTACCTAGAACACGGGTTCACGACGCGTGAAACTCACCAGGAGCCGCTGACCACGTTGAGACCACCCGCGGCGGCGTCCCTGCCGTCTGTGAGGAAGACGGCGCAAACCGACCGACACAGGCAGCTAGAGGTGACACGGATAGGCTCAAATGGTGCGCAGTGGGGTGAAGAACCTACAGGTGGGGCTAATTGAACAAGGGTGCAGCGAGAGCGATGAATTTTGCGGCGAACCGTGCGGTTGCCGGTGAGTCGGAGAGAGAGGAAAACAGGGCAGCTCCGAGGTCTTATATGGGGAATGGCTGAGGCAGAGCGTGACCGGGACCCCCCCAAGCGCACGACGTTGATGGCGACTCGACCTGGCCGGGCCCGGCCAGCGCCGGCGGTCGGTGCGCGCACGCGCGGCTCTGCCCGTGAGCAGAGCAGGACTGGCCCCCCCCTGTTTTTCTGCCGATCACTGTAGCAGCTCCTAGGTCTACTCCTATTTGAGTTCAATTGAGCCTTATCTACTTTGAATCAGGGAAAACTCCAGAAACCAAAGTTGTGGCACATTTTGTGTAGAACATTTTTGCTTTTGGGACCATGTTCAAATTCTGCACCAATTTGAAATCATTCAAAAGGGGGTAAAAGGGTTTTTAAATCTTCAATTGCAATCCAATAAAATTATCCAAAATTTTCTACATAACACAAAAATATGTAAACATGAAAGTTGTTCATCTTGCTGAGCTCTACAACTTCTATTAAGGATGTATGGTCAGATTCTTGTTAGTTTTTGAATTTGTACTTTAAGTTTAAACTTTAAAATATTTATTAGGGTTTTATTTGAAATTCTTTATAATAACTTCAAAATTTTCCAAAATAGAAGTTGCTCAACTTTTAAAGATTTACAACTTTTGCTTAAGGGCCAACCCCTAATTATGCTTAGTTTTTGATTTAGGGTTTGAGGTCCGCTTTAGGGTTTATAATTGATTTTCTTTCTATTTCCCAATTTAATTTAGATAATTGCATACAAACCCAAAAATTCACATAATAAATCACTCTCAAGCACTTATACATAATCACATGTTGAAACAAAAATTATTTTTGTTAATGCATAGTAAAAAAAATGAGTTTATGCAGGATGATTTACATGCAATGATGATGACATGGCAGGTTTTAATTAACTGTAACACTAGAGGTGTTACAACCTTCCCCTCTAAAAGAAATCTCGTCCCGAGATTTAAGATGCGGCTAAAGCCTTAGGTTTAGTAATGGAAAAGAAAATAAGTTAAGAAAACATTTTTCAAACTTGACTATAGAACAAGTAGGGGTTTTATATTTTGTAGGACTCGAATGGGAAAAATTATTTTTAAAGAGGAACTAAGAACTTAAGAATGTTTTCAGATGAGTAATTCTAAGATCTCTCGAGTAGTTTCTTCTTCAGAAGACTGATTCCAACATACTTGTGCTTCATCCTGTTGAAGTCCTTTGAGTAACACGATCTCTTATTAGCTTATGACCCACGCTAAGTATCCGGAGTGCGTCAGATCTAGTTCAATTCCACTTCTACCAAGTCAATAACCCGATTTGACACTTGAAGTTACTTCTCGAGTGGTGTCACATGAAGTACATCCTGTGCAACTGACCAGTGTTCAAACACTTGGGTTTATAAGCTACTAGTCCACACTTCTCTTACTACCTGTTATGAGGAAGATTCTTATTTGACCTAATCAGTTGTTTCTCAACACTAAAACTTGAAACCCTATTTCTCTGAAATACAACCTTGGCGAGAAATAACTCTTAAGGACCGTTGCAAGGAGTGTGAAGACACATTAATTGCGAGCTATAATGGTTCAGGAGCACCGACTAAGATACTAGTGTGTACCCTGATAAGATCTTATGTAGCTGTAGTCCACGGAAGATTCCAAGTTTTGACACGGCACCATAGTCACGGGTCGAGATACCATCATAGAACACAATCAAAGTAAACTTGGTAAAAAGAGAAAAATATATCAATTGTGTCTATGATGTACAATGACCACAGACCTTGATACGAGCATATTCCCATCAGAATCTCATGTGATTGTGAGTCACAGGAGATCCCCGGTTGCTATATTGTACCGCAGCCACAGATCAAGTTACATCATAGCAAGATGAATTTGGTTTCTACATACAGTGCAGACAAGGAAACTTTATTGGTTGCGAAGCTACAGTACGTCACAGCCCTAAACCTTGATACCTACGCGTGCCTAGCAGAATCTTGGCGTGGCCATGGCACATGAGAGACCCTAGGTTTCGACGCAACACCGTGGTCACAGGTTGTGACAGAACCGCCTAAATCACATGGCCCACAGGCACCTGTCATTGTCACTAATGACCTCTGACAGCCGGACCCGTGTCCCAAATGATCTAGAAGGTCCTGCCGGGCTACATTAGCGCCCGATGTCCTCCGACAGGATCTCATTGCGAAGTCATTACAGGATTACAACATTTCATAACAAATTACACCAGAGTAAAAGCGCGGAAAGATTATAAGATACTTAGATTACAAATCACTTGTCCAAATAGGATTAAGGTACAAATATTACAAACCATATTTAAAATAAGTAGCAGTGGACTGACGATACAACATAATAAGGTATTTAAATGATAAGAACCCTGCCCAAGGGTTTAACCTTATTCCTCCTCACTACCCTCCTGGACCACTGTCACGCAGCAAGGAGCGAAACAGATCTCCGGCTGCTGAATCCCTGCAACATGGGGTTAACAAACCCTGAGTACTGGGGTACTCCGCGAGACTTACCCGACTAAGAAAAAGGATTGAGACTCAGGAATGCAGGCTGAGGGGAGTCAAGGTAAGGCCGGAGCAAGAGTCAAGAGTTTTGCAGAAAAGCATTACTAACTTATTTCAATATTTTAACTCAGTCTTATTTTAATCATATCCATATATCCAAATTCCTTTTCATATATCATTATACCTTCAAAATTCTTACTCATTCTCAAAACACCTAGTTTCGAACCACTTTTCAATTGTAGGTCAAAGGATCAAGTCTCCATATCCGAGGAGCAACGACGATTCGAATCGATTAGTACCCAGCTGGGGATCCCTATCCACACTGCATATGTAGCACTTAATCTTGCATATACCAACTCCGGCTACCACGGCTTTTCTACCCCTGAACCGGTCCTGCGCCACCCGAGAACACAGTACTCCTCTCCTCTCCAGGCACGCCGGCCACGAGGGTACACGCTGCTCTCGCCATCTCTCCACTCCCAGTGCGTGGTTGTCGGTTCAGGTAGCAGAGCTACCGGAGTCAGAGCTTTCCGTAGTATGTGACTAGTTGCAAAGTCTCGATCACAGCAGGCCTCCAATGAACGGTCCCTAATTCTTTTCCGCCGGCGACATTGCATTGGGACTCTAACCCAAATACAACTGTCCCAACGGTTTTCAAATCCCTTTCCCGCCGATGGTCAAGCATTGGGACTCTAACCCAAATTCACAACCAACGAACGGAAAATCCCTTTCCGACGGTTACGGTGCATTGGGACTGCTACCCAAGTACACAATTTCCGAACGGACTCAAGTCCCTTCCCCTTTTTCATGATCCTTAATTATCACAGTTTCATAGGTCAAAAATAGCCTTTTATTGCAACTCTAAATTGAGTAAGCAGTACTAAGCATTTTTGAATATTTTTATTTTTAAACAGGTTTCCGGGATATTATGTATCAAGGCAGGTAATGCATCAATATAGGTGACAAGCAACTCCTATCAACCTAATGCATTAATAGACTCAAGTGATAAAAATTTTATAAAACACAAGGCGGGGCTAGATGCACCGGGGCTTGCCTTGAATTGCGTACAGCGTCGGGTCGGGATCGGTCCCGCAGATGTCGAATCCTTGGATAACCTCTGGAGTGACCTCCTCAGCAGCAGTCTCGACCTGGACCTCCTCGGGAACGGGCACTACACGTATGCAATGATGGATGCTTAGCATGGCATGAGGACAACAAATGAAGTGCTTGAAAGTAAACCATTAAGATCTTGAGTACAACTTTCCTTCACGGTAAAGTTGTAAACATTTTATGGAAGGTAAAAGCGATGTTTCCTATTTTTTTTGTTTTATTGACCATTTTAACGGTCACAGAAAGCCGCTGCACAGCTTTACTACAACCAACATGCGACCCTAATACTTCTGTCAAGGATCACTATGGTGAAAGACCCTTGAGCCAATCAATCCAAAATCACACCAAACAATAGGGATTATGCGCTTAACTTAATTCTATTAACCCATAAACCCCATACTTAATTAACAAGTGTACTAAGAGTTTCCAATTGAGCCCAAATTTACCCAACAGATAGATCTTACCCTAAAATAGTACCACATAAATTTTCATGATTTTTGGATAATTCTGGAATTTATTAAAATTGCTCAAAGTTGCATTTCTTAATTAATATGCTGATTTTTAGTTCCTGCAGAAAGTGTCCAAACCCTATATATAATATTTTTATAAAATACTACATGCTCCAGAGAGTATCCACAATTATTTTCATGATTTTTAGATTAACAGAAATAATACTACAAAAATAAAAAACTCAGGAACTATTCAAAGCAATTTAAAATAGAAATCCCTTTGAAATTCCACGGGAAAATGGAAAACGCCTATCTGGCCCAGAACGGCCCAAGTCGGACAGGCCGGCCCACTCGGCCGCTCCCGCACCGGCCCGCGCGCTCGGCCGCGCGCGCGCGCTAAGGGACGCTGACAGGCGGGGCCCCCCTGTCAGCTCCCTCTTCCACCTCCCGCGCGCCCGCGCGCGTGCGCACTCGCGGCGGCCCGCCGCGGATTTCGCCGCCGGCGATCTCGGCAATGAAACCGCGCGCACCTACGAGAATCCCCAAGCCCAGCGCACACCCTAGCTAGGTTAACCCCGACCCCACGTGCCTCCGACGAGCTCCACCTCGCCCATGGCGGATGCGACGGCACGGCGACCCTGGCCCGGCCGCGACGGTGCGGTAGAGTAGAAGGAAAAAGGGCAGGGAGGACCAGGAGCTCACCACGACTCTAGTCCGACGTCTGGCCGAGGCTGAGATGGATCGGAGCAGCGAGCTTGACGACGGCGGCGGCGTGCAACGGCTCGGCCTCCACGGCGAAGTCGCGTTCCGGTGATCCTAGGGGACAAAATAGGACGCCGCTGCGAGCATGAGCTAAGGTATGACTCATAGAGCCGCAAACGGACGGTCTAAGGCAGAGAGACTCACCACAACGAGCTCGTCGCGCGAGGAGTGGCTGCGGCGGTGCTCCGGACACCCGCGGAGACGGCGACCACGTTCCGACGCACACGGACCTCTACGGCTTGCACCACCAGTGGCAAACGACGCGCAAAGGAGTTGGCTAATCAACAGCAAGCTGGAGGCAACGGTGATGACTCGGTGAGGGCGAATTTTGCCACAAACCGAGGCGGGCACTACGGCGAGCGAGAGAGAAGAGCGACGGGGACCGGGCGACCGTCGCCATTTAAGGAGCTGGAAGGGAGGGAACGAGCCGATCCGAGTCGGTGCGGGGTCCCCTACAAGGTTGACTGCGCCGGGGGGCCACACGGCCGGCCGGCACGGGCGGCGCCGCGCGCGCGCGGCGCGGACGGCTGCCGGCCCCTGTTCGCGAACAGAGGAGGGGGCAGATTACTGTAGCCCGATTAAGTGCCATTCAACCGGTTTTGACTGATTTCTCAAAATTTTGTGTGCCAACTTGGAAAGATGTAAACATAAAAGTTGTAGTTTTTCGAAATTCTGAACAACATTGGTTTAGGGATCAACTCCAAATTTTGAATAATTTTGAAACTATTCAAAAGGGGGTAGAAGAGGGTTTTAAATTTCAAACTGAATTTTTAAAATTACTTTTAAATTTATTTAACAACTTGAAAAATTGCCAAAATAGAAGTTGTCCTATTTGAGTAGCTTTACAACTTTCATTAAATGAGTTTGGTCAGATTCTCAATAGTTTTTAAATTGACATTTCAAATTTGAATTTCAAAGTGGTAATTAGGGTTTAATTTGAATTTATATTGAAGAACTTCAAAAACACCCAAAATAAAAGTTGTTACATATAAAAAGATCTACAACTTCTATGAAGAGACCATGACCAGATTCCAAGTAGATTTTGATTTAGGGTTTTGGGTCCGATTAGGGCTTAAATTCAAATCTTTCTTTTGATTTGTTTTTTTAATTAGCAAATCAGGGATTCAATTATGATATCCATAACATTAATGAATAAGTCACTCTAAAGACCCTAATCACACTCATATGCAGATGCTCAAAAATAAATATGATGACATGGCAAAATTAATTAGCCGTAATACCCGGGGTATTACAGCCCTTCCCCCTTAAAGAAATCTCGTCCCGAGATTTGATAGACGATAAACCTTAGGGCTAAGTAATGGAAAAGAAAATGTCTCAAGTAAACCTACTCTAGTTTCTACCATAAGATAATAAGGGAAGTTCATACCGACTATAACCAGAAACTTTACATTTACAATGTAGCAAAGAACTCGGGGAAGTTTTCGGCGAGATAGTCTTCAGACTCCCAGGTGGCTTCGTCCTCGGAATGTTCGCTCCATTGAATCTTGTACCATCTTGTAGTGGTTCGCCGAGTGACGCGATCCTTCCGATCCAAGACTTGGATAGGATACTCAGAGTATGTTAGATCGGGTTGGAGTTCTATTCCCTCAATATCCACGACTTGATCTGTCACCCGAAGACACTTTTTGAGTTGTGATACATGAAAGACATTGTGTACGGCTGAGAGATCATCTGGCAACCTCAACTTATAAGCTACTTTCCCATGACGAGCCATGATCTGAAATGGTCCAATGTATCGAGGAGCTAATTTGCCTTTAACTCCAAACCGACTAATTCCCTTCATGGGTGAGACTTTGAGATAGACATAATCTCCTGTTTTGAACACCAAAGGACGACGCCTTTGATCGGCGTAACTCTTCTGTCGCGACTGTGCAATCTTCAGGTTATCTTGTATTTGCCGAACCTTTGCTTCAGTCTCTTCCACCAAGTCAACGCCGAAGTACCATCTTTCCCCAGGCTCAGACCAATTCAGGGGTGTTCGACACCTACGACCATATACCGCCTCGAACGGTGCCATTTTAATACTTTCCTGGTAACTGTTATTGTACGAAAATTCCGCCAGTGCCAAGCACTCATCCCAAGATTCTGTGTAATTGAGTGCGCAGGCCCTCAACATGTCCTCCAACACCTGGTTGACTCTCTCAGTCTGTCCATCAGTCTGCGGATGGTACGCAGTGCTATGTAGAAGCTTTGTTCCTAGTGACTTGTGGAAAGCTCTCCAAAAGTTAGAAATGAATTGAGAACCTCGATCAGAGACAATGGTCTTGGGCACACCATGAAGCTTCATCAAATTCTGGATGTACAGCTTTGCATAGTTCACTGCGGTGTAAATAGTCTTGACGGGGATGAAGTGGGCTTGCTTAGTGAGGCGATCAACCACAACCCAGACTGAGTCAAAACCCCTGGAGGTCTTTGGCAGACCTACGATGAAATCCATGCTAATGTCCTCCCATTTCCATGCAGGAATAGGCAGTGGTTGCAGTTCTCCACCGGGCTTCATGTGTACAGCTTTCACTTTCTGACAAGTGTCACACTTCGCTACATATCGAGCGATCTCTATTTTCATTTTGGTCCACCAGAACCTTTGCCTCAAATCTTGGTACATTTTATTGCTCCCAGGGTGGATGGAGAATCTAGTCAAATGTGCTTCATCTAAAATCTTTTGTCGCAACTCGGGTACCTTTGGAACTACTAGCCGACCCTTGAACCATACGATCCCTTCTTCGTCAATCCTGAAACAATCTACCGTACCAGTTTGGACTTTCTCCTTAATATGCTTGACGCCTTTGCTTCCTTTCTGAGCTGCGATTATCTCATCACGGATGGTGGTCTCAATATTAATATGGTTCAAACTACCCTGTTCAACTATCTCTAACCCCAACTTCTCTAGTTCATAGCATAAAGAAAGGTCTCGGGGCTTTACTGCCAAACAACTGCAATGAACCTTGCGACTGAGCGCATCGGCAACCACATTTGCTTTACCAGGGTGATAATGCACTTCAATGTCATAATCCTTGATCAACTCGAGCCATCTTCGTTGTCTCATGTTCAACTCTTCTTGGGTAAATATATACTTTAGGCTCTTGTGATCGGTGTAAATCTTGCAAGTACTGCCAAGCAAATAATGACGCCAAATTTTTAGTGCATGGACCACCGCTGCCAATTCTAGATCATGAGTGGGATAATTTTCTTCATGACGCTTAAGCTGTCGTGACGCATAAGCAATGACTCGGCCTTCTTGCATCAAGACACAACCCAGGCCGGTTCCCGAAGCGTCGCAGTATACGTCGAATGGCTTTTCAATGTCCGGTTGAGCTAGGACTGGGGCAGTGGTTAACAATTTCTTCAAAGTCTGAAATGCTTGCTCACACTCAGGGGACCAGACAAACTTGACCTCGTTCTTCAATAGGCTGGTAATAGGCTTGGATATTTTGGAAAAATCCGAAATAAAACGGCGGTAATATCCCGCCATTCCCATAAAACTACGGACTTGATGCACTGTGGTTGGTGGCTTCCAATTCAAGATCTCTTCCACTTTGCTTGGGTCAACCGATACACCTTCGGCTGACAGAATATGCCCAAGAAACGGAACTCTGTCCAACCAAAACTCACACTTACTGAACTTGGCATAAAGTTGATGTTCTCTCAAACGAGTTAGGACTACACGAAGATGTTTGGCATGTTCTTCAGGGTTTTTGGAATAGACAAGTATGTCGTCGATGAACACGACCACAAACTTATCGAGCTCGGGCATGAAGACTGAATTCATGAGGTACATGAAGTAGGCAGGGGCATTGGTCAGGCCGAAAGACATAACTAGATATTCATATAGGCCATATCTGGTGGTGAAGGCTGTTTTGGGAATATCCTCGGGACGGATTTTTATTTGGTGGTACCCCGATCTGAGGTCAATTTTTGAGAACACCCTGGCCCCAGCAAGTTGGTCAAAAAGTAGATCTATGCGAGGCAAAGGGTACTTATTTTTGATAGTGACTTCATTGAGGGGACGGTAATCAACACAGAGTCTGAGGGAACTGTCCTTCTTTTTAACAAAAATAGCAGGACAACCCCAGGGGGATGAACTAGGCCTGATGAAACCCTTATCCAACAGATCCTGCAACTGAATTTTCAACTCTGCCAACTCCTTCGGCGGCATTCTATAAGCTCTACGGGAAATAGGTGCTGTTCCAGGCTTCAGCTCAATGGCAAATTCTACATCACGGTCAGGGGGTAAACCAGGCAATTCATCAGGGAATACATCTGGGAATTCACAGACTACCGGAATGTTCCGCACCTCAGTAACTGCGGTTGCACATACCCTACCAACTGCTCTTTGGGGTATGGGAAGTTGGATAAGAAGTTGAGTTTGACTATTAGGCAAATTCACTCTGATGGTTCTATTCAGCACGTCTATGAGAGCTCTATGCTGATACATCCAATTCATGCCTAATATCACATCTATATCCTGATCCTTCAGCACTATCATTGAGGTCGGGAATATATGCCCGCCAAGTTCTATGGGCACCCGATGTACTATCTCTTTGGTACTAATGCGCCCTCCGGGCGACTGTATAAGGAAACTTTCCTCTATGAGCCCAATCGGAATTTCATGCTTGACAACAAATGTACGATTGATGAATGAATGCGATGCACCAGAATCGAAAAGCATGATAGCGGGATGACTTGCGACAGGGAACCTACCCAGCATGACGGGTTCACCTTCAGGAATGTCTCCAACTTGCGTGTAGTAGACCTGTCCTGCTTTTCTCACAACTTTTCCCTTCTGGGCCTGCTGCTGGTGGCCACGGTGCTGAGTCTGCTGCTGCTGTCCACCAGGAGCCTTCGGTGCATTCTGATTGTATTGTTTGGGATACGGGCAGTTGCGGGACCAATGTCCCATCTTGCCACAATTGTAGCAGGGCTGGTTGTAAGTTGTTTGAGGAGTGGTTACGCGAATGCCAGGGGCATTCGGCTGGTTGGCGCTTTGTTGGTTAGAAGTGTGAGAAGTAGCAGCAGTTCGAACTACGACCTGCTGATGAGGATACTGGGGACGGGTATGGTGAGTAGGATGGTATATGATTTTCTGGCGCTTTTGATGACCAGAAGATCCAGCTGACCCAGACTTCTTCTTTTTCTTTTCTTCTTGGTGCTTGCGGTTACTTTCTTCAAAAGCTATGGCACAGTTGACAGCCTCATGATAAGTGCAGTTGAGATTGTTGGACAGACTTCGCTGAATCTTGAAATTCAAACCCCTGACAAAACAATCCTTCTTTTTCTGATCAGTGTTAGTATGCTCAGGGGCATACTGCGACAGGTGGTTGAACTGACTGACATACTGCATGACTGTGGATTCCTTTTGTTGCAGAGTCAAGAATTGATCCAACTTCATCTTCATCACCCCCGCAGGGATGTAATGTGCACGAAAAGCCTCACGAAACTCCGCCCAAGTAAGTTGATGCCCTATCGGCTGCGCTGACTGGAGGTTTGCAAACCAAGCGCTTGCGGGGCCCCGGAGTTGCTGTGCTGCAAACAACGGCTTCTGGGTTTCCGTGCAGCGAATCAATCCAAACTTCTGCTCCATGATACGGAGCCAGTCATCTGCTTCCAGCGGCTCATCCGCTTTGGTAAACACTGGTGGACGGGTGTCTGTGAAGTCCACATAAGTCGTCTCCTCGTCATTGTGGCGACCACGGCGTCCACCACGGTCATCTCGGTTTTGAGCGAGCAATGCCGTAGCATTGGCTAAGGCAGCAATAGCATCAGCCAAGGTGGGTGGGATCGGCGGTGCTTGCGGAGTGGCCCTGTCCTCAGAAGTACCAGCGCCAGTCGAGCGGGTGTTAACAGGCATCTGTGCATGATTAAGCCAAACTGAGTCTTAGATTACTTAATCACGTCTTAATACAATACACACCATACAATACGATAACCGGGGTACATAAACGGTACTTAACATAGTTCCCAAACCATAACTAAGGTCTTCCTGGCAATACTGATGTTACAATACCCTAGATAGTACGAATAACTGACATCACTAGTCCCGCTGCTAGTCTAGTCGTCGTCACCCACGGTCCCGTCAGAGACGACACCGTCCTCGTCAACCTCCGCCACGTGCTCCTCGACGCCCTCCTCGACGTCCTCGTCGGCGTCCTCCTCGACGATCACCTGGAGAGGCTCAATCTCCTCGTCCACGTCCTCCATGTCCTGATCCTCAGGACCAACGACCACCCCATCCTCGGGGTCCTCAACACGTGGCTGCAGGATCGGGTTAAGTTCGTCGTTGAGCCTATGCACCTCCTCGTGCAATGTGTCGTTGTAGTCCTCGATCTGCTCTACGTAGATTTCCAGCTCGTGCAGTCTCGCCCTGGTCGCGTCCTCACGCGCCCAGGTGGCATCCCTCTGCTCGATCAGACGAGCCACAGAAGTCCGCAGTCGGTCGATCGTCGCTACGTCCTGGTAGTGCTCCCGACGAGCGGCGGCAAAGTCCTCCACCATCCTCCTCATCTCCTCCCTCATCCTCTCTATCTCCTCCTGTAGCTCAGCGCGGCTGCGGCGGGGGCGACGACTGCTAGAGGCCTCCCCGTCGCGCGGCGCCAGCTGGTGACGCGGCACACCCCTGGGTCCCGTCATCTTGCGTGCAGTCTGCTTGCAGCGTGCCATGCTGGAGAAGATAAGTTGGGATTAGCGAGGATGTAATACAGGCTAGCAAGAATAGGTTTGATAGATCCTAACCCATAACCCATTTTAAGGAGGAAGTTATTTATGAAATGAATTAATCATGATGCATGAACCGTACTTACGAATTTAAAACCAATGCAAGCATAACACATACATAAATAATTTTTAACATAGGGCTAATAATAGTGCTATTCCACTGGCTACCATAACTATAATACAGATTTAGACAAGAATGAGCAATTTGGACCAAAATAGCAAATTTTAAGTTTATGATCCAAAACATTTTGAAGTTTTACAAGGTAATACAGTAATGATTTAGCAATGGAACGCTCTGATACCAGCTGTGACAGAACCGCCTAAATCACATGGCCCACAGGCACCTGTCATTGTCACTAATGACCTCTGACAGCCGGACCCGTGTCCCAAATGATCTAGAAGGTCCTGCCGGGCTACATTAGCGCCCGATGTCCTCCGACAGGATCTCATTGCGAAGTCATTACAGGATTACAACATTTCATAACAAATTACACCAGAGTAAAAGCGCGGAAAGATTATAAGATACTTAGATTACAAATCATTTGTCCAAATAGGATTAAGGTACAAATATTACAAACCATATTTAAAATAAGTAGCAGTGGACTGACGATACAACATAATAAGGTATTTAAATGATAAGAACCCTGCCCAATGTAACACCCTAGTGTTAGTTACTATTTTCACACTTGCATTTGCATGTCATCAAGCATAGATCATGTCATTGCATGCATTATTATCATTGCATTTGATTTGATTCCCTTTTATTGCTATATGTTTGTTTATATGTCCATATTATGCAAAATGTGTTGACATGCAAATGTGATGCTTGTTTACGGTTCTAAATGCTTTATACATGTTTAGGATAACATTTGGAACAATGTTCATGTTGGTGAAATTCCCAAAATACCCCTCTAGCTCATAGTTGACTAGAGAGCCCTTTAAAAGCTATTCTGTTTGACCAAACAAGAAGGGCATTTTAGAGATTCTGCATGTCAGTGCACCCTTAATCAAAGTTGTGTAGAATTTTATAAGCAACAAACTTTATTTTTGGGTCAACTCATGAAAATGAGTGGAAGAAGGTCAAAAAGTTGAATTAGTGCAGATTTGGAGCTGTTTTGGAAGTTTTCAAATTTTCCTAAGTCTAAACCGGTTTTCAGTTTCGGTGTACCCCTGTTCATTGACTTGTATCTCTCAATCCAGACCGAACTAGAGTAAAGTGTCTTAATATGAAATGATCTACTCGTATAGCTCTTCAATCCTTAGTAGTGAAGTTTTCGCTGAAACGCCCTGGATCGCGAGTTATAGATCGATAAAATCGAGTTTCAGTCGGGTCCGCGGAAACTGAATCGGAGCCGATTCAGTTCGACCCTCGGGCGAATCGCGAGCGAGTCGCGCGACCGCGTCAGGCCTCGGCCGCCAGATGGCGCCGTACGCCGTCGTTGCTGCCGCGCGGTCGGCTTACAAAGGGGAACACGCAACGCTGTCTCCCGCACGCTCGCCCTCACTCTCCCTGCTCTCTCGCCCTCTGTTCGCTCGCTGCTCTCCTCTTTCCCCTCCGCCGTCGCCATTTCCGCCGTCGCCATTCCGCCGCGACCGCCGCGGTGAAATCCGCCGCCACCGAGCCGTCTCCGACCGCGCCACCCTCGGCGCAGCTGCGGCTTGCTCTGCTCTTCGTTTCCGACCCGTTGCCGACCTCAGCCGACCTAAGGTACAGCTCCAGCGAGCTTCTCGCCGTCCGCCATTGCCGGAGCGCCGCCGAGCTCTCGGGTCGCCGTGACGAGGGCGATGCCGGGGTCGGCTTCCCTCTCTTTTGCTCGTCTAAGAGTCTCCGTTAGCCGTAGATCCTTTCCACACCGTCGGTTAGATCTACCTCGCCGTGGTTTCGCCGGAACCCGAGTTCGCCGTGAAACCGCTCGCCACCGTGCCGCCATGCGAGCGCGGTCAGTGAGTTTCCGTGCGCAATAGTTCGATTAGTCGCGCGCACAGGTCCGCTAGGGTTGCAGGAACACGGAACGAGGCCGAGCCGCGCGAGCAACGGCCGGAATCGGCCGGCGCAAGTTCGCCGGACCACCGCCGTCCGCCATTGCCGCCATCGAGCTCGCTCCGGTGGAGTACGACCCTCGGCAGTTCGTCCATCGGGTTCGCCTCGTTGCCGCGAGTCGGTAGGTAGCCTCGGCGTCGCCGGAGACCTCGCCGTCGGCGAGCTCTCGCCGGTCAGCGCCGGCGGCTCTGTTTCCTCTCTCTGACGCGTGGGGTCGGGTCGACCCCGAGGCCCGCGAGTCAGCCGTTCAGGTGCGCCTCTGGTTCGCTGAGCCGGGTGCACGTAGCAGTTCTATCGGGTTTAGGTTTTTGATTTTATAAAAGGAATTTCCAGAAAATGTGTAAAACCTTCCAAAATTCATATCTGGAGCTAGGAATGTCCAATGGGGGTGAACCAAATTTTGTTGTGTTTGTATTTCTGAGCTCTATCAAGGAAAAATATAAAATGTACTTTTTGAATACTTTTTGTGTGCAGTTATAATTAAATTGTTAATTGCTTGTAAACTTGATAAATGCATAAGTAATTACAGGAATGTGCTAAAAATGTGATTCCACTTGAATTCATCTTGTTTAGGGAAGTAGAATCTATGAAAAATATGTTTGCTGGTGTTTCACTGTTATTTATGTGATGTCTAGTATAATGTGCCTTTTATGCTTTAATCTTGCAAAAATCACCATGCTTAATGTGTTAAGGTTATGGACATGAATATTTTTCCTGGGCTATGTTATGTTGGAAAGAAGCTAAGAAAATTAGGAAATCTGTTGTTTGATACTTTTCGCTGTGTTAAGTATTTTCCATTGCTTAAAAGGCTGGTTGCTTGTTATTTTTGTGTAGACTGTTATACTTGTCCATTTGACTTGAAATTTTGTCAGTAGGCTAATCTGGATGTGTAATAGCTACTGTAATTTCTATGGATTTTTCTGGTCACAGTAAGCAGTAGGTCCAGTTATAGGCTAGGGTTTATTTAATTGTTTCTAAGCAAATATCTTTTGGTTGTGGTAGGTTAGTTGATGCATGTTAATTATTAAGTGCAGGTTGTAGACCTCTCACCCGGGACGAGAAATTGTTCTATGCTTTGCTTAAGAAGGGTGAGTATGAGTTGGTTGTCTAGGAAAGAAATAAATGAGTGTGGATTGTTAAACTGATTGCATATCATGGGTTAATTCGTGCATCTCTATCTTGCATTTCATGTGCATTCTCAGTTCTCATATATGCATATCATGCATACAGGATCGCCGGGAGGAGTGACACTGCTGCAATTCGATCCACCGGAGGAGGGAGTTCCGCCGGAGATTGAAGTGCCCGAGGTTTCCGAAGGACAAGAAGAAGAGGTTGAACTTCCGGAGTGCCCGGATCACCAACCCGCAAACTTTGTGAAAGGCAAGCCCCGGAGCATTCCTAAGTCTCCACCTACTCTTTTTACAAATACACTGGTCTTTATTAAATCGTATGATTGTGCACTTAAGTATAGGAGTTGATATGATACCGTTGCTGCATTTATTCCTTGTCCACTTATACTTGATCCTGAAGTTATTACTAGACAAGGGGATGGGTTCGATCCTATGCTTAGCCATGCTTAGACCGGTAGAAGTCGAGGGATTTCCTGTCCTTCGCGAGCATAGGTGGTTACTAATGATGATGGGGTTGGATTCCACATGATGGACTATATGTGCCACCATGCCACAGTGTCTAATGAGAGAATCAAGGCTAGGTAGCGGGGAGCCGCATGACATGGTTGAGGTCATGCCGTCTTCGGTGCTGCTTGCGGCCGACTAGGACTGAGGCCACCAGACATCAGTTGAGATTGAAGGACGTCGTCACATAGCTGGCCAGATAAGTCGTTCTGACCGCGAAGCCGAGTATTTCTTTCTGAGCCGGGAATTGGTGCGACTAGGCAGACATATTCTGGAGGTAGGAAGTATGTGCGGAGACACCATCTTACCAAGGGCAGGTCAGGGACCTGATGCATCCTGGAAGTGGGTTGGTCTCTGAGAATATGGTCCCCGCCAAGCCCGCGACATATTGTGACTCAGAAAGATTTAACGGTGGCCCAAGAAGCCAGTGGCTCGGCTGACAGGGTTTGTGATTGGCATGTTTGCCAGCTGGTACAATCGATTCGAATCGCCATCTCTCCTGGTTAGTGAGAAACTGAACTGATCTTCTGGTGAGGTAGAGGCTAATAACTTGAACATAATGATTATGGTGAGATGAGGTTGATATCTGTGGATATCGGAAATCATATGGTTTTATTGATTGCTACAATATTCAGTGAATGCTTAGTATAGTGGCTAATCCTAGTAAATAGTTTAACTGAAATCGAAGCTTATCACAATTAAAATGATTAAGTTGAGGTTCTACTGTAAGTAATGCTTTGATGCAAAAATGATGCTACCCTCTGAGCTCCACCAAATAAGCCTTGCATATCCTTGAGAGTCTTTTTATTTACTCCCTGTCGGGTAAGTCTAGCTGAGTACAATTGAGTACTCAGGGTTTTATTCCCATTGTTGCAGATGGTGTAGTTTTCTACGCGTATTGCAGGAACTGCTTCACCCCTGCGGGCGAAGAAGACTAGACCCGAGGGCGGGGTCATTATCTATCTTTAGTTGTTGTAAGAATGCTGTGACGGGGTCATGTGATGGTACTCGTATTCGAACTCTGTGGTGTAAAACTATATTGACTTCCGCTACTACCCTATTTGTGTAAAAGACTATGTTGTACTCTGATGTTTAAATTCGGTTGCGAACTTATGTGTCATGTGATCGGGTATTGCTGAATGAATGATCCTTGGGGTATGAAATGTTTGAAATCCTTCGAGATTTCCGGACTACCGGGTTTATATTGGCTCAAGTGCGACTGGATTGCGGCGAAAATGCGATCGTTGTACTTGTGCTCGTATAAATTGGTCGGTTCTGTGACAGCTGGTATCAGAGCATAATTCAGCATATACCGTCACTTGACTATTTAAAAACTAAAAGAGTTTTGAGTTTTACAAACTAATTGCCAACTGATAGTGTGTATAGGTGATTTAAACCAAGTGTTTGCAAAACTTATGAGTACCAATGACCAAGTCCTATAGCCCTATGTATATGTGGTAATTAGGTGGCTTATGTAAGTACTGACTTGGGGGAAATTGCATCATATTTCTATTTGTGGTTCATTTGGTTTTATCGTGCGGATAATCATGAACTGTCGGTTTCTTATTGCTTCTTAAGGGTCAATGTACCACGTCGCCTACGGTAAGGTGAGATGTGAGTGTAAGATCGAACAACCATCGATCGATGGTGAGTGTATGATTACTGAAGTGAGTACATGTTATCCATATGTGTACTTATGGAAGTAAGGTGGAGTAATTAATTTTTGGGGTCGCAAATGTTCATGGGAACATTTCCGGCAAAAAGTGCTTCTTGTTGCCCTGCATACATTGGGATTGAGCTGAAATGAATCTTCTGCAGGTACACTAACCACGCAAAACGTATAGCACGGTTAGTTACGTATATGAGAGCACGTGGTATGCCACCGACTATAACGTTAGTTAAAATATATTATGTGTGAGGTCGTTGGCACGTGCATGCATCATGATCATGAAATTAATTTAAGCTATCTGTACTATTTCCTTCCCTATGGTAAAATTTGTGCTGTCCTATCTTATTCTAAATGCTGAAAGATGTTGTAATGTACCAGATGGCAGCTGAAGGTGAGCCGCAGAGTGGTCAGTTTCTGGAGCAGTTTGGCACACCCACTGTGCTATGGAGGTTGTTGCAGTCGGTGGGATATGCAGAGCCACCACTGTATTTCTGGAAGCCAGCGCAAACCATGGTGCAGCCTTGGTTTGATGTTTGGGTGACTATCCCTGTGCTTGAAAGGGGTTGGCCGTTTCCAGGAATAAAGGTGGAAGTTGACACTGAGGGAACCCCAAGGTGAAGGCACTTTTCAGGTTCATCTGCCCCGTAGGGGAGATCTTTTTAGTCTCTCTTTCTCAGTTGAGGCCGTGACACTTCAGAGCATCCCTGTAGTGTGTGAGTTTCCTGATGTCTTTCCTGATGATCTACCTGGACTTCCTCCTGATCGAGATGTGGAGTTTGCAATAGAACTTATTCCCGGTACGGCCCCTATTTCTCGAAGGCCATATAGAATGCCTCCTCATGAATTAGCTGAACTCAAGAAACAACTCCAGGAGTTATTGGACAAAGGGTTCATTCGCCCTAGTTCTTCTCCGTGGGGCTGTCCTGCAATCTTTGTTAAGAAGAAGGATGAAACTTTACGTATGTGTGTGGACTATAGGCCACTAAATGCTGTGACAATTAAGAACAAGTATCCTCTACCTCGTATTGATATCTTGTTTGATCAATTGTCCAAGGCCAAGGTTTTCTCCAAAATTGATCTGAGATCTGGGTATCACCAAATTAAGATCAGACCACAAGATATTCCCAAGACGGCTTTCTCCACTCGGTATGGCTTGTATGAGTATTTGGTTATGTCTTTTGGATTAACCAATGCTCCTGCACATTTCATGTATCTAATGAATTCGGTATTCATGCCTGAGTTGGATAAGTTCGTGGTAGTCTTTATTGACGATATTCTGGTGTACTCTGAGAGCATGGAGGATCATGCTGAACACTTGAGGATAGTCTTGACTAGACTCAGGGAGCATAAGCTGTATGCTAAGTTCAGCAAGTGTGAGTTTTGGTTGACTAAGGTACCTTTTCTGGGCCATATCTTATCTGCTGAAGGTATTTCTGTAGATCCGTCAAAAGTTCAGCAGGTGTTGGATTGGCAGTCACCAACAAATGTGTCTGAGGTTCGTAGCTTTCTGGGATTAGCTGGGTATTATCGCCGCTTTATTCAGGACTTCTCTAAAATAGCTAAACCTATGACCAAGCTATTGCACAAAGATACCAAGTTTGTGTGGAGTGGGGAGTGTGAAACAGCTTTTCGCACCTTGCAAACGTTGTTGACCACTGCTCCAGTTCTTGCACAACCTGATATTGAAAGGCCTTTTGATGTGTACTGCGATGCTTGTGGCACTGGGTTAGGATGTGTTCTCATGCAAGAAGGCCGAGTCATTGCTTATGCCTCGCGTCAACTGAGAAAACATGAGCAAAACTATCCTACTCATGATTTGGAACTTGCCGCTGTAGTTCATGCATTGAAGATTTGGCGCCACTATTTGATGGGTCACAAATGTCATATCTATTCCGATCACAAGAGTCTCAAGTACATTTTCACTCAGCCTGAGTTGAACATGAGGCAAAGAAGGTGGTTGGAGTTGATCAAAGACTATGATCTAGAAGTACACTATCATCCAGGCAAGGCCAATGTCGTAGCCGATGCCTTGAGCCGAAAGTCTCATTGCAATGTATTGCAGCCTTTGCTAGCAGATGGGTTCAATCTTGTGCATCCAGTGGTGTTGAATAATATTACTCTCAGTTGTACTTTGGAAAGCAAGATTATTGAAGGTCAGAAAACAGATCCCGGCATATATCATATCAAGAGGAAGATGAAAGAACAAGAAATGCTTCATTTCCGAGTAGATGAAAAAGGTATATTGTGGTTCAAGGATCGATTGGTAGTACCGAAAGACCGTGAGTTGAGGAATCAGATTATGGATGAGGCTCATTTGTCCAAGTTGTCTATCCATCCTGGTAGTAGTAAGATGTATCAAGACTTGAAACCTAGGTTCTGGTGGACCAAAATGAAGAAGGAAATTGCAGCCTATGTGGCCAAGTGTGATACCTGTTGTCGCGTGAAGGCTATTCATCTTAAGCCAGCAGGCCTATTGCAACCCTTACCAGTTCCAGGTTGGAAATGGGATGAGATAACCATGGATTTCATATCTGGGTTACCTCTAACGCAAAAAGGCCACGATTCTATTTGGGTGATCGTAGATCGATTGACTAAGATTGCACATTTCTTACCAGTTCGAACTACAGATCGTCCTCATCAGTTGGCACAGCTCTACTTT
This sequence comes from Eremochloa ophiuroides, assembly GCA_038502445.1. Lineage (NCBI taxonomy): Eukaryota > Viridiplantae > Streptophyta > Magnoliopsida > Poales > Poaceae > Eremochloa > Eremochloa ophiuroides. Next base: position 17,040,232 of record JAHLJS010000006.1, read on the forward strand.
GCTCAGATACTTCGGTTACATGGTGTGCCGAGGACGATAGTTTCCGACAGAGGCCCGCAATTTATTGCACGCTTCTGGGAGCATCTACACAAGTGTTTGGGAACCAATTTGGTTCGCAGCTCAGCTTATCATCCTCAAACTTCTGGTCAGACTGAAAGGGTAAATCAAATTCTTGAAGATATGTTGAGGGCTTGTGTTCTATCGTCTAAAGGTTCGTGGGAAGAATGGTTGCCTTTGGCCGAGTTCTCATACAACAATAGCTATCAAGAGAGTATTCAAATGGCTCCTTTTGAAGCTTTGTATGGGCGCAAATGTAGAACTCCTCTCAATTGGGTTGAATCAGGCGAAAGGAGATATTACGGGATTGACTTTGTGAAAGAGGCCGAAGAGAGAGTGCATACCATTCAAACACATCTCAAAGCCGCTCAGACTCGTCAAAAGAGCTATGCGGACAAGCGAAGAAGGCCATTGGAATTTGAAGTGGGTGACTATGTATACTTGAAAGTGTCACCTATGAAAGGCGTGCAACGCTTCGGAGTGAAACGAAAGTTAGCTCCAAGGTTTGTAGGTCCTTTTCAAATTCTGGAAAGAAGTGGGAAGGTAGCATACAAGTTACGGTTGCCACCACACATGTCCACTATCTTCAATGTGTTTCATATATCTCAACTCAAGAAATGTTTACGAGTACCGGAAGAGCAAGTAGATTTTGGTGATATCAAGTTGAAATCAGATTTGACCTATGAAGAAAAGCCTATTGAAGTAATAGATTACAAAGAAAGAATCACCCGTAGCCGAGTGATCAAGTTCTATAAGGTGGTGTGGAACAACCAAAGTTATTGGGATGCGACTTGGGAGCGAGAAGATTACCTCAAGGAAGTCTATCCGTCTTTCTTTAAACAATGGTAATTAACTCTAATCTCGGGGACGAGATTCTTTTAAGGGGGGAGGGCTGTAACACCCTAGTGTTAGTTACTATTTTCACACTTGCATTTGCATGTCATCAAGCATAGATCATGTCATTGCATGCATTATTATCATTGCATTTGATTTGATTCCCTTTTATTGCTATATGTTTGTTTATATGTCCATATTATGCAAAATGTGTTGACATGCAAATGTGATGCTTGTTTACGGTTCTAAATGCTTTATACATGTTTAGGATAACATTTGGAACAATGTTCATGTTGGTGAAATTCCCAAAATACCCCTCTAGCTCATAGTTGACTAGAGAGCCCTTTAAAAGCTATTCTGTTTGACCAAACAAGAAGGGCATTTTAGAGATTCTGCATGTCAGTGCACCCTAATCAAAGTTGTGTAGAATTTTATAAGCAACAAACTTTATTTTTGGGTCAACTCATGAAAATGAGTGGAAGAAGGTCAAAAAGTTGAATTAGTGCAGATTTGGAGCTGTTTTGGAAGTTTTCAAATTTTCCTAAGTCTAAACCGGTTTTCAGTTTCGGTGTACCCCTGTTCATTGACTTGTATCTCTCAATCCAGACCGAACTAGAGTAAAGTGTCTTAATATGAAATGATCTACTCGTATAGCTCTTCAATCCTTAGTAGTGAAGTTTTCGCTGAAACGCCCTGGATCGCGAGTTATAGATCGATAAAAATCGAGTTTCAGTCGGGTCCGCGGAAACTGAATCGGAGCCGATTCAGTTCGACCCTCGGGCGAATCGCGAGCGAGTCGCGCGACCGCGTCAGGCCTCGGCCGCCAGATGGCGCCGTACGCCGTCGTTGCTGCCGCGCGGTCGGCTTACAAAGGGGAACACGCAACGCTGTCTCCCGCACGCTCGCCCTCACTCTCCCTGCTCTCTCGCCCTCTGTTCGCTCGCTGCTCTCCTCTTTCCCCTCCGCCGTCGCCATTTCCGCCGTCGCCATTCCGCCGCGACCGCCGCGGTGAAATCCGCCGCCACCGAGCCGTCTCCGACCGCGCCACCCTCGGCGCAGCTGCGGCTTGCTCTGCTCTTCGTTTCCGACCCGTTGCCGACCTCAGCCGACCTAAGGTACAGCTCCAGCGAGCTTCTCGCCGTCCGCCATTGCCGGAGCGCCGCCGAGCTCTCGGGTCGCCGTGACGAGGGCGATGCCGGGGTCGGCTTCCCTCTCTTTTGCTCGTCTAAGAGTCTCCGTTAGCCGTAGATCCTTTCCACACCGTCGGTTAGATCTACCTCGCCGTGGTTTCGCCGGAACCCGAGTTCGCCGTGAAACCGCTCGCCACCGTGCCGCCATGCGAGCGCGGTCAGTGAGTTTCCGTGCGCAATAGTTCGATTAGTCGCGCGCACAGGTCCGCTAGGGTTGCAGGAACACGGAACGAGGCCGAGCCGCGCGAGCAACGGCCGGAATCGGCCGGCGCAAGTTCGCCGGACCACCGCCGTCCGCCATTGCCGCCATCGAGCTCGCTCCGGTGGAGTACGACCCTCGGCAGTTCGTCCATCGGGTTCGCCTCGTTGCCGCGAGTCGGTAGGTAGCCTCGGCGTCGCCGGAGACCTCGCCGTCGGCGAGCTCTCGCCGGTCAGCGCCGGCGGCTCTGTTTCCTCTCTCTGACGCGTGGGGTCGGGTCGACCCCGAGGCCCGCGAGTCAGCCGTTCAGGTGCGCCTCTGGTTCGCTGAGCCGGGTGCACGTAGCAGTTCTATCGGGTTTAGGTTTTTGATTTTATAAAAGGAATTTCCAGAAAATGTGTAAAACCTTCCAAAATTCATATCTGGAGCTAGGAATGTCCAATGGGGGTGAACCAAATTTTGTTGTGTTTGTATTTCTGAGCTCTATCAAGGAAAAATATAAAATGTACTTTTTGAATACTTTTTGTGTGCAGTTATAATTAAATTGTTAATTGCTTGTAAACTTGATAAATGCATAAGTAATTACAGGAATGTGCTAAAAATGTGATTCCACTTGAATTCATCTTGTTTAGGGAAGTAGAATCTATGAAAAATATGTTTGCTGGTGTTTCACTGTTATTTATGTGATGTCTAGTATAATGTGCCTTTTATGCTTTAATCTTGCAAAAATCACCATGCTTAATGTGTTAAGGTTATGGACATGAATATTTTTCCTGGGCTATGTTATGTTGGAAAGAAGCTAAGAAAATTAGGAAATCTGTTGTTTGATACTTTTCGCTGTGTTAAGTATTTTCCATTGCTTAAAAGGCTGGTTGCTTGTTATTTTTGTATAGACTGTTATACTTGTCCAAATGACTTGAAATTTTGTCAGTAGGCTAATCTGGATGTGTAATAGCTACTGTAATTTCTATGGATTTTTCTGGTCACAGTAAGCAGTAGGTCCAGTTATAGGCTAGGGTTTATTTAATTGTTTCTAAGCAAATATCTTTTGGTTGTGGTAGGTTAGTTGATGCATGTTAATTATTAAGTGCAGGTTGTAGACCTCTCACCCGGGACGAGAAATTGTTCTATGCTTTGCTTAAGAAGGGTGAGTATGAGTTGGTTGTCTAGGAAAGAAATAAATGAGTGTGGATTGTTAAACTGATTGCATATCATGGGTTAATTCGTGCATCTCTATCTTGCATTTCATGTGCATTCTCAGTTCTCATATATGCATATCATGCATACAGGATCGCCGGGAGGAGTGACACTGCTGCAATTCGATCCACCGGAGGAGGGAGTTCCGCCGGAGATTGAAGTGCCCGAGGTTTCCGAAGGACAAGAAGAAGAGGTTGAACTTCCGGAGTGCCCGGATCACCAACCCGCAAACTTTGTGAAAGGCAAGCCCCGGAGCATTCCTAAGTCTCCACCTACTCTTTTTACAAATACACTGGTCTTTATTAAATCGTATGATTGTGCACTTAAGTATAGGAGTTGATATGATACCGTTGCTGCATTTATTCCTTGTCCACTTATACTTGATCCTGAAGTTATTACTAGACAAGGGGATGGGTTCGATCCTATGCTTAGCCATGCTTAGACCGGTAGAAGTCGAGGGATTTCCTGTCCTTCGCGAGCATAGGTGGTTACTAATGATGATGGGGTTGGATTCCACATGATGGACTATATGTGCCACCATGCCACAGTGTCTAATGAGAGAATCAAGGCTAGGTAGCGGGGAGCCGCATGACATGGTTGAGGTCATGCCGTCTTCGGTGCTGCTTGCGGCCGACTAGGACTGAGGCCACCAGACATCAGTTGAGATTGAAGGACGTCGTCACATAGCTGGCCAGATAAGTCGTTCTGACCGCGAAGCCGAGTATTTCTTTCTGAGCCGGGAATTGGTGCGACTAGGCAGACATATTCTGGAGGTAGGAAGTATGTGCGGAGACACCATCTTACCAAGGGCAGGTCAGGGACCTGATGCATCCTGGAAGTGGGTTGGTCTCTGAGAATATGGTCCCCGCCAAGCCCGCGACATATTGTGACTCAGAAAGATTTAACGGTGGCCCAAGAAGCCAGTGGCTCGGCTGACAGGGTTTGTGATTGGCATGTTTGCCAGCTGGTACAATCGATTCGAATCGCCATCTCTCCTGGTTAGTGAGAAACTGAACTGATCTTCTGGTGAGGTAGAGGCTAATAACTTGAACATAATGATTATGGTGAGATGAGGTTGATATCTGTGGATATCGGAAATCATATGGTTTTATTGATTGCTACAATATTCAGTGAATGCTTAGTATAGTGGCTAATCCTAGTAAATAGTTTAACTGAAATCGAAGCTTATCACAATTAAAATGATTAAGTTGAGGTTCTACTGTAAGTAATGCTTTGATGCAAAAATGATGCTACCCTCTGAGCTCCACCAAATAAGCCTTGCATATCCTTGAGAGTCTTTTTATTTACTCCCTGTCGGGTAAGTCTAGCTGAGTACAATTGAGTACTCAGGGTTTTATTCCCATTGTTGCAGATGGTGTAGTTTTCTACGCGTATTGCAGGAACTGCTTCACCCCTGCGGGCGAAGAAGACTAGACCCGAGGGCGGGGTCATTATCTATCTTTAGTTGTTGTAAGAATGCTGTGACGGGGTCATGTGATGGTACTCGTATTCGAACTCTGTGGTGTAAAACTATATTGACTTCCGCTACTACCCTATTTGTGTAAAAGACTATGTTGTACTCTGATGTTTAAATTCGGTTGCGAACTTATGTGTCATGTGATCGGGTATTGCTGAATGAATGATCCTTGGGGTATGAAATGTTTGAAATCCTTCGAGATTTCCGGACTACCGGGTTTATATTGGCTCAAGTGCGACTGGATTGCGGCGAAAATGCGATCGTTGTACTTGTGCTCGTATAAATTGGTCGGTTCTGTGACACCCAAGGGTTCAACCTTATTCCTCCTCACTACCCTCCTGGACCACTGTCACGCAGCAAGGAGCGAAACAGATCTCCGGCTGCTGAATCCCTGCAACATGGGGTTAACAAACCCTGAGTACTGGGGTACTCCGCGAGACTTACCCGACTAAGAAAAAGGATTGAGACTCAGGAATGCAGGCTGAGGGGAGTCAAGGTAAGGCCGGAGCAAGAGTCAAGAGTTTTGCAGAAAAGCATTACTAACTTATTTCAATATTTTAACTCAGTCTTATTTTAATCATATCCATATATCCAAATTCCTTTTCATATATCATTATACCTTCAAAATTCTTACTCATTCTCAAAACACCTAGTTTCGAACCACTTTTCAATTGTAGGTCAAAGGATCAAGTCTCCATATCCGAGGAGCAACGACGATTCGAATCGATTAGTACCCAGCTGGGGATCCCTATCCACACTGCATATGTAGCACTTAATCTTGCATATACCAACTCCGGCTACCACGGCTTTTCTACCCCTGAACCGGTCCTGCGCCACCCGAGAACACAGTACTCCTCTCCTCTCCAGGCACGCCGGCCACGAGGGTACACGCTGCTCTCGCCATCTCTCCACTCCCAGTGCGTGGTTGTCGGTTCAGGTAGCAGAGCTACCGGAGTCAGAGCTTTCCGTAGTATGTGACTAGTTGCAAAGTCTCGATCACAGCAGGCCTCCAATGAACGGTCCCTAATTCTTTTCCGCCGGCGACATTGCATTGGGACTCTAACCCAAATACAACTGTCCCAACGGTTTTCAAATCCCTTTCCCGCCGATGGTCAAGCATTGGGACTCTAACCCAAATTCACAACCAACGAACGGAAAATCCCTTTCCGACGGTTACGGTGCATTGGGACTGCTACCCAAGTACACAATTTCCGAACGGACTCAAGTCCCTTCCCCTTTTTCATGATCCTTAATTATCACAGTTTCATAGGTCAAAAATAGCCTTTTATTGCAACTCTAAATTGAGTAAGCAGTACTAAGCATTTTTGAATATTTTTATTTTTAAACAGGTTTCCGGGATATTATGTATCAAGGCAGGTAATGCATCAATATAGGTGACAAGCAACTCCTATCAACCTAATGCATTAATAGACTCAAGTGATAAAAATTTTATAAAACACAAGGCGGGGCTAGATGCACCGGGGCTTGCCTTGAATTGCGTACAGCGTCGGGTCGGGATCGGTCCCGCAGATGTCGAATCCTTGGATAACCTCTGGAGTGACCTCCTCAGCAGCAGTCTCGACCTGGACCTCCTCGGGAACGGGCACTACACGTATGCAATGATGGATGCTTAGCATGGCATGAGGACAACAAATGAAGTGCTTGAAAGTAAACCATTAAGATCTTGAGTACAACTTTCCTTCACGGTAAAGTTGTAAACATTTTATGGAAGGTAAAAGCGATGTTTCCTATTTTTTTTTGTTTTATTGACCATTTTAACGGTCACAGAAAGCCGCTGCACAGCTTTACTACAACCAACATGCGACCCTAATACTTCTGTCAAGGATCACTATGGTGAAAGACCCTTGAGCCAATCAATCCAAAATCACACCAAACAATAGGGATTATGCGCTTAACTTAATTCTATTAACCCATAAACCCCATACTTAATTAACAAGTGTACTAAGAGTTTCCAATTGAGCCCAAATTTACCCAACAGATAGATCTTACCCTAAAATAGTACCACATAAATTTTCATGATTTTTGGATAATTCTGGAATTTATTAAAATTGCTCAAAGTTGCATTTCTTAATTAATATGCTGATTTTTAGTTCCTGCAGAAAGTGTCCAAACCCTATATATAATATTTTTATAAAATACTACATGCTCCAGAGAGTATCCACAATTATTTTTATGATTTTTAGATTAACAGAAATAATACTAAAAAAATAAAAAACTCAGGAACTATTCAAAGCAATTTAAAATAGAAATCCCTTTGAAATTCCACGGGAAAATGGAAAACGCCTATCTGGCCCAGAACGGCCCAAGTCGGACAGGCCGGCCCACTCGGCCGCTCCCGCACCGGCCCGCGCGCTCGGCCGCGCGCGCGCGCTAAGGGACGCTGACAGGCGGGGCCCCCCTGTCAGCTCCCTCTTCCACCTCCCGCGCGCCCGCGCGCGTGCGCACTCGCGGCGGCCCGCCGCGGATTTCGCCGCCCGCGATCTCGGCAATGAAACCGCGCGCACCTACGAGAATCCCCAAGCCCAGCGCACACCCTAGCTAGGTTAACCCCGACCCCACGTGCCTCCGACGAGCTCCACCTCGCCCATGGCGGATGCGACGGCACGGCGACCCTGGCCCGGCCGCGACGGTGCGGTAGAGTAGAAGGAAAAAGGGCAGGGAGGACCAGGAGCTCACCACGACTCTAGTCCGACGTCTGGCCGAGGCTGAGATGGATCGGAGCAGCGAGCTTGACGACGGCGGCGGCGTGCAACGGCTCGGCCTCCATGGCGAAGTCGCGTTCCGGTGATCCTAGGGGACAAAATGGGACGCCGCTGCGAGCATGAGCTAAGGTATGACTCATAGAGCCGCAAACGGACGGTCTAAGGCAGAGAGACTCACCACAACGAGCTCGTCGCGCGAGGAGTGGCTGCGGCGGTGCTCCGGACACCCGCGGAGACGGCGACCACGTTCCGACGCACACGGACCTCTACGGCTTGCACCACCAGTGGCAAACGACGCGCAAAGGAGTTGGCTAATCAACAGCAAGCTGGAGGCAACGGTGATGACTCGGTGAGGGCGAATTTTGCCACAAACCGAGGCGGGCACTACGGCGAGCGAGAGAGAAGAGCGACGGGACCGGGCGACCGTCGCCATTTAAGGAGCTGGAAGGGAGGGAACAAGCCGATCCGAGTCGGTGCGGGGTCCCCTACAAGGTTGACTGCGCCGGGGGGGCACACGGCCGGCCGGCACGGGCGGCGCCGCGCGCGCGCGGCGCGGACGGCTGCCGGCCCCTGTTCGCGAACAGAGGAGGGGGCAGATTACTGTAGCCCGATTAAGTGCCATTCAACCGGTTTTGACTGATTTCTCAAAATTTTGTGTGCCAACTTGGAAAGATGTAAACATAAAAGTTGTAGTTTTCGAAATTCTGAACAACATTGGTTTAGGGATCAACTCCAAATTTTGAATAATTTTGAAACTATTCAAAAGGGGGTAGAAGAGGGTTTTAAATTTCAAACTGAATTTTTAAAATTACTTTTAAATTTATTTAACAACTTGAAAAATTTCCAAAATAGAAGTTGTCCTATTTGAGTAGCTTTACAACTTTCATTAAATGAGTTTGGTCAGATTCTCAATAGTTTTTAAATTGACATTTCAAATTTGAATTTCAAAGTGGTAATTAGGGTTTAATTTGAATTTATATTGAAGAACTTCAAAAACACCCAAAATAAAAGTTGTTAAATATAAAAAGATCTACAACTTCTATGAAGAGACCATGACCAGATTCCAAGTAGATTTTGATTTAGGGTTTTGGGTCCGATTAGGGCTTAAATTCAAATCTTTCTTTTGATTTGTTTTTTTAATTAGCAAATCAGGGATTCAATTATGATATCCATAACATTAATGAATAAGTCACTCTAAAGACCCTAATCACACTCATATGCAGATGCTCAAAAATAAATATGATGACATGGCAAAATTAATTAGCCGTAATACCCGGGGTATTACACAGGTCATGACAGCACTATAGGCACAACCATAATGATTTTGGAATAACATGTTGGATTTAAATAAGGGATACGTGTCGGATCAAGGCATGACACGTATGCAGATAAAAGTCATGGTCTAGTGCTAGGTTTTCATCCTGAGTCTGTAGGCGAATTAAAGTGCATCATAAAGTTTTCGTCGGAGTGAATTTTCAAAATAGATGTCAAGATATTTATAAATAACCAAGAATCGATAAAACAACACGGAATCCTCAGCGGATCACTGATACCACTTCCAAGTGATTGGATCTTAGGTATCATTTTCAAATTGGTCCCTGTTATTCTATCATATGAAATTAAGATGATTGCAAAGACAAAGAATCTTAATAATTCGGAGAGGTCAGACGTGGATTCTCAAAGTGAGTTTTAATATAGTTATAAAGAGCAAAAGGATTTTGAAACTCATAAAGAAATATGGATACGAATTCTTGTAAAAGATATTGGGAAAAAGGGAGTGAAAGCACATTAATTGCAGGCTAGGATCATGACCATCAACCCTGACAACAGCGAGCGTCCGGCAGTAATTTCTCATGGTTGTGATCCATAGGAGACCCCAGATTTCGACGCCGTGTCATGGTCTTGGAGCACGATATCCCATAGACTACAATTACAATAGCTTTCAAGGAAATATCAGTGTTTTGAAAGGAGAAGATAAAAATTTTACATGAATGGATTTAATAAATCAAGGATTAGCCAAAGTTTGTGTCGAGCTAGAATAGTGAATGAGTGCATCCAGAAGTTTCCCAAGGATTAGAAACTTATGGAGCGAAGTTTAGCGGTGATTGCAAAACCTAGTTCTATGACAAAATTTGCCCACTGTTTAACACTCATAACACTTATAAGCTCAAGTATGAAATGATCTGGCCGATGACATAGGATTATCCGAGATTTACACATTAGTTCACATTGACTACTAGTTTAGGTCGACTACCATTACACCAGTTTCCTACCGACACCGGGTTTTGGATTACAAGAACACGTAACCTCAAACCTGACCTGATCTGACACTGGGTCTAGGAGACTACTTAGCTTCATAAACTAATCGATTCGACCACTCACTACTTCTGACTCCGAGTCACTAGCTACTTCCTCAAACTCTTCATCGGCATTCTCTGCTGAACCAGACAATTCCTGATGGTCAGCTGCTGGAACATCTATATCTGGAATTGGATCATTCATGGCATGGAGCATTTGCACTTCTCGTTGCAGATCGGCAATGTTCTGACGGGCTGCCTGAAGTTGCTGCTGATAGGTATTATGCAGGCCCCAAAACATCGCATCCTGATGCTGCAGATATCCAATGGTCTCTCTAAGACCTTCTCTTGCCATTACGGCATAAGAATGAGCTTCTTCGCGCTGCTGGATGAGAAGTCCTGTCTGAAGGTGAAGACTATCCACTAGACTCTCCAGTTCTTCTATGCGGTGCTGGTCTGCTTGTCGCTGTGCTTCGAGTGCTTCCACCTGGACGTCCAAACCGATCTTTTCCACATCACTGATCTGAGCAGCCTCTTGCCACTTTAAGGCTTTCTTATTGGCCTTCTTCTTCTTGAGTTCTGTACTCTTGAGTGCTTCATAACATTCAGTGTAAAGTTCCTGCCACTCCTCGCGTCCCTGCTCACGGGTCAGATGGAGGTTAAGGACGGCTAGCATGGCTCGAGTAGTGGCTACCAATATGGGATCCTGCTGATCAAACTTCTCTTCTAATTGCTTGGCTTGTCGTTGAAGACCATCCCAACTCCCTAGTGCCTCTGACGGAAACATTCTCAGAGTAGAAACTCTGACTTCCTTCTGACACCTGAAGCAGATCTTTCTCAGGACTTCCAATGCTGTAGCCTGAGCTCCTTCCCAAGGACTCATACCTTCTGCCTGTGCTTCCCAAGCTGGCCAAAACGGAGCACTGGTACAGGCTGAGATCTGAAGGGACACTTCGTACCACGGTCGACCAAGGAGAACGGTGCGGGACCAACAATATTTTGGTGGTTCTGAGTAGCCTACTTCCTGTAGTAACTGCCACAACACCGTAGGAGTTCCGAACATAGCCAGGCATTCGTCGATTCCAGTGATAGGGTCTTGCGGATCCATCTATTGAAAAGAAAGGTAAGAATTTGTTTTTAACAAAATACCTATTTGGAAACAGGTTTTATTTTAGAAAGTAGAGATTTAATTCATATCGGGGGGTATTACTAATAGTTGTAATGTCATGATGCATGAGCGTTCCAACGCAAGCCAGGATACCCTGACATATACATAATATACTGATTAAATTAATTATTAGAGTGACATGCACTCCACGTTTTCAAACATAGGGCATACTTAAGGTGCTAATCCACTACTAAGCTCAAAATCTAACTATAGATCTATAGAAGTAATCGAGGAAAGATGCTATAGAATGAATGAGGAAAGTTCGGAAACAACTCGGACCAAACTACCCCATCAATTTTATTCATTCGAAATCCTTTTGAAATTTTTGTAAAGTAATACTGCAAGTACTTTACAATGAAATGCTCTGATACCACTTGTGACAGAACCGCCTTAATCATAGGGCCCACGTGCCCCGTCATCGTCCCTAAGGACCTTTGACTAGTCTGCACGAGTTCCCTTTGACTTACGTGGCCCGTCGGGTCTCATAGGAAACCCCAATTTCCCCGAGGATCTCATTGTAAAGACCTTACAAGTATTACAACAGTTTACACAAATAGGATAAATCAGAGTAAAAAGTGCGGAAGAGTTACATTAATATAGATTTACAAATCTAGCTTACATTATCCCAAACCAGAGTCTCATAGTGGAGTAGCGATGTACAACTAAACACCCTGCCCAAGGGTCTCATTATATTCACATCTTCATCCCTGCACGATCCGCTGACCGGCACGGTCCCACGCAGTACTGCACACTCAGTTTACCTGCAACAGGGGTTAACAAACCCTGAGTACATGGGGTACTCCGCAAGACTTAGCCGACTAAAGGTGTAAAATTAGACTCAGGAATGCAGGCTGAGTGGAGTCAAGGTAAGGCTTGAGCAAGAGTCAAAGTATTTTGCAGAAAAGCATCACTATCCTATTTCATTATTTGATCTCAATATTATTTTATTCATATCCATAATTCCAATATCAATTCTCATATATCATGTACTTTCAATTTCCTTTTCATTCTCGAAAACACCTAGTTTCGAACCACTCTTCGCTGTAAGTGTGAGGATCATGTCTCCATTAACCGAGGAGCAACGTCGATTCGAATCCAGAAGTACCCAGCTGGGGATCTCTATCCACACTGCATATGTAGCACTTAAGCTTGCATATGCCAACCCCGCCTACCACGGCTTTTCATACCCCGGAACCGGTCCTGCGCCACCCGAGAGCACAGTACCCCTCTAGTCTCCAGGCACGACGGCCACGAGGGTACACGCTACTCTCGCCATCTCTCCACTCCCAGTGCGTGGTTGTCGGTTCCAGCAGTAGAGCCACCGGAGTCAGAGGCTTTCCGTAGTATGTGGCTAGTTGCAAAGTCATGATCACAGCAGGCCGACAACGAATGGTCTCTAATATTTTTCCGTTAGAAACCATGCATTGGGACTCTAACCCAAGTACACCGGTAACTACCCGGTTTTCACATTCCTTTCCCGATGGCGACGAAAGTTGGGACTCTAACCCAAGCAGTTGGCCAACCAAACGGGAAAACCCATCCACGTTGATGATAATGGACTGGCCAAGTACACCATCACCAAACGAGGACAATACCAATCCCATAAAATGATTTATTTGTTTCATATCATCACAGTTTTCAAAATAGCATTTTTGCAAGTCTATCATAAAGCATGACTAAGCATTTTTCAATATTTTAAATAAATCAGGGTCTCAGGTATAATATGTGGTCAAGGAAAGGTAATGCATCAATGGGTTATCACTCAACTCCTATCAACCTAATGCAGTAGATTAACTCAAGTGACAAATATTTTTAAATAACAAGGAGGGGCTGAATGCACCGGGGCTTGCCTGTTGCTTGAAGTAGACGAAACCCTGACGTCAATCACCGAGAAGGATCCACGTCCACCGAGTGAAGACCTTACTCGTGACACGCTTCAGATAATAATCACCGCGCGTTCACTACACGAAATAATAATACAACACTTATATGATGACATGTATGCCATGATGCAGGAGATGCACAAAATCACCGATCAATAGTAAGTAAACTTAATTTGAAAGTTGAGTACAACTTTCCTTCACGATAAAGTTGTAAGTCAACAAAACTAATTACTATCGAGTATTAACTATTTTGGTTTATTGATCGCTTTAATAGTCGTTGAAAGTCGGATTGGTTCTCCCCCTAAAACACTATCAACCCTTTGCTTAAGCAAATTATTTAAACCCGATCATCATATGTGACTAACATAATTTATTTGTGTTCCAATTTAACAACTTAATTAAGAATCCAAACACTAATTAAGGTGCCAAGGATCATCTCAAGTTAATGACCCAGGGATATCACTCAATCCAAATGTCACACCACACAAAATTGAATTAGTGTTTCTATTCATTTTTATTCGTCCATCCATCAATTAGAATTTTTGTTTTGGCATTTAATTACTACATAGAGTAATTCATTTTATACTTACAAAGTAAATGATCATCAAGACCTGGAACAGCAGGGTTCAGGTGCTACAAGAGGTTTAACCAAACCCTAAAAGATTTAACAAATTATTAAAATTTTAATCCTAATAACCTTTTCTTAATTAATCAATGAAGCAAGTAATAAATAAGAAATAATTAAATTATTCCCATTTGAGCTCAAAATTTTACCATAGATAGTACTTATCCTAAAATAGTACCAAATTAAATTTCATGATTTTTGGAGTTATAGAGAACTAATTAAAATTACCCAAAGTTGCTTTTATTAATTAATGTGCTGATTTTTAATTCCTGCAGAAAGTGCTCAAAACATGTATTTAATATTTTTTTTAAATACTAAATCCCTCAGAGAAACTACCACATTTATCTCATAATCTTTGGAGCTATATAAATATTCATACAAAATAAACAAAACTTAATACTGTTCACTTTTCAGAAAAATAAAAGGAATTTCACTTTGCCCGGGCTCGAGCTAGCAGGCCGGCCCACTCGGCCTACTGCGCGGCCCAACTCTTCATCTCACTTTCCAGCGCACACCCACACTACTGGGCCGGCCCAAGCTGGCCTCCACCCGGCCCAGCGCGGCCTCCCCACCCTCCTCCTGCGCCTCTGGAAACCAGAGCACAGGAGGATAGGCAGACATGCGCGGCGGCGACGGGTCGGGCGTCAGGTCGCCGCCGGCGGCCTCTCGGGCGAGGGCGAGGACACCAGCGAGACCCCCACGCGATGAAGAATAGGACAAAAGCCTTTACTAGCGCTCAGAGCACGACAGAGCTCAAGGCGGCGGCCATGGCGGCACGGGCACGCAATGCACGGCGGTGTGCACGCGTCCCGAGGAATCCGCTGCGGTAGCGTTTGAGATAAGGGCTCAGACATGACTAGTAGCTCACCACGAAGCTTAGCGCATGCTGGTCGGAGTGGACGACCCTCGCAGACGACTGTGTGGCGGCGACCGAGACCTCGACGGCGAGCTCCGGTGGCGAAACCCGCGTTCCAGTGTCTCCAAGGCACCAAACGAAAGGACAATAAGTGCACAGGCTTCATGAGTGTATCAAGTACCTAGAACACGGGTTCACGACGCGTGAAACTCACCAGGAGCCGCTGACCACGTTGAGACCACCCGCGGCGGCGTCCCTGCCGTCTGTGAGGAAGACGGCGCAAACCGACCGACACAGGCAGCTAGAGGTGACACGGATAGGCTCAAATGGTGCGCAGTGGGGTGAAGAACCTACAGGTGGGGCTAATTGAACAAGGGTGCAGCGAAAGCGATGAATTTTGCGGCGAACCGTGCGGTTGCCGGTGAGTCGGAGAGAGAGGAAAACAGGGCAGCTCCGAGGTCTTATATGGGGAATGGCTGAGGCAGAGCGTGACCGGGACCCCCCCAAGCGCACGACGTTGATGGCGACTCGACCTGGCCGGGCCCGGCCAGCGCCGGCGGTCGGTGCGCGCACGCGCGGCTCTGCCCGTGAGCAGAGCAGGACTGGCCCCCCCCCTGTTTTTCTGCCGATCACTGTAGCAGCTCCTAGGTCTACTCCTATTTGAGTTCAATTGAGCCTTATCTACTTTGAATCAGGGAAAACTCCAGAAACCAAAGTTGTGGCACATTTTGTGTAGAACATTTTTGCTTTTGGGACCATGTTCAAATTCTGCACCAATTTGAAATCATTCAAAAGGGGGTAAAAGGGTTTTTAAATCTTCAATTGCAATCCAATAAAATTCTCCAAAATTTTCTACATAACACAAAAATATGTAAACATGAAAGTTGTTCATCTTGCTGAGCTCTACAACTTCTATTAAGGATGTATGGTCAGATTCTTGTTAGTTTTTGAATTTGTACTTTAAGTTTAAACTTTAAAATATTTATTAGGGTTTTATTTGAAATTCTTTATAATAACTTCAAAATTTTCCAAAATAGAAGTTGCTCAACTTTTAAAGATTTACAACTTTTGATTAAGGGCCAACCCCTAATTATGCTTAGTTTTTGATTTAGGGTTTGAGGTCCGCTTTAGGGTTTATAATTGATTTTCTTTCTATTTCCCAATTTAATTTAGATAATTGCATACAAACCCAAAAATTCACATAATAAATCACTCTCAAGCACTTATACATAATCACATGTTGAAACAAAAATTATTTTTGTTAATGCATAGTAAAAAAAATGAGTTTATGCAGGATGATTTACATGCAATGATGATGACATGGCAGGTTTTAATTAACTGTAACACTAGAGGTGTTACACTTTATAACTCCATACACAGCAAAGGAGAAAAGTATAAGATATAAGACCATGCCCAGTGGTCTTTACTCCTCTACATCCACGGTAGGGCTATTACAAGTAAGGCAATAGCCTTCATACAACACATCACCTGCAACGTTGGGAATAAAACCCTAAGTACTCAATTGTACTCAGTAAGACTTACCCGTCAGAGAGTAAATAAAAAGACTCTCAAGAATATGCAAGACTTTATTTGGTGGGGTTCATGGGGTAGCACATCTTGCGGAAAAAGCTTACTAACATATATTCTTAGTTCAAAATTTTAACTTTCAATTATCATGGAGCTAAATAGATCTATATTAGCAAGCCTTTTATAAAGCGAATCACTTAATAATTGATAGGAAAAGAATCTCATTCTCTCATCAACATTTTGTAATGAGTTGTTGCTACGTTTCTGGCACATGGATAAGTTTCTCCTAACCGGGAGAGACGACGATTCGAATCGATTTACACCAACTGGGTAAGCCCGTATCACACACCCTTACGAACCCATTCAATGTTCATATTGTGTTGGGTAGCTTTTCATTCTATTCGGGATACCGTGGGCTTGATCCATAGTGTAAGGCTCAGGGGGCAGCTGGTGCCAGGACTCTCAAGCTATGCCTGCTAAAAGGACCTAGGATGCCGCCTAGAGGGGGGGTGAATAGGCGTTTCTGAAAGTTTACACTTTCAAATGCGGAAACGATTAGAACCGGAGTTTCTAATTACTTAGAAACTCCTCACAAAAAGACAAATTCCCCAAAAAGAGTAAATAGAGTATATAAACTGAATATGAAACACTTAGGAGCCTAACACCTGCACCACAAAGGATTAGAACAAATGGCACAAAATTCTGCACAGAGAGCTAATACCGGACGCGTCCGATATTAATACCGGACGTGTCCGGTATGCACGGGCTGTGCAGTTTGCTCGAAAACTCTTGCTGCTCTTCTCCAACCTGTCACACAGTCCCCTGGTGATGTATATGTGCCTGTAGAACCTGCACAGCAACTTGCACAAAGGAGACAATCACAAATATCAAAGGAATGCAAAGTGAGACACGATATATCTTACCGAAGTTCGGCACCCCCTCGGGTCCTACTCTCCATTGAGCCGGCTGCGAGCAACCACTTAAGGTCAGCTCTAGAGGACACCACAGGTCAACTCTAGCCGCGATCTATTTCACCCGCTATGCTCCTTCCACTAGGTGATCTCTTTTGCGGAGAGATCGAACCGTTACAAACTTTCCGAGGCACACCACAAGTTCTTGGGTGCTCTCCGGCGATGCCTAACCGTCTAGGACCGAAGAGTCCAAGAGTAACAAATGCGAACCACGAGATCGACGATTTGCACAAGTGCTCAAGTGATGGCTTGCTCTCTATTTTGAATTCTCTCTAAACTCACAAATGTATTTGGCACTTAGGATCAATCACTCACTTAGAGAGGGTTAGAGAGTGTTGCTAGAGCTCAGAGAAAGTCAGAAAAGTCAGTAGAATCAGCAGCCTCCAAAGGTGGAGGCTTGGGGCCTTTTATAAGCCACTCCCCGAAACTAGCCGTTGGAATACCGGACACGTCTGGTATTGCCCCAACGGTCACTTGACAGAGCTCAGATCTCCCTCGGAACATCCGACCTAGGTCGGTACTTCCGACGCTCCGGAACTTCCAACCAACACCGGAACTTTCGACAAACGAACAGCCCGAAACAGAGGAGAAACTTGTTGAGCCAGCCAATACCGGACGCGTCCAGTATGAATACCGGACATGTCCGGTATGCTCAGCCTGAGAGCTCTTAACTAGTTGAAGTGCCCGACCTCTCCCATATCTCACTTGGGTTGGTTTGAGCACTTATGTATCACCATCTATCATCATGATGCATCTCTCTTAATAGTACGGCTTTTCTATCAACTCAAATTTAAATGTAAAACGAATTTAAACCTTGGGAGTTGATCTTCAAGTGAACCAAGCCGTTTTTCTTCAACCTTGTAACAATGGGATGTCATGAGTGATTTTGAAATCCGTCTTGAGCAATAACCATCTTGAGCATGTAACTTGATTGCAACATTTGATTTGTGGGATGATCTCAATGCATCAAGTCACTTTGATTGCTTCTTCTCGAATAAGCAAATTTGATTCTCCACCACGTCATGTCCTTCATGCTTGATTAGTCCATCGACTAAATGCAAGTACTTCTCTTCTTCACCCTAGCTAGGTTCTTCGGCCGCCAAGCCCTTGCTTGCCCTTCACCCTTACTTAGTACCTCAAAGACTTTTCCTTGCTATCTTCACCAACTCAAGCACTTTAGTCACAACTAGCTTTGAATCATCCATTCAAATGTGTTGTCATCTTCACTTTGATTGTTTTGATTCCAAGTGAATCAATGATACCTCATAATAAAAGAGCTTTTGCTATAACCTCATTTTCATTGTTGTCTTGTGTTTGAGCTTGATTGAAACATACAACAACCCATCATTTTGGCTCTAAATAGCATTTCAAGCACAAATGAGATAAACCATTCCCTGTTTCACACTTAGCACACGGGTTAGACATTTAATCAATATTGTCATCAATTCATCCAAAACCCACCAATGGGCTAGATGCACTTTCAATCTCCCCCTTTTTGGTGATTGATGACAACCTTGATTAAAGCTTACAAAAGATATCAAATTTAAGCTTTTGGATCCAATGAGTTATGAGATGCTCCCCCTTAATGTGTGCAATGAGAATGGAATTCAAAAATTGACCTCAAATGTCAATCTGCACAAATTAAGTGAAGAGCTCCCCCTAAATCATTGCATCCGTGGGGTGCAATAGTGTGTGAGCAATATAAACCATGATGCATATGACAAGATATATCACACAAGAAGAAAAGGTGAAAACATACACCAACTCATGTCAATATCAACACACTAACATGCATAGACCTTAAGAAAGCAAGTACATCAAGTATATCACACACAAATCACACATCACAAGGTTCTCAAGTCCACAACTACTAAGATAGAATATATCATACATAATAAGTCTCCATCCATCTCATGGTCACATAGGATACATCAATAAACTCAACAAAATCTCATATGACAAAGAGTACATCAATAGGCTCAAATACAAGCTAACTAGCTACAGCTCTACAGTACAAGTCTTCAGGAGCAAAAGCTCTGAAACTAAACCAACATCCTGAAGCTTTAATCATTTCTCTCCCCCTTTGTCATCTATCTCCAAAAAGGTCGTTGAAGATCATGAAGATATAAGGGGTTGCATGCTGTAACTATTGCTGAACTCACTCATCATCATCATCATCATCATCATCATCAAAGCCACTCGGAGGGTACCTGCTACTCTGCCCTGGGTCACGATAGCCACTGGAGGAACCCATGCCTCCGTAGTCGTAGTCGTAACCACTGCCGCTGCCAAAGATGTCCTCTCAAAAAGCCTCTGCGGCGCTGGATATAGGCATGGGCTGTGAGGGGGACGTTGCCAGCGAGTTCGCGAGCTCGACCACGTATCCAGGAAGGTGGCAGGGTGGCCGAATTGACGAGAAATGCCGGCGGCGCCACCTCCTCGCCATGAACAGAGAGAGGGCGGCAATGGCGAGCCGCCACCGTCGAGTTCAAGTCGTTCGGGGTGCTCCTTCGCGGTCAACAGCGAGGCTAAGTCTTAATGGCGCTAGAGCCGTGGCCAGATGCGCCACCGCGGCCGACGGCCTCGCCGGCGACACGGCATAAGCCGTGAGCAGGCGGCGGTATGGAGGGAATAGGGGTTTTACTGTAGTAGAGGCTTGACTTTTCTCCCTTTTCAAATTACTTCCAAATTCATGTAACAACTTGAAAAATTACAAAAATAAAAGTTGTTCAAAATTTCAAATACTACAACTTTGCTTTTTGAACTATATCCAAATTCTTTCTAGATTTTGAAATACAGATTTGGTCTAATAGAATTCATTTGCATTTTGATTTGAAATTCAAATTTCTGTCTAACAACTTCAAAAACTTCCTATATGAAAGTTGTTCTAAATAACGAGCTTAACAACTTTGCGTTTTACACCAAGTCATATTCCCATTATTTTTGAAACTATGGTTTAACCCTTTGAAATAGGAATTAAATTGATTTTTCTTTTAATTTCAAAATGGATCAAACTTGGGGCTTCAAAAAGACTAATTTAGAAATAAAACTAGGTCTAGGTCATTAAACCAAAGTTGTAGCAAATATTTTTATTTATCACTTTTATTTAAGGTCTAAACTCATATAAGGTTTAGAAAATAAAATCCCATTTTAATTAACTTTGGGCTTTATAAATGTAAATATAAATCCAAATGTATTTTTAATTTAACCAAAGCAATTTCTAGCATTATTTGATTGAGCAATAATACTAATTTTCTTTAATGATGAATTTAGGTTGATCAAAACCACTCAAATAAATAGACCCTAATATTCACATGTAAACATAAAATAATTAACACACAATTTTAGGGAATAGTAAAAATGATAATGTGATCATGATTATGGACAATGATGATTGCTTATGCTTGCAAATGCAAATGCTAATGCATGTTTAACACCTAGGGTGTTACAATAAGCACATTCACGTGGTCTCCTGGCTACTAAGACTATCTGCAACAACAATACCCAAAATACAAGACCCATTTCACGTTTGGGTTACGCTACAGTGAATGTATTCAATACCCATTTTTAGTCTTTTCCAACAACAACACCCAAAAGAGAATCCTCTCAGCAAATGGGTTTTTAGGAGAGAGGATACCCATAATTGGGTTATACATCTCATGGCACCCAAAATAGGTCTCCTGTATGGGTAGCCTGTTGGAGACCAAAACAGTACTATCGGAGACCCATATTTGATTTTGCATCTCCTTGTTGGAGATAGCCTAAGGGCTTGCCCAACCCTATAGGCTAGCTAGTGGCTTCAAGCTCCACGTTGCTATTTCATGTCCAAATCACGCGCTCTTGTAGCTTCGCAATGTGTCAGAGCTCCCTGCAGAGGCACCGAGTGCCCGATCTGAGAAAGCGCAGAAGCACTTACTAAACATGCATTGTGAGGTTGGTGCTTGAGGAAAACTGATGAAAGCTGTTCAAAAAGCATGAAAGTGACTGTATAGCAGAGCTGCAGAGGGAGGCAGTTATTGGCTATGGCTTGGCGTTAGGGAGGTAATAGCCCTCGAACCTCTCAAGTATACGTGGCCCTATACTTTTATTCAAGACCACCAACTTTTATGAGCTGTGTTAAGCAAGCCCTAAGGAAACCAACAGCATAGGCTAACAGAAGCATTAGCCTTACCAGAAGCATTGGCTCCATGTAGACATATGCATCCTCTCAATGCAATCCAAACATTAGCCTTGTCAGAAGCATTGGTTCCATGTAGACATACGCATCCTCACAATGTAATCTCTAGTTGTACCTTTGTCTCTAGGTCCCATCACTATCCTTTTATCTACTAAAACATCGCTTTCAGCTTACAACTACCTATTCAGTTAGCTGATTTTCATCTACTGCTGATTTATTATGAGAGAAAAATATTAATTCATGGCTGAAAGTAGTGCTGATTTAGGAGTCCCTACTCACCAAACGTTAGCACGGTGTTTGGGTCCTCGCCCGTAACGTGCGCTTGGTTTGGCTTCCACTTTTGTCAGTTCAAAACCATTACCGCTTCCGATTTGCTAACACAGAGGCACTACGCTACCGTGGAGCATTGGGAAAGCCCTAAGCAATCACTTGCTGACAGATAATCGGAAGGAAGGGACAGCAAAATCCCAAGCAAGACCCTGAGGTTAAGATGCTCATGGAATTGAATTCAACAGTCACCTTTTCTTGTGCCAGTAGTGCTTTTTTTTATTTACATTCTCTTTTTTTTGTGGCAGTAGTCGTTCGTTTTTTCACCACTTTATGAACATATCCTATTGCAGTTGCAGGCATCATTTATAAAATTTATAAAATTCTTTTAGTTGCCTTGTCGATACAAGTGAGACACCAGTATTGCACCGACAGACGGAACGTAAGCAATAATCGTGCCATTATCAACAAGTACTGCTTAGCTTTCATCTATAAAACTTGGGGTGAAACTAGTCAACCACAATTGTGCCTGTATGGCATGAATTTCCACGCCCGGTCTCATCAGATTTTAATGACCAGGAAAAACAGGCAAATAAGGGTGCGTTTAGTTGAAAAGTTTTGGGAAGTTTTGCAACTGTAGCACTTTCGTTTGTATTTGACAACTTTTATCCAATCATGGCCTAAGTAGACTCAAAAGATTCATCTTGAGATAGCCAGACAAAAAGTACAAACATGCAACAGATGCTACTTCATTTAATGCTCCATACAGACGGAAAGTACAATCGATGTAATGGGGAGAGAGAGGATGTGATGGGGAGAGAGAAGGAAATTTTTGAAACTAAACGCAGCCTAAGCATACAGCGCATATACATCAGGGAAAAAGTTGATGCGACTTATCTTTTCAAGAACACAATGAAGACCAAGATATATAAATCCTATCAATTGCCTACAGATTTTGATTGAAAGACTAGTTCCAGAAATGAGATCAAGTTTAGCAAATATTATTAATTGCCTAAACTCAGAGGACTGACAACATATAACCAGTGCGTCCCACAAAAACTACATTGGTAACATCGCAAGCAAACAGCTTGACACCAACACAGCACTCACAATTCACAAGAGGAATCATCTCAGCGTGCATGCACAATACAGACTATAGAATAAGAAAATGACAAAAATAACTGGGGGTTCGATAAACCAGGCACCTGGCATTTCTGCCCCAAACAACTACATTTCTCAGTAATTTTCATTGTTCACTGAAACCAAAACCTCAGATATGTCTCAAAAAGTCTAAACATTGGTAAAACAAGAAGTGATACGATTGCCAAGAACATAGTTTCAGTGCAAGTGCACCAGGATACAAGCTCCACTCAACGGTTGGCCTTGGCAACACGCTCAATCTCATCCTTCTTCTTGATGGCGTAGCTGTAACAAGAATTGCCATGAATGAGCACAATTTCACATCACATGGAATGACTCAAATCACCTCCAAACACAGGAAAGAAGCAACCCAAATGTAACCAGACAACATATATACCTGTTGGAAGAGCCCTTGGCAGCATTGATCAACTCATCTGCAAGGCATTCAGCAATGGTTTTGATGTTCCTAAAGGCGCTCTCCCTGGCACCAGTGGTGAGGAGATAGATGGCCTGGTTCACCCTCCTCAGGGGTGAGATATCCACAGCCTGTCTCCTCACAACACCAGCAGAACCAATACGGGTGGCATCCTCACGGGGACCGCTGCAAGACAATAGCAGCGCATCTCGTCAGTTTGACATCTCAAGAGAACATGTAAACAATTGTGTGGTTTATATTTCGACATCTCAAAGCACATTATTTTGGCTGGCACGGTGTAAACAACTAAATGGACCATCCTTGACATATAAGGATAAGAATTAACGAGCTACTAACACTAACAGTGAAAACAAATTCACATAGAAGTACTCTTATATTAACATCCGACAATAAATTCACATTTTGATTGGAATAAGAAACAGCACAGTGCTTCACCATATTGTACAATACACAACTTCAAAGATCTAACATGTACAACAGCACAATCAGATATAATGGAGA
Source organism: Eremochloa ophiuroides (assembly GCA_038502445.1). Lineage (NCBI taxonomy): Eukaryota > Viridiplantae > Streptophyta > Magnoliopsida > Poales > Poaceae > Eremochloa > Eremochloa ophiuroides. Next base: position 17,063,757 of record JAHLJS010000006.1, read on the forward strand.
ACTAAGACATGACATCCATTTCAAATTTCAACATGTGGGCATTTGTCCACAATCATGCTATCAGAAGTAAAAGAGTAGCTGGAACCAAAACGGAACTAGATTATAAATTTGATACCATAGACCTATCAAAGAACACTCCTTTTCAGAAGAAATGAATTATACATGAATTTCATAGGAATCAGTTCAATCACACAGGAGAAACTAAGGATTCACGAAAGATTCCACGAAAGATTCCACGCATTCTAAAGGGGAGTCTAAGAGGTTATTGGCCTGACAGGTAGCGTACAGGGAACCGAGCGTGAGGACAGGGGATAGTACCTGTTGATAATCGCGTCCACGACCACCTGGATGGGGTTGGCGTCGGTGAGCAGGTGGATGATCTCGAGGGTGTGCTTGATGATGCGGACGGCCATGACCTTCTTGCCGTTGTTGCGGCCGTGCATCATGAGGGAGTTGGTGAGGCGCTCGACGATGGGGCACTGCGCCTTGCGGAACCGCTTCTTGGAGTAGCGGCCCGCGGTGTGGGGCAGGAACGTCGCGTGCTTCGTCGCCGACACAGCCAGGTAGTCGTTCAGCGAGATGTCGTTCACCTGTAGATTTTTTTTTCCATTCAAGTTCAATCGATCATCCACTGCTAGCAGCGGTATGGCTAAAGGATCGAAGCAGAGATGCGAAGAGCCATTCGCGTGCGTACCTGGACATCCTCGAAGGTCCAGCGGTTGAATAGCTTCACCACGTCCTGCGGCTGCTCCACCACCTCCGCCATGGCTGGGATCGAGAGAGCGATGTGCTGCTGCGCGTGCGCGTGGCGAGGCGGCGGCTGCGGCTGCGGCTGCGAGCGACGAAACCCTAGAGAAGACTCCGCTCGCGGGGTGCGAGGTGGGTTTTAATAGGGGAGAGCCTCCGAGCTAGGGTTTCTGATCCGACGGCTGTCGGCTCATATGCTGGACGGTCCCTGATGGATCGGGTTACGGTCCTTAGGCCTTTGGGCCCATTCTATCTGGGCCGAGCTTTCATATATCGTTCTTTCCTTCTCAATCCGAATGGCGCAAGAACAAAGCGCGGTGCTTGTATGAAATATGGACCAGAATTAGCTTCTGAGTTCTGACATGTATTGTGAAAGAATTGACTTCCACATAACATTTGCAAACAACAAGAGAAAGGGTAGCATTTCAGCTCGACCGTCGCTACGGCAAAACGGATCCACATGCAATATAATGGACAACAAAACATCTGGCATAAACATTATGTTACTCATGATCAATGAAATTGTTGAGCAGAAGAAAAAAACGGTAGATTATTCACTGCATAAGAATAAAGGAAATTTGCCACATAATATGCAAAGCGAAGTTGTTCTGCTGCTGAGGAAAAAAAAGCAATTTGCTGGTGGGTACTATAATTTTGCAAAATTTGCTACCAGAGACGGTTTAGAGTCCAGAAGCAACATGTTCGGTAATGACGTAGAAATTTCAATTTTTTATCTCCAGCAAAAATAACATCATTATGCATGCCCTGCAGAAAACTTTCCCCAAGAATAATAGCTGCCTTTCCTTGTTTCTTCCTCATTTCCAAACAGAAATTTTGGCATCCAAGGAGGTGAAATAAACAAGGGCCCCGGTCAAATCCATTCACCAGCCTGTTCTTTTGGCTGAAAATAAGCGCTGATTTCAGCTCGTGCTGATTTGTTGTGAGAGAAAAATACTGTTTTGTGGCTGAAAATAAGCGCTGATTGGTCAAAAGAATAACAATCCCTTCTCATGCAATGAATCAAAAAGGGGTAACACATAGAAACCTGACCAGACTTCAGAAGCTGGCTCCAGCGTAAACCAGCAATGGAATACCCCACCCCCCATCATGCCGATTACATGGCCGATTACATGCTGGTCATCAGCAACTAGCCTTTCAAACAAATGTCTTTGAACCCTGTTGCTACGACCCTGCAAACTGAACCTGTACACTTTTAGCCAATTGCCTCTACCTACACTCTTCATATAGACAGCTCCACTCCGGGAGTATGGTCGTGTTGCAACAGTCAATCGTGGTCACAGGCGCTGCAGCAGCATAGAAGGTCTCATTCAGGATTACGCAAATTAATGAACTTGAAAGGATCTATATATGCAGGAAGAGCTGTGCATTTGAGTTGAAGATATTACATTACAATGAACCATAATGTACAGAACCACCATCCATCAAGGCTACCTAGGACTGCTTGGCTGCTGTATCTCCCCAACTCTTTCAATTTCAACTGTCTGATGTGGTAGTAGTACCATTGCACAAACATTATTTGTCAGGAATTTAAACCAAGTATAGCACAAGCAGCATTTAGCAAATCAAAGGGATGAAGAAACAAACATCAGCAGAAAGAACATATTCTACAACACTAAATATAAGATATATGAAGATCTGCTGAAGAACAAGAGATAATATACCATGTCAGCAGGCTTATTAGGTTTGCTCCCATTTGAGGCTCCTCTTCTAACTGGTTTCCTTCTCTTGTGGAAGGATCCATGGAGGGAATCCATCACCGAGCCTTCAGGCCACTTGCCACTTCTATCGGTTGGATCCAAGTTGCTTGGGCCCCAGGTGTACATGACAAACTTCCGAACCTGTTAGCAGTGAAATCAATATAGCTTATTGATCAAGGAGATGGATGGATATGGTACTTATCCTTGGATCAAGATGTGCTTTACCTTGTTCCAATTTCGTTGAGCACGTTGTTTGCTCAGAATTTTCAGCATTCTGGTATCCTCGTCACGGAGCTTCTTTATCCTGCCTTCACACTGAAAATTCAACTTATTAATTACACAAGTAGTTGCATACTAAATTGTACATACTAATAAACAGAAATCACATGTTAACTCCATAGTTTCGGTGTCGAAAGGGTTAGAAGTTGCACATAGTGTGACTGTGAATGATAATACCAAATAGTTGCATTGATGAATCTGAAGTGGACCAGTAATAAGTGGTAAAAGTGTGATTTAAAGCAATCACAATTGATATTGAAGTTTAGGCTATAACATATAACAAACTGTAGAAAGAGTTCACAAATGAAAACAATGGCAAAGTATTGACATAACTTAACCTTAAATATAGGTAAGATGACTTACTTGAGCCATGAGGCAGAGAAAAATAGCTACACTGAAGGCATACAGGCCACCAATACTCGCAAGAATACTGACTGCCGATAAAAACTGCCATTAGATGTGAGAAATGTGAAGTGGAAGTACACAGATTATTAGCTCAAGTTCAACTTCATAACTCACTACCATTAGATGTGAGAAATGTGAAGTGGAAGTACACAGATTATTAACTCAAGTTCAACTTCATAACTCGTATGACTTGTAGTAAATTCTATTGGGCACTTGAGATGACATCATATGGGTCCACAGGTTCACAAAACAAATATAACTGTGGATTCACAATGGTGTTGTCGATTGTTTCGTTTATGCTTTTTTATTGTTTTAGTTTCATGTACACAGGAAATCAACATATGGAAATGACCTAAATGTCTAAATGTCTATCTATTCAAATAACACTACCCATGGGTATTTAGTAATGCGATCTGTGTAATTATATCGATATCATTATCTGTAAGTGGTCAATGAGAAAATAAAAACTTTGCTGCTCCATAGACTGGAATCAACATAACTTTGCTTGGTTTCATGAGATGCTCACCTGGGCCAAGCACATTTTCATTGCTGATCTCCACGATATAGTCAGAAAGATAACTTATGAAGAGTGTAGTATTTACCACTCCATCTCTCGGGTTCTGCAAGGAAGCATTCAAGCTTCTCAGATCTGATAAGGTAGAACCTTGAACGAAGTCCTGAACAAGTGGCTGCAAGAGCTTCAAGCCATGATGGTTGTTATATATTTGAGGAAACAATTGAATTTTGAGCACATTAGAATCTGGCCCTCTGAATGTTTTCAGCTTGGCATCAACGTAATTGTCAGAGCTTAAAGTACCACTGACAAAGCTCATATCTTTAACATCTCCATGTTCCTTTGCAGTCAAGTTAAACTGGAATCCGACAGCAGCAGCTGGTTGCCTTGGCAGGTCAATAAACTGCCAGGATACATAGTGGTCTCTTGGAGGGATTCGGCAGCCATTGCACTTCAGTGTAATTGATGGCCCCTCACTCGTGTTCTGGCAACTGTAGTTCAAGAGTGTTGACAGTGGCAGCACCCTGAAATCCATAAAGCCAGGAGTTCCCATTGCTATTGTAGAAGGTGCGACTACTTGGGCGCAAGACATGCTTGAGACAGTGGTTATGTGAAACTCAAGGTCATTCACAAAATCCAGCAAATCCGGAGCATTCGCTGGTTTCACTCGATGTACTTGGGCATTACGACTCTTAAAGGCTTGATACAGCAGACTGCGATAATAAGCAGAGAGTAAGCCATGAGCTTCACTAATGGAGCATCTAATTCCAATACATATACAGAGAATAATATATAATAAGGTTGCGTACACTGTGACTAATCCAAGGAAGAGTATCAAGGTAGCCACTGAGAACGTGCCGCCCAGCTCTGTTTTTCTTTTCCTCAGTATTTCCTGATCATTCTGGATTTCAAGAGGGTACAACAATGCAACTTTCAGGAGAAGATAGGGATTTTGTTGGACAATGAGCAAATTAATGTCCTGTTTGATGTGGTCATGTTCAATTACGACAGGATTACGAGGGTCTTAGTTCATTCAACTGGCAGGATATTTCCATTTTCATGTACTGTACTGTATTGCACGTATGGTGCGAAGAAAGGTACAGCAGGGTCATATTCGCAGACATATGAACGTCAAAGGCAAGACGAGATAGATAGGTCAAGTTGACCCAGAAAGGAAGGGAATTTCCAAGAAATCCAAGGACAGCGGTGCCATGGAAACGAAGCAACCCAAGGCATAGAAAACGCGTGTACAAAGTGGCGAAGCAATCAGAGATGGATTTTATTTTATAATCCGAAACGCGGCGGCGAAGCAAACCAAGCGAAGCGGGGAATTCCGAACGGGAAAAGCTATCCTACAACCGGTTGTTTTGGGGACCGGAAAGAATAAAAAGTGAAATTGCAAACTTAACACTAGAGTCGAAAGAAATTGACCAGAGAGAGAATTCTTGCGATGAAAAGCGTGAGAAGAAATTGCTAAGATGTAGGAGCAGGTTTTAAGGGCACAGACCGCATAGTGGTTGTTGTCGAAGATGCAATCGAGGCGGCTGACCCAGAACCGGGCGCCGAAGGCCTTCTTGTGGCGGGCGGGGTCGTGGCCGGCGTACCTGACGGCGGCGCAGAAGGCGAGCCAGGAGAGCAGCGTCGCGAGCGCGACCCAGAGGAGGACGGCCTGGGACTGGGTGAGACGGCGGACGACGTCGAGGGAGAGGACCGGGTTCAGGAAGTAGAAGCTCTGGTTCCGGGACGCGCCCACGGACCCGACCTGCCAGTCGCCGAACCCGTCGCCGCCGCCGCGGGGCAATGACACGCAGCTGGTGCTGCTTCCGTTGCCACCGCCGCCGCCGCCGGTGGAGTTGGTGAAGAGGTAGTACCCGGGGTCGCAGGCGCAGAGGGTGGCGTTGTAGACGAACATGTGCGCCGCCGCGCACGCCATGGCTGGCTGGAGAAAGCGCAGCGCCGGCCTTTTCTTCTTCTGGCGCGGCAAGATCGGCCGGCGGCTGCTTAACGGAATGGCGGCGGACGGTGACTCAACCAACTGCCATGCTGGAGCCTTGGGCTGGACCGCTGGAGCTGGAGGTATCGCGATGCTAAGCAGCCTAACCCACTGGGTCAATCACGTCAGTGTCCGGAAAGATCAGCTTCTTCTGGTTCTGGTCATCCAACCACCGGAAAGGGCGAGAGGAGAGAAGAGAAGAGGGAAAGGAGCTGAGGAGGGCAATCAAGATCGGTAAGACATGGGTAGGGGGATGGAAAAGCCGGGTGCCTAGGAATCGAATCGGGTGCTTTGCTTTTGCTCTGCTCTTGCCGGCTGCCAGGTGCAAGCTCCGAGCGTGCAATCCCCTGCTTTTCACCGCTGGCTGGCTGGAGGCTGGAGATGGTGGGGAGGACGGACAGAGAAGAGAAGAGTCCACAAGGTTCCTTCAGCAGAGTTTGAGACAGCTTGCTCAAGCTCAACTCAACAAAACATGCTGTACTGTAAAATAATGGTAACTCAAAAAAGTGGATACGAGCCGTTGTCAGCCAGCTCAACCTCCTTCTTTGTTTATTTTCTTTTTAGAGGAAAAGTGGTGAATGAATGACTAGGATTTCGATATGAAGCTACTCCGTAAGCCATTTGAAAGTAGCAGTTTTTTTTTTTTTGACGAAACTATTTGAAAGTAGCAGTTTTGTGAGGGGTTTGGAGGTACACAGAATAGTTTCAGCTCCTTTTACCTTGGTATAAATTCTAATGAAAATTAAGATGAATACTGCAATCCCTATAGTATTTTGCCACATGAAATTCTCATAGACAAAAGCCGAATGAGGGTTACTTTGGAATACAGATTTTTTTTTTCTCTATTCTCCTGTAAGTTGAATTGATTTTGGGGAAATTCCTATGTTCCAAAGAATCTGAAAGGTACGATTTTTATAGATATCTTGGGGAAGTTTTAAAAAGAAATAGAAAACTGAAAAATTTCTACGTTCCAAATAGATCCTAAAGTTTTTTTTTAACCATGCAATGCAAACTTCGGGCTGGACCGAACAATAGGAGGCTAAGCATTTGCATGCCGCAACTTACACGGGCATAGTTTGCTACGTTGTGGTTTACTTCTCTACCGCAACTGCGGCTTGCCACCTTTTTTAATATGTGCATTTTTCTGCATAAATTTTATGTGTTCTGCAGCAACTTCTATAAATATTCTTAATTCCATATAAGCTAGCAATTGCAAGTGCCAAACAACTCTTTTCTTCTATTCCACTTTTTGAGAAACCCTGCAGGCACTATGACCAGTAATGTGACCAAACCACCCGTTCCCTCCACAAATTAGAAGGATCCTAAAAGGTCTTAAGCCCGTTGCACCCGTTCCCTCCAGGGTGCAATATTGTAAGTGCAATCATAGCTCTGAGTAGGTTTCATGATGTTAACTACGTAATTAAAGGACTTCGGCTTTTGTAAGTGTTTGACATTATGACATTTATTGTGGGTGCATAAAACACTATTGGATACCATCCCCAATTCAAAGGAAAGGCTTGGAAAAAGGCTCAAAGCACTACTTTATCTCGTTTTATATTTTGAATTTGAGTTTATGACAAGTTATACTATTAAGAGAGATACTAAAGTTATAGTAGGATGATCCAAGTGCTCAAATCCATCTACACATCAAAATACACCCAACCTACGAAAAGCCATATGCTTTCCATTTGTATTCTTCTCTGACATGTGCAGAACCTCATCGTTAGAGGAGGAGCCTCGCGCGTTATGTGTAGAGCATCCGCGCTATGTTTGTCGACCAGGTTCTGAGAGCTACGTGGGAATATTTATATTTTTCCTTCTCCCCCCACAACTATCATCTTCTCCAACCCTTCATCTATACTCCCTCTGTCCCAATAAAATGGTCGTTCTAGCACCGAAATATTGTCCTAATAAAAGAGTCGTTTGAGCTCCTGTCAAACAGCTGTCGTCCTGTCCATAGCCCTGCAAGCCTATTATCTCACCTTTTATCTCTCCTTCTGATCTGAATTTGTGAAGCGGACGAGAGTGAGTGGTGTTGGGAACCGGAGAGCAAGTAGTACAAAATAGGGGCAGCAGGGTCTATTTTTATTGGCCTTGGTACATGTGTCCAATGCTCCAACGACAATATATTTGGAACGGAGGGAGTATCTTTTATAAAGCTAAACCCCACTTCAACATGTAAGTTATCCACATCATCTTCCATATTCACATCTTCTTTCACTAATAGTCATGTCATCCTATTAACTTCCAGCTTCTTAACGTAAACTATCCACACCATTTTTACTTAATTCCATTTCAATTTTTTCGCAATCCTCGTAGCTTCTTAATGCAAACTATCCCACACCATTTTTACTTAATTCCATTTTAATTTTTTTCGCATTCCTCGTAACAACACGCCGTGTATCTTCTAGTTCATTTCAACTAGCAACTCTCCTCCCTCCTCCACATGTCTGTGAACGTGATGGATGGGAATATGCATAGGACGAAAGCATCCCATGCGTGGTAATGGTAAGGCCCTGCATGTTGACTAGCACCTGCATGGCATGGGGAGGATGTGGACACAGGAGAGAAGGCAAAGGCCCTGCATGTTGACTAACTCCGCATGGGGAGGATGTGGGCACGCGAGAGAAGGCAAAGGGCCCTTAGCAGGAAGATAACTTGGAAAGAATGATTAATGAACAAGAGTTTGGATCACAATTTTCTTCATGTCCTCTCTCTCTATGGACCCCGAACACCTTGGAGTTGGGCTGGACCTGCCGCTTGGGCCTTGTGTGCGTCTTCTTCAGCATCAGCTTGGAGTGTAGCGCTCGAAGTGTTGCTGGCAAAGAATGAATTTTTTTAAATAATTTTTTTAATGATTAATTGCAAATCTAGTATTTGTGAAACATCCTCGATTTTCCACGAATGAAAAATCCACAGAATGAGTTATAATGTGATCAAATTAAAGTTTGATTCCATCACATTATCAAATATCAGTTAAAATCATGGTCATATAGCGTATGATTATAAACTTTACAAGTTTCTCCTCATTTTGAGGATACACCTATTACAAGGGTTGATCTAGTAGAAGCGTATCTAGACGTTATCAGAGTTTGGCGGAATATGTTGTCGAGTGAAGGCTCCTACTTCACGGGAATCATCAGAGTTAATCTTGGCGCAGTATAGTCTTCATTTCCTGAACCAAACTTGAGCGTAGGCACGAGACCTTCTAATACTTTTTATCTCAATATCTCTGTTAGTTAGGTACTCTGCACACCGCCAGATATGTGCAGGCCACGGTCAGCACCAATGAGCTTTAGTGGAAAAGAGAAAACAAAGGATCTGGCGATCCTAATATCTGGCTGTGGTTTGCATCCTAAGCGCATGCAAAGTATCATTAAGTAATAATATCATAATAATTTGTCAAGTTTAACCCATCTCATCAATTCCCATCCATCACTCCATCCCAATCCCATCATCCCACCCATACACCACCTCACATACACCTCGCGCTCAGTCGACAGGCCCAACTCCCTCTCGGGTCCTGTCTCAACGGCACACTGCCACACCGGGCACACTGCCAGACAATCATCAACCAGGGGGAGAAAAGAATATCGCTCTCTACACTAGTCAGAACTTCACAGGAAAGGTCCATAGCCGACGAATCGGCATATGTATCGATCGATCAACCATACACTCTGCAGAGGTTTTACCACTCACAAGATTAGCCATCATCGATGCTGTACAATCATCTAGGCAGAATTCCGGGTGCTTCCTTGCCTAGGTCGATGCCACCCTACCACTCAGCCCTGGGTAACTTCGGGCACGAACCGAAACGCTGAGACTGGGAGACGCAGTACCAGGCCCAATTAATGGTACTGCACATTTAGAACGGTGCGGGAACTTCCGGCATCCGCCACCGCCCACCCTATCACCTTACAACCTAGCAGTAGTGGCACCGCCCTACCAAGTAGTCCAGCCGTTCCCCGCCCATCGAAGACGAGTGAGCAGTAAAGGATTCATATGAACCTGGTACTAGTCCTTCTTAGGTTTGACCAAGCAGACATCTTCTCTTAGGGATACTCTCCCCGTGCCATCATGGCACCTCCATTCATGGGATCTCAAACCACGCAGGCTATCCTTCCCAGAACCTCCTCATAAAAACCATTACCCATCACAGGTATCTCTCGTGGGAATACCCAGATGCAACTTCCGACAAGACTTGCCTACACAGCTCGTCGTGTATTCCACTTGGTCGACTCGACCCTCACTACACACCCAAGACACACGCAGCACGCTCATAGTCCACCAATCTGGCATCCCAAGCCAAACCATTCCCATATGTTCACCACCAGCATCACAGCATAGATATAATGCGAGTGGAGTTAATAAATATGGTGATGTAACATGAAAGCAAGCATGTAGATAGAAATATATAAAAGAGCGTGAGCGCGAAGCTGAGTAGCATAGTAGAGTGGTTGCAAGCAGTGTAATAATGGCTTAGGTAGTTGCATGCATCATATACTAGCAAAAGGAGTAAATATAAAGCGCTAGCAATTCTAAATATGCAATGTCTAATAGGATTCTCTAAAAGAAGGTGCTGCCATGACACCTGCGTTGTCAAGGAAGTAGCGGTATGAGCACTCCTCAGTTAGTGTAGTCGTTCTGCTGGGCCACCTCCTCCAGGGTGACTTCCCTCCACGGTTCCTGTCATCGTCCATGTTCTCCTCCTCTAGTGGGTCTCAACCCGATCGTCGCTAATCCGGAAACGGCTACTCCGCGAAACAATACAAGGCAAGAAAACACCCAATATACCAAAAGATGACGGGACGCGGGAAGATCCATAAATACTAGAGAAATAATAAAAGGTACACGACCTGGCCCTCTCGGCGTATGTCCAATTTCATCGGGCCAAAGAAAAATTAAGAGTGGGGTTTGCTATGCATAAGCTTATGTCACGGCCAAGCCAATATGGCTTTATAATAAATGGTTTAGGCTAGAGCAGATCCATAGCAAACACCACGGCTCACAATCTTTCGATCCGAACGCCACGGAGAAGACAGGGATCGGAGGACGGCCGATCAGAAGGGAAGAACAAGGAATTACCAACAATAAATGTTGCACAAAATAGTGCGAGTGTTTAATCCACTTGTAGGGTACCAAGGCTGTGATTCAAACGGGTATAATCATACAAGTGCTTAAACACCCAGAATCGACAGAGAGAGAGAGAGAGAGAGAGAGAGAGAGAGAGAGGAGTTAGCTAGGCACATCCATATCATATTCTCAGTCACAACTTCAGTGAAGATGGTTTTAAGCGGTCGATCAAGTCGACTCGCATAGATCCAAGATCTTGATATAGAGCATAGCTTTGCTAACTAAAAAAAGGTTAGTCCGGTCCTTGATCCAATCGCCATCGATAAGACGGGATCGAACAGAGCGGGCTATACGGGAACAAAAGAGCGAGAAACATAATAAGGCAGTGATCTATTTCTTCCAACACGCACGCCATGGAATAGACGGGGCGTCAAAAGAGAGCGACATGTAGAAGACGCAAGTGCGCAAACCACTTGTAGGGTACCACGACCTGGGTGCACTAGCACTAAGTCATTTCCCGAATTCGTAGCGGTGCGGTTGTCACCGCGAGAATCGAAGGAATACGATGGTCCCATAGGGTACAAGCATGCGAGGGTCTAAGCACGAAGGATCAAGAACAGCAAACGGGTATAGCTCCATGGTCAACTATGACGAGAGGTCGAGTTACACTCGGCATTACGACCATGGCGAGACGAATCCCGCGATCGCAATATCCGAATGAAGTACGATCCCACAGCTGGTTCGAAGGCACGGCACACAGATAAACAACACAACAGTAAGAACCAATGACTCGACCCAAAATACAAAATAACTCGACAAGACAGTGGAGTAGCACTATTCCATAGCTCGAAGGTGGATGGATCCTGTATTACAGATACATGTACAGAGAGAGTGTAAGGATGGAATACAACAAATGCATGTACAGACACATCATAAGGATAGGGTACAACATGGTGAACATGTGTACAGGAAATAAGAGAAATGGCTCTTCAATAGTCCAGTGTCGTATATCACTTTGGCTTTCCAACCGTCTAACATTATCTATCGATTGTGCTTTTCAACAGTCTAACATCATCTATAATTTGGGTTTTTCAATAGTCCAACGTCATCTATTATTTTAGGCTTTCTAACAGTCCAGCATCATCTATGGGGTCTTAAGATCTGGCAACGGACGAAGGCCGGACACGGTCGGTGTCAAAGGAAAGTGGCGAGGCTTGCTGCTACATGTTCCAGCTCCTCTCGGCCAGCTGCTAGTAGCTTCTGGCCTGCTGTGGCTTGTTGTGGGCTGGCTGTGGCTAGTTGTGGCCTGCTGCTTGCTGGCCGTGGCTGGCCGGGCGGGGCTGAGGCTGGCCGAACAAGGCTGTGGCTGGCCGGAGGCTGGCTGGAGGTGGCGTCAAGTGGCCGGGAGACGGCGGAGCATGGCTGGGTTCCCAACAAGGCGTGGAATCACAGCACGAAGGCCAATGTCAAATGACAAGGTGTACGCGATGGTAATGCCCGTCATGGTTGAGTAGCTACAACATGCGGGAACGCCGTCGAGACGTCGGCGCCCCGGGTGCACGCGACGGCGATGCCCGTCATAGTTGTTCCAAGCGTTCATGGTCAGTCATCCAGTTGGCTGGGTTTAGTCCGGTGTGCGTGAGTGCCACAAAAGGACACGGCGAGTGTGTGTGCATGCATCGTGCCTACTAACGTCAGATCCACACAGTCGACGAGGTCCCTGCAGAAAACACGGCTCGAAGGCCGGACACATGGAGGGATCATCGTCCTTGGGCTGGCAGCAGGTAGGTAGGGGTGAAGGTGGAAGGTTCATCGGCATCTCGCCGGCAGCAGGGGTTGGAAATGTTTCGTCTTTGGTCAGCTCACCGAAGGCTTGCGGATGGCAGATCGCTTGACACGGGTCGGGCTCGTTGCCAGCAGAGCTATTTTTGTGGTGAAGGCGATGGCACCAGGCGGCGTCGAGTTCGGTGTAGACGCGGTTTGGTGAGCAGGTGGCCGGTACGCCGTCGGTGGTGGTGGTGGTGGTGCGGCCCAGTGCGGCCGATCGGTGGAGCGGCTCCGGCCCTTGGGTGGCGCTGCTATGGTCACGTCGTTGCTGCAAGGTGGGTTGCCTCCCTGCGCGAAGTAGAGCGGTGGCACGAAGGCCAGCCAGTCATCATCGTCAACAGAGAGGTAGGAATGGTGGAGTTTTGGGCACTGGGGCTCACCGGCGAGCAGTTCCGGCGAGGTGGTGCTGCTGCTTGGCAGGGAGCAGGACAATGGTGGCGTGGCGTCGCCGTCTTGGCGAAGAGGCTCGTTAGGATGGCACGGCTTCGTGGAGCAGATGGTGGCGCGCGAGCGGTGGCTACTCGATGTCGGGGCACGGCTGGTGGCGAGGACGAGGCGAGGTCGAGGCTCCACGGCGGCGTTCCGGGGATGACGGAGCTTCGGCGGGTTGCACGGCATGGTTGTAGCCTCCCTGCGATAGTGAGTTCCTTGGCACGATGGTCGGTCTCAGGCAACAACACGACAAGGGATGGAAAGGAGGGTAGCCTGGACGTGGTGGCTCACCGTCGGCGAAGAGGAATGGCTCCGACACGGTGTGGCCTCACTAGTTGCCAGTGGGATGAAGGCACAGCGACTCGGGACCGGAGGCAGGGAAGCCGCGGTGGTGCTTGGGAACACCAAAGTCGAGGTCAGGGCTCGGCACGGTGACGCGGCTGGTGAGCGCGACCGTGGCCTGGTCACGCGTGACTACGGGAGGTGTCGAGGCAGGTTCGGGCGTCGTCGGTGTGGTCGGCTCAGCCGTGGCACGGTGGGAGGCTCAGCTCGATGGGGAAGACGCCGCAGCTTGGCGAGGAGGCAGATGTCGAGGTGGAGTTGATGACTGATGTCGAGGCAGGCAGATGATGCCGGTCAGGGCAAGCACGAGTACGGGCACGATGTCCCTGGTCGTCGTGGTCGTGGTCTTGAGCGACGTCGTGGTGCGGCAACGTCATGCGTGGCAGCACGGTCGTGCACGGCCGCGGCGAGGACACTCGGTGGTGCCATGGTACTGTAGCATGGGCACGTGCGAGCGTGGCTGGAGCGGCGTCGCGAGGTGGAGAGGATGGCGCGATGGTGGTGCTCGGGGAAAGGCAGGGAGCGGCGGCGGCTTCAGGGAAGAAGAACAGTGCGACTGTTCTCTTTATAGCGCGGCGCCTAGGGCTTCAAGGGAATGGACGGCGGGGATCCTCGTGAGGCGTGCCCGGGACGCGTGGCGTCGATCTGTGGCGCTTATGCCGAGGGAGGCGCGTGCACGCACGTGAGCTGGCAGCGGCGGCGGCACTGGGAGCGGCTCTGCTCTCCTAAGGTTCCAGGGGAGGGGGCGCGGCAGCTAGGCCGACAGGGCTGTTTGGGCCGAGAGTGGAGCGCGCGCGTGGGCCGGGGTGAGCGAGTGGGCTGCTGCTGCTGTGCTGCTATGCTGGTTGGGCCAAGGCAGGGGGCATTCGTATGTGTATTTACGCGTAAATACAATTGGCACAGGAGCATGCACATGCACGCACGCTAACTAGCTTGTGCAGCCTGTTGCCTCGGTTTGGGCATGGTCAAGTCGTGATGCTACTAGGATCCGGCTCCGATTTGCTTGCATGGTACGTGTACGTACATATACATACAACACATATATACATGCACGTATGGGAGGTATGGTTTAGCATACTGCCCGCAGGCTGGCCGTGCGGTAAGGAGATGGGTCGACTGTCTAGTAGGAGAGGGAAGAGGGGTCTCCGCCCATGAGGAATGAGGAGAATATTTGATTTATGATGCAAGGATTTCAAGGTGAGATTGAAAAAGGGATATTGAGATGAACTCAATGAGGGAATTCGATAAGAGTTCGAACAGAATTCAAGGAAGATTGGAAATAGATTCAATAAGGGATTCGCTATGAATTTGTGCCCCCCGACACAGAACCCTAAACCGACTTAGGAACTCCAACAACCTCCTACAATCAATTCTATATGAATGCAACGGTGGTTAACGGGTTAGTCGGTGTTCGACTTAGATTCTACATGCTTCATATAATTGCAAGAAAAATTTTAGAAAGTTCGTATTTTTGGTTACCGGAAAACCCGGGTTGTTATAATTTGGTTTGGAAGAATTGGAAAAATAGCACCCTGTCGGCCGCCCAGAACACGACAGGGACCCTATCCGCCACTGGGGAGCCGACCAGAACCAGTCGGCAATTGAGTAGCCGACAGGGGCCTCGGCCCACGTAGGGCGCAATTCATGGCGGTAGGTAGTCAGCGCGACAGGCCTGTCGGCTCCTCGTAAGCCGACAGGGCCTATCGGCTCGCGGGCGGCCGAAAGGTCGTAAATATCTACGCCCGGCCCTTTCTTCTCGCCCGCGGCCATCTTCTTCTCTCTCGCGCTCTCTCTTTCCTCGCCGCGTCACCGCCACCACTGTCGCGCCTCTGGTTGCCGCCCCGCGCCGGTGAGCCCCGGATCCGGCTGGGACCCGCCGCCGCCCCCCACGCCGGTCCTCCCCGGCGACCCCTCCCCCCAGCGCCTCCTCCTCGATGCCTGCCGCTGCTGGCCTTCTAGGTAAGGTTTTTTTTTCTTTTTTTTTGTTTTGTTTGTTTTGTTTTTTAGTTTTATTATTAGTTTAGTTAGTTATTATAGTTAGGGTTAGTTTATGTAGTTAGTGTTAAGGTTAGTTGATTTAGGTAGTTAGGGTTAGTTGATTGATTTAGTTAGGGTTAGCTTATTTAGTTAGTTAGGGTTAGTTTATTTAGTTAATTGGTTTAGCTGATTTAGTTGGTTAGGGTTAGTTAATTAGGGTTAGTTTATTTAGTTAATTGGTTTAGCTGATTTAGTTGGTTAGGGTTAGTTAGTTATGGTTAGTTCATTTAGTTAGTTGGGAATTGTTTATGGTTTACATATATTAGTTTATTTGTTAGCATTATTTATTCGTCTTTTTACGAATGGTTTAGGGTTAGTTGATTAGTTAGTTAGGGTTAGTTTGGTTCATTTAGGGTTTACAGGTTATGTCGCTATTGAACTAACCGTGTAATTTTTGCGATGGGAGCAGGAATGTCGTCCGATGTAGTTCCTTTCAGAGTCTACTATGGCAATGGTGAAATCAGAACTGGGGATAGCGGTGTACCGTGGCGAATCCAGGATTCTAAACCTTGGTATTCCCAAGGGCAAAAGAATTTCCAATGCATAGCAGCAAAGGTTTTAAGTATAGTTTATAATAGCATTTTATCATAACAGAAGTCACAAAAACATTATAATACTCGAATAAAAACTTGTTCAAATGTAAAACATACATGAAAGTAATAAACAATCTAATAAATAACAAAAGGAACTTACAGAATACTATAAACTTCCTTTAACTCTATGATCCTTCATAGCTTGGAAGCGGTTGATAATATCTTGATCTTTAACTTGTAGAAAGAACTCCCGCTCAATAAATGTAACCAAGCAATCATTCAAATATTGATCTCCAAATTTATTTCTCAATTTGTTCTTCACATAATTCATGACAGAAAAGACTCTCTCAACACTTGCAGTTGCTACTGGAAGCACTAGCACCAATCTAAGAAGCTTGTAAACAAGCTCATGTCTTTCACACTTGCTAGTTTCAACAAGCTTAACAGAAAGCTCAGCAAGAGTCTTCAAATTTTTGAACCTTTCATCACCAAGCATATCATTGATGTACAAAGTGAGTGAAGGGGGCAAATGTCTCAACTCTAAGACTGAGAAATCATTGGGATAAAATGAAGCAAGCTTTACCAATTTGTCTTTGTCAAAAGCAGCAAATGAATTAATTGGACTGAATGCAGCCATGCAAATAAGCAACTCTGTGTTTACCTCATCAAACCTTTCATTGAGCTCCAGAAGCTGCCTATCAATGATGCTAAAGAACATATCAACACGGAAATGGTGTAGATTCTTGATCTTGACAAAGAACCTTCTATCTCTTCCTACAGGCTTGTAGAATATGTCCATGTCAGGAATTTTGATTTTATTCCTCACACAAAATGAGTCCACTTCTTTGAGAAAATCTTGCCAACCTTGATCCTCCCGCAATTGATGCAACTGAAGCTTGGTCAAGGAAATGAGTTCTACTGCATTCCCGGCTCAGGGCTTAATAGGATTGATAGGGTACTCATGCCAACAAGTTGCAACTTCTTTTCCGGAAGCCCATCTGCAAAGAACTCCAAGGTTAAGCGAGCTTGGCCCTGGAGCGATGGGTGACCGACCGGGAAGTTCTTCCCGGGTGCGCATGAGTGAGGACAAAGTGCGCAGAAAAGACTGGTGTTGGTCTGTGAGGGCAGTCTATATCCTAGTTAAGCTGCCAAATGTAAGCGGGCCCGGCCTCGGGGAGGCGGGACGTTACAGAATGGTATCAGAGCCGACCCTTACGGTTTCACGGGCGCGTGTGTCGCAGTTGCGCAGGCATGGTGCGCATGGCTGGTGTGGATCCGGCGTGGTCACACAGCATGGCACATGCGCTGGCACTGGACACACGGACGTGGCCAAGAGGGGACGTTCCTGGCTTGGGATTGATCGACGAGGACGTCGATCTGTTAAGGGGGTGAGGATGTAACATCCCGGCTCAGGGCTTAATAGGATTGATAGGGTACTCATGCCAACAAGTTGCAACTTCTTTTCCGGAAGCCCATCTGCAAAGAACTCCAAGGTTAAGCGAGCTTGGCCCTGGAGCGATGGGTGACCGACCGGGAAGTTCTTCCCGGGTGCGCATGAGTGAGGACAAAGTGCGCAGAAAAGACTGGTGTTGGTCTGTGAGGGCAGTCTATATCCTAGTTAAGCTGCCAAATGTAAGCGGGCCCGGCCTCGGGGAGGCGGGACGTTACAATGAGGACTTTCCGAATTGAAGGATACAAAGATAAAAGGTGCATAACAGTCTTGTAGTGAGATCCCCAACGAGTATCTCCTGGCCGGGCCAATCCCATTTCTTGATTCAAACCCTTTCCAGTTTCAATGTCATCCAATTCTAGAAGTTCTACAATTCTCTGAGCTTGTGCTTCCCTAAGCATTTGTGCCTTCTTACAAGAATTCCCAATAAGGTTCAACAGAAATCTAACTTGTTCAAAAAACCAAACACAATCTGGGTTTTCCTTAGCAATTGCCACAAGGGTTAGCTAAAGTTGATGTGCAAAGCAATGAACATAGTAAGCAGATGGACATTCATCCATAATGAGTTTCTTTAGACCATTAGCATGACCCTTCATGTTACTAGCTCCATCATAACCTTATCCACGTACCATTGACAAGCTCAAATTATGCTCCATCAATAATTTCTCAGTTGCAGATTTAAGTGTCAATGAAGTAGTGTTCTCAACATGAACAACACCTAAAAACCTTTCAACTACCCTTCCCTTTTTGTCAACATACCGCAAACAAAGAGCAAGTTGTTCATTTTGATACACATCACTAGACTCATCGGCAAGAATTGCAAAATAATTACCACCTAGGTCTTCCATAAAAAGCTTAGTTGTTTCTTTGGCACAACAATTAGCTATTTGTCTTTGTATTTCAGGGGCAGTCATCTGACAATTCTTTGGGGAATTCTTCAAAACCACTTTATCAGCCTCTTCAAAGTTTTCAGCCAGCATATTTAACAACTCCTTGAAATTTCCTTTGTTAAGTGAACTTTCACTTTCATCATGTCCACGAGAAGCCATACCTTGTCGTAGAAGATACTTAACACATTGGATAGAGTATGACAAACGAGCCATATATTGAGCCTTGTCCTTGTCATTTATTGCAGCAAACTTGTCAACAATGGTTCTTTTAGGTGTAATGAAAGAACTATATCTCTCTTGAGCCATATTATGAAAACTAGTCACAGAACCACAATGTCTAGTCATCCTGCTTTTCATATGCCAATTTCTAAACCCCCCACTCACAAAAGCATCATTTCCAGCACTATTAAGTTTATGCTTGAACAAATAACAAACAAAGCAGAATGCAGCATCTTTTTCCACACTATATTTCAGCCATGTAAATTCATTAAACCAATCTGGCAAGAAGCGACGAGGTTTACCTCCAATACACCTTATAGGAAAACTATGATTCCATGGTTGACAAGGACCTAATGCAATGAATGCCCTGATCACAGAATTCCGCTCATTAACATTATACCTTTTGATGGGAATCCTCTTTCCAGGATCATGAGATAGAAGTTCGATGTCATAAATAGCTTCACCACTTGATTCATCTTCTGAGTCATCACCATCTCTGATAGGATGCCAAGTAGAAGGTTCTGCCGATTCCCCTGCTCTATGCTGCTGCTGCTGGTGCTCCTCTCTCACTTCTGCTGCAGCTGTTGGTGTTGTGTTAGGTTCATTGCTAGCTATCATAGATTCTCTGGCTGCTATCTCTGGGTCAACAGATGAAATGATTTCATTAGGAACTTGACTCTCATTTGTTTCCAACAAAATAGATGGAGCGACTGGATCTTAAGGTTGGACCTCACTGTGAACTGGCACTGCAACTGGTTCTGAATTATCTAAAATTGGAATTTGTGTGGAGCCTAATTCAACCTTTCTTGTCTTTGCTGCCCTATTCCACAAACTCTTCAAATCAACTGCTTTCTTCTTCATTTTGCAAAATGCAAATTGAAAGTAATGTAGATCTACAGGAAGAAATTCCAATCAATTCGGACATTTCTAAATCTAAATAACCAAATCGGATTTGGGGAAATCTCCAACAACTCACCTTTCTGGCTTCTGCTCTGCTGAATAAGTGAACAACCAGTAGAACGGGGCTAGCCCCGGCCACGGCCCGCAGCGGCGCAGCTCCTTCGGCCGCCGGTGGCCGGCTGCCCGGCGTGGCGGCCGGTGGTGCGCGTTCGCCCGCTTCCTGGCGGGTGCCGCGCGTCTGCCTGCTGCCCCTGCCCGCCGCGTCCCAGACCGAGCCGTGGCCCGAGGCTGCCGAGCGCCGCCGCTGGCCGCTGCGCCTGTGCCGCGCCCTCGGCCCTCGCTGGTTGGCTGGAGCCTGGAGCCTGGATCCCGACCTGTGCTGCTGTGCAAGAGCTGCCGTCGCCGCAAGCGCGAGCGTGAGAGTAGAGCTGATGGCCGAGAGGAATGACGGGGATTGGGAGCGCTCGTGCTGCCTACTGGAGTACTGGGCCATGCGCCATTGGCTCTTGTGGCCTTGTGGGCCAGGCCTAATTCGTGGATGAAACGTGATTGCCTGATTGGTGGCCTAAATAGTCAAACAATAGCAATATTCATTATACATTTGATTATACCTATATACATACTTACTCTTGTACAAAAAAAGCTTGGTATTCCTAGGAATACCAAGGCATTACGGTAGCTCCGCCCATGGCGGTGTAGACCTTAGTCAGTTCTAGTTCTTTGACACACAGCTGAACTCACCGCTAGATCATAGTCGGAGACAAGTATTAACCTGGCTGCATGAATGGTTGGGTTTTCCGCCGTCACAGCAATGTTTAAAGATTAGTATGTTGGTGCCCAGGCTTAGGGAGAATGGATGGAGATGGGAGTTGTACGAGGCCAGTAATATACATAAATGGAAGTTTCTTGTAAGTAAGGCTTTGGAACGTGGGTATGACAACATCATGCTTGTTCAGTTCTGTTGGGAGTATGCCCTAGAGGTAACCATAGAGATGATTGTATTGCCTTGTATCCATGATATGTTATGAGTTCAATGAATTTTCATAAAAGATAACTTGTATTGATTGGCAATTATGTGAATTGTTTGTGAAACTCTTTTACTTGTTTGGTAATTCTAAAGTTGTCCCTGATCAAAGTTTGTGTAAGACACAAACGAATACTAGATCAGCACATTATGAGTTGATGACTATGTTTCACAAGTCATGAACATGGAGATGTTAAACTCACAATGTGGGCATATGTATGACATGGGGCTGGATTGACCCAACGTGAGATGTTATTATTATCTCTATTCACATCATATACGTTATGTCCTTAGACCTGAGATTGGTGTGTGTATTCATGATGTCAAACGACCTATTCAGGGGCTATCAAACGCTACTCCGTAACAAGATAGTTATAAAGGTGGCTTTCGGGTTTGTCGAAAAACATGCTGTGAGACATAGACAATCAAGATGAAATTTGCCCGTCTCTATGTGCGAGAGATATCACTGGATCACTCGAATGATTGGATCAACAAATGCATGACCGTGCTTGGGTTAAGTGTTAAACCACGAGGTTGACCATATATCGTGTGGCAAGGGAATAACATGTATGTGATTTGTGGTGGTTCGTCTGATATGTTTTTTGCGTGCGCATAGGAGTTGTCACGCCTTGCTAGAGGCCGCTGTCAACTATTGGGCGAGTAGGAGTACTCGGGCCATGTCTATGTGTGCGTGAACCCATAGGGTCGCACGCTTAAGGGGCTGGAAGCCTAATTCGGATTGGACCCGAATTAGACTAGGCTTAGGGTTTCTAATGGGCCTCCAACTCGGGAGCATATTAGAGACGCCTATATAAGTAAGGGGAAGGGCGAGGCCAGGTTGGATCACGCCTTTTGGCAGCCGCCGTCGCCCTCCCCACGCTCGCGCCTACTGCTCCTCGCGAGACCTAGCAGTCCGGAGGCGCAACGCTTCCTCCCTGTACGTGTGGATACCTCGGAGGTGCTGCATCTGGAGCACAAGGACGAACTGCATGAGAGGGACGGGCGGACGGATGACCACGCAACAGCACGGCACTGCTGCGACGCGTACGTCTACATCGAGACGTCTTCCGCTGCACTTGCGCGTCTAGTGGTAATCCCGGGATATATAACTAGCAGTTGATCCTGGTTTATGAGGTTAAAAATTTTGTTTTCCGGCTAGCGTAGCTTTCTCATAACCCTACAATGGTATCGGAGCCGTTATTGCATTGTTATAGGTTCGGTTGTGTTCATATGGAGATATGCACGGTTTTAGATGAGTCTCCGACGATCATAGTTCGTAATTTTGCTATGCTGGTCTTGTAACGATCTACTCGTACCGGTCGGAATTCCGCCATCCGAGTTAAGTGATACAAGTAAACCCAGTCATGGTGAGATAGAGATCAATTAGATTGATCGAATCGAATCTAGGTCAAGTGCCAAGAGCATATGATGCGCGGCGGTGGTAGATTGGATCTACTGCCGGGCGCCGGGTGCGAGAAAAGTGCTGTTCGGTAAAACGGCCGTAACTTTTGCATACGACCTCGGATCGAGACGATTCTTAAACGAAAATTGTAGAAAAAAATTTTACATCCAATTCTCCCGGGCTTGCCAGGGTTTGACGAAATTAGATTTGCGAAAAATGGCTCGGAAAATGATGTTTTCAGCGTTTTAAGTTTCGATGTCGGAATCGGTTAACTCTATTTTGCAGGATTTTATGACTGGTATAGCCCTTATGTGTATATGATGCATGTATGTAATTAATTCATGGCTTGCATGTCATGAGCATGACAATATGGCTGGAGCCACATAGATATTGTCAATTTTGATGTAATGGCCTGCGTGCCAAACTGTGATGATCCTACTCGCGACTATGTAATTTTATTTCACTGCCTTGCGTTAGTGATAGCTAGTCTTGGTGGACTCATCACTGGAGGATGGCATACATGGATCATGGAGATGGAGATCATCATGATGAACAGATTAATGGAGATAAAGATCCCCAAAGAAAAAATAGGCTATACCAAGTCATATCTGTGATAATGTTTCTGTCTACATGTGGTAGTGAAATATAATGATCCCTCGGCAATGTTTAAGTTCAAATGCTTCCCCAAACCTTGCACTATCACGAGTCTTGTACAATCGGTGGTGGGTCTATGAAATTAGGGTGCCACCGGTTTTCCTTGACTAGACAGGTTCGTATCGGATACTTACTGCAGAAAGGTTGGTTACTTGAACAAGGCGAAAGGTCCTAGTATGACTAAGGGGGGTGAATAGCCTAATAAAATTTATACAAAGAACTTAGGCCAAGAGGTTAGTAACAAATATGGCTAAATGTGCAATGCTAGTACAACTACTAACCTAGGCAAGCCACCTACACAATTCTAGTTAATTCTTAGTTCTAAGCCACACAAGCAACCTAGCAAAAGCTAAAAGACTACACAACTACACAAGACAAGAAAACAAGCTACTTTGCACAAGAATAAGAAAGGAATGATCGTCGATTAAACCTTTGCCTTACGAGGAAGCCAATCACCGGGACAATCAATAAGTCACTCACTCGAAGGTGAGGAAATCAATAGAGACACCAAGATTTATCCCCGAGATTCACGTGCTTGTCGGCACGCTACATCCTCGTTGTGTCAACTTCAACCGGTGGTTCGGTGGCTAATCGGTGTCACACACCGAGCCTACACTAGGCACCACAAGAACCTACCACGGAGGAAGTAACTCAAAGACACGAGCAATCCACTAGAGTTACCTTTGAGCACTCCGCTCGGGGAATGCTCAAGAACCCCTCACAATTGCCGGGTGTGGGCAAGCACAATCGCCAAGCTCCTCCACACCTTCTTCTCCTCCAAGCCGTCTAGGGACACGGCAATGTCCCAAGAGAATAAGAACTGAACCAAGGCTTGCTCCCAAGTGCTCTAGAATGCAAATCACAAGCAATGATGCACTTGAGGTTCACTCAATCTCACTAAGAATGATCAAGATAATGAACTAGTGAGAGAGTGGGAGGCTAAAGTGTATGACAATGATCCAAGTGTGCAAGAGTGTCACCAAGTAACCAGCGAGGGAGTATAAATACCCCCAAGTGCAAATCTAGCCGTTACCCCACTCGAAACAACCGTTAAACACGATTTTATGTCGTCGGATGCTACCGTCGGACTGAATCCGTCGGACTAAACGCCAGCGTCCGACGCTCGGATGCGCGCCACGTGTCAACAGGTTTAAACGTCGTTCATCCGATCTCAACGGTCAACTGATTTCGCGCGTTTAACTACCGTCGGACGCTCAGGCACCGGACTAAACTCCAGAGTCAGACGCCACCACAGTTAGATTCACAGCACCATCGGACTCTACGTGGAGAAGGCGTCGGACTAAAGATCTCAGCGGTCCGACGCTTCCAGAGAGGTTCCAGAGCACTAAAAGTGCGTTGGACTCCGTCTGACGCGCAACATCGGACTAAAACGAACTGTCCGACGCCGTGACCAGAGCACGCCGCAGCGCCTCGCCGTGACGTGAACTCGCCGCGACGAGTCGTTGGACTGTCACTGAATAGTCCGACGCTCTCAAAACGATAGTCCGACGCTCGGCAACAGTCAGAGCTAGAGTTAGGCGTCGGACGCTACCCAATGGTCCGACGCTACGTTGGAAGACGGTCCGACGCTCTTTTTTCAGCGTTTTTCAAGTCTATTTCTCACCCCCTTGCTTCTATGTGCTAACACTCAAGGTCTCCAACACTTGTGCACAGTGTGTTAGCATTTTGCAAACATTTTTCAAGAGTTTTCAAAGAGATTCTCTAGGTTGGTTAGATCAATGCACATGAGATGCAACCTAGAGCACTTGAAAGTAACCCAACAGCTTAGTTCTCCCCTTGATAGTCGGCTATCTATCCTAAATGTGATCACTTCCACTTGGAAGTCTTGATCACTAAAAAAAAAGCCCTATTTGAATATACCTTAGCCTCTAACTTTCCTTCTTTAAGTCCTTTTCTTTCTCCTTGATCATTTCATCTTGATCTTCACTTGAGCTCATGTCATCTTCCTCCCTATCACTAATCTACTCTTGGCTACACATACTTAGCACTTAGATTAGTAACTAGGTTTCATCAATTACCAAAACCAAACTAGGATTTTTCAATCTCCCCCTTTTTGGTAATTGATGACAACCCTTTTTACAAAAGAAATATGCATTAAGATTTTGAACTTATCATGCTTGTCCATGAGTAGATCATGAAAGGATTTTGACAATCATCATAAATTCTATTTTGGTAGTATTGGCTCCCCCTACATATGTGCATCGAGTTTGGATTGAAAGCTAGCACATATGTATTGAATAGAGAGTAATTCTACCAAAATTGTGCTAATGGTGTATAGAATGGACCTTTGAAGCGTGATACCATCGGAGTTGCCATGTACACCTTCCTTAGCACCTTAGTAACTAGAAGGTCACAAATACTAGAGCATACCATGAGATCACATTATAAGCAAGCTCTAGTAACCACTTGAAGAAATACAACCAACTAATTACCCCTACACATGCTAGTTGATCAAATCATCATTCAAATCCTACTACTAGCAATACACCACACAATCATGTATAAGAAGTAAATACAAATGCAATGAGCAATCATATGATTAATGCACATCCAAATGCAACAACTTGCATATGTGATTGCACCCCCTACTTGTGTGCTTTAAAATTTTAATTACCCTTTCCGTTGGCCTATTGCTCTTCCATCATCGGCCTAATGATGGTTCATCGTGCTTTCTCTTTCTTTTGTACTTTCTCTCCCCCTTTGTCAACAATTGCACAAAAAGGTTCATTTGATTTGGAAAGAGAGATTATTGTTCATTTTGGCTCAATCTAGTGCACTTGCCTAGGATATATAACTAAGTTTGATCCAAGGACAAGCTTCTTCACGCCACTAGGGGTTGTCTTGCCCATGTTAAGTTATACACCTTGAGCTAATGAACTAGATTGAACATTAGGGGATTAAGCACACATGCATGTCATATGCTACCACTAGATCATACAATCAAACAAGGCAATAGTGGTAGCATATATCCATCAAAAATATTTTAATTTCCATGAATGATCCTAAGAGGTGAATAATGCAAGAGTTGATTTCCGTGTGGGCAATAATGCTAGAGTTGCTGCGTTGAACGTCGGGACGATGCGACTCCACCTCCCGTCAGGATTTATTATGGAGTTGAATAATTGCTATTTTGTTCCTAGTTTGAGTCGAAACATTGTGTCACCTTCATGTTTGATGAAGGATGGTTATTCATTTGAGAGTAAAGACAATGGTTGTGTGATCTCTAAGAATGATATGTTTGTGGCTTTAGCATCCATTGTGAATGGGTAGTTTATTTTAAATCTTGATGATGCACCTGTTTGTAATATTAGTGCTAAAAGGCCTCAGCTTAATGAGTTAAGTCCTACTTATATATGGCATTGTCGTTTAGGTCATATAAGTGAAAATCGCATGAAGAGGCTCCATTCTGATGGGCTTCTAACTTCGTTTGATTTCGAATCATACGAGACATGTGAGGCTTGCTTGCTGGGAAAGATGACCAAGACACCTTTCACAGGTTTTCCTGAGAGGACGTCTGACTTATTGGAACTTGTACATACTGATTTATGTGGACCAATGAGTACGACAGCTAGAGGCGGATTCCAATACTTCATAACCTTCATTGATGATTTTAGTAGATATGGCTATGTCTACTTAATGAAACATAAATCTGAGACATTTGAAAAGTTCAAAGAATTTTAGAACGAAGTTAAGAATCAACGTGGCAAGAAAATTAAGGCCTTGCGATATGATCGTGGAGGCGAATATCTAAGCCATGAGTTTAGCAATCATCTAAAGAGTTGCAGAATTGTTCCACAGCTTACGCCTCCTAGAACACCTCAGAGAAACGGCGTGTCCGAGCGGCGTAATCGGACCTTGTTGGACATGGTTCGGTCAATGATGAACCAGTCGGACCTACCTTTATCATTTTGGGGATATGCTCTAGAAACAGCCGCTTTCACATTAAATAGGGTGTCGTCTAAATCCATAGTTAAGACACCATATGAGATGTGGACTGGTAAGACTCCCAGTTTGTCTTTTCTGAAAATTTGGGGTTGTGAGGTTTATGTCAAACGACTTATATCAGATAAACTAACACCCAAGTCGGACAAATGCTTTTTCGTGGGATACCCAAAGGAAACTTTAGGGTATTACTTCTACAACCGATCAGAGGGCAAAGTGTTTGTT
This sequence comes from Eremochloa ophiuroides, assembly GCA_038502445.1. NCBI lineage: Eukaryota > Viridiplantae > Streptophyta > Magnoliopsida > Poales > Poaceae > Eremochloa > Eremochloa ophiuroides. The sequence goes on from JAHLJS010000006.1 coordinate 17,090,384, forward strand.
GCTCGGAATGGTGTTTTCTTAGAGAAAGAGTTTCTCAAACAAGAGAAAAATGGATAGAAGGTGTATCTTGAAGAAGTTCAAGATGAGGTAGTTGGGAAAGACTCTATAAGTGATGCTAATGTAGCAGAACAAGCTGAGATTCCTATGCCAATAGAAACTCCACCGCAACCATGAAGGTCAGCAAGAATCCATGAAAAACGAGGGGATTTGTTGTTGTTGGACGATGACGAACCTGCGACTTATGCTGAAGCAATGATGGACCCGGATTCCAAGAAATAGAAAAGTGCCATGAGATCCGAGATAGATTCCATGGGGAACAATCAAGTTTGGAACTTGATTGACCCGCCTGATGGGGTTAGACCCATAGAGTGCAAATAGATCTATAAAAAGAAAAAGGATATGGATGGAAACGTTCATGTCTATAAAGCTCTACTTGTCGCAAAGGGTTTTCGGCAAGTTCAAGGAATTGACTACGACGAGAGTTTCTCGCCGGTAGCGATGCCTAAATCTATCCGGATCATTCTAGCAATAGCTGCTTATTTCGATTACGAGATTTGGCAGACAGATGTTAAAACAGCCTTTCTAAATGAAAATTTGGAAGAGGACGTCTATATGATACAACTGTTGACATCTACTAACGTCGCCAAATATAACTATATAACTTTTAATGCGAGAGGCGAGATTAGAAGATGAATGGTAATTAATTAACTTGTCATTAGCAACTAGCAACTTTTCTATTACCAACATTCTTATGCAAGAACTAGGTTGTCATCCATAATTAATAATGCTAAGAATAAATAAAGGTTTCATATATTAATCTATGTGACTAGGCAGAAATAAATATAAATAATATAAACTAAGATCAGTTCTGCAAGCGGACAGATAATTATACCATTGTAGCATTTTACCTAGGGAGTTCTACCAGGTTGTCGATTTATATTTATACCACCGGGAAGGACTAGGATAAACTACAATCTATTATATTGATAGTGATGGTATACAATGGATAAGTGACATTACCGATGCCATCTACTCTACTCATAACAGGCAGAGGTCACAAGATAAATAAAGATAAAAGATGATAAGTATGATCAAGAATCATAATAAAAGATAATCATCAGAGCACTTCTCTAGTCATAGTAATAGCTAGCCAATGGATAAACTAAGGAATTAATATCAAAGGTAATTCTACAACTACATCAATGAATAATTCTAATTAGTGCAATTACATCTAGCAGTCATTGTTAGACTAATCCTATATCATGATCACATGCAAAGGGTATCATCTAGGAAAGGTGTGAAACAGAGTCATCACCCAACTTCGCGACCGTGCCTGATGGCCTACATACGGGGGGTGGACTACAGAGGACTCAATGCAGCTGTCACCTACGCGATCTACCACGCGACCCGGCACATCAAGGTGCACTCGCAGATAAACAAAATACCTAGACACCACGTCTACATATCGTTCATCATCTATCCATCGTACGCATGAATAAACGCTATATGAGCAATTACATGAATTCAATAAGATCAAACCAACTATACTAGACATATAATCAAAGTAGACAAAGACTATTGTAATCAAGAACATATGAACTATTAAGAACAATGTTTCCCTAATCATAATGAAGAACACAATAATAGAGAAAGAACTAGAATTTATACCGAACTCCGTGCTCCAGATAGACGCCGGGGCTCCAGATCCACCGAAGAACTAGAACTCCTCTACTCTCTAATCTAATTAGGCTAGAACTATGAACTAGGAGGCTCTTGATGAACTAGGAGGCTCTTGATGGCTTGAGGACTTGATGCCTTGAATAAATGACGGGTTGATGCCTCCAGGGGGGTCTGCCCCTTTATTTATAGCCCGGTGGGATGCACGTGCGCCGTAGGATCAAAACGACTTGAAACAAGGGCCGAGATGACTCCACAAAGGCGACGGAAGAAGACTCCAGAAGGTAGGCCGAAACCCTAGCAGGGGAGCGCCGGCCGGCCCCACCCTGGGGGGTCTCGGGTACCGGTGCCTCGGGTGTGTTCCAGATGCTTCTAGTGTTCTCGTGATGATGTTTCCTTGGCGGTTAAGTTACGTGGTAATCATGCTCTTTAACCCTTCTTTTATGCTTTTGTGGAATAGCCCCTGGAAAATACAGAACATGCAAAACTCGTGGAAACTGTCAGTTAAAACCCTAGACTAGTGTGTATTCATGTATCCTTGGTGTCTAAAGTTCTAATAAAAGTTGACGTTATCCACCGTCAACAACACCCCCAAGCTTACCGGTTTGCCAGTCTCTTGGCAAACAAATAAGCCTAATTACTAATGTAATTGGATCAGGAGTTACTACAATGTCTTCATACTTCCCAAGTACACATGTTTCAAACATAGATTCTGCTCCGGATTAGACAAAACTGCTCTAACTTTCAAACTTACCCATTTTCCTTTAACTATGGGGCTTTTCTGTCCTTGCCTCAGTCTTGAGTAATTGAAAGAAAGAAAATCAAGTCTTGCACTAAGTAGCAAATTCTGCACAGTACCAATATTCCGGAGTTTTGCAAGTTTTCAAAATAAAACTCAGAGCTTTAATTGTATGACACCCTCAAGTCTCTCAGTATATATGGTATTTGTGGATCTCTCTTAAGGCATTAATGTTATGCCTTCCTGTAACTATGGATTTATAATGGAGCTCATAGGAGTGGCAATAACAAGGTTTTAAGCATACTTGTAATTCATATGTTGTAAAATCAAATAATGGATCCACAGAGAATCGAGGTATACAATCAAATCAAGATGTGCATGTGTATGGAATATGGTGAATAGGTGTATATGTGATATTTAGTGGCTATTCCTAATTCTACTTTTGCTCTTTGAAAATGATTCACTCTCCTTTGTAACTTGGAGGAACACATGGGCTATCTTTATTCTTTCTCTTTTCTCTCTCTCTTTTTTCATTCGGGAGGCGGGCATCTAGTACCCATTGTTTTAATGCTGGGACACTTGTCCATCTTTTACTCCCTTTTTATATTTTTGCATAGCCACATGTATCCTTTGAATATGAATAACTGGAGAGGTAATAAGAATAATAAGAACTTAGAGCTATTATATTAAGGCTGTCCTACGGGGTTTATATATTTTTGGTGTTCTCTCTCAGTGCAGGAGAGAACATTTTCATGATGAACATTGATGAAAGTGAAAATGGTTGCGATTACTCCCAGGGTAGGAATAATGCATATGTGCTGAAGTGTGTACTAGATCTTGGTTTTAAAAGCATGACAAAACTCTCATATGGTATACAACAAAGGTTGACTAAACTCAATGTAAAGCAAGTACCATAAAACGGTTTTCCTATCTAGATGTATCATATATGGCTTTGTTAGGAATTCATATTTTGTCATACAAGAGCTCATCATGTAAATTTTAAGTTTTCGAAATAAATCTCCAGAACTTAGTATTGCTATGAATAAGATAAATAGTAGCTCAACTTCCATGAATCATATCAATCAATTACCTAGACTTAGCTCAAACATATGCCTCCACAAGTTTTAGGTTCAGAGTAAATTCTTAAGTTAAAACAGTAATATTTAAAACTCAGGAGAATTTAAGTTTGACAATTAGGCATTTGAAAAGTATTGTGACATAGCAACTATTCATCATCTCCAAAACAATTTTAATGTTCATCAATTTTTTTAAATTTATTCTAGCCTAGACTGACTCTAAACAAACTCTAATATATAGATAGATATTTATTTGATTTTCAGATTTTATCTTACTAGCTAACTCACGCGAAAAAAACGATATAGTAATAATGATAAATAGGATAGGAAACTTATACTTACCTGGATTTTAATTGGAGGGTGCCCTCCCCCAAGCTTGACGTTTGACAGGGTCTTTGATATTGCAGGTTGAGTGATCCTTCTGAGCCGTGTATCGATAGTGTAGGGGCGTCGGGTTGACTAGCTCCTTGATCTTGCGTTGTCCTGTGAAACTCAATTGGCAATAAAAATACCAGATCTTATGGAGAGGGGTTAGGTTTAGTACCACTCCATGTTAAGTAATTGATTTTATATTTCTAGCAGAATCTTTAAGCCTCTTTACCCAATTAGGAAGCTTCTCTAAGAGTGTGGACCTTTATGTGCCCACATATTTTTTGTGTTTTTTAGATTTTCCTATGATACTATGGTGAACCTTCATGTGTTCACATATTTTTGGTATTTTGTGTTTGTATAAAGTAGACTTAATAAGCGCATAGATAAAGTTACCAGGTAACTAGGGGATGCTCCTCCCCCAAGCTTGATGTTTGCAATACTTGGTGCTTGAATGATCTTCAGAGTGAGTTGGTTAGCAGCATTCATGATGAGTGCCACTAATAGACTCTCTCCTTAGTCATACTATTATTCCTGCATAGTTATACTCCAACAAGAAAACCAAAACTCGAGGCTTGAATTATCAAGGGGTTAGCGGTCAGCCAATGAGCACTTTGATTATTCTTTGAGTTGATTTAATTAATAGATTTTAGCAGGATTCTCTTTTTCGGATTTTCTAATTTTTTTTGCAGAAATCAAATATATATGCATGCTATATATTAAGTTTTATGCCACCACAGGGAATATTTATTTCCATGGGGCTTAGGATTTTCATAATGTAACAAAGTAAATATAGATCATTACTTTTATTTTTATTTTTATGCCACCACAGTAAATTTGCCTACAGGGCTACCTTAGGTGTATTTACATGGGGCTTGGCTTTTATGATGCAGTAAATAAAGTAGTAAACATTTTGTTGGTTTATTTTTTTAATATGCAAAAAATGATTGTACTAATAAATGATGCTAAGCAAAATTACTAACGAATGCTAGATTAATTAGATAACTACCATTCTAACCTTATGGCTAGGGTACGGAATTTAAAGTCTACCGACAGGACTTAGATAGAGGAGGGTACTTACTCAGTAGGTTCATTGTCTGAGGTTACCTCAGTCAATTCCCCATTTTGCGGTGGTGTGGCAGGTGCTTCTTCTTTCTCCTTCCATCTCTTTTCTGTCTCTTCTGCTTCTCTCTTTTCTAGCTCCAGCTCTTCCTTGTATGCTTCTCTTGACTCTTCATCTCTCTTTATCCATTCTTCTACTTGTGCCTGGATCCATTCTTTCTCTACTTTAGCAATATGGTCCATCCTCTCAGCTACCGCTTCCCACTCACTCCAGCGTGGTGCTTGTACGGCTTCTTCTTGCTCCTTGTAGTAGGCTTCATACTTCACAATCTTACCAGAGAACTCCTCCCATCCACAGTGAGGCTGGGCAACCTGACGGCGGGCTTGGCGTTTCCTTATGTTGCGTTGCTTCCTGATCTGCTCATGGTTAAGATGTGTTTTAAATTGACAGCATACCTTTCCGGTGGGTAGGTTGAAGTGGATCTATCCAGACCCTATGTAGATGATAGCATTGGGGGTGTAGAGGAACGGTCTTCCCAAAAGAATAGGCGATTCATCGTCTCCCTGCGTATCAAGAACTAGAAAATATGCGGGTATATATTTATTTTGAATTCTTACCATTACATCCTTGACTACGCCTTCAGGGAATCTCAATGATTGGTCCGCCATCTGCAACTGAATATATGTTGGGTATAATGGTAAATCATCAAATAATTCATCATATACCTTTTTGGACATTACATTGACGCCTGATCCAGTGTCGCAGATGGTGTCGGGAAAAGTGATGTCTCTGATTGTGCATTCGATGATTGGTACACCTGGTTCACCTTTCTTTGTTGGAAATGGTTTCGGGAGCATATGATCATTTTCTGTGTTTATGGCATTGATTAGTTGAGCGGTTCCTTCAGGTACATGCTGGGGCTTGTTTTTCCTCCATCTTCTATTGTTCTTCTTCTTGGGTGCTGGTTGTTGTTGTTGCTCTTCTTGTTGATGGAATTGCTTCGGGACTGCTGGATTCTTGAGGATGCGGTTCTTGAATGAAAATCTCTCCTTCTTGTCCTTAATGGAGAGGACAATCTTGGCGTGGTCCGCATAGATGATGGCTTTAGTTGTGCATAAGAATGGTCGTCCCAAGATAATGGGTGCCTTCTCATCTCCTCCAGTATCCATGATCACAAAGTCAATTAGGACATATGATTGCCCCACTTTGATAACAGCTTCTTCTAGTACTCCCTTGGGGTAGCAAAAGGACTGATCAGCAAGCTGCAAACGCATATCTGTGTACAACAAAGGATCACCTAAAATTCTCTCATAGATTACCTTGGACATTATGTTGACACTTACGCCGAAATCGCAGATAGCCTCTAGAAAGTTGTGACATCCTATAGAGATAGAAATCACAGGTCTTCCAGGGTCTCCCATCTTCTCAGGTAGTGAGTGATCTATCCACTGTATATCTGCAGGCTCAATTTGGTATTGTGTTGCATTGTGAATATCAACAAGGTTAACAGTTTCTAAATCCTCCGGCTTGCCTGGAATCTTACCTTTCTCAAATGGAGGAACAGCAGCAGCAAGCTGAGCTAATTGTGATTCTAACATTTTATTAAAGCTGTGCTGATTCTTTATAGCAGAAGCAAAGGTATCCATTCTAGTATTTATATTTTCTAAAGCTTTATTGTTCGAGGCTACCTTTCTAGATATTTGATCTATCAATTTAGATTGACCAGCAACTAAATCTCTTAAAGGTGGAAGATTGTAATTATTGTAATTATTATCCTTGGTTGTTACCTTGGTAATTACCTTATCGAGGTTGCTGATTTCATCTTTGGTTTGGCTGGTTCCATCCTTGACTTTGCTGAGGACGATAGTAGGTGTTGTTGTTGATGAAGTTCACATCCTCTTGCAACGTAGGGCAGTTGACAGCTGAATGCCCGTAATCTCCACATTCTTCACAGGTCATGCGAGAATCATTGATATGCATGACTTCCTTCTTCTCTATGTCGAGCTTCTTCATGATGAGGTCTAGCTTGGCAGTGACCATGTCAGTCTCCTTCAGATGATGGATGCCTCCTCCTCTCTTGCGAGGTTGAGTACGTTCTTCATTACAGCTTGAATTTGAGGCCATCTTCTCAACAAGTGCTTGAGCTTCTGGAAGCTTAAGTGACAGGAAAGCTCCTCCAGCTGCAGCATCTATGGACTCACGGGTGCTTGAGATAAGCCCGTGGTAGAAGGTCTGCAATAGTAGCCAATCCTCTATCCCATGATGAGGACAGTCTTCAATATAGTCTTGGAATCTCTCCCATGCTTCAGTGAATGATTCGTCATGTTGCTGTTGAAAACTTGAAATTTTCCCACGCAAAGCATTTGTCTTGCCTGTAGGAAAGAACTTTGCCAGGAAAGCAGTTGAGCATCGGTCCCATGTAGTGTTCTTATCTTTGTTGGCGTAGAACCACTGCTTGGCTTTCCCCAAAAGTGAAAATGGGAAAAGGCGGAGTAAAATAGCATCTCTTGATACTCCTCTAATCGTGAAGGTGCTGCAAATCTCTAAAAAGTGTTATAAGCGTGCACTTGCATCTTCATGAGCTTTTTCACAAAACTGGCTGGCTTGAACCATGGTCATAAGAGCAGGCTTGAGCTCGAATCCATTCTCCCCTGTATTGACTGCTAGTCCAGTCTGAATGTTTTCTGTTGTCGGGGCAGAGAACTCGCGCAGCGTCTTCTCAGGCATGTCTTCAAACACAAGAGATAAATCTTCTCCTAAGTGTTCTTCTTTCAATGTTGGAGCTGGCTCCTTTGATAAACTAGCTCGAGAAACGATGGGTGTTTTTGATAGTGATTCGGGATCTTCCCTCGTCTCTACAAACTTTTTTCTTCTCAGGAGTTTCTCTAGATCGTCGATGATAAAAACCATTCATTCATCACCCTGCATAAGATAAGCAAATGATGAAAAAACAAGGGTGTACCTGTTTGAGTTAGAGATCAATCGATAATACAATCTTATCCATTATGTATACATCTGTTATCAATATTTCCTAAGTTTAACGTGCCTTCCCTAGCAACGGCGCCAAGAATGCTTGTTGACATCTACTAACGTCGTCAAATATAACTATATAACTTTTAATGCGAGAGGCGAGATTAGAAGATGAATGGTAATTAATTAACTTGTCATTAGCAACTAGCCACTTTTCTATTACCAACATTCTTATGAAAGAACTAGGTTGTCATCCCTAATTAATAATGCTAAGAATAAATAAAGGTTTCATATATTAATCTATGTGACTAGGCAGAAATAAATATAAATAATATAAAGTAAGATCAGTTCTGCAAGCGGACAGATAATTATACCATTGTAGCATTTTACCTAGGGAGTTCTACCAGGTTGTCGATTTATATTTATACCACCGGGAAGGACTAGGATAAACTACAATCTATTATATTGATAGTGATGGTATACAATGGATAAGTGACATTACCGATGCCATCTACTCTACTCATAACAGGCAGAGGTCACAAGATAAATAAAGATAAAAGATGATAAGTATGATCAAGAATCATAATAAAAGATAATCATCAGAGCACTTCTCTAGTCATAGTAATAGCTAGCCAATGGATAAACTAAGGAATTAATATCAAAGGTAATTCTACAACTACATCAATGAATAATTCTAATTAGTGCAATTACATCTAGCAATCATTGTTAGACTAATCCTATATCATGATCACATGCAAAGGGTATCATCTAGGAAAGGTGTGAAACAGAGTCATCACCCAACTTCGCGACCGTGCCTGATGGCCTACATACGGGGGGTGGACTACAGAGGACTCAATGCAGCTGTCACCTACGCGATCTACCACGCGACCCGGCACATCAAGGTGCACTCGCAGATAAACAAAATACCTAGACACCACGTCTACATATCGTTCATCATCTATCCATCGTACGCATGGATAAACGTTATACGAGCAATTACATGAATTCAATAAGATCAAACCAACTATACTAGACATATAATCAAAGTAGACAAAGACTATTGTAATCAAGAACATATGAACTATTAAAACAATGTTTCCCTAATCATAATGAAGAACACAATAATAGAGAAAGAACTAGAATTTATACCGAACTCCGTGCTCCAGACAGACGCCGGGGCTCCAGATCCGCCGAAGAACTAGAACTCCTCTACTCTCTAATCTAACTAGGCTAGAACTATGAACTAGGAGGCTCTTGATGAAGTAGGAGGCTCTTGATGGATTGAGGACTTGATGCCTTGAATGAATGATGGGTTGATGCCTCCAGGGGGTCTACCCCTTTATTTATAGCCCGGTGGGATGCACGTGCGCCGTAGGATCAAACCGACTTGAAACAAGGGCCGAGATGACTCCACAAAGGCGACGGAAGAAGACTCCAGAAGGTAGGCCGAAACCCTAGCAGGGGAGTGCCGGCCGGCCCCACCCTGGGGGGTCTCGGGTACCGGTGCCTCGGGTGTGTTCCAGATGCTTCTAGTGTTCTCGTAATGATGTTTCCTTGGTGGTTAAGTTACGTGGTAGTCATGCTCTTTAACCCTTCTTTTATGCTTTTTCGGAATAGCCCCTGGAAAATACAGAACATGCAAAACTCGTGGAAACTGTCATGTATCCTTGGTGTCTAAAGTTCTAATAAAAGTTGACGTTATCCACCGTCAACAACAACCCGAAGGGTTTGTTGATCCTGATAATGCTAGAGAAATATGCAAGCTTCAAAAATCCATTTATGGGTTAAAGCAAGCATCTCGGAGTTGGAACATTCGTTTTGATGAAGTGGTCAAAGGGTTTGGCTTCCGTCAGAATGAAGAAGAACCTTGTGTTTACAAGAAGGAAAGTGGGAGTGCTGTTGTATTTCTAATCTTGTATGTGGATGACATATTATTGATTGGGAATGATATTCCAATGTTGCAATCTGTGAAAACTTCACTGAATAATAGTTTTTCTATGAAGGATCTAGGAGAAGCAGCATACATTTTGGGCATCAAAATCTATAGAGATAGATCAAAGAGGCTTATAGGATTAAGCCAAGATACGTACATTGACAAGGTGTTGAAACGGTTCAACTTGGAACAGTCCAAGAAAGGGTTCTTGCCTATGTCACATGGTATGTGCTTTAGTGATAAACAGTGTCCTTCGACTGCTGATGAGCGAGAGCACATGAGTAAGGTTCCATACGCCTTGGTAGTTGGTTCCATCATGTATGCCATGATATGTACTCGCCCAGATGTCTCATATGCTCTAAGTGTTGCGAGCAGGTACCAAGCTGATCCAGGTGAGGTCACTGGACACTTGTTAAAAACATTCTTAAGTACTTGAGAAGGACTAAAGATGTGTTCCTAATCTATGGAGGTCAGGATGAGATCGTTGTAAATGGTTACACCGATGCTAGCTTCCAAACTGACCCGGATGATTCACAATCTCAATCAGGTTTTGTGTTCACAATAAATGGTGGTGCAGTGAGTTGACCAGTTCTACAGCAGAAGCCGAGTACATTGCAGCTTATGGAGCTGCAAAGGAAGGTGTTTGGATGAGGAGGTTCCTCATTGAACTTGGTGTGTTTCCGAATGCATCCAGCCCATTGAATCTACATTGTGACAATAATGGGGCGATTGCGCAGGCTAAAGAGCCAAGGAATCACCAGAAGAACAAACATGTACTGCAGAAATTTCACCTCATTCAAGAGTTCATTAAGCGAGATGAGATTAAGATATGCAAAATACACACGGATTTGAATGTAGCAGATCCTTTGACAAAGGCTCTTCCACAGCCTAAGCATGAGGCGCATTTGAGAGCTATGGGTATTAGATATCTTCGAGATTAACTCTAGTGCAAGTGGGAGATTGTTGGGAGTATGCCCTATAGATAATCATAGAGATGATTGTATTGCCTTGTATCCATCATATGTTATGAGTTCAATGAATTTCCATAAAAGACAACTTGTATTGATTGGCAATTATGTGAATTATTTGTGAAACTCTTTTACTTGTTTGGTAATTCTAAAGTTGTCCCTGATCAAAGTTTGTGTAAGACACAAACGAATACTAGATCAGCACATTATGAGTTGATGATTATGTTTCACAAGTCATGAACATGGAGATGTTAAACTGCCAATGTGGGCACATGTATGACATGGGGCTGGATTGACCCAACGTGAGATGTTATTATTATCTCTATTCACATAATATACGTTATGTCCTTAGACCTGAGATTGTTGTATGTATTCATGATGTTAAACAACCTATTCAGAAGCTATCAAACGCTACTCCGTAACACGGTAGTTATAAAGGTGGCTTTCGGGTTTGTCGAGAAACATGTTGTGAGACATAGACAATCAAGATGGAATTTGCCCCTCTCTATGTGAGAGAGATATCACTGGATCACTCGAATGACTGGATCAACAAATGCATGGTCGTGCTTGGGTTAAGTGTTAACCCACGAGTTGGACCATATATCGTGTGGCAAGGGAATAACATGTATGTGATTTGTGGTGGTTCGTTTGATATGATCTTTGCGTGCGCATAGGAGTTGTCACGCCTTGCTAGAGGCCGTTGTCAACTATTGGGCGAGTAGGAGTACTCGGGCCATGTCTATGTGTGCGTGAACCTATAGGGTCGCACGCTTAAGGGGCTGCAAGCCTAATTCGGATTGGACCCGAATTAGACTAGGCTTAGGGTTTCTAATGGGCCTCCAACTCGGGAGCATATTAGGGACGCCTATATAAGCAAGGGAAAGGGCAAGGCCAGGTTGGATCACGCCTTTTGGCAGCCGCCGTCGCCCTCCCCATGCTCGTGCCTACTGCTCCTCACGGACCTAGCAGTCTGGAGGCGCAACGCTTCCTCCCTGTACGTGTGGATACCTCGGAGGTGCTACATATGAAGCACAAGGACGAACTACACGAGAGGGACGGGTGGATGGACGACCACGTAACTGCACGGCACTGCTGCGACGCGTACGTCTACATCGAGACGTCTTCCGCTGTACTTGCGCGTCTAGTGGTAATCCCGTGATCTATAACTAGCAGTTGATCCTGGTTTATGAGGTTAAAAATTTTGCTTTCCGGCTAGCGTAGCTTCATCATAACCCTACAAGTTCGTCCCTGGTGCCATGCAAGGAGAGAGTAGCAGCACAGTTCGAGAAGCAGAGAACTTAGAGGCCACAAACGTAGATGAGAGCTTTGTTCGTGATTCTGAAGATGTTGATTTTAGCACAGAGGCTCCAAGAGTACACGAATATCACGCAAATGCTGAGCAAACCCTGGTTTCCAATACTAGGGGGGTTCAGCATAGGACGGAGGAAGAAGACGAGCGAGGTTTTGACACACATGCAAGTTGATGAGGGCGAGGAGGACGAAAGAATCGTCGAGTAGATGGAAGCTGACAATGCGGAGCACCTGGCATTCGTGGATGGACATGTTGGCAGGAGGTTCGAAGATGAGACCATCCCCGAGGATTGGACTAGATTCGCAGCAGATGCCATGACGGTGGACGACAGCCATCACTCGGTGTGGGAGTATTCGAGGACGGAGGTGTTGCAAGGGCAGATGTTCCATGACAAGGTCCATCTGCAGCATGCTGTCCAGCGGTGGGCTTTCAGGGAGAAGAAGCAGTTCAGGGTGGTTATTTCGAACCCCAATACGTGGGACGTTAAGTGCGTCACCCCAGGGTGCACTTGGCGTGTCCATGGTCATATGACACAAACGGAGAGTAGCTTCATAGCAACTATTGTGCAACCGCATAATTGCTTCTTGGAGGCCACGCTAACTAAGCATCGCAACTTTACAGCAGAGTTCGTGGCAAATGAGATGTATGGGGAGGTAGTTGAGAAACTTGGCATGTCTCCTTTCCAAATAATGCTTACTATACAAAACCGTTATGGATATGAGATATCTTATGACATGGCTTGGAGAGCGAAACAATTAGCTTTGGAGAAAAGATTTGGTTCGTACAAGGATTCATATCACCACCTTCCAACTCTCTTAGCGACTCTTCAAGCTAGGAACCCTGGTACTATATATAATATCGATGACTACATCGATGCCAACAGGAGACCGCATCCTTAAACAAGCCTTTTGGTCCTTTGGGTGCATGATAAGGGCCTTCAAGTATTGCCGACCTTTGCTATGTGTCGATAGGACTTTCTTGACCGGGCAATGCAGAGGGACTTTGCTAACAGCCATAGGGGTCGATGGTAACAACCAGCTTGTGCCCATTGCTTTTGCACTAGTAGAATCTGAGAACAACGAGAGCTGGCTGTGGTTTCTAAAGTGATTGAAACGAGCTTTAGTGGAAGGAAGGGAGAACGTCTGTGTGCTACATGATAGGAATGCCGGTTTATTGAATGCGGTGAACAAGTTGAAGAACGATGCAGATCCAGAGGTTCAATGGCCAGATATACAAAGCCGTTGGGTGCATGAGACATTTAGCAACCAACTTCTATAAGCATTTCAAGAGCAAGCGTCTTCAGGACTTGTTCAAGAGGCTATGCAAGCAGAACCAGAAAAGGAAATTTGACTTCATTTGGCAACGCCTAGATGAGCTTACCACTAGCCACATGAAAGAAGTGCGTAGGCACCCTGTTGTGGCAACAGAAGAGGAGCCGCAAGGCCTTGGTCCACTCCCTAACAAACCCAGAAGCAAGACACATCGACGTAAGGGGGGCAGATCATTGCTTGTTTCTCTCAATAGATTCAAGAGGAGGACCTCGAGAAGTGGTCTTTGTTACATGACAAATACGGTGCACGCTATGGCTGCATGACCACGAATCTCGCAGAAGTTTACAACTGGGTGCTTAAAGGCATACGGTCCCTTCCTTTGGTTGCACTTTTGGAGGGTATCCTAAGAGGTACAATGGTTTACCTACGAGAGCGATGTGCAGCGGCAGCCGTAGTTGCGCAGAATCCACTTATGACATATTCATCGACCATTCATGTATACCTACAAGATAAAAGTGCCAAAGGGTCGATGCACACTGTCTTCTATGTTGGCAATCAGGACCTTGTGTTTGAAGTCAGGTTGCGTGATAAAGGTGGACTTGGCACTGGTCCGACCGAAATAACTATGGAGTGTTAGCTGTGGCCAGAAGAGAATAAGTGCGAGTGGACATGTAACAAGCCGAAGTACTACTATTATCCATGCTCCCATGTACTTGCTGCTTGTGGGAAAGCCAACATTCCAATGATGTTTGTTTCCCCTCACTTTAGGAAGGAGAATGTGTTCAACAAATGGTCCGGCGAACTACGAGGTTGGAGGGCCGTTGCTAATTTCAGTAAGCGGGTTGAGGATTGCGATCGTGACTGGTCTCCGGATCCTGAGAAAAGGGTGGAGACAAAGGGGTGTCGAAAGATTCAGTCGTATTAGGAATGATATGGATGCTTCTGAAACTGCGGATAGACGTCCATACTGTCTTGCGTGCGGTGGAGATCATTTGAGGAAAAACTGTGATATGTATCCAACACATAGGCTACCGGATGGAACGAAAGTGCGCCGTATTCCAAAGCGATGATTTATGAAGCGACGTAATTGTTGCAATAAATGATAATTTAAAATTGTGTTGTAATATTAGCACTATGTATTATTTATATTTCGGAAGTGTAGAAATATTTGACTTATGAACTGGTGTTGTAATTTCTTTTGTCTTGTACTACTTATGTTTCGGAATTGTTCTAATATTTATTGTCTTAACATATTCGAAATCTATTGCTTTTTATTGTTCTATATAGTGGCAGGTATGGAGCTGATCGACCCTGCTATTGACTAGACGCACCGCTCCCACTTGGTGGATGGGCAGCTTCCACCAACCCTACGCCTTCGGACGCACGACGAGCTGTGGCTTCTTGACCCGCGTTGGGTTCCCAGGTAAGCATTGTTCTTTCCTAGTAGGGTGGGTTTAGGGTTCAATTTCATGAATAATAAAATTTAATTAATCTGCTCTATATGTTTGCATACAGGTTGCGTGCAGCTGGCTTGCTCATGTTTGCTCGTCTCGTAGAGCGACACCACCACAGGAGTGCGCATTTCCTAGTGGACCGTGCCGTGGACCATTGGAGACCCGAGACGCACACGTTTCACCTTCCAGTTGGTGAGGTCTCCGTCACTTTGGAGGACGTCGCCATGCTCTTCGTCTACCACTGGCTGGTGTTCCCGTAGGCCCTGTTGTCGTCCCGCCAGACTGGGAGGACCAGCTTCTGCAGCGGTTCCAGGGTGCGCTCCACCCTAACGTGGGGGAGGAGCAGTTCAGCTTCCACGACCGCCACGGCCCGCCCAAAGCGTGGCTATCTCAGTTCCGTGCAGAGAGGCTCACAGACGAGGACCCCGAGTGGCGGGTGTAGCGACACCTGAAGGCGTACTTGTTGTGGGTGTTCGGTTGGGTACTCTTCACCAGCTCTCACCACGACACCGTCGACAAGCACTTCGTCCACTACGCGGTGCAGATAGCGTACGCACCATTCGAGGCCATCCCGTAGTACAGTTGGGGCTCGGCGGTGCTGGCAGGTATGTGCCGAGCTCTGTGCGACGCGCGTACTCGGCGGACGACGACAGGCACGTTGGCTGGGTGTCCACTGTTACTGATGCTTTGGTCCTTTGAGTGGTTCAACATCGGGAGGCCGACCCTGTTGTCGTACGAGGCGTACGAGGGCGGGATGTACGTGTTCGACGAGTTTGGTGTGCCCGACGAGCTCGATGCGCCGACGATGGGCACACTTTGGTTGTGTCGTGACGTACCTATCCTCCTTTCAGCTTACTGTTTCGTGCTGTGGCGACTAGTCCTAATGGTTTTGGTTTTGCAGCCGAGGTGGGCAACTGGCATGGGAAAAGGCACGTACACGGCATTCATAGCCGCGATGGACCAGCTCACACCTGACAGGGTTCGGTGGACTCCCTACGCAGCGCACGACGTCCAGGCCCGGGCACCACACGGCTTGTCCGAGTTGTGTTACCGTGACCAGGAGATTTAGTTGACAAGGAAACGACTGGTGTTCGACGTCTACGTCGAGCCGTACTGTCCGGACCAGGTGGCTCGTTAGTTTGGCCGTGCGCAGGTCTTCCCCCTTCCTCGGCTTCAGCTTGACCCGTCCCACGGGTAAGTGTCCTGTTACTGCTATCCATTTGTTTCGATCTACAATTTTATCCAGCTAATGTTGTTTTGCAGGTGGAGTCGGAAAGGATAAGTGATAGCATTCGAGCAGTCCTGGGTGGATAGGGTGGCGCCCTCGGTGGATGCGTGGGCACAGGCGGCAACCGACGTGCATGCCCTAGGTGGGCCCTTCGACGAGGACGACTACCACCAGTACTTGCGTTGGTTGCACGGAGCTACACGTGTTCGTTGCTTCCCATCACCAGTGGACGCCGAGCCACACGAAGCGGAGATCACGGACACCTTCGCAATGGAGCCACCAGCTGCGTTCCATACACTGGTAACACTAATTTTTTAAGTAATTTATTTTACTATTATTACTTGGGTTATAAACTTATAACTGCGAACAACATTTCAAAAGATACATGGCTTGTTTGTAGACAGATATATGCACGGACGTTGGCCACGAGCTTCTGTCGTACGCGCAGCGGTACGAGCAGAACCCTCCACAGGTTGGTAGGCTTGAGTTGGTGGCCGCCATTCGACGACTGGGGCAAAGGTGCATAGCGGGCGTACGTCGAGCATCGTGCCGGTACACCACGGACGTCGTTGGGCACGACGACCAGGGCCTGCCTGCAGCTACTCCCGTGGTTCCCGGAGGGGGTTCCGTACGATGTATTACACGCCTAGGTACCTCTTCAATGGGCATTTAATAGATTTGTATATTATACGTTCACCGCATGCGTTACATGACCACACTTTCGTTGTGCAGGGACATTTGCTTCTGCAAGCGAGTACACAGAGGGGACGAGCAGCTTCGAGAGCTTTGACATAGGCGGTACTCCGCCCAGTCATCCGGATAAGGTCGGCCCCTCATAGCTTTTTGCACCGCTGCCGACCCAGCCGTCTCAGCCTGTAGACCCGACCCCGCCGCCATGCCAGCGTCGTCCTCCACAGCAGTTCACTTTTCCTATGGGCCAGGTTCGTCGCCGAGGAGCGCAGGGCCCTAAGCGTGGGTGTCATGCAGATTGAGGGCGCATGCATGTATGATCACAACTTTCCATGGATGTCACGTACTAACGCATTACTGTTCCGTCCAATCGTATTTGTCGTTTTCATTGCATTGATTGGAGGCAATGCTTCAGTACGCTTGAATTGCGGACATTTCTTGACTTCTCAAACATATTACACAACGATACGAACAAGCAGAACACATGAAAAAGCATGTGTGGACCCTAACATGACTTTGCAGATTAAAACATACATCGAATACACGAAATGACATGTGAGAATCTGAACCAAACAAGGGTTCAGACTCTCTGCACTAGACCTAACATGCCTTAGATAATTGTAGCTTGCACGTCACACATAGACGGACAATCGGAGAACTTACTAGTAGTGTTTCCACATATTGAGCTGTGTGGCACCTTTCCCATAGTATCTGCCCATTGGCGGAGGTGGTGGCGGTGGCGATGCCGGCGGATTGCCATTGTTCTTATGATGTGGGCAGGCAGTATGGGTCTGTGCATATTGGCTCCTGCGATGTGGCCCCACTGTTGCCTCCTTCCTTATCTTCCTCTTTGTTGTGGCTTGAGCTGTAGCTTGGGCTGAGCGAGCCGATGCGGTCCTACAGGTACCAGATGTACTCCAAATACGGGCTAATAGGTAGAGGGTTCACCCACTTAGTGAACCTGCAACTGCCTTCTGCCCACGAGGTCTGCGATAAATAGATTTGTTAACATGCTTTCATGTTGCGAAATACATTACAGAAATAAATGACAAGAAAACACTACATATGCATGGGACACTTGAAGAATCGCCGGCCCCCGTGTATCCCGCCCTCGGTGTACATCTGCACAAGGCAGTCCTCACCATGCCTGCATTTCGGCCACACTTCTTTATCCTTCTTCACGTAGTCCCTCAGAGGTCTTTCTGAACCATAATCACTCTTGCTCTCTTCTGGAAACCTGTCGACGGGTTCATCGAACTCATCGGGACCAAGACTACCCCCATCATCCCATATTATTGGCGAGCCCTTGCTCTCCACCGTGCCCTTGAGCTTCCCAACCCCAAACCTCCATTTCTTTGGTCCAGACATCTTGTATTACTGGTGATGTTCGACCAACACCGTCCCATATTTATAGAGGGAGATGAGGGGTAACATTGTGTTTGAATAGAATTGAATTATTGCAGAGTTAATTGAGAACAACACTTTCAAGTACTCTGAAAAGGCTAGATTCTCAGTCTGCCAAAGTCACTGAAAAGGCTAGTCACTGTGCAGTCTCAGTCACTGAAGACACCATGAATTGAATTGACAACTCGCTAAATCACTGAAAAGCCTATTCGCATGCCCTCTGAATCACTGAAAAAGCTATGCATTGGAAAGCCTATTCGCAAGCCCTCTGAATCACTGAAAAGGCTATGCACTAAAAACCCTATTCGCAAGGCCTCTGAAACACTAAAAAGGCTATGCACTGAAAAGCCTATTCGCAAACCCTCTGAATCACTGAAAAGGCTAGTCGCTGTTAAATATGACCGATTGAACAGGCTACTCTTAATTTGCCAAGCCACTAAAAAGGCTACTCGCTGTGTACATCTGAGGTGGGGAACAGGCTACTCGCACTTATTGCAAAAAACAAACTCTGTATAGCCTATAAAAGACAAAGTCTGATAAGGACTAGGGTCCATGAATTTACTGCTTTACACCATGCCTGACCTATTTAAAGAGATCCGACGAGTAAGCATACCACACATCTTCTTCTCCAAACCCTCCTCATTCAAGTACAATGTCGTCATAGACAACTGACCTAACTCAACTACCGTCGTGGCATGAGCGGCCAAAGTGTCGTTGTGAGTTTGTGACTAGGTTGTGCGTGTGGATGGAGTTAGACTAGCACTATGGGTGCAGGTACTTCGGGTGCCCAGATTTAGATGACGACTTCATGGTACTATCAACAACTTCTTCTTTCGTTTCTTGTAAACTATTCACACTTTGATCCTTTACATCCACACATGTAGCCTTACAAGTGGATCCAATGGGTGGATCGGGAGATGCCCGCATGGCCACAGAGGCGCCTGAAGGAGATTAAAGACAAAGCTCAATATCTTCTGAGGATGAATGAGGCTCGTGAGGTTGACCGTAGAATCAAGGAGGACAAAGATCGACGGATCAGGGCCGATCAGATCCGTCTCAAAGTTAAGGAGGAAGATCTTGCCAGGAGGAGGGAGGAATTAAGCTTGCGCGAAACAGTCATCAAACGTCAAGAGGAAGAGCTTAAAGCTCGAGAAGCAGCACTCAAGAACAAGAGGAAAGCAGCGGAACCATCTTCACGGCGCGACAATAAGGGCAAACAACCACGCTGCACCTAGTAGAACAATGTAATAGACCTAACAAGTTAAATTCCCTAAGGCATGTTTACAATAGTCGGTGGCCTCTTAGTAGAGTCGCACACATGTCATTGCAAATCACCATTGTGTTCATTTTTCCTAAGGCATGTTAGGATTAGACTTGGTACAACCTAGTGTACCAGACATGCCACGCACCGCTCAATTCATGTATCGCTGGGTTACTCTTGTAAATTCAACATGTATTGTTCTAATTACCTAACTTTTATTCTATTTCTAGTACATCACGTAATTTTCAACACGATTAATTTGTAGAACAAACCTTAGAACAGTCTTCAAAGACAGCATTAAGTTTTCGGATCAAACCATGAAACGAATATGAAATAAACATGAAAATGAATTTCAAAATGGAAATACACATGAAATAGAGGCATGTCGGTAAACCGTAAGCCGACAGGCCTATCCGCTTCCCGAAGGCCGACTGGACCTGTCCCCAATAGCCGCTGCCGACCGCGGACGACTGCCAGGCAGGTGACACGTCAGCCTATCGGCTACAGCCGATAGGTGCCCTATCGGCTCCTGGGTTGCCGACAGGCTACTATTTTTGCAATTCTTTCAATCCAAACACTAGATTTGTAATTAATCATTAAAAAATATTATTTTAAAAAATATGTGATGGCTGATGCAGACTGCCTCTTGTGCAGCACCCATAGGCCCTTCGGCTCTGTTCGCTAAACCTTAAAACCGTTTACTTTTTAGTCTTTCTACAATATTTTTCTCTCACAAAAAATCAGCATCACCACTTATTTTGAGCGGTTTTCTACTCACCCAACAGAGCCGAAAATACCGGTATTGACGGACACGCGTTGTGCGGAATAATCCATGGAATCACAATCAGCACACATGAGCATTTGACTGGTGTTGCATTTGCATAGGAGGCAGTCTACAACACATGCATCCATAGGGATATTCGTGGAGGCCGACGGGTGAACGAGTACATTGTTCCCGGAGGCAGACAGGTGCCCAGGTGCCTCACCGTCACCGGCTAGCATCCAATTTTGTTACCGCTGAAGGAGTCTCTTTATTCTACATGTCGCCCTCACACAGAGCAAAGATTAGTCGTCGTCATGCGCCAGCAGGGTGGAAAACTACACTACACGCCCTCCTCTATACGACGACGACGGCAATGACCAGCAGCAGCTAGCTCTTGCCGCCGTTCGGTCTCCCCTTCCGCCGCCGCCCGTACAGCAGTCGTCCAAACTCACTTTCCCCAGTAGCCGCTGGCCAAGCCATGGCGACGAACATGCCAGTGGGACTGCTAGGCGAGCAGCTGCTGCTGCCACTGTGCGCGGCGGCGCTCGCCGCCGTCGCCGTGGTGTGGTGCGCTGCGCGCGCGGCGGAGTGGGCGTGGCTGCGGCCGCGGCGCCTGGAGCGGGCGCTGCGGGCGCAGGGCGTCCGCGGCACGTCCTACCGCCTTCTCGCCGGCGACGCGGCGATGTCCGAGCGGCTCGCCCGCGAGGCCCGGTCCCGGCCGCCGCTCCCGCCCGGTCCCGGCTGCCACGCCGGCGTCGTGCCCAGGGCCACGCCGCTCGTCCACCACGCCGTGACCCGGCACGGCAGGACGTCGGTGACGTGGTTCGGGCCGACACCGAGGGTGATCATGGCGGAGCCGGAGCTGGTGCGGCAGGTGCTGTCCAACAAGTTCGGCCACTTCGAGAAGGCCGGATTCGGGCAGCTCACGCGCCTGCTGCACCACGGCGTGAGCACGCACCAGGGCGCCAAGTGGGCCAGGCACCGCAGGATCATCAGCCCGGCCTTCCACCTCGACAAGCTCAAGCGCATGCTGCCGGCCTTCGCGTCGTGCTGCGCCGACCTGGTGAGCGCATGGGAGCAGCGCTGCTCGGTGGTGGCCGGCGGCGGCGAGCCATCGTCGTCGTCGTGCGAGGTGGACGTGTGGCCGGAGATGCAGAGGCTGACCGGGGACGTCATCTCCCGCGTCGCCTTCGGCAGCAGCTACCTGCAGGGAAGGAGGATCTTCGAGCTCCAGGAGGAGCAGATGCACCTCGCCATGCGCGTCGCCAACAAGATACACATCCCTGGCTACATGTCAGTCAGTGAGCTCTAGCTGATCAAGCCACCACGTTTTTACATTAATTTGATTGTTAATTGCCAATAATCACGGGGAATCGATGCAACAACCACTAGAAGAAATCGCAATTTTCGTTCTTTACTAGGATGCTGCCTACGAGGGTGAACCGGCGGATGAAGCGGATCGCGGCGGAGATCGAAGGGATTCTGAGAGGGATGATCACGAACAGAGAGAACGCGCTGAGGGCAGGCAAAGGCGAGGCGACGAGCGACGACCTTCTCAGCCTGCTGCTGGAGTCCAACATGGAGCAGCAGTTCGGCGGCGGCATGTCGACCGACGACGTCATTGGGGAGTGCAAGCTGTTCTACTTCGCCGGCATGGAGACCACGTCGGTGCTGCTCACGTGGACCATGCTGGCGCTCGCCATGCACCAGGATTGGCAGGACCGTGCCAGGGAGGAGGTGCTCCGCGTCTTCGGCACCGGCGCCGGCGCCGCCTCCAGAGTGCCGGACTACGACGGCCTCAGCCGCATGAAAATCGTAACACCTTCATTAATTAATTTTTTGCATAGCCGCAGGATCTGATCGAGTGCTGATTGATTCGTTCATCTGTGAAATTAATGTGATGGTAAACCATAATCTCGATTGATTGATTCATTTGCAGGTGACCATGGTGCTGTACGAGGTGCTGCGGCTCTACACGCCGCTGCCGGCGGTGCACCGGCGGACGTACAAGCCCATGGAGCTCGGGGGCGTCAGGTACCCGGCGGGGGTGATGCTGATGCTGCCGCTGCTGAGCATCCATCACGACAAGGCCGCGTGGGGGCCAGACACCGACGAGTTCCGGCCGGAGAGGTTCGCGGAGGGAGTCGCCAGGGCGGCGCCAGCGTTCTTCCCGTTCGGCTGGGGACCTCGGACCTGCATCGGCCAGACCTTCGCGCTGCTGGAGGCCAAGATCGGGCTCGCCATGATCCTGGGGAACTTCGCGTTCGAGCTCTCCCCGTCCTACTCGCACGCGCCGGTCCCCGTCGTCTTGCTCAAGCCCGAGCACGGCGCGCAGCTCAAGCTCAGGAAGCTCCCATGACCTCCAAGTGCACAGCTTGCACGATCATAAATTACGTTGTAAACGAGTGATAATGGCACATTACCAAGATCGAAGTAATTTAATTTGTGAAATGGCTCAAATCTGCTTGTCTACGCCAAAATTGATGAGGCCATCACAGCTTTCAGCTCAAGGTTTCAAGTCTACTAGTGGCATCATACCTACTGCAATTTATAGAAGTACAAAAAAGCTGCACCGAGTCATGTGAAGTTTGAACCCAAAGCTTTTGCTGATTCTAGCTGCCATTCCCAAATAAATTCTCAAACAATTTCGGAGCCATTGGAGGAAGAACCATGGGCTCTGGTGCCATGAAATTAGCGATCTTCTCATGGACATTGTACCTGAAAAAAAAAATCACAAAACAGAAATGACGGCGATTACCAAAAGGAAAGTTATTGGAAAATTTTCAAACGTCAGTAAACATCAGAGGATAGAGATCGCACCGTATCTTTCTGCTCTTTGAAGCACGGCGATCGACGAGCTTTCTCTTTTTAACCTGCTGCTTTCTGAGAGCATAAAATGCTGACTCTGCATACAATAAATGGTAATTGATGGACGCTCAAGGCGAAAATAGAAACGTATACATTTCTTACAAATCTTAGAATGGTAATAGTTTATGAACATACTAACGAAATTTGAATATTATTGAAACATATATCTTCTGTTAGATGAACCATGTTTCAGTATGCATGTTGAGGTATAGTATATGCAAAGAAGATGCTGATAAATGTAATGCATTTTCAGAAGATAGCAAATTCAAATGTGTCCACATGGAAAATATGAGCTAAATTCAAATTGCAACAGAATTTTAAGGTGATCTGAATACACTAAAACTAGCCTAGATATATGCTTACGGGAGGTAAATATCTGATACTTTAGTGTATGTTTGGATACCATGAGCTATTCTTAGCTAGCTCATTTAAACTCAAATGAGCTCTAGTGCATTCAAACAGGAGGGCTAATAGGTGGCTAATTTTTTAGTGAAGTGTTTAACTAGTTAACTAGCTAGCCAACCCCAGCTAATTTGGGATACCTTTTAGCTCCAACTAGTAACTATACATATGAATCCAAACAGACCATTATTGCCTATTGCTGGGGAAAGCCCAAGTGTGTAAATAAATAGTAATAAGTCCAATGGTTGAAAATGAACTAACCTGATGCCCCCCTATCACATGACTCAAGAAACTCCTTGAGAAGTTGTTGATAAAACTCAGAATCATCGATAAGTTCAGGGTCACCTTCCATAATGTGCCCCTACAGAAAAGGCGATGAAATAAGCCCAGGAAGTGTAGTCCGCATTATATCCTCTAATTGTATAAATAATAGCATTCTGATATCAATGCTTGTGTCTTGTGTGGCAGATAAAGAACCAAGGTTATGATAAAAAAAAAAGGGAAATCATCTCAGTGGAAGAAATGAGCTCCCTAACTACAGGCTGTTACACTTCAGTAGACTGAAGGAGACCAAATAAAGTTTGGATATTTTCAAGAAAAAAAAATGTAGTAAATGCTCAAACCTCCTCAGCTGTTCCAGGTCCTCCCACATCCTGAAATATGAATGGCAAGACTTTAGTTAGCCAGGTGAACAAATATGACTGGTCTGGTGGTCCTTTACGATAGATTCATCTAAAATACCTTTCCAAATACACTAACAGCAGAGTTGGTCAAGTACATCCTGTTAATCATCCGGCTTGGATCTCTCATGTAACCAGCAACTTGATCACTAATGTTCTGTTCTCATACAAGGGGAAGAGTTGGGCTTTAGATATTGACTTGTTAAACAGGAACAAATTACACAAAGTAGCTAAATAAGTATTCAGGCAACCTGATTAAAAGCATGTAGCTTTCCTTTAAGTGCAGCAGCACCTGTTGTCACTTGTATTTTCCTCTGCCATTTATCTATCTCATTATTTCTGAATGTTGTTATCCTGTAGACAAATAATTTACCACACTTATAGTTCATTTTGTATGAGCACATAAAACCAAGTACCAACACCAAGCAGCATATGTGCAAAACTGCAAATGGAAGATGAAAGCTCTAGAGCGTCCATATAACTCTCAGAATCTTCATGTTATTGCAATGCACCCTTAGATCTAATTGTAGTTTTTCTTCACGTGTGCTACATCATATATTTGCAAATTATCTAGAAGGATATTAGCACAATGCAAAACTCATACTTTTTAGAGAATTAGAGGCACTACGAAATATAAGTCAAGACACTTAATAATTCCAACTTCCAAGCACCTTAATAAAAGATGTCACATTACTTTATTAGCATTTCTTATGTGAATAACTAGCCATCTTCCCATCTACTTCAAACATAAGGAGTTCAGTGAGAATTAAAAAAAAGATTCCATCAACTAGTACCCTGTACACTTAAGTTACTTTGTATTCTAGTTTACAAGCAAGGTCTAATAGACAATAGCCTAACAGGCTTAGATTGCTTGATCAGATGATTACAAAGGGGATTACATTTATAGGAGAGAGGAGGATGACCCAAGGGGCCAGCCGAGTCTGAACATGACTCAAAGGGGCCATCAGGGTGTGAACCCGGCACAGCAAGCTAGGCTAATCAATGGCTAGATTACACAAGTAACTAGGAGATTATAGTAAATAGCAATTATTTCTAACACCCCCCCGCAGTCGGAGCGTCGGTGGAACAGACGTTCAGATTGGAGCGAAAATCCATGAAGACGGAGGAGGGAAGGCCCTTGGTGAAGACATCAGCGAACTGCGACGTGGTGGGCACGTGAAGAACACGGACAGCACCCATGGCAACCCGTTCGCGGACGAAGTGAAGGTCGATTTCCACGTGCTTGGTGCGCTGATGTTGCACGGGGTTGGAGGAGAGGTAGATGGCGCTAACATTGTCGCAGTAGACAAGGCAGGCGGCGTCCAGGGGATGATGGATCTCCTTGAGCAACTGCCTCAGCCAAGTGACTTCAGCGACGCCGTTGGCAACAGCCCGATATTCTGCCTCGGCGCTGGACCGGGAGACAGTGGGCTGTCGCTTGGAGGACCAGGAGATCAGGCTGTCCCCGAGGAAGACGGCGTAGCCGGAGGTGGACCGGCGGGTATCCGGGCAGCCTGCCCAATCAGCATCAGTATACACACGGAGTTGAGTTGGAGCTGTGCGGGGGATGATCAGACCATGACTGAGAGTTCCCTGGAGATAGCGAAGGATCCTTTTGGCAGCGACAAGATGAGCTTCACACGGAGCATGCATATGAAGGCATACTTGTTGAACGGCGTAAGCAATGTCCGGCCTGGTGAATGTGAGATACTGAAGGGCGCCCACAAGGCTGCGGTAGCTGGTGGGATCAGCAACAGGAGAACCGGCATCAGCAGATACCTTTGCACAGGTGTCAACTGGGGTGGAGCAAGGTTTGCAATCACTCATGCCATGGCGAGCAAGGATGTCCAGTGTGTATTGGCATTGCGAGAGGATGACTGAATCCCTGTGGCGCTGAACTGAAATGCCAAGAAAGTGGTGCAGAGGTCCAAGATCCTTCATGGCGAACTCCTTTTGCAATGCAGCAATGACACGGTGGAGGAGCTGCTGTGATGAAGCTGTGAGGACGATATCATCCACATATAAGAGTAAATAGACAGTCTCTGTACCGCAGCTATATATGAAAAGAGAAGTGTCTGACTTGGCTTCAGTGAACCCCAGAGAGATCAAAAAGGAAGCAAACCGGCTGTACCAGGCCCGCGGTGCTTGCTTTAAGCCGTAGAGGGATTTGTTGAGCCGGCAGACATGTTCTGGAAGGGCAGAATCAGCAAATCCGGTAGGCTGAGAGCAGTAGACGGTCTCTGAAAGTGTGCCGTGGAGGAAGGCGTTCTTCACGTCAAGTTGATGAATGGGCCAATCCTTGGAGTGTGCTAGGGAGATGACTGTGCGAACAGTGGCCGGCTTGACGACCGGGCTGAAAGTTTCGTCATAATCAACACCGGGGCGTTGAGTGAACCCCCGAAGCACCCAACGAGCCTTGTAGCGCTCCAAAGAACCATCGGCATTGAACTTGTGTTTGAAGATCCATTTTCCAGTAACCACATTGGCCTTGGCAGGGCGGGGGACAAGATCCCAAGTGTGATTGGCCTGAAGGGCAGCATATTCGTCTTCCATGGCCTGGCGCCAATGAGGATCAGCAAGAGCATCCCGGCAGGACCGCGGGAGTGGAGACAGGGCCTCGGCATGCAGAGCAAGGCGAGGCTGCCGGTACCCTGTTTTGCCACGGGTCGCCATACTATGTGAGTTGGCGATCGGTGGGATGGGCACCGCACCAGCAGGGACCGGAGGGTCGCTCTTGACATAGCGAGGTGGAGACGGGATCATGCTGGAACGTCGAGGAGGAGCCCCTGCCGGGCGCTCGAGGGCCGGGGCAGGGACAGGGGCACGCCTGCTGTAGACGTGAGTGATGGGCGGCCTCTGGGGTGCGACCACCGAGGGTGGAGCACGCCTGCTGTAGACGTGGACGATGGGCGCAGCCGGGGCGAGGGGTGCGGGGGTCGTCTGAACAGAAGCCCCACCGGACACGGCCGGCTGTGCTGGAGAGGAGGGCGCCTAGTCAGAGGGCCCTGGAGACAGGGGTGTCTGAACAGAGGACCCCCCCGGAGGCGTCCGCGGTAGTGAGGAAAAACCGGGGGGGGTCCTGGTCGCCAGTGTGGCGGCGCGTGCCAGCGATGGTACCAGAGGTACAGGCTGGGAAGGAGCACGCGTCGGAGGTGGTGGCCGGGGGCCAGCAGCCCCGGATGTACCTGCAGGAAAAGGAGACACTGGGAGAGCGTCGTCGTCAGTTAGAAAATCAAGTTCCTGCGGAGGTGGAGAGGGCTGGTTGAGGGAAAAAGGAAACGTTGTTTCGTCGAAGACGACGTGGCGGGAGATGATGACGCGGTTAGTGGTGAGGTCAAGGCACCGGTAGCCTTTGTGATCCGGTGGGTAGCCAAGAAAGGCACAGAGAGTGGAGCGAGGGGCAAGCTTGTGGGGGGCTGTGGCGGAGAGGTTAGGATAGCAAGTGCACCCAAACGCTCGAAGATCATGGTAGGAGGGGAGGGTGCCATGGAGGGCGAAGAAAGGGGTGCTCATGTTTAGAGTTTTGGTGGGGAGGCGATTGAGAATATAGGTGGCAGTGGCAACCGCATCAGCCCAGTAAACAGGAGGCATGGATGCCTGGAAGAGGAGGGTGCGGGTGACGTTGTTGACGGTGCGGATCATGCGCTCGGCTTTCCCGTTTTGCTGGGAGGTATAAGGGCACGACATGCGGAGTGTGGAGCCGTGAGCCAGAAAGAAAGCGCGGGAGGCAGAGTTGTCAAATTCGCGACCGTTGTCACATTGTACTGATTTAACAGTACAGCTGAATTGGGTAGACACATGAGCAAAGAAATGTGAAATAGTGGGAAAAGCATCAGACTTAACTCGGAGGGGAAAAGTCCAAAGAAAATGGGAGCAATCATCAAGAATGACTAGATAATATTTGAAACCAGAGACACTAACAGTAGGAGATGTCCACAAGTCACAATGAATTAAATCAAAATTCTTGGATGCTCTAGACATGGAGGTAGCAAAAGGAAGGCGAGTGTGACGCCCAAGCTGGCAAGCATGGCAAAGGGAGTCGTCTCCAGGCTTGCTGCAGACAATGGAGGAGGTCCGAGCGAGGTTCTGAAGGGTTGCCTTGCTGGGGTGACCAAGGCGCCTGTGCCAAGTAGTCGGGGAAGGAGTGGCGACGAGGGCAGCCGACCCAGTGGTGGATGAAGGAAGCTGTAGGGTGTAGAGGGGCCCTGTGCTGTTACATCTGAGGAGGGTGTTCCGGGTACGGAGATCCTTCACAGAGACACCAAGAGGGTCAAATTCAACAGAAACAAGATTGTCGGTCGTAAATTTTCGAACAGAAAGAAGATTCCGAATGATGTCAGGAGCTACAAGGACATTATCGAGGCGAAAAGGTCCTGGAAGGACAGAGTAGCCGGTGCCAACAACGGGAAGAGTGGCACCGTTGCCTACGATAATGGAGGAAGGAAAAGAAGAGGAGGGTGAAGCGGTGACCATACCAGGGTTGGCAGTGATGTGGGAGGAGGCACCCGAGTCGATCACCCAGTCGGAGGATCCTGGCGGCGGGGTGAGGGACACGGTGCTGAAGGCGCTGGCGAGACCTTCGGGCGACCATGGGGCCCAAGCTGGTGGTGCCTGCGGATAGTAGTTCCCGGAGCCTGGTGGCGGGGCGTAGTAGGCAGGGGGCGCCCCGGCCATCAGTGCCTGCTGCGTAGGGGCGGGCTGGACTGTGCGTGGCGGGGGGGCACGAACTCCACCGGCGGTGGAACCTGGCCACATGTGGATGGAGCCGGTCCACGGGTTGAGGAGCGACGGCCACTGTGATGTAGGAGGAGTGGCAGAGGTTTGCGCACCCCCCTGAGATCCACCAGAGCCGCGCCCGCTGCGGCGGCGACGGCCGCGGTTGTTGTTGAAGGCTTGTCCAGCAGCAGCCTGAAGGCGGGGAGGCGCAGGTGCAGGAGGCGTCGGGGTGGGCGCCTTGGTGGGAGCAGCAGCGGCGATGAGGGCCGAAGGAGGGGCGGAAGACGTCCCCATGTTGAGCTCAGCCAACCGGAGATCAGCACGTACGTCGGCGAAGGACGGGAACGGCCGCTGGCGGGTGATGAGTTGGGACATGAACTGGAACCGTTCGTTGAGGCCACGTAGGACGTTGAGCACCAAAGTGCGATCCTGGACTGGCTCGCCGAGGTCGGCCAGGGCATCAGCCATGCTTTTCATCTTGCGGCAGTAGTCGTCGACGGAGAGGGCACCTTGACAGAGGGTGCGAAACTCGGAGTCGAGGAGCATGGCACGAGACTCACGGTTGTTGAGGAACTGCTGCTCAAGCCCGAGCCAGGCCGCCCGGGCAGTGGGAGCGTCGTGCTCATGGATGACGTCCAGGAGGTCGGCGGAGATGGTGTTGAAAATCCAGGACAGAACAACACAGTCCATGCGCGACCATGCCGGATCGTAGGGCCGGGAGGTGTTGTGGAGGACGTGATCCTTCAACGCGAAGCGGCCGAGGATGAGGAGAACATAGCCACGCCACTTGGAGTAGTTGGAGGCTTGAAGATCAAGAACTATAGGAATTAAGTTCTTGATGTTCTGAACTGCAGCTGCCTGACTGTGAAGGCGGGCGATGGCCTCGGCTTCAGAGGAGGCAGAGTAGTTGTCGTCGTCGTCGGCGTCGTCCTCCGGCGGCTCGGGGCGGAGGCGAGCGCGGAGGGCCGCGGCCTGCCGCTCCAGGGCATCAGCCGCCGCTCGCTCCTTGTCAAGGGCGTCGGCGGCGGCGCGGACGCGCTCCTGGGCGTCGGCGGCGGATTTGAGGAGAGTGGCCTCCTCTGTAAGTTGCTGGCTGCGCTCGGAGTTAGTGGAGCGCAGAGAGGAGGCCTCATCTTCCATGCGCTTGGCCGCCGAGAGGGCTTCATCGCGGAGCTTGGCCGCGGCGGCCGCGGCGGAGGAAGTAGAGGCGGCCATGTGCGCGCGCAGCGGCAGCAGGGGCGCGTAGGCGCTGGTGGGGAAGAGGCGCGGCAGCGGCAGGGGGCGCGCGCGCGAGGAGAAGAGAGGTCGCGCGGCGGCGGCAGGAGGCGCGCACGCGAGAGGAGACGGGAGCGGAAGCGGATGGATCGGTTTTAGACTGATACCATGATAGACAATAGCCTAACAGGCTTAGATTGCTTGATCAGATGATTACAAAGGGGATTACATTTATAGGAGAGAGGAGGATGACCCAAGGGGCCAGCCGAGTCTGAACATGACTCAAAGGGGCCATCAGGGTGTGAACCCGGCACAGCAAGCTAGGCTAATCAATGGCTAGATTACACAAGTAACTAGGAGATTATAGTAAATAGCAATTATTTCTAACAAGGTCTTTGTTACGTGCCTTTCGTGCTACCAGGCTTGGCAAAGAAAGGCATACCAACAAGTATACCTTGGATGCAACCTACTGACCCAGTTGTATAACTTAATGGACAGAGAACCGCAATTAGCTTGTTGCATAGCCAATAACTTCATATGAAACTGGATTTGTGGCAATTAGCACTGCAATTTGATGCCTGAGACTAATATAAAGACCTACAGCCTACAGGCAGGATGTTACCACAATCTATCACCAAATCATAGAGGTATTTAACAAAATGAATATACAAGTTTCATTTTTTTTCTTTTTTGCATAGGTGTTTTTAGTAACTTAGCTGCTACTTTTACTACATTGTGCCTATATCAAGTGGTTTCTGTATTAAAACACAGTATTAGGAAGCTAGAGCAGACTTTCAGTTATGCATAAAAGAAATGCAATTGCTGAGACGTGACAAGCATTCCAAGTGCTCATATTCAAGTGATTATCACAAGTAGTTACTTGAAACCATATGGTGTAAGCAGCTGTAAATAAACAAAAGCTTAGTGTACTGCAGTATTTTTCAAGTGCTAGGCAACTTCTAAGTTATACAGATTACACCAGTGAAGTCCAAGGGTCGACGAGACCCCTGTGGCCCAGTCACCAGTCCAGGATTGAAGGCTGCCACAACCTTCTTAAGAACAAAAATCAGAGGATGCCCCCCACCCCCCAGGTCATTTTTTTTTTTTAAGCACCGATGGTTGGTTAGTTATTTCTAATCCAAAATTTACCTTGTCTGCAATCTCTGTACTTCTAACCACTTGTCATTGTCTCCATTTGAGGCAGAAGGAATTTCTGGCATCAAGTAAAGAACTGTGTTATGAACATATAGATGGCATGTCATAGTTTTTACAGTAGAACAAGAACAGTATGGAAAGTAGCAATACCATTGGCACCCTTTGTAGCCTGATTATTCTCGAGCAAAGCCTATAGGTAGTTTCAGAGGTTGAGTACAATGAGAAACATTTCAATCATTATTTGCAAAAGAAACATTTCGATCATATTGAGGAAAATCATAGGAGTAAAAGGAAAACAATATGTGCAACTAACTGAACCTCCTGCAACTCCATCATGCTGCTCAAAGTCTGCTTTGACGAATTCAACAGATCATCATAAGCTTGCTCTATCTGCTTATCATGACTGCAAAACCTTGTTCTGATGGGTTCCTGCAACAGCACAATAGAGAACAAACTGGAGTTTAGGATTCAACTTAGCCACAATCCTGCGTCAAAAGGGGGACAATTAAGAAGAACCTAGGGAGATGCTTGCTACAACCTGGGGCAACTTGTTGGAAGTGGAAAATGACTTCTGCAGCAAGAATCTCATTTCCAGGGTCTTGTCCCATATTGCCTAGAGGGAGGAAAAATCAAACAAAGGTAAGAATTTTGACAAGATTATATATATGTAGAACAAGTTAATACCAAGATGCAAATAAGGTGGGTCAACACCTTCTGATTTTTCACTGCTTGACCTCTCAACGCATCCTCCTCTCTGTGCTGGTTCATCATCTTTCAAACTATCGCTATACAAGGGCTTCAGTTGAAGAATCCCCAAATTTGGGTCTGCCCTTGGCTAATTTGATCTCCACACTACAACAAACTGAACGGAAGGAAACAAAGATTACCTGTTGCAAAGCAAAACAAAACAATAAAATCAGACTTCAGAGTTGAAACAAAACCAATATTCACCTATGTAGCATGGATACATATATAAATACTGTAACCAGAAAGATGAAGATACGTGCATAAAATTTTTCTCAATAAAAGCCACGATAGCAATACATTTTAGTTACTTACTTTATTTAAAATAGAATAATGAAGCATACTAAAATTCTAAAAGCAGTAGCAGTGTAGCAGGAACATTAAAATTCTCCTGCATTCTTGAAACTGTGCTGCTTTGCTTCTTTTCCATAATTCCAATCCAATAAGCCAAACACTCACAACCAGACCAGGTGACCAGATGATTTGATTATGGGAGAGGGGACATGACAGGACTACGAGAGAAGGAATTGGGAAGCAACTCGTCGCTGACTTGCAGATGGCTCAGGCTCACCATGGATTTACTGTGGGCAGGCAGTGGCAGACCCAGAAATGAGGCAAGGGGGTCAAATCCAAAAATTAAAAGGCTAAAAATCTTACTACAGCCAAACAAAAATATATAATATACTAATATTATACTCCCTCCGTCCCTAAAAAAGTGTTGTTTTCGTTTCCCGAAAAATATCTTTAACTAAATTTATATAAAAATATATTAATATTTATAATACATAATTAGTATCATTGAATAGATCTTTGAGTCTAGTTTTTTAACAAATTTATTTGAAAATATAAATGTTGCACGTATTTTCTACAAATCTAGTCAAACTAGTGGCACGAACACCCAAAACGACGTTTTTTTAGGGACGGAGGGAGTATATAATAAAGAGCACAAACAATGACAGCGACTGAAAATTCTTAAGCGACATGTAGGACAACATCGTGGTAGAAAAATACCAAATAACATAACCTACAGTATGAAATATTAAGATGCAATTTTAGAAAATATAACAATTAGCATTCATCAATCAAAATAGAACGCTTAGATGCAATGATAACAATCAGTAATCAGTAAATACTAATCGCTAGCGGCGGATCCAGGTTTTGTTCAAGACTAGGGCCTATGTAGCGGTGAAGACTACCCATTATACGTCTACTCTGATACGCTATCTAGCATGGGCTCATTAATATCACACACAAAAATAACTAAGACGGAGATAAATTTTCTAATTGGTCTGATGATTACATTAAAATTGCTAAGAACGTTGTATGACACACATGATGAGATGACAATTGGCTCTATTCGGCTGGCTGGTCCAGCCAGCACCAGCCAGCCACTCAGCAGTGTTTTTCTCTCAGAACAACCAGCCAGCCAGCCGTACCGTACCAGCCAGCCGAACAGAGTGAATAAATACCTACTGCTTGTTTAAACAAGTTTAGAGTATAATCCTATCCCTACATTTTTTTCCTGAAATCATAAGCAACAATATTTCAGAATATGAATGATAATACCTCAACCAAATAACGCAGGGCAAGAGATGTCACAGTGATAATAATGAATTTGATACTAAAGAATTAGAGGACAGGACACTAACAGACTCGCTAACCATGACATTACTCCAAAGATCAACAAGAAAGACGAACATTCTACAAAGCTGAAGCCTTTTTTAGTAATGCCAGTGATTATGCCTTGGCACACTTGTACTGACGCTGACATGCCAATTTCAGTTTACGAAGAGGACAACTCAGGAATAAGTGGATGCAAAGAAAATAACATGCAACTGCCACAACCTTGGAACACAAGCAGACAGGTTCAATTGCCTTGACATGTTTAATTTGAAGCTAATAAAAAGAGGAACAGCAAGGAAAGGATTCCAAGCTCACCCTTGGAGAGAGGTCGAATCCAACTCACGCGGTCATGCCTCACAGCCAGACGCGGAACGCCGGAAGAGGCCAACCGAACAGGGGCCTGGACCTAGAGGCTGAAGCCTCAGAGTCGGAGGGCGGAGGCCGGCGGCGACGCGGTGGCCTGCGCCCGCGCCTGAGCGAAGCCGGGAGGGCGGCGGCCTGCACGGAGCAACGGAGGGAGGACGCAGCCGGTGCAGTGGCGGGCTGAGCGGCAAGCGCCTGGTGGCTAGTCGGCGGTGAACCGGAGACCGGAGGTGTCACGGCTCGCGGCTCGCGACCTGCTTTTCCGTGCGGCGGCGGACAGCAGCCAGCAGGGCGACGGGGAATGCTTCTAGTCTCTTGGTTGGGTTGGGCTTATGGGCTAAAAAGTACATGGGTACGAGGGATTAGTGGCCGACAACTAAGGCCTGGGCCCTAGGCTAGGCCGCAGCGTGCAGCGGAGTCTAGAAGGGAGCACGCCCCGCTGCGTGCCTTCCTCTGCTGTTAGGGCCTTCGTCGCAGGTGCGAAGGCAGGCGAGCAGCTCCTACCCATGCCGCGGCGGCAGAGTCGGAGAAACCAGCTATAGCTCGGGCCACGAGGCGAGCTACGGCTGCCTAGCAATGATGCGCTGCAACTTGCAACAGGGACGACCAACACAAGGTCACCAATGGCGCACTTTGCTCCAGAGAATGCATTTCCCCCTTCAAATTGTGTACAATTCTGCCTCTTTCTATTCATTCTTATTAGGTGCGGTTGACATGCCATGCACAGGCCACACCCCAGCCAAACCCTCGAGATCGATAAATACAATAATCGAGGACATGAGACCCTGCCAAATGGGAACAATTAAAAAAAAAACAATGACAACACCAGAAATACAGCCATTCGGTGGACTTGACTTCTTTTCTTTACTTCCACAGCTTCATCTGTTGTATTCGAGTATAATATGTACAGATTTCCTGAAACAAGGCAACCACAGATACGTTAACCATTTGCTATATAAGATGTACAGCAGAACCATTGCCTGGCCAGCCAGTCTGCCAGCAAATTGACGCACATAAGTGAGGATGCACAGCATACCTTGCAATCCCGACTAATGCCAGATCTTGGAGATGTACCAGACTTCAGGCCAATACTGCTCCACCACACCTAGATAGCAATGCATGATGGAGAAATATCTAGTTTTTCTACAAGGGAAATGCAGGCTCTTCAACTTTCTTTATCATCACTAGAGCCTCATTTCAATGACTGCGCTCAAAGATAAAGGTAGATCACTCAGAAACCAACCTTAAAGCAGACAGCGCAGATGTTTAGAAGAAAGAACTAAATGAATGAAAAGCTACTAAATGCATATACATAATAAAAAAAATAAAGAAATTACCTTGTACAAGTACTTCTTCCTCAGCTTGATGGCCAAGCGTACACATCTTTTTACATTTATTTTGAGCACATTATCATTGAACATCTAAAGAAAACCCATGAAAATAAATAACTATAATTAACCATTACATAGAGGCAATAATTTAAACAAAATGGAAAAATGAGCAGTTGGAACTTGCCTTGATCGCATCATCTATTGAGCGTGTCCCTCTAATTATCTTGTGGCGATTGATTATCAAGATTGCCGCCACACAGAATATAGGCAGTTCATAATCTCCACTCTTTGCTAGCACATTTGAACTTGGATGTGGCATCTGCTGAGGCCTTGCCCATATTGTAGCACCTGACAAGCCACAGAGATGATTTCTTGTACTGGATTTCATTCCAGGGTGGCAAGCTCCACAGATTTCACCATTTCTACGATGGGATTTCCTGGTTTTGTGTTTTCTTCTTGTAGAACTGTTGATCCGATGCACTTCTTTGACTTCACATGATGAACCATTGCTCAGATCTACTAGCAATGGTTCTAGACAGTTCTCTTCTAAACGCCTGACTGCTGCTTCATCAAAATCAGCAGCCCACATCATCTGAAGACAAGAACACCAGTTGTTTTAACATAACAAGATTCTGAGACAATAATATAAGCATTGAAATAAACTAACCATTTTAAGGCATTTCATTGTGGCTATGTGTGGTACCAAACATCACATACAAATATACAATATCTCCATGTTATGCAGTTCAAGTAAATTACTGTAGCTACATAGCTACAAAGCTATCTATCTTCTTTTGCACTATTTAGGCATCTTGAAGATTTTAAGTACAAAACTACAATTAAAGATTCACCAAATTTCACCTATGTCTGTTTCAAAGAATACTAATGCTAACTTCAAGCAATAACTAGTTCACTACAAAATGTCCAAAATAGACATATCTTGAAGAGCCAGACCTCCCACATGGTAAGTGATTCATCAAAAGACAGCTCTCGACGAAAAAGCACTAGCAGCATCCGAAAAGCAAAATGAAGGCTTTCAGCACCAATTGCTGACAAATGTTCAAATAATTCAACATCTGTCAGTTCCATGATCTTCCACAATGCTTGCAATTGCTTCATGACTCCTGTTGGTCCCTCCATCTGGAAATTTTCACGCTGAGCAGCAGAGATTTACATTATCCATCAGGATTATTAATGTAAATACCAAATAAATGGACATTATATTGTAATTTATGTCAGATGCAAATTACCATCCTTCTCAGTAGCATCTCAAAGCACCAAAAGGCATCCGCATCATCGTCGTATATGACAACAAAAGGTGACAGCAGATCACTCATACCTATAATTAACTTATGTATTTAGAATTTTAGATACATCAAGAATAATCAAATGATAGTTCAAAATAAATCTCCTAGAAATATGCAAACCTTGACAGTATCCAGTGGAAGGATCAACCCATGCATAAACAGCAAGTATATCAGACATTCTAGCCATATTCCTTGATTCTGCATAGAAATCAAGGTGACTGTCTGTTCTCACCACATCAACCACTGCATCGAAAGGTTTTTTTATCCCTAATTAGAATACAATCAGAAGGGACCACTGCAATTGTGCCAATTAAGAATATAAACATACCAATTCGATGCAGTGTCCAAAGCCATTCAGAAACTCTATCTTTGTCAGCTATCGAACCAATTGATTTGGTTCCATCAACAAAATCTGCTTCAGGTGCATCAGATATCCTCAAGGAATCCATAATTTGTTTACTATAGCCAGTATCATCTAACCATCTATCATGCTTGTACGCATCCGAGTGAAAGATGGCTGAGTCACTGCTGCTAGGTCGAAATATATCATTGGAGAATGTATTTGACTCTATTATGAGATCTATGTTATTATTGATCTGGAAGCTGTGCATGCGTTCATCACGGGGCCTTACCCTATCTTCAGGAACCAAGAAACTGCAATGATTTTCTTCAACTCCATTGCTATCCCCATCACCATTTTCGAACAAGTTTGTACCAGTTAGGGAAGGAAAATCGATGAAGGCCTCACTATCATACCTTGGTTCACCAATGTCATCATAATCTCCAAAACCTCTAGAGCTATCATTATGTTCATTGAAACCAACTGTTTCAGCTGATTTACTACAAATTTCCCTTTTCTGAGGCTGAGTTGTGCCACCAGAACCATAAATCAAATTCGAATTTTCTGCTAGATGTTCAGCTTGCTGACTTGTGCTGACTTCTCCACCTTCAGTTTCTTTGGGCAAGGTCCTGACATCCATCAGCTTTGATCCAACAGCGTATGCAAGCTCACCTGTACCAATGCTTGTATGCATGGTCTGGCATTGCTTAATTAAATAACGATATTTCTCCCTAGATAGAAAGGAAAGAAGACATAGAGTTAGAGCCTTCAAGATTTCCAATAATGCACACAGGTGTGAACCACAAAGGTAAACACTAGTCTCCAAAGGTTAAAATCAACAACGCTAATCAAAAGTGGGTCCGAGAGAAAGGGAAGTGTTCCGAAAACATTAGGACAATAGCAAAGAATATGAAAAAAATATAGTTGAGTTACATCAAATGGGGCAGAGCATTCGGAAGGACAATCTACAGTTTGAAGAAAACAAATAGGGTAGATTGACAAAACCACTTTATCCCCTAAAGAGTATGCACACTTGCACAGGAGGTAGTATTAAGGAAAATGGATGGAGAAATATGTGCAAAATGGAACTATCTTGGACACCAGTTCAAAGAGTCAAGACTTAATCCAGAGACCACGCAAGCATAGAGACACATCATTTTAACTACAGTTTCCTATGTTCTGCGGTAACTGTAAATGTAAGGTGAACACTTATTTGGCACTAAAGCTTATGTTTCATATATAGGTGAACATAAAAATGAAAAGGCTATGGTTTATTTATAACAATATAAAAGTAACCAAACTGATGCCTATCACAGGATTCTTTTTAGAAAATAAAATGCAAACATCGTAATACGAAAAAGAAAAGAAAAACTTCAAACCTTCGAGCAGCTCTTAGTTTCCCCCTATATTCTGACGTGCTACTTAAGGCATAGCAACCAATAAGAAATTCCCAGACTTCTGCTCGAATAGAAGGATCCACGCCCTGCACATCATTAATGGAGACAGAACCTTATTAAATGGCCATTTTCATGCATTTTTCATAATTCACCCTTTTTCTGATAATAAAAATCCGCTGATGCAAGTGGCAACACCAAGGGGTAGATTTGAGTCAATTCATTAGTTCATTTCTATCATATTCACATCTCCTTGCCTTTAAATCCAGACTAGTTCAATTAAATTAGTTCTGAACTGGCCCAATGACCCAGAGAAAGCAAACAATGCCCCAAGCTATACCAGAGCTGATACTAGTGAGTTTGAAGCTTGAAGGCCGAAAACAACAAAAACAACATGAAAAGGGGAGTTCCTGAAATAATAAGTACATAGTTAACTCACTCCTAAGACAATGAACTTAAGGGCTTTACGGAAACATATAGCCTTCCCATCACTGTCAAAACATGCGTGCCATCTTTCTGGTTTGAGCATTCTGTTTCCCTGTACAGTTGCAGATAGAAGAAAAAGTGGTCAATACTGCAGGAGAGAGGTTAATATGAAGTGACATGTGTTGCTACTTGCTATGTACTCTAGTAGCTAAATTGATGCGACCATTATATAACCATGGATTGTAGTTCACTAGGTTATAATTTAATTGGATGGTGGATAGTGTTGTCACCCTCAGCTTTCTGATTCCAGATTAATAGTTGTGTTCAGGATGTGCCCTCCTTGAAGAATTGCGATTCATATTAAAATATGACATTAAATAAAGGGATGAAAGGGAGTGCATCATTGTGCCCACAACAGTCTATTTGGGGTTACAGATGAATGGGAGAACATTTATAGCACCCTAAATAGCAATGAGAATTTAGGAAAGAATTTACCCTGCCTCTGATCTTATGCCGCAATAAAATTTATAAGTGACCAGTGGCTCTACAAGAAGCACAAGTGCTTTAATAAACATGACACGCTGTCTCAATAGTGTCATGGGAAAATACTAAATATAGGCAATACAAGCATTAACTCAA
Organism: Eremochloa ophiuroides; assembly: GCA_038502445.1. Lineage (NCBI taxonomy): Eukaryota > Viridiplantae > Streptophyta > Magnoliopsida > Poales > Poaceae > Eremochloa > Eremochloa ophiuroides. The sequence goes on from JAHLJS010000006.1 coordinate 17,129,765, forward strand.
GTACTCAACCACAACAAGAAGTCTGTAAACTCTACTACTCTAGGCGCTATCTATACCATACACAGTGATTACCAAATAGTAACATTAAGCTATCACTATGCAAAATGTGATTAGTGTCATTAAGGGAATGTGACCAATCCATTCCTTGCCGAGACCCGAGAATGGTAATCACACGAGCCTGACAAGCGGTTGGGGCGTCGTCCAATTGTCACTGACAAGGGAGCGACAGATACATTCGCATTAGCACTGGCAAAGGTGTATCAATACCTATCAAGCAATCCATAGCAGTATTAAACAGAAGGTGTGATTTACTGTAAGGGCCAATAGCAACCTTAACTGGGGAGGGGTTGAGGCAGGGGTCGCCGATGTCACGAACGAGGGAGCCCACGCCGCGCTGGAGGTTGGCCATGGCGCCGCCCGGGCGGCCGGCGGCGCCGCACATCCACTTAATGTAGTCCCCGCCGGCGCCATCGTAGCCGGACTTCACTTGGGGCATGGGGGTCCGTCCCACTTGGAACTCTAAAAAGCTCCGGGCAACCAAACCGCGCCGGCACGGCACCTCGGCTGTAACTGACCCTGAGCCGCGCCGAAGACGAAGGCGAAGCAAATCGAACCCAAGCAGCAGGAGTGGGTAGCCGGGCGGCGCGGCGCGGCGCACCAAAAGCAAGCGAATCCGCAGCCAACTGAATGCTGAGAGAGGAAGGTTAAGATTAGGCTGCGAGAAAGCCAGTCCCCAGAGCAATCCGTCCAAGCAACCTCAGGGGTCCGGGTGGGGCGGTTACCGACACGAGAAGGAAGAGATCGTGGCAAGTGCGGGTGGATGGATCTCCACTCCACGCCAGTCCAGTCGCACGCAGCAGCAGAGGGCGGCAGCGAGACGGAGAAGAAGAGGACGGACGGGGATGCCCCTCCCCGCAAGAGAAGGCTGTAGCTCAAAGCCCCCCGGTTAGTCAGTTGTGTATGTAACCGCGTCGCCGGCGGCAAGGTCGCCGACGATGCCGCACGACTGATGATTATAGCGGCGTAGAATAGAGAATCGCGGGGGGCAAGAGAATAGAGAGAAAGATAACCAACCCTCTCTCGCGTTGCGTCGAGTCGAATCGAGTCCCCTCGGACTTGCAGAATTCCGGTTTTGTCCCTGGGTCCACGGCATAACAGCGGTGCAGAGGGCGGTGGGTGTAGGGGGGCTTTTTTGTCATGATGAACAGATCCACACGGCACGTACGGTACGGTTCGGCCAGTTTGGTCTGGCTGGTCCGAGCGCGTGGTTCACTTGCCATTCTCGCTGGGGACTTTTCTCGCTGGGGCTGGGTATTAAAACATGGTCATAATGGGTAAATGAAAAATAAATATTTTTCTACCATATATGGAATGTAAACTATATAACCATTTTATGCTATTCTAGGTATTATTAGCATATTAAAACATGGCCATAATGAGTTAATGACAAATAAATATTTTTCTATCATTTATAGTCATCTTTTTTGTTTTTGAAATTCCACATAGACAAACAAACATGATACATGTGAGAAGGTGGCACCTTATTTAATACTCTATCCGATCTTTGGTTGGGTTGGTTAGCACAGCCGGGAGGCTCCTAACCAACCAAGGTTCAAATTACAGTGAGTGCGCTTCGGTGCCGCTAGAAAACTTTGGGACACAAAAAAAAAACCCCTCGCTCACTCCATGCCAAAGCACAGGTCTGTGGCCAACCTTCTCACAGGGTTGCAGTGCCGCTGTGTATGGGTAGAGCGGGGGTTCGGGGGTTTTCTCGGCGGCCTGTATGAGAAGGTCTTCTTCTTAGCCCCGTTAATGGTTGTGTGCGCTTTGGTGCCGACCAGGAGAAATGCCGCGGGCCGGCTAGGTCCCTGCAAGCCGAGTTTTTTTCTTATTTAATACTCTATCCATATATGAAAATGATAGTCTTTTTAGAAAAGGTCTTGGTCAAACATTGAAAATATAAATCTTGAATAACTTTTAAATTGTTGAGTTTAGAAATATGAAACCTAAATAAATAGATTTGTCTTCAAATATATTTTCATAAAAGTATGTGTGTGTGTATATATATATATCACTTTTCAATAAATATTTTAATAGAATTATGAAGTCAAAGTCATGTTTTGGAGACTGTGTCACTGTCCTAAACAACATTCTTTTCCTATATAGAGGAAGTATACATGAAATCCGCATTAGCTTTAGGGAATTCTAGATGATTGGAACCTTGAGTGCTAACCCATATTGTGCTATGGTGTTTTGCTAAAATTGAAAATGCAGGTGACAAAGGTCCTCGTTCCTTTAGCAAGGGAATTCAAACAACGACAAGTGGTCACCGTGCAATTCTCAAATGATGCACTTCTACAAAGAGACAAGAAGCCCATGATTTTATAATTATTAACCTTTACAAAAAACAATATCACTCATGATACATCTCCTCCTTCTATTCTAAATTACAAGTTAATTTGATTTTTTAGTACATCATTTTTGCTATTTATCTACATAGATATATAGTAAAACCGAAGTATCGAAAAAGTCAAAGTGACTTATAGTTTATAACCGAGTGAGTATAAATTAACCTTTATAAGATAATATTGCTGAAATATAAAAACAAAGATACTTCATCCACGATGACGAGCAAATTCTAAGGACTACTCGGATTTGGTTTTGACTTTTGACCCATGCCATGAACATGAATGTATGTGCAAAGCAAAATTCAATCGGCTATTTATAAACATATATATTAATATATATTGGGAAAACAACAGAAATCCAAGCACCATGAGTATCCGGATCGGACATATTTCCAAGCTCACATAAAAGACTCAACATGTGTTCCATCTCAGCCGTGTAAAGGCATACCCATGACATGCTCATTATGGCAGTCTTTCTGATGCAAACGTCTTTAAAAAAATGTGCGATGTACGAACTAGCCGGAGGGTTCTGATTTTTTCATTCACGTCATCATCCGGCAGAAGAAACGACACTCAGCAGTTCAGCCTCCATGTCATTATCACAGGGGAGATGGAGCGGGACTGCTCAGAAATGGATATGCGCACGATTGCACACTGCTAGCTGTTACTTCCTGTCACGCTTTGTCGTGCTTGCCATATGCCAACATTCAGATGCATAACGTTGCGATACATCATCCTTATTCCATCATTTGACACTTGGTTGAGATGCATAATGCTGTGATAGCAACACAAACACACACAAAAAAAAGTATATAACATATCCAGCTGATTCAGCCAACTGACTTTGTTTGACTTCAAAGATTCAAGGACAAGTTGTTTACAATTACCAATCAAATCAGCTTGAATCGTATAGACAATTAAAGTGATATCATTTTGCTAAAGCAGAGCAGTTGGAGAGTCATGGATATTTCTCACACGCCTGTTTAGTTCCGGTCATAGAGGCAAAAGGATAACGTGAGCATGGCTAAATGAACCAAGTGGAGCACACTGATGTGGCCACGCTTTTTTATTCCAAAATTTTTTTTATTATGCTGTTTAAAGCGATGGCTCCCTCATGGCTCAGGCTGCATGTTCTCGCATTCTTCTCTTATGGACTGATAGAGAGCGGTTGAAAGGTACCTCTCGCCAAAACTCGGGAACACAACCTGAACCAAAACATATAAATTAATAATCTAGGTGTCAACATTCATAATTCATGTAATGTTAGTATTCACAAAAGGGTAATAGAAGAGAGCGTATTTCTGCACTTGCCACTATCAACTTTCCAGCATTTTCTGGTCTTTTTGCAACCTTTATGGCAGCGGCAGCGGCTGCTCCAGAGGAGATTCCAACCTACACAGTTTTCACTCATCTTTATGTACGGCACAAGAATTCTCAGTTTCATTTCAAAAGAAAAAGTGATGCTCTTGGCTGTGTATCAGACAAAACTTGAAAATAACAGGCGTGGCATTATTTGAAGATAGCCTTGTTAGTTCCCAAGTTCATATACTGTCACAGATCTTGCTAGCCAATTCCAACTGTTTTACATTGTGTTTGCTTTTAATATAATAGTGAAAATTGACAGGAGAACCCTCTGGTCTTGAGAACAAAAGATCAGGTTTGAACTAAGTTGGCCACTAAAAATATTATTCTCTAATATACATAAGGCAAGGCTAAAAAAGGTGCCCATAAATTGATTCTGTCCACATATTTGAGAAGCGAGTGCATGCACTTAAATAGCAACACAAGGGGAAAAAAGGAAGACATTAGCAGGCCTGTCTTGCCTGCCCTAAAAATATGAATGCTTGCGAATCAGGGACGATGTCTCAAAAAACAATGATATGTCAAAACAATGTCCTAGGCACAATACAAAAAGAAGCAACATTTCGAAATCACAATACCAGTAATCCTTCCTGAACAGCCAACTGTTTTGCTGTCTCAATAGCTTCATCACTTGATATCTGCAACATAAACAGTAAGGTATGAACAACAGGAAGTAAAGAGGAATAAACATAACCCTGTAGCAATCGACACTGTATAAGGCAGAGTGAAAGGATAGGATTGTTAGCCTACCCCAAGGGAAGGACCATACCAATGTAGTTACTAGTTATGTAGCTTAGGCGAATATACTTCTGTAAATACTGTTCTAAGGTATATGCAGATATAGTGCAATAACAAAAACGGATAAGTTGATTTTGACAAGACAATTGACTTTATTTCATTCTTTTGTATTAAAGTGTTGGAGAAGAAAAAGAAAAGAAAAGAAATGTCCGATTATACTCAACACATATAGCACTGGTTTAAGCTCATACCTCAATTACTTCATCAAGAATATCTCTATCCAAGTTCCTTGGAACAAATCCTGCGCCAATTCCCTGAATCTTATGTGGACCTACAAAAGTGGATAACAGTTATAACATGTAAGCAAGAAACCAAACGTTTGACAGGTACAGAAGGCAATGCTCACAAACGTACCAGGTTTTCCTCCGGAGAGTATGTTGCTTTCAGAAGGCTCAATACCAATAACCTAAATACAGGTGACCATATATAATGATAAGGACTACAAAGCACATATAACTGAGGAGATTTTGTTGAGCGAAATGTAAAGAAACCTTAATTCCAGGATTTTTCTCCTTCAGGAAAAGGCCGGCACCAGATATTGTCCCCCCTGTTCCAATTCCACCAATGAATATATCCACCTTCCCCTTTGAATCCTCCCAGATCTCTGGGCCAGTAGTCTCATAATGTACCTGTTTGAAAACAAATGAAGAAAAACAATGGGCAGGTAGGTTAGAAACAGAGTGCACATATAGGTAGAGCCACACGGCTGGTTATCTCCATTACCTTAGGGTTGGCAGGGTTATCAAACTGTTGAAGCATGTAAGAATTGGGTGTCTTATTTAAAATCTCTGTAGCCTTATCGACGGCCCCTTTCATCCCTTTTGCAGCATCAGTAAGGACAAGCTCAGCACCAAAAGCTCTAAATAGGACTCTTCTCTCCATGCTCATTGATGAAGGCATTGTTAATACCAACTTATATCCTTTGGAAGCAGCAATAAAGGCAAGACCAATGCCTGTATTTCCACTAGTTGCTTCCACCAAAACACTCTGGGCAGAAACATGGGACAGGGAAACAAGTCATCAAGGGTACAAGGAAAGGCAGAATGAGAGGCCGTTGTCATGATTTTATTTTCAACAGTGATCAGAAACATCACTAAGACACCTGTGGCTACCTCTATACACCAATTCCACATTGGACACGTGTCCTTACATTTGGTCAGTACGCTCGTTTCAATGATGAGTATAGATTATTTCAAAAATTGCACTCATATCAGTATAATTAAGCAAGGAAATATGTGAATGAAGCCAAAATGTGCCTATGCTTATAAATCACCTTTCCAGGAGTAATCAAGCCCTTCTGTTCAGCATCGTCTATCATACTGTACCCTATCCTGAAACCAAACAGGTTTGGAAGTGTTTAGCTATAACCAAAAAGGCCAATCTCCCTGCCAATTGAAGGAGAGAAAGACAAAGGATATACCTGTCCTTGACGCTACAGCAGGGCTCCATAATCTCGAGCTTAGCAGCAACATTGGCAACGGAGCCCTTGACGACGTTGTTGAGATACACCATTGGTGTCTTGCCGATGAGCTGCGATTGGACAGTCAATCGTCAGAACAAAATGTTGATGTAACCTCATCCTTATTGCTACTACGTGTGTGGCATCTATTGATCAAAGTGGTGCCGCCAGCGAGAGATCAGTTGCACAGCCTGCTCTTAAGTCCTAACATATGTAATCCCAACACCTAAGCAGCAGGCGCTGGACATGATGAACGAACGATAGGCAGGCGCTGACCTGGGTGACGTCGTTGGCGATGTTGAGGCCCTCGACCTCGGCGGCGCCGGCGCGGCACCGCGAGGAGGGAGAAAGGCCGGTGTGCGCGAGGAGGCCATGGCCATGGCCACGGCCGTCCGGGTGGGGCCTGAGGACGAGCGGCGAGGCGGCGGGGCTTCCGCGGGCGAGCGACGGGTACGGAACGAGCCGCTGCGCTCGGCTTGGGAAGGGGCCGAATCGGGCGCCCGAGGCGGCTGCGGCGGCGGCGGCGGGTGAGGGCGACGACCACGACGCCATCCTTGTCGGCGTGCGGCAAAGGTGCGCGTAGGCTGGTAGTAGTGGTAGGCTCCTTGACAGGGAATTGAGTAGAGTGGCGGAGTGGGCCGAGGTGGCTGGCAGCAGTGGTTCGTTTTGGGGTCAAGTCAACAGCTTCTTCTTTATCGATCAGCGCTTATTTTCAATTACGAAATAGTATTTTTCTCTCATAATAAATCAGTACAAGTTAAAATCAGTACTTATTTTAAAAAAAAATAGGCTGCAAATGGCCCTTTAGGCTAGCGACCTGCCGGGCACAAATATCCCCAGGATAGCCCGGTGAGCCCATTCCAGTTAGTAGTACTTGTATCTTTTAGGAAAAAATCCGCTTTATCTCTCTTATTTTTTTTAAAGTCTGTTTTTGCCACCCTTAACTTTAAAACTAGATAAATTACCTTCCTTAACTTTTCAAACCGTTCAATTTACCTCTCTGGAGCAGTTTCGAAGGCGGTTTGCTACAGTGAAAGGTGGTTTTGCTACTTTTGTCTTTTTCTTTTTTAACTATTTCGGCTGAAATTTTGAAAATCATAGTAAATTGCAGAAAAATCGTAAAATGAAAAATCCAGTTTTGTTTGAACTCCACATGAGTAGATCTACACAGTGAATATATATTATGGTATATTTTAGTACAAATTTTTTGCTATAAAGGTTTTGTCTTTTTATTTTTTATTTATTTGGCTAAATATTTAAAAATCATAATAAATCAAAGAAAAACTATAAAACATAAAAACTAATTTTTTCGTCTCCACGTGAGTAGATATACACTGAAATATATAATATTATATGCTTTAATCCAACAAAATAATTATAAAAACTGTAGTTATGAATTATTTCAGTTAATTAGAGAAAAACATCGATCTAAAACTACAGCAAAAATTCTATACTAAAGCATACCATATTATATGTTCACGTGTAGATATGCTCATGTGGAGTCAAAAAAATTAGATTTTCTATTGAGTAAAATGCGCTGTGGATCCTTAAACTTTTGCCACATTAATGGCCACGTAGGAAGCAGAGTCCTATGTGGTCTGCTATGCACCTAGGTGAGAAGTGGGAAAAAGTTCATGGACCCAGATGAGCGAAGAAAAAGTACTTGTACCTAGATGAGAAGTGGAGAAAAGTTCATGGACCCAGATGAGCGAAAAAAAGTTTATGGACCTAAATGAGAAGTGGGCAAAAGTTTAAGGACCCGTAACGTATTTTACTCTTTTCTATTTTATAACTTTTCTATAATTTATTATGATTTATCAAAGATTTAGCCAAAATAAATAAAAAAGAAAAATACAAAACCTTCATAGCAAAAAATTTGTATTAAAGCATACCATAATATATGTTCACTGTATAGATCTACTCATGTGGAGTCCAATAAAAGTGGATTTTTTATTTTATGATTTTTTTATAATTTACTGTGATTTTTCAAAATTTTAGCCGAAATAATTTAAAAAGAAAAAGGCAAAACCACCGTCACTGTAGCAAAACCACCATTCAGTGTAGGAAACCGTCTTCAAAACCACTGCAGGAAGGTAAAGTGCACGGTTTGAAAAGTTGAAGGAGATGGTTTGTCCGGTTTTGGGATTGAGGGAGGCAAAACAGACTTTGCCAAAAAATGAGGAAGGTAAAGTGAACTTTTTCCTATCTTTCGTCGTGTTTGTTTAATCGTTTGCGCTATTTGTCTTACTGTAATTTAGTCGCAACTAAAATCAACTCTGCCAAGAAAAATGGAGAGGGGACGACTGTTTGTCGGCAAATTTATGGCCATTTCAGAATTGAAATTATTCAACTGTTTGTAACAGTTGTGCATATATAATAAACTTGATCCATATATTTTTCTTTTACGATGAGATGTCCTTATTTCGACTAATCCATGGCCCTTTCAGAGCTCCATTCCATTGCATATATTTTCGCAAAGGATAAGGTCCCAACAGACCAACTGTTCAAACATTTTCTTTTTTTTAAAAAAAAAACCTCATTTATTGTCTGCTTCATTTGCTCCTGTTTTCATCTTTTATTATTAGTTACTCCTTTCTTCATCAGCGGGGGTACCTTTCTGCGTTTCTTTCACTCCTCATACAGTTAAGCTATATTTTTGGCGATTTCTGTTTTTTCTTTTTTTCTTTTTTGCATCCGCTTCTCGTCGGTTCATTGTATTCGGACGGGTCCTCGCTCCTCTGCAAACAAAGATCCATCCCACTTGCACGTGAACTGGAAATCTTTGATCAAAACTTTTTTTTTTCATAGAAAAGATGAGGCGTGATATCGCTGTCAACGAGAACCATATATAACGGAATTGCTACTGAAAGTCCAACGAGAACCAAAAAATTGTTTGGAAGCATTACCAATTGCCCAGTTTGGTTGCTATGCTGAAACTGGGCGCTAATTTGATGATACGTGGAAAAAATAATACCTTCTTTATTTCAGATTATAGTCGTTTTTGCTATGCATCAAGATATAGATTATGTATAACGACTTGTAATTTGGAATTGAGAGATGACACATGTTTACATAATGTATATGTAAATGCAAAGAAAAACGACTTACCATTAATTATGTTGGTGATAACATCCTAGGCTTTGTCTTTGTACAAGGTCATGGCCAAATTTTCATCCGACTAACAACAAGAGCATTCCAAGGGGCCTCTACAGCTGATCACAGTGTTTTCAGGAGGTGCATGCGCCATACGGTGGCCGAGCAATGGAGGTACATTCCAAGCAGTGGCGGAGCCAGGTTATAATTCAAGGGGGGCCAATTTTAGTCTTGTGATTAACAATTAGTTGATTAATAGAGTAATAATTGAAATATTATAACGCAATTGCATGCAAACAGCAGAAACAACAGCGGTATTTATTTGAAACGACCAGATTAGCTAAACACAAATGCTAATTAAGTTCTGTAACAGTGCATTAAAATATACTCCTAGCACCATTAGGATGGAAGCTAGAATAAAAAAAACAGATAATGCAAGTCGTAGCATAGATAAATACACGTAGCTGTGCGTACGATAGTGGCAAATTAGCAACTTTCAAGTGTGTATGTATGCTAGCTCCGCCAGTGATTCCAAGGTCTGGGTTGTCTTTCTTTTCGTCTCGAGGCCACAAGGGTTTTGTGAGTCGCAAAAACCCTTATATTGCATAATTGATCATAGGCTAACCTCCATTGGCATGGTGTGTGTGAATCATAATCGTTGCCCATGCGCGTTAAACCAAAGACGTTGTAACTTGTAACTAATCATTTCTCTCTTTTAATGAAACTAGATGAGTGCCCGTGCGTTGCAACAGGAAAATGCCATGAACTCGAGAAATACTCGTCCTGCCTAATGTCTAATACCTGATTGATTACTTAAATCTTAGAAAAACTATAAGTTGCAAATCAAGAATGCATAGCGCACACAAACTTTATTTCTACTCAGGAAGATATGTATAACAATATCAACAACTATAACACTAATAGTTTATTCAAGAGATGTCATTATAATTAATCTGTCGAGAATGATATCTTCTTTAAGAAGAGCGTGCATAATTTTTTAATAAAATATTACATATGGTCACCTGAATATTTTAAACTACAAAATTATGATGAATTAGGATTGGAGGTACCACGTATGGAAACATATATTTGAAAACTTTCAGAGTCCAAAGAACTTCATAAATAAAACCTTCTAGAGCCTATGCAAATTTCTCTACTCCTACATCTTAGTGAGAACAAATGCACCAATTTGGCTAGGGGAGTACTGCTAGCCACCCATCTCCACTCAGGCATCACCAATCGTTGCCTTCGACAACCTTGGAAAGCATCATCTTCATCTCCTTTTGGGTCGCGGCCCATCAAAAGTCTTACCAATCAGATACACTGAAATCAGTAGATCCCCCAGTGGTATTAGGCCGCACGAAGTCTTACCAATCAGATACACTGAAATCAAAAGTCTTACCAATCAGATACACTGAAATCAACTCATTCCTCCACTGCTAATAATCAAATATCAACCAATTGACATGTCAATCGTTTTTCTCGAGGCATTGGTGCCTCTGTGTGTTCAAAGACAGAAAATTAAAATGACATATATTTTTCAAATAGCTTGTTATATGAGACTTTACAAACCTTATAATTGAAGTAATTATCCTATCATTTTCAACTATTTTGGTGCACATATTGTCATAAACAATCCAGTGGAAAATAAAATTAATCAGAAATCACGTGAATCAAACACACGAAATGGAATAGGATCTCTATTGAAGCAAACACCTGAAACTGCAATGTGCGGCCTCCCTAGCACCACCCGCAGCTCCATGACTCCATGAGGCGCGGAGGACGATAGATCGACAAGGTCGCGAACTCAATGGGTTGTTTCTTGGTGACAAAAACGGATCCACGACGGGTCCTCGGAGATATCCAAATGCCTAATGATGGCCTATAGTTCCAGTAGTGTCTTTACAGACATCTGCAATCCAGTATGGCACAAAAAATGTTCTACTTCTTATTTCCAATGACTTGAACTTACCGGATTTACAATTTGAATGCTTGACTTTGCTTACCATCTTCTTCACTGCATCTACTGATTATATGAGATTATTATTTTCCTATGGTACTCTCTGAGCTTCATAATTCTGAATTCTGATGAACCATCTGTATCTAGCGTGACAAAAATCTAACCTGGTAGCAGATCAGAGCACAGACTGGGCCGACACTGACAATGATTTGCAACATGGGTGCAGTTTCAAGAGCTGCGGTACTTAGGAACTACTGATATGATTCAAAGCCTGGATACACTATCAAGGGATAACTGCATGTGGCTCTTTGCAATATATGTTGCCATTCACACTCCCTTACGGGGATGGACGATGAAGTCGTAACGCTGAATATCCTGATCACAATTTCAGGAAGGTATTTTGGACAGGGTGAAAACAGTAACTGAATAGAAGATCAGATTAACACCATTGCAAAGCAGCATTCTCACTAACAGTTTGATGTCAGATTGTCAGAATATATTATATAGAGCAAAATACACCACAGATCCCTAACCTTTGGCCGGTGTGTCATTTAGATCCATCACCTTTGAAAGTGCAGTTTTACGTCCTTAACCTTTACTCTGTGTATCATTTAAGTCCATCACCTTTGAAAGTACAGCTTTAGGTCTCTTACCTTTGCATGCAGTTCACCGGCAGTCCATTTCTACTGTAGCAGTGACATTACTTTATTGTTTTCTCTAAATTTCTCTCAAATGTGTGCAATAACTTGAAAAAGTCCCAAAATAAAAGTTGTTCCAAATTTTATGCTCTACAACTTTGCTTGTTAAACTATTTTCAGATTCTATCTAGTTTTTAAAATTTTGAATTGAGGCTAAATTGATCATTTGAATTGAGGTTTGCAATTCAAATTTTTATTTAATAACTTCAAAATCTCCAAACATAGAAGTTTATCAAAATAATAAGATCTACAACTTTCATTTAAGACTTATCACCAAATTCTTAATATTTTTGAAAATAGGGTTTGAATTCAAATGCAAAGTTTAAAATTTAAACCCTATTTTCAAAAATATTAAGAATTTAGTGATAAGTCTTAAATGAAAGTTGTAGATCTCATTATTTTCAGAAACTTTTATATTTAAAAATTTTGAAGTTGTTAAATAAAAATTTGAATTGTAAACATCAATTCAAATGACCAATTTAGCCCAAATTCAAATTTTCAAAAACTAGATAGAATCTGAAAATAGTTTAAAAAGCAAAGTTGTAGAGCATAAAATTTGGAACAACTTTTATTTTGGGACTTTTTTAAATTATTACACACATTTAGGAGAAATTTAGAGAAAACAAAAAGGTAATGTCACTGCTACAGTAGAAATGGACTGTCAGTGAACTGCATGCAAAGGTTAGGGATCTAAAGCTGCGCATTCAAAGATGATGGACCTAAATGACACACAAAGTAAAGGTTAAGGACTTAAAACTGCACTTTCAAAGATGATGGAGCTAAATGACACACCGGCCAAAGGTTATGGACATGTGGTGTATTTTGCTCTATTATATATGTGAAACTGTGAAAGCTGTGTTGAGAGGCAGAGATATGCCCAAATATCAGAATTGCAGCAGACAAAAATTAAGACTACGGAAAACAGAAGAGTTGAGAGGCAGAGAGATGCAATCAATGCCTGAATGTACCCCCAAAACATCTCCATTGCAAACTGCCTCTGCATATCCAGCCAACAGTACAAGGGATCCACTCTTATCCAATCTCTCCACTCAAAGACACTCCTTTTTGGATAGATTCCACGATCGGAGGCCACAAGATACAACTAAGCCTGAAAGCACCAAATCCAAGTGATAAAACCAATAAACTACTGGATCTAACCAAAGACTAACCTGATGCCATGGTGAACGGCAACTCAATTCCCAATCTCGTGCAACCAACCAAACTTGGCACCCCCAATTCAAGAATGAATGAGTATGGTGCCAATCCTGACCACGTTGCCCGGCGAGCCAGCGTAGTCGTCGAGGCTTGCGCTCTCCACCCGATGAGACTGATGCTCACCCGTACCGGCTGTGACGCCTGCTTTGTCATAGATACGTCGAAGACCTGATTGAGATGGAAAAAAAATGAAAGCAAATATGCAAACTTAGGGACGAACCTAGAGGCCGACAAGGCCACTGTCAATCCACCGGAGGCGCTATTGCAGGGGGCGAGGGTAAGCCGGAGGCGCTGTCGCGCGGGGGAGCGAGGGCTGAGGACACCAAGAGCAGGATCAACACTCGGCCTCGGCAAACGCACCAACAGCGGGATGCACCCTCGACCCGTCTTCCATAGGCCCGCTCCTCCACACTACGCCATCGGCCAGAGGGGCGGTCCTCAGTGCTGCGACCAGGCCACTTCTCCACCGGTGCGGGGAGGATCGATCCCCAGATCACGGTGAATGAAGTCACACCTTGATCTTTCGACGGGCAGCCCCTGCCGGCGCTCCGGATTCGGGCAGCAACCCCTGACGGCTGTACGTTCTCCGGCCATATGAAGACGATGGCGGCGGCGGTGACGGTGACAGCGTTCCTGATCTGGGCGAAGAAGCAAACGCCGCACGAAGGCTTGGGCAAGCGCGGTCGGCGGCGCGTCAGCAGGGCTGGGGGCGGGGGCGGGCTGTCCAGGGCGGGGTCAGATCGCAGCGGAGAATAGGTGGGTCGTGGGCGGTTGCGTGAATTACCCGAGGGACGATTGATTAGCGCGTTACACGGAAGCCGGACGGGGTTGCAAGGGTCGCGGGCACTCTACGAAGCCAGGCAAAGTGACGTGAGCCGACGCACTGCTGGTGCTAGGTAGAGTCATGTTTTGGTACTCCCTCCGTCTCATAATAAGTGTCGTTTTAGCATTTCGACTATCTTCTTTTGATCATTTGTCTTATTCAAAAATTTTGTGAAAAAATTAATTATTTTATTATGAAATGATTCATTAGTAGATGTATTTTAATCTTGATTTATTTATTTTTATATTTTCGTAAAAATTTTGAATAAGATGAATAGTCAAACGTCGATTTTAAAAAGTCAAAAACGACACTTATTTTAGGACGAAAAGAATACTTTTTAGTAGTAGAGATAGGGATAAAGATAGAGGTACATGACACAATCCAAACACGCCTTATCATACCCGAGCATTTTTCTCCCGGCAAAAAGTTTCTCCTGCCGAGTAATTTTGCCCAAATGTTGTCATCGCCCCCACTGAAAATTGGTATGGCACGATGCAATCGATTCTTGTTTTTAAATGATCTAGAGAAATATATAAAAAAAAAATCTGGTTTTGCCCAATTTAGTTTCATGAATCAAGAAAGGTAGTCACATGATTTTATAAATGTAATTCTGATTGTATAAACGTTTTTTTAATTAACCATTCGAAACCCTTCTTCCAGCCGCACCACGCCAAACGCGCCAGCAATCTCAACTCTGCTGACTCCGCTCATCAATGAATCGACCAAAACCCCACCGCCAATTCCCCATCTTTCTCTGCAACTGCAATTAATATTCCGAACAAAAGCATCGATTGCTATAATTATTTTTTTTATTATGAAAAGTGGGGAAACTGAAACAGAACAACAGTGACACATCGATCGACTGGTCCAATTAAATTCAGCCGCCGGTTTCATTTCACGCCGACGGCTCGTCGTCGTCGTGGGCGACGCGGACGAGCTGCTTGCCGACGTTGCGTCCGTGGAAGAGTCCGATGAGCGCCTTGGGCGCGCTCTCGAGCCCCTGGGCGACGTCCTCGACGTAGGCGAGCTTGCCGTCCCTGATGTAGGGCAGCACCCACGCCTCGTACCGCGGGTACAGGTGCTTGTGGTCGGGCTCGATGAACCCCTGCAGGCGGAGGCGCTTGGAGACGACGGCGCCGAGGTTGCGCACGGCGTCCTTCTCGTCGTCCGCCAGGTTGTACTGCGAGATGAGCCCGCAGACGGCGATCCGTCCGTGCGCGCGCATGTTGAGCAGCGCGGCGTCGAGCATGGCGCCGCCGACGTTCTCGAAGTAGATGTCGATCCCGTCCGGGAAGCAGCGCGCGAGCGCGGCGCCCAGGTCGGGCTCCTCCTTGTAGTTGAAGGCGTCGTGGAAGCCGAACCGGTTCCTGAGCAGCTCCACCTTCTCCTTGGACCCCGCGCTGCCGACGACGCGGCACCCGGCGAGCCTCGCGAACTGGCCCACCAGCTGGCCGACGGCGCCCGACGCGGCGGACACGAACACGGTCTCGCCCTTTTTGGGGGCGCAGATCTCGTGGAAGCCCACGTACGCGGTGAGCCCCGGCATGCCGAGGATGCCGGTGTAGTAGGACAGCGGCACGCCCGCGCCGTGGCCGTGGTGGGAGATCTTGGAGAGGAGCCTGGTGGCGGGCGGCGTGACGACGCTGTAGTCCTCCCAGCCGGTGATGCCCCAGACGAGGTCCCCCGGCGCGAGGCGCGGGTCGGAGGAGTCGAGCACGCGCGCGACGCCGTAGCCCGTGATGGCGTCGCCCGGGACGAAGGCGGCCGTGTAGGACGCCCGCACCGGCCGCGACATCTTCGGCCGCATGTAGGGGTCGCAGGAGAGGTAGAGGTTCCTCACCAGGACGGACCCCGCCGGCTCCGCGCCCGTCAGGCGGAGGGGAACCTCGGTGGGAGGGAGCAGCTCCATGTGCTCCTCCCGAGGGTAGCCTTCCACGTACTCCTTGAGGATCACCCGCCGGTTCGTCGCCGTCGCCGTCGCCGCCATCGGGGCCTCTGCTTGTGCTCGAATCGATCCCCCCTCTGCGACTCTGCTCTGCTCTGCTCTGCTCCGATTGGGAGTCGATGGGGGTGGGGGGAGGAGGAGAATTGAGAGTTCAGTAGATTGATGCCGCGTCCGCGTGACGGCGATTGCGATTTGCGAATGTGATGGATGATCGTGAATTATTGAGGGGAGTGTAGTGGTGTGTGAGAGGCACGGGTGGGATGCGCGCGGTAGGGGCAGGACACTGGAGTACTAGACACCACGCTTCACGTGCTGTTTGTCTCACGTTTGCTTTTGTAACGACAAATTTTCTCCAAACACAAATGAGTGGCCAGTGGCCACAATCTCACATTGCACAATCTCCGGATGAAAATTTAAAAAGATTATCCAAAATATGTCCTGCCACCGCTTCTCACCTTGGGCAGGGTCCAGTTTCCCAAGAGGAAATATTCACTTTGAGTAGCTGATGATACTCATACATACACAGTTATTACTTGATTGGATTTACTAAAAAAAAAATTTACTTGATTGGATAGTCAAAAGAAGCAGGCCCACTAATAAGGCCCAAACCATATTAACTGTGGTTTCTGCTGAGCATCTGGAAGAACAAAGTTGCTGGCCTGCTAGCTAGCTCGTCTCCCCACTAATAAGGCCCAAACCATATTGTAGTGTCCTATTAGCTGTGCTTTCTGTCACGGCCCACATATTCTAAGCATGTCATGAAGCATACAAGCATCTAAATTTGTATCCGTGAAATTTTGTGCCATCTTTCGCATGCATTTCAATTAGAGTTCACATTAAAGGATTATTAAATGTGTATGCTTGCTTTGTGAAGCAGTTTGAAATTTCACCACAACAAATGTCCCAGATAATTTGCTAAATTAGTACAGTACAATCAGTGAGTTTGGACGAACATTCCTAGATCTTTTCCCGAGTCTTTAGGAGAGCCAAATCGTTTAATTAAGATGCAAATATAGCCAATTTGAATCCCTGTTCTTTTCAAATGCACAACATCTGCTATATAAACGTTGAATTTAAGGTAAAATAGGTTGTACTTGAATCCAAGTACCACCAGACAAAAAAACAGTAATGATCTTGGAAGCCTTAGGTGGTTCTTATGAATTAATTAGAACAAGAGGGCAAGGAGAACAAAATTATATGCATTTTATCATCTGTCGTTGCTCACTCCAACTATGCATCGCCTGTAACAATAGAAGTCGGTATCCCTTTGGAACATCTTCGTTCTTCTTCATGAAACTTTTTTCTTGTATAAGAATATAATGTAGAAGCCCCTCGGCCTTGGTGGTACATCTTCCTCAAAGTACATCTAGCCCTTCAGAAGATTTTGATGTATTGAATGATAATGTGAACAAAGATCTTACAAGTTTAGAAGTGTTGAGCAAGAATTTGATCGTATCAAATGCACAATTGAATCATGCTTTATTGAGTATATATCAAAGGCTTAACAAGGTGGCAAACAAGAGGAATATTTCACATTTTGGTAAAATAACAAGTCAAATTGTGTAGTAGTGAGAAGAAAAGTCATGAAAAATAATCTAGTTCACACAGACGACAACAATGCAAATGGAATTATTATCAATGTTTATATGTAGTGGATTGTCTTTGCATACTGTGAATGTTGATATGATACACAAGGTCAAGACTATGGGATGGTCTCATTTCAGAGAGCTTTCTTGTCAAATCAAGAAAGCGAAAATGAGTTTTATGAAATGGATTCCAAATGTATGCTTATTGTCGATTCAAGAAAGGGGTCATATCTTGAGGAGAATCAGATGTTGGATCATATGCATCAGAGGCTTGAACAAAATAATGTAAATTCGTATGTGTTAAAATGGCTTAAGTTTCATGCTGAAATGAGCATCACTCAAAGTGATGAAGACAAGTTATCTGCAACTCTTGTGAAGATGAAATGAAAAAGAAATATCGTATGTGAAGAATTTAAGCTTAAGTGGTTTGAATTTTGTTTTTTTTTCAATTAAACTTACATTCATAGGTTTGTTGTACTGTCAAGAGGGAAGCAACCTGATGAGAATGGATAAGTATCTAGTGTTCAAGTAACCTATGTGATATTTAAGAGAAACCTACCCAAAGTCTACCTTGAGTGTGCGGGGGTGCAACGAGATGGTTCGATAAGCAATTCATTCCTATTTGGCCTGCATATACGTAACAGAAGCAAGTTCAGCTTGCATCCCGCAGTTGGGACAAATCCTGCATATCCGCCTATTCACCCTTCCACCTATACACGCTATGTAGCCTAAGAGCATGTATAATAATATGTTTTAAGCCTGGCTAAGTGCTAACATAGAGGGAAGAAGGAAGGATAGAGAGAGAGAGGAGAAACGGGCTGTAAGCTTACAGCCGGCTTTGAGCATATAAACCAAAAAAAAACTCTGTAAAAGAGATAAGTGGACTATATATTAACTGTGAAAAGCTGATTACTATATAATGGGCTGAGAGAAGGCTATAAAAAACCTTAAAAAGCCAGCAAAGTGGCTGTATTATTAGCCTTGTTCTAAGACCCAGTCTGACCATTTACATAGAAGCCAACCACAGACATAATCTCTCCTATAATTGGATTATTAAACAAAGCTGTGTCCATCCAAAGAAATGTCCTCCGCTGATAGCTTCAACCTTTGTGCACCCAAAAAATTATACACAGAGATTTGTCTCTATCAAAATCAAAGGCTACTAGAGCATCTAACCATGATCTAAGGGCTCTAGATTAAAGTTTGTCCCATCAAACTCACTCCAATCCGTCACCCTCCCCGATCCCGTTCCGCGAATCAACTGCCCGCCCAACCCAATCGCGTGTCCCGTTGTTGTTGATGGGGCCAAGGCCATCCCCTAGCTTTCCCTCATCGAGGCCGCGTTCAGCGCCGCCTAGAATTGGTAGGGCAACTGCAATGGAAGGACCGACTCCGGGGCAATTACTAGGGCGCACGTTTGCCGCCTGACCGCTCGACGCCAAGGGACGGTGGCGCTGCCCGGAACCCAGGGCAGGATCGCCTCCACTGCAGGAATGCAGGGCAGCGACGAGTGTGGCCGCATGCCACACGAACATGACGGCACACAGCCAGGGTACCAGGCGCGGGCGCGGCGAAGCTTTTGCACTCTCCGGCGATGTGTTCGGTCGTCGTCATCTAGGTAAACCTGCCCCTTCCTTCTCCTTACACCTCCTCGCGGTGTGGATCTCACCTCTCGACAGGCTTCAAATTTAGGGTGCTGTTCGTAACTTGGCTGAGATCCATGGCAGATTTAGTTTTAGATCGGTACGAGGGTGTGGTCGATGTTTAGGTGAGGGATTCATGCTTTATATTTAGGGATGGTTGGTTTTCACCCGATGGATCAACCAGAAACATGGTTGTTCTATATTGGAAGAGTAGAATCAGCTAAACTATCTGGGATCTGAGCTAATTAGTTAGTAATGATTGGGAATTTGTCACTGTATGTTCATCTATTCGTGCAGGCTATCATAGCTATTTACAGATCGTCTGCATCCTTTATTACCTTCTGTAGCTTGGGTCAGCACTTCTACACATTTAGATAAAACTTAGATGCATGGGACAAACACTGTTTTGCTTTTGAATTCTAATGATTATCTAAACTGACCATTTTGCCAAACTGCAAAATGAACACATGTGCCTCCCCGAGAAGTAAATATCTGTATAAAGATAAGAAGGTTATTCAAGAGTGAATATGATCATTTACGTCATGGTTGGTGCATTAACTTGATGATATTGATCCGATCCTAAACAATGTTCCATGCAAAACATTGTCCATTGCACATTACAAAACTTTTACCGACTTCTCTTTTCCTGGTTACAGGAATATAGCTGGCGGCTTCAGGGTACTGCATATGGTCAGGCCTTTTCTGTTTTTTTTTTTTGCCAAAGGTGCAGAGTGCGGATAAGAAGATTCAGAGAGAAAGTGATATTATACAGCGTTATTTCTTTCTTGATTTTCCTGGTCTGCAGCCAGCTCCCACTCTATGCCATTATTTCTTTCTTAGTTTTGTTATAATTCTATTGGTTTTTACTTTGTTGTTCAGCTTTCTCATGGGTATCCATCTTGATTTATGACAGGTCCAACAGTATTTGCAGAGAAGCGTAGTCTACTTTGATGTCCTGCTCCTATGTTTACTCAAAATACTTTCTTTAGTATTACTGCATCATTTCTTGATGCCATTATCTCTGATCCAGTGCACATGGTAGGTACACTAGATCGTTTTTTTGGTAAACTGTGAAGATCTGACTAAATATTTGCTCAGCATGTATGGCTATATGACAGAGATAGTGCAAGTGCTTCAAGTGGTTTATAGGGGTATTCAAATGTGCTATATAATAATAATAATAATAATAATAATAATAATAATAATAATAATAATAATAATAATAATAGTAATAGTAATAATAGTAATAATAGTAGTAATAATAGTAATAGTAATAATAGTAGTAATAATAGTAGTAATAATAGTAGTAGTAATAATAGTAAGTAATAGTAATAGTAGTAATAATAATAGTAGTAATAATAATAGTAATAACAGTAATAATAGTAATAGTAATAATAGTAGTAATAATAGAAATAGTAATAATAGTAATAGTAATAGTAATAGTAATAATAGTAATAATAATAGTAGTAGTAGTAATAGTAGTAGTAGTAATAATAGTAATAATAGTAATAGTAATAGTAATAGTAGTAATAGTAATAATAATAATAATAGTAATAATACTAGTAGTAATAATATAATAGTAGTAGTAGCAATAATAATAATAATAATAATAATAATAATAATAATAATATAATAATAATAATAATAATAATAATAATAGTAATATAGTAGTAGTAGTAATAGTAGTAGTAGTAATAATAATAATAACAATAATAGTAGTAGTAGTAATAATATAATAGTAGTAGTAGTAGTAGTAGTAGTAATAATAATAATAATAATAATAATAATAATAATAATAATAATAATAATAATAATAAATAATAATAATAGTAATAGTAATAATAGTAATAATAATAATAGTAATAGTAACAATAATAATAATAATAGTAATAATCATAATAATCATAATCATAATAATAATAATCATAATAATCATAATCATAGTAGTCATAGTAGTCATAGTAGTAGTAGTAGTAGTAGTAGTAATAGTAGTAGTAGTAGTAGTAGTAGTAATAGTAGTAGTAATAGTAATAGTAATAGCAGCAATAATAATAGTAATAGTAGTAGTAGTAGTAGTAATAGTAGTAGTAGTAGTAGTAATAATAGTAATAATAATTATAATAGTAGTAATAATAGTAATAATAATAGTAGTAATAGTAGTAATAATAGTAGTAATAGTAGTAGTAGTAGTAGTGATGATGATGATGATGACGATGATGATGATAATAATGATAATGATAATAATAATAATAATAATAATAATAATAATAATAATAATAATAATAATATAATAATAATAATAATAATAATAATAATGATGATGATAATAATAATAATAATACCAGCTCTTGTTTAGCTGAAACTAAGGTGAAATTTCCATTGTTCAGTTCTGTTTTTTCATATTATTTGGTATTTCATGGTTCATGTCAGAATTTTTTAATGTAAGCTGTATAAGTTGTGACTAGAGGGGAGATTATGTGAAGAAGGATGGGAAAAAAATATAAAAAATTACAAGAGGCCTCCAAACAGCAGAGCTATCTGCAGGTACCTCTAGGTTCTAGCTTCCTTTTCATTCACTCTTTTGTTTTTTTAAAAAAATACAAGGAGTGTTGTTCTTCGACTTGCACTCACGTCCGGCTTGCTGCTTGCTGGAGGGCTTCTGCTTAGCCTGGTAAACACTTCAGTATTCTCAGAAAATACTGAAGTTGTTGAGAAGGTTTTAATATGTTTGATAAAAATCCATGAATAACTAGAGTTAGCTGCTGTAAATGTGACAATAACTGTGGCATGCTATTGTAAATGTTGCTATTGAGTGAGCTTACTGCTTAAACTGATGGCAGTCAATGCATTATATTTTTGTTGGCAACCATAATGGTGACATATGTTACAAAGAAATATGAGCATATGTTTAGTAATAATTATTGTTGGTGACTAGCATATATCCTCATTTCAAAAAAATGCGTGCAGATTAGCAGCATCAGATTGGAGCGGTGAAGGATCTTTCCTGTTTACATCAAGTACAAGTTAGGAAATTAACCCAACAGATGTATAGAAAAGGTTACCTTTGCAGTTCCGAGCAACCTACTGATTTATAGTGCCTTTATATAACTTGAATATATTTTTTACTGAAGTACGTGGCTTACTTTTCTCATTACACTGTTAGTATATATGATAGCTACATGTGTAAAGAGTCACATCAATGCGGATTATTAATGTAATAATGTATTCCTATTGACTGCATGATATGATAGAAGTGAAGTAAAAATACATTTGACTGAATGGACAGAAAATTCATTAGTATGGTTGAGAAGAAACATTAGTCCATTGGATTCATAAACAAAGGTTGATTTTGCAGGTCCTATAAATATACTAACTCATAGTGCCTTTATATAGCTTGACTTGATTATATTATCTAATAACAGTGAACTCATGAAGCATGGTTTCAAGTATTCTAAAACAGACTAGATCTGTTGTTCACAACCTGCCTTAGAGTAGTCCTTGGGACTTTGAGTAGCATGGAGTCAGTTGTTGTTTGGAATTGAAATGTCCTGGGGCTCTACTGGTGTCTAAACTCTTGCCTTGTTCATTCAATAAATGCCAATTTTCTCCACGCTACCGGAGTTTAATCAGACATAGTTGCTTAGACATCGAAAATAGTTTGGTTATGCCAGGCCATCACTTGATAAATTCAAGGTAAATTTTAATTCATACAAATTTTGGCTCAATAATATTAGGAATAAATATAGATAATGCAATTTATGATGCACTTTTTGATATTAATTTTTAAGTTATGAATAAATTTTAACTAGATGATTCTTTTTCCAAAAAAATAAAAAATTAAAAAGCATACAAAAGTAAAAAAATATTAACCTGTAACAACACACGTGCATAAACTCATCCAAACTCACCCTGTCGCCTTATTCATCTGCAATATTTTTTTTCTAATTTGTATATAGACTCAAATACACTTGTGTAAAAGTTAAACTCTCCAAAATAAATTAATTTTTTTACAGCATTTTTTTAAAAAAACTATAGCGTTAGTACGGGCATTATACTAGTAACACTATAACCGGACAAACAAAAGAGCAGCAAATTCCAATGCTGATTTGCTAGGCTGTAATGATCCTCCACATGGCCTTTTAAAATGGCCAACCTGACGTGATGCCATACGATGATTGTATCCTCCTGCCCCCGAAGACTTGGACAAAAAGGTGACAACCTTTTTCTTTTTCTTTTTTTTTTCTTTTTTTAGGCAAATCCGGTTGAAGCGATCAGGGCCAGAGAATTGTTTATCGCTCGCGCGGGCAGTGTGGTGACGCGTCTCGATCTCGATCTGTGCACCGCTTCGGCTTCTCGTAGGTGGGAATACCACCCAGCCTTGTCACCGTCAGCGTATGTTCTTCTTGTTCCAGCTCCTAATTTTACTCCCAAGTTCCGTGCTCCACGAGGGATCCTATCAAGATTCGTGGGGACACCCTCTTCCCGTTCCAACCCTCTTCGGGTTGGATTGGGTTGTTCCGCTTGGGTAGCCAGCCGGGTGGGATCGAAATCTGTGTGGCATACATCTATGGCGGCGGTCGAGGGGACGACGACGACGAAGAAGAAGGTAACCATCGACACCGACCCCGGAATTGGTAGGTACCCATCCATCCTTGCGATTGCTTCTTCTTCTTCTTTCTTGTCGCTGCGCCCGGATCGCAGTCCACTAACCGAGTCCCGAACCACTCACTGTTCGACGACGGCGGAGCAGATGACGCGATGGCCATCTTCGTGGCACTGCGGTCGCCGGAGCTGGAGGTGCTGGGCCTCACCACCACCTTCGGCAACGTCCACACCGCCCTCGCCACGCGCAACGCGCTCCACCTGGTACGCGCTGCTGGTGCCGCCGCCTTCCTTCCTCTCTTGTTCCCCCGATCCTGTTCAGCAGGTCTGTTCCCGCGGCTCACATTTGCATCTGATGTGATTTCAGTTGGAGGCTGTTGGGAGGACTGACATCCCCGTGGCAGAGGGATCCCATGTAACCATCAAGGTAGCTATCAGCATCTCTTTGCTTCTGTATCCACGCTGAATCGATGCTCAATTGTCAACGTTGCAGCAGCTCTCGTCTCACTCATCAAACAGAACAAAAGAAAAAAAAAATCAAAGAATTGCAGTAATCTAGCAAAGCCACAAACAGTTGATGGAACGCCGTCAAGAGGATTCGACTTCCTACGTGCTCATCAGCAGCTTTCAACAAGGCTGTTTTATTTGTTCGTTCGTTTACTGTGTCATCTGAATTACTGTTTCCTTTCCTTTTCCCCACCTCTGTACACGGAGCACAGAAAGCCACCAAACTGAGGATCGCAAGCTTCGTCCACGGTTCGGACGGCCTGGGGAACCAGGACTTCCCTCCACCGGCTACCAAGCCTGTAGATCAGTCGGCTGCTGCCTTCCTGGTTGAGCAAGCGAATCTGTACCCTGGACAAGTTACCGTCGTCGCCCTCGGTCCACTTACCAACCTTGCTCTGGTCTGCTGCTCTCCTCTCCTTCGCTTTGGTTAACCGATACAGTACATACATTTGGGTCCACGTTTCGCGTGTCTCTCTTGCGATCTAGCTTGCCTGGCTTGTTTTAGTTGAATTTTGTTTGGCAATTGATCTACCCAGGCAGTCGAGCTTGACCCTTCGTTCCCGAAAAAGATAGGGCAGATTATTATTCTTGGCGGTGCGTATTCAGTTAACGGAAATGTGAACCCTGCAGCTGAGGCAAATGTGAGGGCTCTCTGACTTAATTTATCTGATGCGTTCTGTAGTCCTTAGTTAACCATGTAACTAAGTAGATTCACTCAAGCTCTGCAAATGAGCTGAGGCATCACGATCGAGGCATTGATGCAGTAACACTTTTTTAGTTGGAGTTGTACTATCATGTCTCCCTAATGAATTCAGAGAAAAATAAACTTCCCTCTACATTGGCTGATGCTTAATAAACAGTGCATCACTTTGCTTGAATCGTCAATAATGGGTTCATTTTTATTCACAGATCTTTGGGGATCCTGACGCGGCAGATATTGTGTTCACCTGCGGTGCTGATATTTTGGCCGTGGGACTAAATGTAACCCACCAAGTAGTTCTAACTGGTAATTCTGCTGCATTTAAGGGTTACATTCTTTCCGCTCAGGATGTATGCTGCATCAAGACCAGATTAATGAGTATCAGAGCATGCAAGTACAAGCATAATGGATCTAACATGCTACATGTACCTTCTAATTCCATCTTAGTCCATTATGACCATCACCTAATCAGAACTGAAAACAGTTACAATTTGTTGCATTATTACATTTGTGGCTTATGATTTTGCATATACTGATATAATTCCTCTTTCATAATCTACTTCTCATTAGTCAATTGCAATGCATTCATAAAAAAAGGCCTTCACAATATTACCATATTGTGCTATCAATTAAAAAGTAGAGCAGTATCAATTTTCTGTAGTATTTTTTGTATCTTTTTCTTTGTGCTATCGTCTAATAAAAATCCGGCAAAGCTTTTGCCGCCTTTGTAAAAAACAATATTACCATATTGAAAGACCAATTCTGCAGGTATAGCGCACTGCACAATGATCTTTGGTTCTTCTGCAGTATGATGTGACTTGTGATTGATTTGCTAATGGATTAGATCAAATTTATCCTAATCAAGATTTTGAACAAATCAAATTGTAGGCTATTTGTAAGTGGCCCAACTTGCCATGTATTAAAACCCAATTTCCTTGGTGCTTTGGCACACATCCCCTTTTATTGTAGATGCTGACCGGGAGAAGCTTGAACAGTGTGATAGCAAATATGCCCGCTACTTATCAAAGATAATGGGCGTTTATTTTGCTTACCACAAGGATGCTTACTTCATAAAAGGTTTGTATATATTAGTATCTTCCAAGGAAGGCAAAATGTTTATGTCAAAGTTCCTTTAGTGGGGACAGATCAGAAACCGTGTAACCTTGTGACTTGACTTCACATTGAAATGTTTACAGGAGTGTATCTTCATGATCCAACAACGCTTATTGCCGCGGTGAATCCATCGCTACTGACTTACACAGAAGGTGTTGTGAGGGTACAGACGGTTGGAATCACGAAGGGCCTTACTGTTTTCGATAACACCAAGAAAAGGTTAGGCCACTCTTTCTGTCTCTCAGAAAGCCATGTCGCTGAAACCGTAGCAGTAGATTTCCCCCCTAATCCTGTACTACTATAGCGCACTTGTGAATTAGATTCATTCTTAAGTCCAGACGCTTGTTGAGTTCACTTTTGCATGGTACACGATTGGCTCTTGGTAGAAATGAGGTAGAATTCAATTCAGTCTGACGCACTGAACATCCTGAATGTGTTTGCAGGTACGGAGAGATCACAGCCTGGAGCGGCATGCCCACCGTGAAGGTCGCTGTCACGGTCGATGCCCCTGCCGTGGTAGAGCTGATGATGCAGAGGCTGATGACCGATGACTAGCAGCAATTCCAGCCGATCCGCGTTGCCACTAAAACATGTGAATGTACAGTTTATATGCCTTGACAATCGGCCACATGGCCAGTTCGACAATGTCATACTACAGTCGTACGTTGCTCATGCTTCTGAGAGAACATATAATTAAATTATTAAGCTAATTTATATTAAATGAGGTGCCACCTGATGCCAGATATTGCTCCGCCAAGTGTTACATAAGATGAAAATTAGAAACTATTGGATGAACCGATCGATCCTTGTTCAGATGGCGGCGAGCTGGCTGACGTTGATGGGGTAAACCTCGGCGGTGGAGTTGGAGGCGAAGGCCTTGGCGGCGTAGATCCGGTTGGCCGCCTCCGTGGGGTGGAAGGCGTCCCAGAAGATGTACTTGCTCCGGTCGTCGCAGGGCCGCTGCAGCGGCAGGCACGTGATCTGGCCGTTGTTCCGGCCCACGCCGCAGCAGCCGCGGTCGAGCACCGTGAACCCGTGCGCCTGCCGCGTTCGCCATGATGTCCCTGCCGCTCGCCACGGTGTCGAGGAAGACGAACCTGGCCCCGCGCAGCTGCTGCTGCTGCTGCGGGCCGCCGCGGTTCAGGCGCTTCACCATGGCCAGAAGGCCTTTGTTGTAGATGTCGATCGCGCTGTTGATCGTCTCGTTGCACCCACCGCCGGCGTTCTCAGGCGCTGGGTTTGCGTTGCCTGCTTGCCATTGCCGCCGCCGCCGCCACTTCCCCTGCTGCCGCCGCCGCTTCCGTTACTGTTACCATTGCTGTTGCCGTTGCCGTTGCCGTTGTCGGCGCCGCTGCTGCCTCTGCCGTTACTATTGCTGTTGCCATTGCTGTTCCCGCTGCCATTACTGTTACCATTGCCAGTTGCCGTTACTGTTACTATTGCCATTGCCGTTGCCGTTGCCGTTGCCGTAGCCGCCGTAGCCACCGTCTGTGTATGGCAATGGCATCGACGGTGATCTCCCGCCGCCAATGCCACCGCCACCGCCTCCGCCTCCACCGCCACCGCCGCCGATGCCAATGGATATAGCAATGTCTTGGCTAGCAAGGGAGGACTGATTATTTGGCCCCGCGGGGCGGTTGTCGTCGTTCATCCTGGCGAGCTCGTAGGGGATGCAGCCGATGAGGCCGACGCCGGCGACGACGAACTTGCGGGCGCCGAGGCCGTAGAGCCGGGCGAGCTGCGCGGAGTAGCCCTGGAGGAGGAGCGCGGCGTAGTCGCGCGGGCCGTACCGGCGCGCCGTGTCGTAGTAGTCCGGCATGAAGTAGTTGTTGAGGTAGTCGTTGCTGCCCATGCCCACGAAGAAGATGCAGCGCGCCAGGTGCCCCGCCAGCCTCGTCGCGTTGCCCCTGAACTCCGACAAGTTCCCCATCTCGCTCGCCGCCGCCCGGAAGTGCTCCACCTGCTCCGACAACGGGTAGTGCCCGCCCTGCATGCCGCCATTGCCACAACCACCAAGCTCTTGATCACTCTTGATCATCAGCTATATATATATATATATACACACACACATAGCTAGGCAGCTGGAGCGCAGGATCGGATGGCATTGTTGACTGACCAGGTTGTTTCCGGTGTCGGGGAGGACGCCGGAGGCACCGGAGGCGAAGTTGACGCCGCGGGGGAGGTCGTCGGGGCGGGCGGTGGCGTAGGGCGGGAGGAGCGGCGGGCGGAGGCGGAGCATGTCGGAGAGGAAGTCGACCATGGTGCGGCCGTTGGTGAAGCGGCCGGGGGGACCCTCGTGGAAGTCGATGCCGTAGGGGCGGTAGTTGGCACGGGCCAGGCTCAGGATGTTGTTGTTGTTGCCGTTGTCCACCAGCGAGTCGCCGAAGATGTACATGCACGGCGCCAGCGGCTGCTGCTGCCAGCCCCACGACGCTGCCGCCGCCGCGCCGCTGCTCATCACCGCCCCCGCCGCGCACGCCACCACCGCCGCCACCACGGTGAGCGGCCAGCCTCCTCCCGTAGTCGTCGACCATCGTTCGTTCTCCTCGATCGTCGTCGTCGACTGCTTGCTACGTACGTGCATGCTATCTCAATGCGATCGATCCAATATTTATAGTTGGCTCGATCGATCGCTAGAGAGAGTTACTGCTCGCAACAGCTAGACGGGTGGGTTGGAAGTTGGAGCGATCGATGAATATGATACTTGGCTCGTGAAACGTTGATGATGGATGGATCGGATCGCGCTTTGTCACAGGGAATGGTTCAGAAAAGCAGGTACGAACAGCTGAAACAGGGGGGATACAACAGTAGCATTGCTTGTTGGACATCCGCGATACCGGTGGTGGTTAACGGCTCACGGATTCATGCATAGTAGCAATAATTAGTAGTACTAGTAGTAATTTGCTTGGCGATGGATGCAGTGTGGTGTGCATGATATTGGTAATTCTGTATAGGTACCTCCAATGTCGTTGCTTGCTTTGTTTCCAACTCTCCCTTTCATTTATTTGTCTGATGTGCCGATGTAAAGTAGAGCTGCAGGTAGGTGTTGCAAAATGCTGATTTGAAAGGGAATCGGTTTTTTCCACGCCGTTCGGAAAGGATAAGAATTTCTTTTTTTAAAACAGAGCTCTGCCGCTAATTTAAGATGAAAGAATTTATATATAAGAATATTAGTCAAACGAATGCCCACAGAGCACTCGAGAGGCTAAACATCCAACGCGTAGCGGTTGAGCACACACACGACACACTGCCAAGGATCATCGTTGTCGAGCACGGAGGCAAAGCTACCGGCAGCTCCGACTTCTAATAGGCAGGCCACCCTCGAGCCACCTACTGACGGGTCCAAAGCATGCGGCCGCAACTGGTCATCGTTGCCAAGCCCAATAAGAGCAGCTCCGACTTCTGCTCACTGAACGCACACCTCACCTCCAGCGGAAGCACACCCTAGCGGAGACCCAGTGCACGAAGAGGACAGGGAGTCACCGCCTGTCATCGTTGCCGAGCTACGTCCCTGACGTAGCAGCTCCGACTTCACGTAGCAACACCATCTTCGCACGTCCACCAGGTGCCGGGAAGCACAACCGCCGAAGAAGACATTGAGGCCACGACGAAGATCCAAATGCGACGCCTTCAAGAACGAAGCGCCGCCGATGCCTGCGCCGTCGCACGTCCAAAGGACTGGGTTTTCACCCTTGGATGATGTGCTAGAGGGAAATTACGATGCCCCCAACAGGGAAGCGGCGCCCACCGGCGTCGCCGTCGCTAAGGCTTTCACCCACGAACCCTCTAGCACATCACCAGGCCAAAAGCCGCACCCCCTACCAACCAGCACCGCCAATGTCGCTGTCCGCCACTCCCCAGGAGCCCCTTCAGAGGGGCACCGACGCGCCGGCTACCCTGCAGCAGCCGCACAGCTGCGTCGGCCGTCACCCCCTCCGACCGGGCCACGCGGAGCTGGACCTAACTCTGCCGCTCGTGCAACACCGCCGCACGTCGAGGCCGTCAACGACCACCGTCACCGGCCTTGACACCCACCGCCGTCGCTACCGACCTTGCCGCCACCAGCCACGAGATGCGTGCCCCACCACTTCGGGCGCCGCCCTGCCTCGGGGGCACCAGATCCAATCACAAGATGTGAATCTGGCGCCCCCTGCCAACGCCGCCGTCTCTGCCTTGACTACTGCCATGGGCGCCAACCTCCAGCCGCCGCCATGGCCAAGCAGATCGGCCAGCCGCCGTCCTGCTGCAGCCGGCCTGTGGAGAGGCCCAACCGCCGCCACAGCAGACCCGGCCGACCGCTGCCACACCAGCCGAGGGGCAGGGGCAGGTGAAGGAGAGAGCCTGCCCTCGACGCCACCACAACCGCCGGCCAGATCCGGCCGCCCAGGCACTGGATCCGACGGCCTGGGCACCGGAACGGCATCCCCGGCCGGCGCCACCGCCGCGGCCAAGACTTGGAGGAGGAGAAACGCGCGAAGGAGAGAAGAACCCCGCCGTCATCTCCTGCGCCTGACCAGGGCACCAACCGGCGCCGCCGCAGCCGCGACAACCCTCCCCGCCGAGCTCCACGCCACTCGCACGGGGGAGGGACCGCCGGCCTGCTGCTGCGCACGCCGCTACAACGAGGAAGGAAAGGCCCCGCCGCCGCCATCCCAGCCAGCCCGGGCAGGCCATGTCTGCGGCCGGCTCCGGCAGCGGCGCGACAAGAGAGGGAGGGAGAAGGGGCGGCGGCTAGGGTTTGCCTGGTCGCCCGAGTCGCCGCGTGGGGGCGACGCGGGCGGGGTGGGAGGAGGGAGGCTACGATAAGAATATTTTTAACAAGAGATAAGTCATACATAGTATATGTTGTCAATTTCTAAAAAAACAATATCATCTACAATCTTATGTATAGCACTATACGTTAATGTTTAATATGCATAACTGAAAAAATATTTATATTAATTTACAAGTTTTTTTGTTCCATGGTTTGTCGGCTAACACTGTGGCCATATACGTTCGATGCTTATTTTCATCTACAAAACAGTATCCCCCCTTAACAAATCAGCACCAGTTAAAATTAGCGCTTATGTATATGTTTTACATCCATGACACCGCCGTTTGTTTTCAATATGCATTTACCTGAAAACTTAGCTTCGATTGTGATGACTCTTGTTGAAAGCCATGCCTCATTACGTCATGAATCTAGTTTTTTATTTTTCACATATGATCTTATTATATCAGTCAGTATATATTCTTTTATTCTCAATCAATTAGTTGAAACTGCACCCAATGGCTCAAGATCCATGCGACGCAATGGCACAAGTACTACGATAGCATAAACGGTCAAACCTGCACCCAATGGCTCAAGATCCATGCGACGCATGTCCGATACCTGTCGGGTATGAAATGTTACCCAGCATACAGGTAAAGTTAGGGTCGCAGGTATGCTCACGGTGGCTACATGTCTTCCCTACATTTTATCAAACTTAGTTGCCGTCCCTTATATTGAACTAACTTTATATACAAATAGAAAAGTAAACAACATCAGCTCCCGTAGCTCAGTTGGTTAGAGCGTTGGTCTTATGAGCCGAAGGTCGCGGGTTCGAGCCCCGCCGGGAGCAGTTTTTGTGATAATTTTGTTTTTTTCCTCATGTACCATCTCAAGCTGTGCTAATTTTTGTTTTTGTTTCTGTCCACTCACAAGCTGCACTAAATCCAAATTTTTATTATTTTGCATTTTTTGGTCTGCTCACTCACAAGCTGTGCTAAATTTATTTTGTTTTGTTTTGTTTATGTCCACTCAAAAGCTGCACTAAATCCAGTTACAAGCTGCGCTAAATGTGTCTTGGTGTTTTCTTTTTGTTTGTGTCCATTCACAAGCTGCACTAAATTCATTATTATTTTGCTAAATCTATTTATTTTTGTTCTGCCCACTCACAAGCTGCGCTATAATTTTGCTGTCTATCCTTTTCAGTTTGTCAGGTGACAAGATAATCTAGCCGGACTAGTCGAAGCTAACACTTTTTTTTTTTTGGTCTGTTCACTCACAAGCTGGATTAGTCCAGCTAAGATCCATTTTTGGGAACAAATACAAATGATCGATGCAACCTAGATAGGGATGAAAATAGATGTCATTAAACTGGTGGGAAATCTCTCTCTCTCTCTCTCTCTCTGGTTTCTATAACTTTTTCACTAGGATAATAGAGACATGTTCGTCAAAACCGAGCTCGAAAACATAATTGAGTTATAAAAACGAACAAAAACACCGAAGAAAGAAATTAGAATCCCGTGATTTAATGTTCTCAAGTGTGAAAGTAAGAAATCAAACAACAATGTACTTCTATGCAGGGATCAATTTAATATTCACTACTCCCTCTGTCCCAGAAATAATGTCGTTTGGGACTTGAACACACGTACCAAGGCAAGACGAAAGTACCCTATATCCTCTGTACACTAGTCGCTGCCTGGCACTCTCTTGCCACCGTGCTAGGCCTGCTCCCTCCGCCTCCTTGGTGCTGCTCGGTATTGTTTATTGGTAGCAAATGGGAGACAAGGTTAAAGGGACATTTGTACAGGCTAGATGCATACTGAGCAGTAGAGGCCTAGGACTAAAACGACATATATGCTGGGACAAAAAGCTAGAACGACGTTTTTATTGGGATGGAGGGAGTAGCATGCTATTTGTGTTCAGGTGCGGATCTAGCGTGGGGACTGGGAGGGATCACACTCCCTACCCCAATATTGTCTATAGACCTCCTATGAAGCTCCTCTAAATTTTGTGGCCATGGATGAAGAGGAAGAAGGGAGAAAGAAGCGGAGAAAGGGGAATGAAGAGAAAGAGGGGAGGGAGCAAGACGTGGAAGTTGAGTACCTGCTCTCACAAGTTCTTGGATCCGTCCACTGTTTGTGTTAATGCGTTAACATATATAATTGGTGATCTGTAGGTGTATTAAAGGAGCACAATGATATGTAATTGTTAGGTATAGATTGAAAACGAGATACATACGGATTTATGCATGACGAAAACGGAATCTTAATAAAGCGAATAATGGAATCTTAAATCCACTATCTTTCCCGTCCTATTCTCATACTTTCACGTGAATACATAAATGAGCGGGGCAAAAGCTAAAAACGGGATGTGATTTATTTCATCCGTTTTGACCCAGTAAACCCGTTATATGATCTCTCCATTATCCAGCATCGCTCACAAGCAGGAGTAGTCAAGAGCCATTAAAAAAAAATTACAAATGATAGCTCGCTGCAATCCAGACACATCTGTGGTCTGTACATTATTACTCCCTCTATTGAAAGTTACAAGATGATTTGAATTTTTTAATTTATAGTTTCTTTCTATACACTTAGATATAGATATACACTATCTGGATATATAGTTAAAATTATACATCCAGAAAAACTAGCACGTGTTATATAATTTGATATAACTGAGGCTGAGGGTAACTGAACATTATACACGCTTGCTCTCTCTCACTGGATTTTAATTTTGAGCAAGCTATTGCCTCGGTTGGCGTCTTCGCGGTTCTGTTCATGACATGAGGTCATCAGAACCTGCTTGCAAGGCTTGGAAATCGTTCAAGGATCCATGTCACTCCCCTGATGATTATCTGCAACGAAAATTTTCATGATGCCTAGCGCCACCAATGGTAGTATACTACTACTGAATGAATACACAAGCTGACCGATGCAAATGCGTAAGAATTGTCAATAGTCCATGCCCGAGAGTCTCGCTCTGACGTACCAGTGCCAAATCCCCGGGCTTGGCAGCAGGCTCCACGCAGTCTCGACCATACCTGATCGAAGGATCGATCATATATCAATATCACAATATGGATTTGAATCCAGAAGCAGTTGGGTGAGATAACAATTCAAATTCAGTACTGCAAAACGAGAGGAGAACAGATGAAGCTGCTGTTCGTACACAATCTGCAGCTGCTGTTGCTCCGAGTCCGAATCCGAGCGGAGCAAGCGGTAGAAGCTGCATCCCCTGCTGAAGGGAAACGGCCTCCCCCTCCACTCTGCATCGTCCAAGCATTCCCGTCAAAATCAAATCAGCTGCAAGCCTGCAACTGAGTACTGAACTGCTGATGCGCACCAGCACCAGCAGCAGCATTGCATCGCATGGCGTGTACAGTGAGACGAAGCTAATTAACGTACCCAGGTGCCAGGTGACACCGACGGCGGCGGAGTCGTCGGCGGAGATGTCGTCGATCACGAACTGGAGGTCGGGGCTGATGGTCCCCATGAACTCGCCGAAGAAGCCGACGATCCGCTCCCGCCCCACGAAGGGGCGCGGGAACACCAGGTCCTCGTACACGCAGCCCTCCGCGATGAGCGGCGCCACCGCCGCCAGGTCCCGCCGGTTCACGCCGTCAGTAGAACTCCCTCACCACGTCCGCCGCCGTCGTGGCCGTCTTTGCCGCCCCTTCTCTTGTCGTTGCGGCGGCTACTACTAGAACCAGCGCCGTCGTCCTGGTAGTCCTGCTGCTTCTGCGGCACGGGAGGAGGCTGCTCGCAGGTCGGCCGGGGAGATGACTGCGGGGACGAGCAGCGCCGGCGGCTGCTGCCACTCGAGGCAGAGCGCCATGCTGGAGCTGCATCGGCCACTCGAGGCAGAGGCCACTGGAGCCAGCCTTTTTATTGCCAAGAGCCTT
This sequence comes from Eremochloa ophiuroides, assembly GCA_038502445.1. Taxonomy (NCBI): domain Eukaryota; kingdom Viridiplantae; phylum Streptophyta; class Magnoliopsida; order Poales; family Poaceae; genus Eremochloa; species Eremochloa ophiuroides. Next base: position 17,164,325 of record JAHLJS010000006.1, read on the forward strand.
ATCTCTTTGCTACTACGTATTTGTTGGTAACTTGAACACGCAGGGGATCAACCCCGGGGGATTTAGGCGAGGGGGAACTCGCCTTCCAAGGGTCGGATGAGATGGAACTCGCCCCGAAGGGGTCGAGCGAGAGCGAGACAGAAATTGCCCTTCAGGGGTCGGACGAGGCGAAACTTGCCTTCCAAGGCTCGAGAGAGGCAGAACTCGTTCCCCAAGGATCGGATGAGAGAGCACTCACTCCCCTAGGGTCAGGTAAGGCATTGGCCATGCTTTTGTTATAGATCACCATTTATGGTGATTTACTCCCTTCTTCAGGGTATCCCTAGCTAATACAGATACCCGACAACTCTACATGCGGATGCGGGGGTGGAAAGAAGGGGGGGGGGAAAAAAAAAGCATGTGAACAATCTTGACTTGGCGTGCGCGCTCGGCCTCACACCATCTCATACAAGCTTGTATTACACAATATATTATTGAGACAAATATATCTATTACTATACACTGCATATCATTGAGAAAACAAAAGAAGTAGCATAATACAAATGAAAGAAAGGAACAAAGAGAGAAATATCTATTTTACATTTCATATTGTGGAGAAAAATATGATATATGAAGTTATATGTGTACAAACAATTGACCACATAAACACTGAATCTTTATTTACATTCTAGCATCTCATCCAGCTGTGTAATAAACTGTAGACAAGCAAGTCATCTGTGGAAAGAGGATGTCAAGGATGAGCTCATGGAGGATTGGATCTCCTCTAGGGTTATTCCTTTGGTTTCCGGCACTACCCGCGCCGCAAACAAAACCGTGAGCCCACTGATGCTTGCAAAGATGAAGAATGTGCCTGCATTCCGTCCAAATCACACACATATAAATATACCATCAGAAGCAAAATTTCATTCCACTTGGTGCTGCGCCTTCACTTACCGAAGGAGCTCCACACCAGGAGGAAGTTGAAGGCGTATGAGACGATCCACGAGCTAAGCCAGTTGACGAGTGTCACAAGGCTTCCTGCTGCCCCTTTCATGTTTATGGGGAAGATCTGTATGTCCAGTTCAAGTAAACTCTGAATCTTCCTGTTTTCAATAACTTGTTCTGGACAGTAATATCCTTTGTCTTTACTTATGGTAGGAAAGGTACCTCTGACATTATAACCCATGGTACTCCCCCAATACCCAGTGAAAAAGATGCATCGAAAATCTGTTTTGCAAATAAAAAAAAAAATCTTCAGAACAACCGTTTGTGTACCAGCAAAAAATCTTCAAAACAACAGTTTCCGTACCAGAAAATCTGGTTGGCAAACCAAAAAAAAAAAAAATATTCACAACAACGAGAGAGAGACCTTTCCGAAGGTAATACAGAAAAATAGACAATAAATACTAATGTACCAGGATGCCAGCCAAAGCCAGCACTAAGTTCAGGTCCTTTCCCCAGTGATATTCCTGTTACGGAAAGAAAAAAAATTAACACTTATTGTTCTGACGAATGGCAAGTCGTTGACCTTTCTACCAGGATGAAATCACACCAGACCTTAGCTAAGAATGACAAACAAACTAGTAGGCAACCCACGCATGTTCCAGCTGCAGATACCTGAAATCTTGCATAATACATATTATCACTGTGCTCATAATTCATTATTATTAAGAGAGTTGTGTACCGAAATTATTAACTGAATATATCTTTTGTTTACCATCAAAAGTGGCCTCCGTCCAGCTTTGTCCATTAGAAGTACTCCTACTACCGACATCGGAATCTGCGGATCAGAACTTAAATTATACGCCTACATTCCGTGAGAAGCACACGAGTAGACTAGGGTCTTGTTGAAGAAACCTGAACAGCAACCATGGCTAGCATTCCTGTATTTCCGGATGAGAAGCCTGGTTTGTAGCATGAGTACTTAAAATTTAGTATAGTATTCAAGGGCGATCCATTGGAAAACTAAAATTCTTCTCAGGACCAAAACAAGTTTATGTGAGTTAAGAAAACAAGTCATTCTTCATTACCGGCTGAAACAAATATCTCACTGGCATAAAAGCTAATGGCATTCGATCCCCCAAACTGTTGAAGGACCATTAACCCTACTCCAACCTGAACACAGACCTGATCCATCACAAAACAACAGAGACATGTCCTAATAGGAAGAAAGGCATATTAAAGATACTTACAATAACAGCATGAATGTAATCCTTTCGAAACAGGTCCAACATCTTCGACTCTGGTAATTGCTGAAGCTTTTCTGTAAAATCCTGAATAGCATGGAGAATTACCAAGAGCTTTCTTTAATACATGATTAAGGTGAATGCCTTTTTTATTATTCTCAAGCTGCCAAGCACTCCATACTTTGATTTCTGTTGCTTCGTCAGAGATATCAGTTCCTTTTCCCCTTAGCTTCTGTAGTGCTGCCTCAAATGCACCTGGGTGGCCAAACCTATCCTGAGATACATCATACATGATCTTCGTAAAGCATTGTTCTGACATCCAAGTGATGAAATTGTTGGTTCTATGCTTCTAGCTAATGATATATGGTCAGAAGAGGAGATGGTTTTACCCCTTTTCATTGTTTGGTCCATATGCAGACCTTACCATAATTGCTTCTAAATTTAACCTCTTAGCTAAATTTTCACGTGTACAATTCCAAAATATCCTTGTATGATATTCACATGAGTGTATTTCCATGATATTATTAAGAAATGTATGATTTTAGTTTGTCGATGTCATCTTTAGTTCTTATAAACTTGTAATAAGAGAAGTGTTCCAAACTTGAATGATTATGTAACTACAAAAACCTTAAGTATTAGTGCTTCAAATAAAGCTACTAACCAACCATCTTGGGGATTCAGGAATCACAAGAAGGCCAACCAATTGCAGCAAACATGGTGCCACTCCTACAATAGGAAAATTAAAATGTGTATAGAATTGACACGCACTGAGCCTATCGGCCCTTGTGCATGAATTTTGAAGTAGATATAGCTACGAATAAAGGGGCCAACCGAAGAAATTGGTGCAATAACCGCTCCTCATTAATGCATACCTATAATACATTTTCAAATTTTTTTTAGGAATGGTAGAATGATGCACCCAAGAATTCTTACCAATAATTGCCAAAGTCCTCCAGGTGACAAAAGTTCCCAGAACATAAGCAAGTGATGCTCCACAACATACCATAAACTGTATAAATAGGGTTGCTGTTTAAGACAAAGCTCTAAACATCCGGTGATGAACCCACTCTCCCTTGACCGGGCACAATACCTGGTTTACGGATGTGAATCCTCCTCTAAGATTCTTTGGTGTTATCTCTGATATATAGACTGGAACCTGTTCAGATGCTACAGGATTCAGACCAAATCCGTTTGGAAAAGATAAGAAGAGAGAGTAGGTTATTATAATCACCACATATGAAAGAAGGCCAATTCCACATCCAATTGAGAACCTTCCAACGTCAAGCCACCAGAAATTCTACGGGAGAATACACGAAAATCACACTATTGAATTAAGTGAACTAAGAAAAAAAAAAATCTTTCCTCAAAAGTTGATAGCCCACTAATAATGTAGAACCACACTAATACAGAGACAGAGGGGAAGACCTGGGAAAATGTTATCAAGAGATATCCATGAATGCAGAGAAGATCTGATATCGCCATTGCCTGCATGTGGCAGCATTGCGCATACAAGAAAATTAAGCGATGTTGTCCACTGCCAAGTGGGAAGCGAACAATGGGAACTATTTTCAGAAAGAAAAAAAAAATCGGTGTTATTAGCACTAACAGATCTTCGACCAACTCGGTCTGCCACGGCACCACTCACAATAGCTCCTAGCATTGCTCCAATGGTTAGTATCGAACCAAAGGCAGAGTACTGCATATATATGAGCAAGATACGTGTCAGTTGCAGATGAGCCCTGCATCCTTTTCTGTCGAATCTTCTACAGCCCTTACAGGAGGCTGGGTACCTCGGCTAAGGAGAGATTGAGATCACGCATGATGCCAGACTGAGAAGGCGACGAGTAGCCCACCTACAGGATGCAAGAAGTTGAAATTAACTTGCCGCAACTAATGTTGTCAAAAAAAAAAAAAAAACACTTGTTGCAACTAGCAAGTGCTGACCATTTGCAAGAACATGCCACCAGTTCTTGGGTCCTGTGCCCTATGTCCTTAAATAAGTATCATCGTGGCAAGTGTACCGGTCAATCTTTTTTAATAAAACTTTAGTAACATATATATTTCTCTAAATAAATGTATTATAAAAATAGATTCTCTATTCAATAATTTGCAGCGTGCAGTAGCAGACACCATATACAGAGGAAGGGCAGCAGGCAGTGGAGAGGAAGGGCTTGACTACCGAGATGCCGAACTCGAATGACCCGGCCACGGCGACGGTGGTGCTAGCGACCAGCACCGCAATAGAAGAGGAGGACGAGGCGGCGGCGCCGGACGCAGCTGAGTGACACCCATCACCGCTTCTCCCGGGCGCGGCGACCACGAGAGGTTTCTTCTGCGCTTCTTCATCCTCGCGCTCCATCTTGCCGGCCGGTGCTGGCCTGGGTTCTCCCTCGGCTGGTGTTTTTCAAGCTGAGCTGACCTACTGCGTGGATCGGTCCAGTCCACCGGTGACCGTTGCACTACCGACATGTGCATAACTGCAGACGGTTGTCCGTTTCTTTCCTTCCTTTTCCCTGTCCTCGTTTCTCTGTCATTCTTTATGGGGCTGATTGGTAGCCCGTAGCAGCGTGTCCCGGCATCGTTTCCCTGACTCACCTAGTCATAGAGCATTGTTTGGTTATCTCTCCCGTATCGTTTTCTGGTATGCACTCGTTCTCCTCCTCCCCTCCATCCTGGCTAACTTCATCTCCTGGATTTGAGCGTCCCTCTTCAGTACCGGACGACTTGATTCTTGCAGGACGCATGGGCCCATGTGTCATACACTCAGAACTTTGATGCATATATGTAACAAACACGAGCCCGTTTCGTACTGGACCAACACCGAAGACAACCAAACATGAGCACCTATACGAGCTCAACCCAGCTCCTTTGGTCCTACATAGTCCGACCATCCTGTATGAAATCCTTTTGTGCAACCAATCACACCCTATTTCGTTCCGTCATCGGAATGAAAGGCTGATTGCCTAATCGGGCCAGATCGTTTAGTCGCCATGATTTTAGTGCAGACGGGAACAGGCATGACTTGCCATATAAGTATTCATCAAGGTTGAAAAAGACCAAAACCAACAGAAAAATCTTTCCATCTTTGCTAGCGAATACCAGTATACCGTCACCGTGGGCCGTGGCACTGTCGAAATGTAGCATTCAGCTGCCTTTCACAACTTTGGATGGTATTGGTATATCACTGTTATAAAACATGTTGCCAGCGGTTAGGACCTTTCCCTCTCCGTCTCTTACGATCAACATAGTAGATAAAAGTAGAACAAGTAGACACAAGATGTAAGGAGACTATTCTTTATTTCTTTGAATATTGGTAATTACAACATAGAGCTCCCATGTATATATAGTCCTGCCAATGTCTAAGAGTTTTGGTAAGAGCCCACGTACAAACGGACTAGAATTAGGATTTTTTCTTTTCCTTTCCTTCTAGGACAGAGTCCGTATGTTTTACAACACTCTCCCTTGGGCGATTACCACGATATGCACATGCCTCATTAAAAACTCTATCCGAAAACTCAGTGGGAAAAACGGTTCTTAGATAAAAGAGTACATTGTATTCGTTAATTGCATTGCACATTGCCTCATTAAAAATCTTGTGTGAGAAACCTTCGTGTAAAAACTCACATAGAGAAAAAGAGTACAACATTTAACCTTCGCGGTCAAATATATTCTTCAAGATATTCTATTCTTCGTGAATAGATATTGATCTTCATAATCTATGCATAAACTTCAATGTTTTTAGCATATATGATCTAATTGATATTTATAATTCTAGTGGTTTCAATTATCTACAAGGTAAATTCAATAAATTGCTCCCCCTCATAAAACCGTCCTTTGAATTTCATTGTTTAAACCATACTTTTATAAATGTGTGCTTAATTAATGGTATGCAGTACCATAAAACTATATCTTTCAAAAAGTTGGCTTATAATTCTTCTATGAATTATATGGGTATAACAAAGAGCAATATTGTATAAATAACCACTTATTAGTTGTGCAAAACAAATAAAAATTTATCCTTCAAGGTAATAAATCCTTTCAGAGGATTATAGGGGTATAAAAGACTTTATATTCAATATCTTCTGGATAGTATAACAAAGTTATAATTCTTTCTTAGTTCTTTTTTAAACTTATAAATCTTCAGGATTTTGATTGTGTTACTAAGTAATAAATCCAGTCTTCCATTTGGCATTTAGGAGATAATTTAATTACCAAAATCACCATTATTTTTATACCTTCTATGGCATTCAGAGGATATTAAAACTTTATTGCTAACTTTACAATATACACTTTTTTGAGTGTTTGCATGACACCTTCATGGTGTTTATGCTTCCTTATTTTTTCTCTCGGGACTATATTCACTTCAGGGATTAATGGTGTATCTTCAAGAATCGACTGATAAAACATTCATGGATTAGTTCCTTCAAGGATGTTCTTACTTTGCTGCATGAGAGATTATTAAGTGATATACACAATGAGATTGTGTTATTCACTATAAAGTCATTTGATGACTATTCCTTCTAGGATATGCTCTTCTTGAAACTTTAATATTCATTCATGAATATATTATACCTTAAACTTCATAATACTTGTATGAGATTTAATTTTCATAGGTTGCAATTTATATTCTTCAGGAATTATATGGATCTTCATAATCCATTTATTAACTGCATATTTAATATTCATTCATTTCATTTGCCAGAGATATAGCAGAACATTTATTCTTCATAGTAGGAGATTCAACCTCAAGTGCTTTCTTCATTGACCCAATATAATCGCTACAGGCGACTTTGCCATAGACTTTGTTTCCGGATCCGAGTTCTCATAAGAGAAACATTTACAATTATAGAGGTAGCGTTGTCGACAACTATTATTTTCCACCAATATTCTCATAAATGAGATTATTTTGTCTCTTCGTTTTTTCCCAAACACGAGATGATTTGTTGTTTCGCATACCCAACACTAATGATGTGCGCGCTTAATGTTTTGGATTTCATCTTCATGATGATCCTCTTCATGAGGTGCTTAACCTTCTTCATGAGGTGTTCTCTTCATGAGAATGGAGAAGTTTTATTTTATTTCTATTCAACAAGTATACGCTAAAACTAGAACCCACAGGCGTCCCCGTAGATTTTAGCTTGATAGTATACAATATTTAGTGTACTACTAGTAAACAAAACTTTTGGTTTATAACTTCAAGTTACTCCTCTCATTTCTAAAAATATCTGGCATATGCTCCGCTTCATGCTTTACAAGAGCATTAGTCAAATTATTAGTTGACTTAGTGCGTGATTGTATTCCTGCTTCAAGCTTCAAGGAGTATTTTCTTTAGATCATTTTCCTTCTATGAAAATAATATTTGGCATTCAAAATAGGCTTTCTCTCCCCCTAATGCCAATATTAGATCTTTAATAGCATACTTCAATAGATATCCCCTATCATTGGCTTAAAATAATCAAATTTATGTATCTCCAATGGCAAGTGAAGGCCTATTCATGTACGCTATGATAGAGTTTAATGGGTAATACTCACGCACATAATTAAATATGAGGTTATTATACATTATATGCAGTGAGCTAGAATACATAAAGTGTAATTATGGATGTTCAGCATCTCTACAAAGTTAGGGATGTTCTCCTTATGATGCACATATCGTAGTTCATAAAACTATTGCATTATCTAGCTTCTTTATTGTTTAGCCCAAAAATTTGATCAAGTACTCATACATAACAGTGGAACATATAGTTCAAATATATAAAATAAACAACATTCAAATTCACATGGAATTTCTTCTAAAATTTTCTAATTGCCATTAATGCAAAATTCCCATAATGCCTTATCTTCATAAATCCTAAATCATCATGTAGTGTGTTATCCATTATCTTAATTCCACAATTATACATACCACCAATTAGGTTAGTCTCCATTGAGCAAATTTCATATTACTCACTCCCCCTGATTTTAGGCTATTTGGCCATAGACCAATCTATAGCTTATCTATGCAATGCATTGAAAGCAACTTATTTCTTAGTTCAACTAGAACCATACAGACATAGCATGCTGGCTAGCCAATTTAATTATGAGGGAAGTGCAAAGATAGCTACTAGCTACACATATAGCTGCTTTGCTAATATTGCAGCTCAACGAGAGCACAACAAAGTGATACACATTCATGTGTAACGTGGAATGTTGATATTCAGTCCAACATTGTAGATAACAACAAAATACTAAGCTGCAAGCATGGTTAAAATTAGTGCAGTAGAGAAAGTTAACTCAGCCGGAAGGGACGCGGGCAAAACTTCAAGTCTTGATACATGCACTTAATGATAGGTTTAGGAAGGCTATGCCTATTAAATACATATATTACCCATATTTTCTTATGCCTTTATCCAATATTCCTCCTCCTTTTCATGTCATAATTACTTCAAATAGTAATTTGCTTCATGCATCATTTATGAATGATTATTTCTAGTACTCCATAGAATCCAATCATACTTCTAGTATCCGTTAGTTATGGCATGAAATATTCACATATCTAATATACTATTCAGTGTACAATGACAGAGTTAGGGTAGAACATACACTTCTAATTTTGGGTTGAAGTGTTAAACACTTGGTTTTAGGATTATACTATTTCTTGGCTAAATTTGTTCTTCTAGGATCAACTCATATGCCAGTATAGTCCAATTGTTCATGTGCTTCTAGTGAATTGAGGTTTCTCTTCTACCTATATGGTAGAGATGCACAACGAACTATAACCTCCATGGTTAATCGAGGCTTCTTTGTAGATAATATTATTGGAAAACTTATTTAGATAGGCAAAAGGCAATTCTTATATGTGAAACATATAAATCTAATTTATTCCATGAGAAATTATCACATGTTACTTCATGTAACAATTGCAACTAAGAATATTAAATATTTCATATTAGTCTTCAAGCTAATAAATTAACCATTAATCACTTAATTCAACGGGAATTAAAACTTAATGCACCACTGCCACTACTATTAATACTTCAAGATATGAATTGAAAAGAAATAAATCTATAAGCACACGATTTAAGTTCTTCAAGAAAACTCTTAAATATTCCAAATAATATCATTCCCGCATGTCTTAACTTCTATACTTGACAAGCGGTAGCTTCATGCTCTATATTCAATTGTTATGATATATAGCCACAAACTTTCAAGGGTGTAACATACGTAAACCACATATTTAAAGTTATTACAATTGACAATATCCTGGTTTATAAAACTGTCTAAAAGTTTAACTCAATTTCTGTTTGAGTAATGGTAAATTTAAATACTTCATGTATTACTTTGCTCTTTAGTATTCTAAAAATAAGAGACTTTTCTTCGAGAATATTCATTGATGAAATCTTATTTACCATCTCGTCTTCTACGACATTTAATACAAAGCTTCAAGCTTACTGTATTTTTTTATAAAGCAACATTATATCCCATATGATCATCTAACTTGAAAATTCAATTTTCAATGTCTCTGGCGAATCATAATATAGGGTATTTTCTAGAATTTCTCATTCAGTGATTCCCATGTGACCTTCAGGATTTAGCTTGGTCATATACTCATTCTAGAGAGTAATATCAAGAATTGCGATGCTTAAGATTCACTCCACTTTAGTGGCAGTAGAATATCCTACTAGGATGTAACAATGACCATGCTATATAATTCTGCCATTCTGGGTAAGTCCAAGACATTCATTCTTCATGAAGATATGCATATATCACTATAACTACATGTGCATATAGGTTTACTACGTGTAAACAAGTAGCAAGATGTAAAAAGATAGTGTTTGGTTATGCAAAATATTCTTAGAAACGTCCTAGCGTTTTTCAGGATTATGGTATATATAATTTTTCAGAATTAATACCAAGAATTCATTCATCACAAAACTTTATTATGCTAGGACAAACAAATATGAGCCTCTCAAAAGTGAAGTCAAACATCTGCAGGATTTAGAGAGCTCATGTAACTTATACCATACTTTTAGTATAATCTTTCAAGATTTATTCATACAAACACATGGCATGCATACGAATAAAAGGATTTTACCGTTGAAATACCAACACACACAATTTTGCAGGAATTTCTATGTTTTCAGAGTTTATTTGTTTAAGTTGATGATTCACTCCATATAATTAATTTTCATAATAAATATGGATCATATCATAAATATTAAGAGCATGACCTAATATTTCTGATACTTGATCCGAAAGCCTTCTTGGCTGAACCGTTTTATTTCTTCCGCTTCCCCTGGCGGCCTAGCCCGTAGATCTTCTTGACCCATTCGATCCGATTTGGATGTGCGGACATACTTCTGGATGACGGGTGGTTGCTGACAGCGTGTATAATGCGGTCTTACCATCAGGATTCAGTTGAAGATGAGCAGCTAATGGCATACATGCCACAATGGAGAAACACAACGGTGGTGCACACCGGCGTGCGGGCCGCGTAGCTGTAACACCCCTGGTGTTACGGTTAATTAAAACCTGCCATGTCATCATCCTTAGTTGCAAATCATTCCGCATCAAACCTGATCACTGTGTACTAATTAAAACAATTTTAATTTCCACGTATGATTGTACTTAGGTATCTTTGAGTGACTTTAGGATTTAAATATTTGTTGTGTGTATGCCTTTAAACCCAAAAGGAAAATTTAAAAGGAATCAGTTATAAACCCTACATCGGAACGGAAACCCTAAATCAAAAACTAAATAGAATCAAGTGTTGGGCCTCAAACAAAAGTTGTAAATCTTTAAAAGTTAAGCAACTTCTATTTTGGACAATTTTGAAGTTGTTAAAAGTAAATTTAAATAAAACCTTAGTCTAGGTTTTAAAAGTTTAAACTTGAAATACGAATTCAAAACTATTAGGAATCTGATGATGGTCTTTTAATAAAAGTTCTATTCCTTTCAGAATAGAACAACTTTCATGTTTGGAGATTTTAAATTTTACCAGTGAAAATTTAAATTAAAACCCAATTGCTGTTTGTTTAGTTAAAATTAAAATGTCATTTCAAAAACTATCAAGAATATAGGTAAACTCCTTTAATGGAAGTTGTAAGGCCTTTCAAGTTGAACAGCTTTTATATTAAGGGATTTTGAAGTTATGGAGTGAAAATTTAAATTAACCTCAAATCAATGTTTTAAAATTTGAATTTGAAACATCATTTCCAAAATTATGTGGAATCTGACACAATTGCTTTAATAAAAGTTGTTGGACTTAATGAGTAGAGAAACTTTCATTTTTACCATTTTTCAAGTTGTTGATAAAAATTGAAAGTAATTTCAGAAATTGTGTTTGAGATTCAAATTGGGGATTTACCCCCTTTTAAATATTTTCAAAACTAAGCCGAATTTGAGCATACTTCAAAAATCAAACTTGATCTTAATAAAATTTTGCACAACTTTTGTTTTAGCTCTTTTCTCTGATTCAACTTGGAATAGCCATAATTTGAAACTTGTAGGCTTTGACCTATACACTGCTACAGTGCATCTACAGGGGGGGGCCCGGTTCTGCCCTGCTCGTGCAGGCCGCGTGCGCGCGCTGGCCGCCGGCGATGCCCGGGGCCAGCCGGCCGCGTGTCACCAACGGGGCTGGGCCCGTGGGGGTCCTCTCCACGCCGTGCGCCTAACTGTTGCCCTATAAAAGCCGCCAAGGTCGTCGTCTTCGCTTCTCCTCCACTCTGTTCACCGCCGGCGTGTTCGGTTCTCTGACCTAAATTCACTCGGCTCGAGCCACCGTCGTTCAATTCCATCAGCCACTGAACCCGCCTCTACCTCGCGCACCAGTAAAGCCGGACGTTTCCCTTGTTGGTTACCAGTGTCGTCAGCACGGTTCACTTTCTTCCCTGTCTCCGGCGGAGCGCCGCCGTGCTCGGTTCCATCACGACCGAGCCATCCCGGTGAGTACTTCCCCTGTCGTCTTTCGTTGCACATCCCACTTGATCCCAGGAAGCCCCTGGTCCAAGCCATTTTCCTTTTGGTGCACCAGAGTAACCAGAACGCGCCTCGCCACCGGTTGGAGCCATCACGAGTGCCATCGTCGTCGGCGGACTGCCTCCAGACCCTTTCCGTTCTAACCAGCACGAGCACGAGACTCAAGGTGAGTTACTAGTGCTCTGGGATCCTTTTGTTTGAACCCTACCGGACCAAGGTGGCCGGAACACCTCGCGCTGTCGCTTCCTGCTCTGTCGGGTCACCATGACTGCCCGGCGAGCTCAAACAGAGCCAGTACTTCTCTAACCAAAACCCTAGAAAGGTGCGCTCGGATGTGGGGAACGATTGGAAGTCCTCCCCGCCGCCGTCCGGATCACCGCCGGCGAGCCCGATGCCGACCGAGCTACCTCTGCTCGGTCCGCTGTCGTGGGGAAGAAGAAGAGAGCCCGAGCTGGGCTCTGCTGGGCCTGGCTGGGTCGGCCCAGTACTGCTGGCTCGGGTGGATTTAAAGGTTTTCCTATTTTCTAATAAATGAATGGTGCTAGTGTTTCTGATTTTTGTAGGAATTATTTTGCTGCACCAAAAATCCTAAAAATAATTGTGGGTATTCTCTGTATTATGTAGTATTTCAAAAAAAAATATTAAATAGTGATTTTCAGTAAATTCTTTAGGAACAAAAAATGTCCCTTTAAATTAATAAATGGGACTTCTATGATTTTTGTAGGCTAGAATAATGATCCAAAAATCATGAAAATTATTTTGGTACTGTTTTAGGCTGAGATATAGCTATAAAAAAAATAAAAAATTTTAGGCTCAAATGGAAATAGTTTACTTAATTACTATTTAATGCTCTATTTATGGATTAATAAAATAAAATGAAAACGTTAATCAATTTTGGGCATTGTGTGTTAACTTTGGGTTATTGTCATGTGCTGGCCCCTAGTATCTTGCTAACTTGTTTTAGCTTATGCTAAACTTGTTAAGTACAAAATTTAAGTGCTATTTCATGTAAGTAGTTACTTGGTTATTATCTAATGCTCTATTAAATGGTTGTTAAAATGGATAGAAAACACTAATGGCTTAGGTTTTGTGTGACTTTCAGATTGATTATTGATCCTAGGTCATTAACTTAAAATGATCTTTAGTATCCTTAGTAATTGTTCGAGTTATTTATTAATTTGTTTAATAGTAGAATAACTTGATTGATGTGGATTTCAACAACTGTTAAAAAGAAATCTTAAATAATAAATCGATAGTTGGTTTTGTGCCTTGCCACTTTGTCGTGAAGGAAAGTTGTACTCAACTTTCTAAATTAGGTTTACTTTTTAATTTAGTGTGTCTCATGCATCATGGCATACATATCATCATGTTAAGCACTGCACTATTATTACGTGTAGTGAACACGCGGCGATTATTATCTGAAGCGTGTCCCGAGTAAGGTCTTCACTCGGTGGACGTGGATCCTTCTCGGTGATTGACGTCAGGGTTTCGTCTACTTCAAGCAACAGGCAAGCCCCGGTGCATTCAGCCCCTTCCTTGTGTTTTACAAAATACTTATAACTTGAGTTAAATTATTGCATTAGGTTGATAGGAGTTGATTGTCACCTACTTGCTGCATTACCCACCTTGATATATTATCCCTTGAAACCTGTTTGAAAATGAAAACATTGAAAAATGCTTAGCCCTGCTTAAATAATGTAGATTTGCATAAATGCTATTTTTGAGCTATTGTGATACACTATTCAATCATGAAAATGGGAATTTGCATTATTCTCGTTCGATGGCTGTGCACCTGATCAGTACACTATCATCGACGAGAAGGGTTTTTCCTGCTCGGTGATCGTGGCATTGGGTTAGAGTCCCAACAATTGTCACCAACGGAAACGGGATTTGAAAACCGAAGGGACACTTGTACTTGGGTTAGAGTCCCAATGCATTGTCGCCGGCGAAAAAATAATTAGGGACCATTCGTTGTAAGCCTGTTGGATCGAGACTTTGCAACTAGCCACATACTACGGAAAGCCTCTGACTCCGGTGGCTCTACTGCTGGAACCGACAACCACGCACTGGGAGTGGAGAGATGGCGAGAGTAGCGTGTACCCTCGTGGCCGTCGTGCCTGGAGACTAGAGGGGTACTGTGCTCTCGGGTGGCGCAGGACCGGTTCCGGGGTACGAAAAGCCGTGATAGGCGGGGTTGGCATATGCAAGCTTAAGTGCTACATATGCAGTGTGGATAGGGATCCCCAGCTGGGTATTAATCGATTCGAATCGTCGTTGCTCCTCGGTTATGGAGACTTGATCCTTCGACCATTCAGCGAAGAGTGGTTCGAAACTAGGATGTTTTTGAATAGATGAAGTAAATGAAAGAATGTTGATATATGAGAAGGAACTTGGAGATATGGTTAATGATTAATAATATTATTGAGATAAAATACTGAAAATAGGATTAGCATTGCTTTTCTGCAAAATCCTTTGACTCTTGCTAAGCCTTACCTTGACTCCCCCCATCCTGCATTCCTGAGTCTCATTCCTTTTCCTTAGTCGGGTAAGTCTTGCGGAGTACCCCATGTACTCAGGGTTTGTTAACCCCCTGTTGCAGGTGACTTAGATGTACAGCTCGGTGTGGGACCATGCCGATCAATGGATCATGCATGGTTGAAAAAATATATGATGTAACCCTTGGGCAGGGTGTCTAGTTGTAAGAAGCTGCTCCACTACAAAACTCTGGTTGGGATAATGTAATCTAAATTTGTAAATTATATTTCTGTAATACTTCCGCACTCTTTACTCTGATTCAAATTATTTGTGTAAACTGTTGTAATACTTGCAAGGTCTTACAATGAGATCCTCGGGGAAAGTAGGGTTTCCTATGAGACCCGACGGGCCACCTAAGTCAAAACTTAAAAGGGAACTCGTGCAGACTAGTCAAAAGTCCTTAAGGACGATGACGGGACACATGAGTCCTATGATTAAGGCGGTTACGTCACAGTAGCCGGGACAATGGCGTGGCAGTAGCTTCAAGCTAGGCATGATGTATTTGTATCAGCCGTGCGTGCCGCTACAGGTTGTATGGGAGTCGGTGGCTAGCGGCAAGCTAGCTATATGACTGAAAATCGGAAACGGCTTCTTGCCAACATGCGTGGAGTCCGTGTCAATTGGTCTTCGAGTCCAGTTAGCACTACTACATGCATGCGATCGATGATGAGAATAGATCTTGCTGGATTCACCTCATAATAGCACATGTGGTGTCCATCGTTCAAGATTTCATGCGCAAATATACCGTTCATGTGTGTACATGTTCGTACGCAATGTATTTATGTGTGTGCATATATTCATCTATATATACTTCATGTACGGTAAAAAAATATCCGCTTTGTCACAAGGACAAACACAATCTGCTAGATATGTTTTTTTCATACCTGATAGACGATGCCAATTTAATCTACCTCACATGTCGCGTAGGACAGTGGTCAGTAGATTTCATGTTCGGTTTTGAATTAGAGACGTCAAAAATAATCAACCAACGTCGACTATAACCCCTAGCCTTCCAAGCTAACGATGCGGGTTCGATTCCCGCTACCCGCTCCATTCTGTATAAAAAGACATACCGCGTAGGGCGTTTGGCATTGTCGTAGAACTATCTGCTTGACTATGACTGTACATGTTGATGAAGTGTAGATTAGATGCTGGTAAAGGTAGCAGATCCGTTCTGCTAGCAACGTTTGTTGTCAACGTCGTCGAAGTAGTCGCAGCAGGATGTCGTCATGAGCATCGACGACGAAGATCAGCGGCGGCTTCAACGGCGATGTCGACAGAGAGCTTGTCGTGCTGATAACGTGTTATAAAACATGTTGCCAGCGGTTAGGACCTTCCCCTCTCCGTCTCTCACAATCAACATAGTAGATGAAAGTAGAACAAGTAGACACAAGATGTAGGGAGACTATTCTTTATTTTTCTGAATATTGGTAATTACAACATAGAGCTCTCATGTATATATATAGTCCTGCCAAGGTCTAAAAGTTTCGGTAAGAGCTCACGTACAAACGGATTAAGATTATGATTTCTTCTTTTCCTTTCCTTTTAGGATAGAGTCCGTATGTTTTACGACATCACGACTGTTTTAAGCGGGGAAAGGAATTAATAGAATGTACTGTAGTGGCAGGAGAAAGCGGGTGCGACCTAACATGTGGGAGATGTCATTATCTTTAAAAAAAAACATGTGCGAAAGGTAGGATGATAAGGGCTCACAAATGCCGTCTTGCGGAGAACGAAGCAGGAACTTAGCATGCACAAAAAACCGATGTTTCGGTGCGGTTTGTTCGGTTTTAAAAAAGTTTGGTTTGAAAAAAAAAAACTGAGCGCCGATATTTGAAGACTAAAACCGAACCCGAAGCTGATGACCGAACTTTGCATGTGTTAAAACCGAAGCCGAAAAATTTCAGTTTGGCTCTTTTCTTTTTTTTTCTTTTTTTTTTGTTGCAAATGTGCCCTATCTTACATGAAGTGGTGTAGGATAGGGAGGAGATACACTGAGTCTACGTACAAATATGAGTACTCAAACCAGTGTGGCGGGATATAATATCGAAGTAGCTTTATAAAATCGGCTGGTGGATCATTTGAATGTTAGGCCGAGCTTTAGACCTGTACTTCCCACAGTGAGTCGAATTCAGGACTTATGGAGTGCCGTTGGGTTCCACTAACCAACTCAAGTAGAGACCATTTGGCAATTACATCAAGTATGATCCCTAAAAAATGCATAAAAAAATATTTTGTTTTCTTTCTAAAAAACAACTAAATTGGTCAAATAATATCAATAACCCCCACAAACTACTAAATTGGCCAAATAATATCAGTAACCCCCACAAAAATCACTTCTTTTATCCTCACTTTCAAATTTTCAATGCCAGTAAACATAACCACTACACTTCAATATTTGTTGTCGTGCCAGTAGACTAGTGGAGTTACACGAAATATGGAGTAGATTTTCTTTTGAGTCCCTCCATTTATCTATATATCATGTGCATTTTCTTTTCTGCACAAATTCTCCACATACAAATTCCTGTGCCAGGCGTAATGAGTACTCCCTCCGTATCAAAATAAGTTACTTCTTTTGACTTTTAAATTTCATATTTGACCATTCGTCTTATTCAAAAAATTTATATAAATAATATTTATTTTGTTATAACTTAGTATATTATTGGAGATATTTTACTAATAATTTATTTATTTTATTATTTGCATAAATTTTTTAAATAAGACGAATGGTCAAACACAAAATCTAAAAGTCAAAAAGGTAAGTTATTTTGATACAGAGTTACGTTCCCGTTCGTTTATGGTGCCTTGGCCGTTCCTGTACTCCATTCCAGAGTCCCAATTTTCAAACATGCCTGAACTTGTAGTAAATACTATCATCTCCAGATACAAAGTATACATACAGAAGCAGCAAACTGGTATGAGGGAAAACACAATTTCTTCTTCTGTACACTTGAATAGGATTTTGTACGCCTGTACCACGTCAATGTCTAGATCGACAATCAGTCATGCAGGGCCCACAGGGAAAACGAGAACTTTGTGTATGAGTCCTAATTCGTGGTTTAGGGAAAGGAGTCTGATGAGGTCCAAGCATGTTACCGCATAACCACTGAAGCAGCAGCACAATACAAATGTAAGAAAATAACAGAGAGAGAAATATCTATTGCACTGCAAATAGTATTGAGAAAATATGATATACAATACAAACCTGTATGTGTACAAACAATAACCACAGAAGCGTTACATGCTAGCATCCCATCCTTTTTTTTTTGTTGAAGAAACCCATCCAGGTATTTGGCTATGTAAATTATAGACAAGCAAATCATATGTGGAAGGGGGGTGTTAAAGATGAGTTCATGGAGGCTTGGATCTCCTCTAGGGTTCTTCCTTTGGTTTCTGGCACCAGCCGCTCCACAAACACAACCGTGAGCCCACAGATGCTTGCAAAGATGAAGAATGTGCCTGCATTCCGTCCAAGTGACACATAAATATATATCATCAGAAATTGCTGCAGAGTCATGAAACTGCCGGCATTGATGTTTATGCCGATGCTGGTATGCTACGCTGACCAAAATTCTATTCCACTTGGCGCGCCTTGACTTACCGTAGGAGTTCCACACCAGGAGGAAGTTGAAGGCGTATGAGACGATCCATGAGCCAAGCCAGCTGACGAGTGTCACAAGGCTTCCTGCTGCTCCTTTCATGTTTATGGGAAAGATCTGCGTGCCCAATTCAAGTATATACTTTGAATCAGTCTGTTCTCAAAATTTTGGTTTGGACAGTAATATCCTTTTGTCTTTACTTATGGCAGGAAAAGGCACCTCTGACATTATAACCCACGGTATTCCCCCCATACCCAGTGAAAAAGATCCACCGAAAATCTGGTTTCCAGATGATAAAAATCGTTAGAACAACAGTTTGTGTGAGTGCACTCGCTCGCGAAAGAGCGGAAGAGAGAAACCTCTCTGAAGGCATTACAAGAAAATAGACAATAAACAGTAATGTACCAGAATGCCTGCCAAAGCCAGCACTAAGTTCAGGTCCCTTCCCCAGTGATTTTCCTGTTCCACGAAGGAAAAAAAAAAATCAACACTTATTGTTCTGAAGTTGTTGATCTTCTTATCATGGTGAAATCGCACAGACCTTAGCTAAGAATGACAAACCAACTAGTAGGCAACCCAGGCATGTTCCAGTTGCAGATACCTGAAATATCGTAGAATATACATATTATCACTATGGTTATAATTGGTTTTTATCAGGAGAACTGCGTATCATTGTATTATTAGAGAAATAATTAACTCTGAATATCTTTTCTTTACCATCAAAAGTGGCCTCCGTCCAGCTTTGTCCATTAGAAGTACTCCTAGTCCCGTCATCGGAATCTGCAGATCAGAACTCAAATTATACACCTACATTCAGTAAAAAGCACATGAGTAGACTAGGGTCTTTTCGAAGAGACCTGAACAGCAACCATAGCGAGCATTCCTGTATTTCCTGATGAGAAACCTGATTTGTTGCATGAGTACTTAGTAACTAGTATATTATTCAAGGGCGATCCATTGTAGAAAATCTCTTCTTAGGACCAAAACAAGTTTATGCGGGTTAAGGAAGTAAGTCATTCTTCATTACCGGCTGAAACAAATATTTCACTGGCATAAAAGCAAATGGCATTCACTCCCCCAAACTGTTGAAGGACCATTAACCCTACTCCAACCTGAGCTCAGACCTGATCCATCAGGAAACAACAAGAGAGACATGTCCTAATAGGGAGAAAGACACATTAAAGATACTTACTGTAACAGCACGGATATAATCCTTCTGAAACAAGTCCAACATCTTCGATTCTGGTAATTGCTGAAGCTTTTCTGTAAAATCCTGAATACTAATATTAGAGAATTATCAACAGGTGTCTTAAGGCATGATAGAGTTGAATGCTTATTTTTATTCTCAAAGCTGTCAAGCACTCCATACTTTAATTCCTTTTGCTTCGTCAGAGATATCAGTTCCCTTTCCCCTTAGCTTCTGTAATGCTGCCTCGAATGCACCTGGGTGGTCGAACCTAGCCTGAGATACATCATACATGATCTTCGTCAGGCATTGTTCTGACTTCCAAGTTATGAAGTTGTAGGTTCTATCTGATGATATATGGTCAGAAGAGAAGATGGTTTTACCATTTTTCATCGTTTAGTCCAGATGCTGATCTTATCATAACTGCTTCTAAATTTAGTCTCAAAGCTAAATATATATATATGTGAAATTCCAAATCTGCTCCCTTAATTATCCTTGTATGATGTTCACATGAGTGTATCTCCATGACGTATTAAGAAATTTATGATTTTAGTTTATCAATGCCATTTTTAGATCTAAACTCCTAATAAGGGAAGTGTTCTAAACCTGGATGATTATGTAACAAAAAAAATCATCAAGCATTAGTAATTCAGATAAAGCTACAAACCAGCCATCTTGGGGACTCAGGAGTCACAAGAAGTCCTACCAATTGCAGCAAACATGGCATCACTCCTACAATAGGAAAGTTAAAAATCTGTATACGATGACAAACATTGAATCTCTTGGTACCCTTTGTGAATGAATTTTGAAGTACATATAGTTAAGAAAAAGGGGTCAGCTAAAATTGAGGCAATATCTAATCCTCATTAATGCATACCTATAGTCTCTATTCTATTTTTAAGGAAAATGATAGAATGATGCACCCAAGAATTTTTCTTACCAATGATTGCCAAAGTCCGCCAGGTTATAAAAGTTCCCAGAACATAAGCAAGTGATGCCCCACAACATATCATAAACTGCATAAATAAGGAAGCTGTTTGTTAAGATAAAGCTCTGAAAATTCAGTGATAAACTCAGCCTTGATCAGGTCCAAACCTGGTTTACAGTTGCGAATCCTCCTCTAAGATTCTTTGGTGTTATCTCTGATATATAGACCGGAACCTGTTGAGATGCTAAAAGATTCAGACCAAATCCATTTGAAAAAATAGATAACAAGAGGGAGTAGGTTATTATAATCACCACATATGACAGAAGGCCAATTCCACATCCAATTGAGAACCTTCCAATGTCAAGCCACCAGAAATTCTGCGGAAGAATACACGTAGTCGCACTATAGGATTCATTAAGTGAACTCAGAAGACACTATTTCTCAACTGTTGACGGCCCACTGGTGTTGAAATACACTAATACAGGGACAGAGGGGAAGACCTGGGAAAAGGTTATCAATAGATATCCAAGAATGCAGAGAAGATCTGATATGGCCATTGCCTGCATGTGGCAACATACAAGAAAGTTAGGAGCTATTGCGTGAGTAAATAATGTCCACTGCCCAGTGGAAAACGAACAAGTGATTTCCCATCTTGCTGTATAGTTTTGTACATGTAAAACGTTCAGGTGCACATTATGGGAACTATTTTTTCCAAAGAGAAAATTGGATTAACACTAACAGATCTTCGACCAACTCGGTCTGCCACGGTACCACTGACAACAGCTCCTAGCATTGCTCCAATGGTTAGTATGGAGCCAAAGACAGAGTACTGCATATTAAGATTTGTGTCAGTTGCAGAAAAGAAGGAGCCGGTGTCCTTTTCTGTCAAATCTTTTACGGACAGGGTACCTCGGCTAAGGAGAGGTTGAGAGCACGCATGATGCCAGGTTGAGAAGGCGACGAGTAGCCCACCTGCAGGATGCAAGAACTCGAAATTAACTTGCCCGGCCAAGCAAGCGCTGACGATTTGCCTGAATATCCCACCAGTTCTTGGGCCTTAATTGTCTTCTAGCTTGGTTATCTACTAGACTACTACGCAAAGGCAAGAAATTTGCAGCATGCAGAAGCAGACACTGCAGCACAGAGAAAGGGCTTGATTACCGAGATGCCGAACTCGAAGGATCCGGCGACGGCGACGGCGGTGCTGGCGACCAGCACCGCAATCGAATCGGCGCCGGACGCAGCATCACCGCTTCTACCGGGCGCGTTGACCAGGAGAGGCTTCTGCGCTTCTTGATCCTCTTGCTCCATCGGTACGGCCTGGGTTCTCCTCCCTGTTGGCGGTCAGGCTGCTGTTTTTCGGGCTGAGCTGATGAGGACGACGACCGGTGACCTGCGTGGATCGGTTCGGTTGAGTCCACCAGTGACCGATGCGCTGACATGTGCAGACGCTCGCCTATTTGGAAGCTTAAATTAAGCTTAAATTAATAGTTCCTTATTTCAAGTTTGATCAAAATTATAGGAAGAAATATAAAAATTTATTACATCAAATAAGTGTACTGTAAAGATATATTTAATGAAGAATCTAATGCTACTTAGTTGATATTATAAATATTATTATCTTATTACATAAATTTATTTAAAGTTGAGATGTGTTGACTCTCTAAGATTTTTAAAATGACTCATAATTTGGAATGAAGGGAGTACTAATTATTAGTTGAAACACTATTAACTATTAGTTTTATTAGTAACTATGAGATTGCTAATAGATGCTAATAGCTCATATACACTTTAATCCAACACACCTAGCAGGTGAAGCAGAAGATGGAAATCACGTGCTGCTCAGTGAGGCAAGTTTGGATAGAGTATGGAGAGTGACAGGCGGACAGCCGCGTAGATGAGTCCCCATACAATGCTACAATGTCAGATTTTTTTTAAAAAATATTATTGGATTTTTTAAAGGCTAATAGTGTAAGATTTCGTAGTTGAGAGGTCATAAATTTAGCATAGGAGACTATGTAGATTCTTTCTCTACTTTTTTTTTTCTACTTTATGGACCCATGTTCACGCCAACAAAATTGGCGCAGCGAATTATTTTAGATGGTTTTCAATATAATAAATTAAGGAGTAAAATACCTAGTTTCATAGGTAAGGGTCCGAAATAGATAACATGTTAAATAGGCTTTTTTTAAATGGTTTCATTAACCTATGGCCAGTTATTACAAAGTTGTTAGTTTTTTGGTTTAAAAATAAAGGAGAAAGAGCAAATCATTTGTTCTCTACGCACGCACACTCACCCTTGTGAACACACGCACGTAAACCCTACCCCTATAAGCACCTCTGAAAGATTGCGTTGGCATATCTCGAGATTGACGAAGTCACCATAGGCGCCTCGCTGTCGACGGGAACGTCGCCTACCACTGAAAGCACAACCCGTTAAATCCTGAAATAAATCCAGGAAATGTGCGACAACCAGGATTTGAACCCTGGTGGGTAGCGTCCCACTGGACAGTCCTGCCATTGGATAACAGGCCCATTCGCCATTTGTTCTCTATCTATTCTTGGCAAACACATTCATAGATAATTTGTAAGCAGGTGGCAAAACCTAGGGGGTGGAAAGCTCCCTAATTAACATGATAACTAAAATGGTAGTCCGGGATCTCGGAAGAGTCAAAATCTCCAAATTATGCCTCAAAGGGATCTAGGCACGAGTAGCGATGGTGGATTTTCTTAGGAAAGGAAAGGAGAATGGAGGAGAAGAACGGTGGGTGGAAGAGGTTGGGACTAGGGACACCTTTTTTAATCGGTGGATGCGTGTGGGAGTGCTGGAGTTGTTGAGAAGCTCTATTGAAGGAGACGCTAAGCATGTGTTTGGTTTTGGGACTAGAAGGTGTAGGTCGAACCTAATCCTGTTTCTAAGGATAGGTTGGACCCATTTGTTATTTGGTTATAGCGCCAGGTTCATTGCAATTTTTTTTGTTTGGTTGAAGTATCGAGTTGAGAGGAATTGAAGATCTGCCAAGCGGGGCCATCACGTAATTCTCTGAGCCTTTCTTCCTCCTTCCCCTCTTCTCTCCTCTGCTAAACGCTGGCCCACGCTACTCCTCTGTTGATGCGTTGCGTGGCTGTCGACGCTGGTCCTCAATCAGACCATCACAGCACGTCGCTTGTTCGCACAAATGTGGTTGGTGGTCCTCTCTGTGCACACGTTGTTGCCACCGCAGCTCCAATGAGCGGCCGTGATCGTGACTCCTCTGTGCCCATGCGCTCACCACCACTGCTCCAACGCATCACCCGGTCGTTCCTGCTTATCCGTGCGCCTTCATCATATGCACGAAGTGGGGTTCGTTAGGTTTGTCCGATTTCGAGGGATAGGGTGAATTTGCTTCTAGAGAGAATAATCTTTGTGTGGGATGACCTCAACCCAACACTCCATACAAAAAAAAAGGTTCATCGCTTATTTTTGTTTTTAATGACATTTTAGACTATGCTTATTTTACATTGTACCAATATGCCACCATTATTTTAAACATATGTACGTGTACCAATACACTACTAGTATAAAAAATAAGTTATTAATCGCCAGGTCATTATTTGCGTTGGATTAAATGTTGCACTTAAACCGCGGAGGCTTTGTGCACACGCAAAATTACTTGTACTCCTAGTATGTCAAGATCTCGTTCCTTTCCGAGAGTGAAAAACAGAAATAAGATCTCTTTCCTTTCAAGGGACAAAAACAGAAGCTAATGCTACTACCAATGCATTCAAGATCCCTTTCTGTTAATAAGGTAAGACGTCAAAAACAGTGCTGTGCTACATAAACAGAGTAGGCTAAGATTGCTCACTACAACGAGAACGAGGGAAAGAACAAAAAACCCTAGGGAACCCATATTATATGGCATATAACTACAAAATTAGGTTGCTCACTACAACAATAACAATTGAAAGAATCAAATTTCCATGAGAACGTATGGCAGTATAAAATAAGGTTGCTCACTATGCAACAATAACGATGAAAAAAATCAAAATTCCTAGAGAGCCGGCTGCTGATAGAAGAAATGCCGGTCCCAGGACATTCCACTTCCACCTCGGCAACCATCGGCTGCAAGCGTTTGGGTGGCCATGCTCTCATCATCTTGGATGCCTGAAGTGTCGCAGAAGCTGTCGAGATCGCTCCACCCTCCCCTGAAGAAATCGTCGTCCTGGCCCATGTTTCCATGCGATTGCTCCGTCGTGCAGGGTCCTTGATCCGTGGACAGCGGGGGATCAGCCGTCGCTGCTGGTGCGAAACTCTGGATATGCTGCTGCTCATGGTTGATTACGCCAAGATGCTGAGCCAGACTGAATTGTTGCTCAGGATCCCACGCCTGAGGTTCTTGGCTAGCCGAACAATCTTGATTCTGAGCGAGTTGTTGATCCATCGCAAAGGGGTCTTGGTGGTTTGATCGGGCATCAGGGTACGAAGGATCCAGGATGATGGGAGATTCTTGGCTAAATCCGGCGTCGGAGCTCCAGAAATGACCAATGGATGATGGGTTGTAGTTGTAGTTCGTCGGAAACTGCTGTTCTTGATTCTGCGCGCGAGCCTCGCTGAGTTCTTGATTTGGCGGCATCGCCGTCGCCGTTGTCACCACGGAAGCCCCGGTGGCGGCGCGCTTGTGCGGAGGCGGCGTGGCCTCCTGAGGTACCAGCACTTGGCCCTCGCCCTCGCCGTCGTCATCGTCGGGCACGCGCTGGCGCTTCTGGCCGTGGCCGGTGAAGGAAACATGGCAGAGCTTGACGGGGAGCAACGGGCACTGCGGCGAGGCGACGGTGTACTCGTGCAAGACCCACCCTGTGCTGCCGCCCTTGCGCTGGCCCTTGTGCAGGTTGAGTGAGTACTTGCCCCAGGAGACGTGCTCGCAGTCACCGTCGCCGTCGCCGTCGCTGCGCCGGCTGAGCGCCTCGTCGGGCGCGCGCTTCTGCCCCACCCACGTCCATTTGCCGCCGCAGCTCCGATCCTGACGACCGCCGGGTTTGGTGGCGTCGCCGCTGCCGGCGACGCTCTCGAAGAAGTAGGCCTCGTTGTCGTCGGTGCGGCGGTGGTGCGTGAGCAGGTTCCAGGGGTGCTGCGCGCTGGTGGTGGCGGTGGCGGTGCTGTCCTCGAGGATGATCTCCGGGACGGCGGGCTGGCGGCCGAGTGCGCGCGGCAGGAGGTAGAACTCGATGAGCTCGTCGTCGTCGGGGTCAAAGCGAACTCCCGGTGGGAGCCCTAGTGCCTCCGCCGCCGACATGGTGGAGAGCTCGTGCGCCGCGGAGAGGAGAGCTCGTGCGCCGCGGGAGCGAACCCCTGTCTTGATTTATAGAAGGCGCGACTGCATTCCGATCTCGCACTTCTTGAACGCAGATCAAGCATTTTTTGATGATGAATCCGACTTTGAATGTTCGAAACCGTCTCGGCATGGTTTCCAAAAAAACAAACATGAATCCAAAACCAGTATCGGTCACGCTGAGTTGACTTCATTTTTTGCGCGCGTGGCCGAGTTGAGCTCAATACAACGAAAAGTACTATGATACCCCTCATTCTGCTTAGCGGGTGCTGATTTTCCAGCTCTGCCCACCTCCATGTTGCCAAATACATCTAACTTCAGAGTACTACAATTTTTGGAGTTTTGTAATGTCTTATGGAGTTGGGCCGTAGTTACCCATATTGCCATTCATTCATTATTATTCCATCTAACTCTCTCCGTCCTTTAAAAAAGTCTTTTTTTAGTGTGCGTGCCGATACTTTAACTAGATTTGTAGAAAATACGTGCAACATTTACTCTTCAAATAAATTTATTAAAAAATAGACTAAAGATCTATTCAATGATACTAATTATGTATTATAAATATTAATATTTTTATATAAATGTAGTTAAAAATATTTCTCGGAAAGCGAGAACGACATTTTTCAAGAACGGAGGGAGTATTCATTTTGACTCCCGTACCCGTAGCGTCGCACTCCGCCGCCGCCATAATAGAATTATTGGAACACTTTGATTCATAATTGTTGTGCTTATCTGTGGACAGTTAGTTATGCTTGAATTATGTCAATTTCAAGTGCAATTTCAATTGGGGCATAATAGACAATTTGCATGAAAATAACTCATTTCTAAAACTGAAACATAACTGTGTGGTAAATAGTATCACCCGCTCCATGAACTCCATGGTGGAGTTTGCGGTCCTTGTGGAGCAGAGCTCGAAAACATGAGCGAAACAGTGCCGAACATCCCCTTAACTAACTTGGCTAAAAAAGGTCCAGTATGCATATACTTGTATTATAATTATAATATGGAGAAAATACCTAGTATTTTTTTTTCTCTTTTGTGTACAATGAACTGTATCAGTGAAACTGATCACTGGAGCTTGACATACACTATGCAGGGAACCTACTATTTCAGCTAAACAATGCGAGCAAACTAATATTTGTGGAAGGGTGTCAAACACGAGTTCATGGAGGCTTGGATCTCCTCTAAGGTCCTTCCTTCCGTCTCTGACACTAACCGATGCACAAATACGACTGTGAGTCCGCAAATGGCTGTGAAGATGAAAAATGTGCCTGCATCATACAAGGTATACATCAGCAAAGTCTTGGAGTAGAAAAAAAATTGTTTGCTGTGCTTCCCGCCTTGCTTACCGTAAGAGCTCCATATTAATAGAAAGTTGAAGGCGTACGAGATAATCCACGATCTTAGCCAACTTACCAGGGTCACAAGGCTTCCTGCTGATCCTTTCATGTTTATAGGAAGTGTGGTCAGGCTCATCGTTGCTACTTAATCCATCCCAATTTACAAGTTATTCGACTTTTTTAACTCTAAATTTGACCACTTGTCTTATTTAAAAAAAAATTACGCAAAAAGAGTCAAATTTAACTTATTCTTGAAGAACTTTTAGCAGACAATAACAAAAAAAAATGTGATATTTATATAAATTTTTGAATAAGATGAATAGTCGAACTTAGAGCCAAAAAAGTTAAACGACTTATAAATTGAAACAGAGGGAGTATAACAAGGCATTCTATGTGGTCTGTTGTTCTGAATGTTTTTATATTGGTTTGGTCAGCAGCTAATCTCATGTGTTCCTATAAGATTGTCTCCAACCAGCGCATCACGCTATCCATACCCAAAATACCTAATTCACGTCAGAAAAGCACCCTCCAATAGAGTAGACAAAGGGAACACCTATTTTGCGTTGATGGCGAGAAGAAACCCAAATTTGCATCTCTCTCTCTCTCTCTCCTCGACCCAGATCTGCGCCGTGGACAGTGGTTGGCCCATAGGAGACCGCATAGGAGGCGCCGAGTGCGGACCATGGCGGCGGCGCGCCCGCCACGGGGAGCCACCGGCGTGGCCAGGCAGGACCACGGCGAGGCATGGCTGGCGCAACCAGACAGGCCCGCGGACGACAACGACGAGGCGCTCCCACGGACAACGACGATGTGGTGGGCCCGCGGATGACGACGGCAAGGTGCTATCGTGAACGACGATGGGTCATGGTCGGCTCGGAGCTCGCTGGGGCCACAGCGGGGCACGGCAATGCGCGGCCAGCTCGGCACTCGCTAGGAGGGAGGAAGCCTAAACGCTCGGCGGGGAGGGAAGCGGGTGGCGTGAGTCTTGGGAGGAGCGCTAGCGGCGGCGGTGTGGAGCTGGAGCGAGCGGAGGTGGATCGGGGGAGGAGATTTGGGGTAGAAGATTGTGTTCACGGTTGGAGAAAGGTTTGTTTTAGGTGGCCATCTTTTTCGTGTGCCTGACTGAAATTCTAAAATAGGTGTCGTATTTAGGTTTGCATTGTTGAAGTCAGTTTGTTAGGGTACAAAATTTTACCTTTATAGCCACTGAAAAGTATTCGATGAATACCTGGTTTCCAAACTACAAAAGGCTTCAGAACAAACCGCTCTCCTGGTAATGGCGAATAGCAGCAGACAACAGTGCGTACCAGAAGTCCGGCCAAAGCCAACGCGTTCAGGTCCCTTTCCCAGTGCTGTTCATATTCCAAGAAGATATGAGACTAGTTGAGCGAGCCCAATAATGGCAACTTGCAGTCTACCTTCTTATGATGATGCAATCAATCCAATTTCATAAAAATTTCAAACCTTAGGCAAGAATGATAAACCAACTAGTAGCCTTTCTTCCTCCTTCCCTTCTTCTCTCCTCTGCTAAACGCTGGCCCGCGCTACTCCTCTGCTGAATGCGTTTTGTGGCTGTCGACCCTGCTCCTCGTTAGCTGAGTAAGGGAGGCGCTTGAACATGGGACCTGGATAGGTGACATTGGACATGATCTGAACAATGAACTGCTCGGCGAATATTTTCATATATGTGCAGTGCTATACAGTCAGTGAAACTTAGGCCCCGTTTAGAGGGCAAAAACTTTTAGAATTTTAAAAGATAATTTTTTTCCAATAAGTACCTAATCATGCCCTAAATAGACTTAAAAGATTCGTCTTGTGATTTATATGCAAACTGTGCAAACATGCAAAAATTTCAACTACATTTAATGCTCCATACACGTGCCGCAACATTCGATGTGATGAGAATCTTGGAATTTTGAACTGTAACTAAACAGGGCCTGAATATAGATGTGAAGGACCATAAGGTGACCTAGAGGGGGTGCTGAATGAGAGCCTTAAAATTTTCTTTCGAAATTGATCAGCCACTGTCCTATGTTCAACACCCCCAAGAAATAAGAACACAAGCGAAAGAGCTATCCTTGAGTCAACATGTGACTGGATGCCTATTAGCGACACAATGAGATACTCAAACTAGATATAGCATGGAAGAAAAATGCCAAACCAAAGCAAGTACACTCTACACAGTCGCGGACTATTTGTGGGCTGAAACACAGAAAACGAACTATTGAAAAAGACTCTGGTCACCAATGCAACATGAACTGCGGACAATCCACGATCAGGGTCCGGACTGTCTGCTGGCCACAATTTAGAGAGCACACTGAACGGGAAGATATGTTCACTATCTGAAAAACAACAGTGGATTGTCCACCACTTGGGGCCGGACTGTTCAAACTTGTATAGAAAAAGAATGTCGTTTTAGAAAAAGGACTTGATCAAGCATTGAGAATATAAATTATGAATAACTTTTAAATTGTTAAGTTTAGAAATATAAACCTATATAAATAGATTTGTCTTCAAATGTATTTTTACAGAAGTATACATATGTCACTTTTCAATATATATTTTTATAGAAATATGAAGTCAAAGTCATGCTTTGGAGACCATATCGCTGTCTTAAAAGATATTTTTCTCCTATATGGAGGGAGTACCAATACACCACCATTATTTCAAAAGTAGGTGTACGTGTACCAATACACGACTAGTATGAAATAAGTTATTAATCGGCATGTCATTAATTGCCTAGGATTAAATGTTGCATTAAACCGTGGAGGCTTTGTGCAAGCGCAAAAATTAATTGTACGCCTAGTATGTCAAGACCTCTTTCCTTTCCAGAAGTGAAAAACAGAAACAAGATCTCTTTCCTTTCAGGGGACAGAAACAGAAATTAATGATACTACCAATGCATTCAAGATCCCTTTCTGCTCATAAGACAAGAAGTAAAAAACAGAGTGCTGTGCTACATAAACTGAGTAGGCTAAGATTGCTCACTACAACAAGAACGATGCAAAGAACCAAAATTCCTAGGCAAACCATATTATGGTATATAACTACAAAATTAGGTTGCTCACTACAACTAGAACAATGTAAAGAATCAAATTTCCAAGAGAACGCATGACAGTACAAAATAAGGTTGCTCACTATACAACAATAACGATGGAAATAATCAAAATTCCTAGAGAGCTGGCTGCTGATAGAAGAAATGCCGGTCCCAGGACATTCCACTTCCACCTCGGCAACCATCGGCGTCAAGCGTTTGGGTGGCCATGCCGTCGTCATCTTGGATGCCTGACGTGTCGCAGAAGCTGTCGAGATCGCTCCACCCCCCACTGAAGAAATCGTCGTCCTGGCCCATGTTTCCATGCGATTGCTCCGTCGTGCAGGGTTCTTGATCCGTGGACAGCGGGAGATCAGCCGTCGCAGTTGCTGGTGCGAAACTCTGGATGTGCTGCTGCTCATGGTTGATGACGCTAAGAAGTTGAGCCAGACTGAGTTGTTCCTCAGGATCCCACGCCTGAGGTTCTTGGCTTGATCCGAAATCTGATGCCAATAGCGCCCCACAATGGGTTTCAGTGGATGATCCCCCGGGGTTCATGAACATGAACTGCTCTTGACGGTAAGCTGCTTGCGATTGGCTAGCCGAACAAACTTGATTCCGAGTGACTCGTTGATCCATCGCAAAGGGTTCTTGGTTGTTTGATCGGGCATCAGGGTACGAAGGATCCAGGATGATCGAAGAATCTTGGCTAAATCCGACGTCAGAGCTCCAGAAATGCCCAATGGATGATGGGTTGTAGTTGTAGTTCGTCGGGAACTGCTGTTCTTGATTCTGAGCGCGAGCCTCGCTGAGTTCTTGATTTGGCATCGGCGTCGTCGTCGCCACCACGGAAGCCCCTGTGGCGGCGCGCTTGTGCGGAGGCGGCGCAGCCTGAGGTGCCAGCCCTTGGCGCTCGCCCTCGCCGTCGTCGTCGGGCACGCGCTGGCGCTTCTGGCCGTGGCCGGTGAAGGAGACATGGCAGAGCTTGACGGGGAGCAACGGGCACTCCGGCGAGGCGACGGTGTACTCGTGCAAGACCCACCCTGTGCTGCCGCCCTTGCGCTGGCCCTTGTGCAGGTTGAGTGAGTACTTGCCCCAAGAGACGTGCTCGCAGTCACCGTCGCCGTCGCCGTCGCTGCGCCGGCTGAGCGCCTCGTCGGGCGTGCGCTTCTGCCCCACCCACGTCCATTTGCCGCCGCAGCTCCGATCCTGACGACCGCCGGGTTTGGTGGCGTCGCCGGTGACCGTCTCGAAGAAGTAGGCCTCGTTGTCGTCGGTGCGGCGGTGGCGCGTGAGCAGGTTCCAGGGGTGCTGCGCGCTGGTGGTGGCGGTGGCGGTGTTGTCCTCGAGGATGATCCCCGGGACGGCAGGCTGGCGGCCGAGGGCGCGCGGCAGGAGGTAGAACTCGACGAGCTCGTCGTCGTCGGGGTCGAAGCGAACTCCCGGTGGGAGCCCTAGTGCCTCCGCCGCCGACATGGTGGAGAGCTCGTTTGCGGCGGGAGCGAACCCCCCAGGCTTGATTTATAGTAGAAGGCGTCTGCATTCCGATCTTGCGCTGCATTTTTGATGAATCCGACTTCCGAGTGTTCGAAACCGGGTCGGCAACGTTTCAAAAAAATCAAACCTGAATCAGTATCGGTGACGGTGACTTTTTTTTTTTTTTTTGACAACAAGTGACGGTGACTTGACTTTGAGTTTTTGCGCGCGTTGCTGATATCCCTCGCTCTGCTTAACTAACTTGGCTAAAGAAAAAGTCCAGTATGGATGTACTTGTATTGTAATAATTATAATATACGGAGAAAATGCCATGTATTTTTTTTTCTCTTTTGTGTACAATGAACCGTATCAGTGACAGTAATCACCGGTACTTGACATACACTATGCAGGGAACCTACTATTTCAGCTAAACAATGCAAGCAAACTAATGTTTGTGGAAGGGTGTCAAAGACGAGTTCATGGAAGCTTGGATCTCCTCTAAGGTCCTTCCTTTCGTTTCTGGCACTAACCGATGCACAAATACGACTTTGAGTCCGCAAATGGCTGCGAAGATAAAAAATGTGCCTGCATCATCCAAGGTATACATCAGCAAAGTCGTGGAGTCGAACAAATTTGTTTCTTGTGCTTCCCGCCTTACTTACCGTAAGAGCTCCATATCAGGAGAAAGTTGAAGGCGTACGAGACAATCCACGATCCGAGCCAATTTACTAGGGTCACAAGGCTTCCTGCTGACGCTTTCATGTTTATAGGAAAGATCTGCAGGTCACAGAGATGAGTGTGGTCAGGCTCATCGTTGCTATTGCTACAACAAGGCATTCTGTGGTCTGTTGATTCTGAATGTTCTGTTCTGTTTTGGTCAGCAATTGATCTCATGTGCCCCTATAAGTTGTTAGGATACAGAATTTTACCTCTGACATTATAACCCAAGGTATTCCCCATACCCAATGAAAAGGATCCGATGAAAATCTGGTTTCCAAACAACAAAAGGCTTCAGAACAAACAGCTCTCATTCAGTGTATGTGTGCGTGAGAGAAACCTCTCTGCTGGTAATGGTGAATAGCAGCAGTCAGCAGTGCGTACCAGAAGTCCGGCCAAAGCCAACACGTTCAGGTCCCTTTCCCAGTGCTGTTCCTAATCCAAGAAGAGATGACACTGGTTGAGAGGAGCCCAAGAATTGCAACTTGTAGTCTACCTTATGATGATGCAATCAATTCAATTTCATAAAAATTCAAACCTTAGACAAGAACGATAAACCAACTAGTAGGCAGCCCAGGCATGTCCCAGCTGCAGAGATCTGGAATGTTGCATTATAAATATTACTGATCATAACTCATTGTTGACTGTCAAGTTTCTAAGTGTAAGTTTGTTGCTACCATCAGAAGTGGCCTCCTTCCAGCCTTGTCCATCAGAAGCACCCCTAGTCCGACCATTGGAATCTGTACTACTGCCATGGCGACTGTCCCTGTGTTTCCTGACGAGAAACCTGATTGATCATATCATAAATGTTAGTGTAGTGCCCATGTATTGTACTCCCTCCGTCCCAAAAAACATACAATTCTAGCACAGTAGCATGTTTCAGTGTACCAACTTTGACCAATTATAAATAAAAAACTATAAATATTTATAATGTCAAATAAACATCATTAGATTAATTACAAAATGTATTTTCATAATATATTAATTTGAAGCTATAAATATGAATACTATTCACTAGAAACTTGGTCAAACGTGAACTATTTTATGTGACACGTAACTTGTAGTTGCATGTTTATTGGGACGGAGAGAGTATGACCCATGTCAAACATTTCTAACATTTCTTCTCTGATAATAGAACAAGTGTTCATTACCAGCCGAAACGAATACTTCGGCTCTGTTCGCTGGAACTGATAAGCTGAGCTGATTTCGGCTGTTGCTGATTTTTTGTGAGAGGAAAACACTGTTCCAGAGTTGAAAAATAAGCGCTTTTTAGACGAAGCGAACAGGGCCTTCACTGGCATAGAAGAGAATGCCATTTACACCCCCAAGCTGCTGAAGGGCCATAAGCCCAACTCCTGCCTGAGCATGGAGCCGAGCTTTAGAAAATAACATAATCTATGTAGAATAGAACAGCAGGTTTTTAAGATGCTCACTGTAACAGCACGAATGTAATCCTTCTGAAACAGGTCTAACATCGTCGACTTTGGAAGGCGCTGAAGCTGTTCTGTGAAAACCTGAATAAATAGACTATAGAATTAACAAGGGAACATGCATCGTCAAAGAATTGAAGGACTGTTTTTTACTCTTGAGCTGTTCATACTTTTATTTCTGAGGCCTCTTCAGAGATATCAGTTCCATGTCCCCTTAGCGTCTGCAGTGCTACTGCAAATGCACCTGGGTGTCCAAACCTTGCCTGAAATACTTCATTTTTCTATCAAAGTTCATTCCAAGGCAATAACTTATACTCTTTTCCTAATGAATACGGATCTTAGAGCAAAACAACCATGATAATTAGAGGAGCAAAGTTCGCATTTTCTCGGTAGGTCTCTGGGCAAATTTAATCATATCTGCTTCTGAATTAGTGCTGGCCAAAAAAAAATATGATAATTGCTTAAATTTCGAAGTATGTTCCTCGTGTAACGTTCAAATGAGCGATCACCATGATCAAATTGCCATCTTAATTCTCAAGCTTGTCAATGCCGCAAAAAAACTTGCCTCTTCTATTAAGAGAGATCTTTCAACTACAAATGGGAATCATAAGTGGAGCTAAATTTAAACAAGTATTAAAAGTTCAAATAAGGCAACTTACTGTTAGGAATTTAGGCAATTTCCAGGTCAATTTAATTCAGAAATAAAATAACAGATTTGTAACGACATATATGTGCACGTGTATCTCACTCTCAATAGCTACAGCATGCAAGAACGATAAACCGATTGAAACAGTAAGTACACAAACTACAGTATAGAAAAGATTATGAATGTACCCAGTGGAGGGTCCAATGCCGAGGGCATCGGAGGCTCCATTCGCAATAGTCGACATAGTGCGTTGCTCGAAGTCGTGGACCACAGTCGATGGAGGTAGAGGATCGCAGTGCAGTCCCACGAACGGTCACCAGAAAGTAGCCAATGAAGACAGTTAATCCTCGCCCGCCAGGAACAGCCGATCGCCACCCGCCGCCAGGAACAACCGATCGCCACCCGCCGGGAATATCCGATCGCCACCAATTAGTCGATGACGAGCAAATCAGTCGATGTCGTTCGCGTGATCCGTCGATGAAGAGAATAGCCGATCAGAATGAGCAGTCGCGGAGTCGCTCCCCAAAAAGCCTAATCGCCGCGCACCCCGTGCACAGACAAGAGTTCTAGAGGCACCTGCTCTCTCGACACTCCGTGCGCGCAGAGTTAGGGGACGGTGGAGCTCAGGAACAACTCAACAGAAGAACAGTGGTGCTTAGTCGATTTCTCGTATCTTCGCGGATGAAGACAAGCGCCTATATATATAGACGCAGAACGCAGTGGATGAATAACAGAGGACCTAGACGTCATGAAACGCCCATTAATTACCAGTAACTCCCACCATTACTATTGGAGAGTTACTAGTAACAATTACCATAATTATGGGAGTTATCGCTATAACCATGTGAGTTACTAGTAACCCCACAATAAACATGGCCGTTACAATTTGGTCATCAAATATATTCATTCCACCATTTGCACTAGTATTTATATGGTCTTAGAATTTATTTGATTTAATAGAATAAAATATGAACAAATTCATATTAAATCCAACACTTACCAGCCATCTGGGGGATTCAGGGATCAAAAGAAGGCCAACCAGCTGCAATAAACATGGTGCCACTCCTACAAAAGAAAAGCTACATTTGGACATATAAAAGTATGCATATAGAGTAGTTCACATTTGCATATTTTGAATCAGATACTGTTAGAAGAATACCCAGTTGGCGACTAGTACAATGTGTTATCATTTTAATTACAGGAATTGGTATACCCAATCAAACTACTTTAATACAGCCAAACAAAAATAGGATAATTTACCAACGATTGCCAAGGTGCGCCAGGCGATAAAGGTCCCAAGAACAAATGTAAGCGACCCTCCACTGCATATCATAAACTGCATGAAACATGAATGGATGAGTTTCGTTTGTGTTTTCCTTCTCTTGAGACAGAACCATTCTATGAACAGTCAGCATTACTTTTCCCTTGAGTACAGAAAAAGAACCTGGTTTACAGTTGCAAAGGCTCCTCTGAGGTTCTTTGGCGTTATCTCTGATATGTAGACTGGAACCTGTTCCGATAGAGCAGAGTTCAAACTAAATTCGTTAAGAAAAATGTAACAACATGGAGTTGCTTATTGTAATCACCACATATGACAGAATTCCAATTCCACATCCGATAAACACGCCCTTCCAATGTCAAACCACCGATAGTTCTACCGGGAAAAAATGACCAAAAAAAAAATCAATATAAGATGAACTATAAGAAGTAACCGATACATCCAAGAAAAATGAGAGTTGTGCAGAACCTGGGAAAATCCTATCAGGAGATATCCAAGAGCGCAGAGAACATCTGATATCGCAATTGCCTGCGCGCCGCGATGCTCAACAAGTTATATGAAGTATGAACTTATGAAGTTATACAAATGGAACAATAATCACTCTGGTTCGCTGTTTAGCTTTGGTATCTCAAGATGATGTTTGCTGGTGCACCAGTTAAGGTCTAGCAGCATATGGGGGAGTGCCGGAATGGGATCAACACTTACGCCTCTTCGACCTGCTCGATCTGCTATGGAGCCACTGACAACTGCACCCAGCATTGCTCCGATGGTCAGGATCGAGCCAAATACAGAGTACTGCATGCATCAGACATCAGGTGTGCATGCTCATTAGCAGATTAATTAGCATAGTTTATCACGATTCACGAGATGCAATGCTCAAGAGTGAGCTCGATCAGATCAGCTGTGGGCACCTCTGCTAGTGAGAGGTGGAGGTCACGCATGATGCCCCGCTGAGTCGGTGATGAGTAGCCGACCTGCAACGCGCAGCATAATAAGAAATGAAACACCAAATGTTCAGAGAAAAACGTGAAAGATATCAAAGAATTAAACGCAGGGCTTACAGATATTCCGAACTCAAAGGACCCGGCGACGGCGATGGCGGTGCAGCCGACCACCACAGCAACCGAAGAAGAGGAGGCGCTGCTGCCCTGGCTTTCACCGCTGCCGCTGCCGCTGCCGACCACCTTTACCAAGAGAGGCTTCTCGGCTGCGTCTCGAACCTCTCGCTCCATCAGACGACCGGCCATGGATGCAAGGTTTCTCTCCCTCTCAGTCCGTCCTCGTCTGGTTTTGTTTGTTGACGCTGCTCTGAGCGGGACCAGTGGACAACCCAGCGGCTGCCCGGGTGGATCGCTCAAGTGACTGGTGAGTGACCAGTGACCACTGACCAACCAGACATACTGCATGCTTCTTCCGGCCATGCTGATGCTTTATCTCCTTGTTCCTCGCTTGTCCTTTCTTTGTCACTTCATCATCCATCAAACTTGAGCCGTTATTGTCGGATTCCCGTCAGGCAGTTGAAGTTGAACTCTCTGACGGCGCTACCTCAGAGACAATCAGGGCACAATCCTGATCAAAGCCAGGGTTGGGAGAGAAGAGAGAATATCACTTACAATGAGCGTTCCACGCTGACTGCCGGGCCTGAAAATGGAGATCAGTTTGGGCATATCTTCGTTGACTTTGGAAACCGATGCAATGCAACTATGGTAAAGATGACGTTGGAGAGCGATGAATACTGGCTATCTGTGATGGACCGTGTGATCAACTGATCACTGAGCTCAAGATCCTGCTAGCATCTGATCTCATAGACTCATAGGGAGTAGAATAAATGCTTGTTCCTGTTCCTGTAATCGTGTGACGCGGCATGAACTTGCTGCGCTTGGTTGTAATCTGCCCAGTGGTGTGCAACACACTTGGGCTGCTGTACCTCAAGAGCTTGAGGCTCTATCCAGCGAGGTCCCAATGACAATTGAGTAATGAAAAACACTTTGCTTAAAAAAAAAAGAGAGCCATTATCGGTCACTATTAGGGTGTGTTTGGTTGGATGGATATCCATGGATGGGACATGGATATCCCTGAATACATGGTATTTGATTGTATGAACTAGCTGAATCTGGATATCCATAATAGGTAATATTCTGGGTAGATGCTGGATATCATGGTTCTCAGAAATCTGGCGGATGAGAAATATCCACATGTTGATTAGCACATGTTTAGTGTGACAATTAGAGTAGTATAGTGCTAATTAACCTATTTTATTTCAAATTAGTGATTACAATGGCAAGATTAATGTTTGTACATATTTATTAGGTTATAGTTAGTGGTTATTATTTCTAAATAACAGATATAATTAGTCAAGTATTCTCATCCCATGTAATCTCATCCATCCAACTAAACAGAAAAATGACTCGAAAAAGGTTAATCTTATTACTGCAATAAGTCACAAAAAAAATCTTATTACTGCAATAAGTCCATAACAGACTTGCTATTTTACAAAAGGTAAATGTCCATATTGGTCAACGAAAATTAAGGGACAACCAACTTTCTATTTTACAACGAGAAATCTATATGTTGTCCGGCAAAATTAGGTCTTCTGTCACCCGTTTTTGTTGCCGTCGATGTGATGCTATCTGATCTCCGCGGTCCGTACCAGACTGAAAGTGAGTACTCCCTCCGTCTTCAAATAAATTGCTTTCTTTGACTTCTGGACTTCATATTTGACCGTTCATTTTATTTAAAAATTTTATATAAATATTATTTATTTTGTTATAACTTAGTCTATCATTAGAGATACTTTACTAATGATTTATTTATTTTATTATTTGTATAAATTTTTTGAATAAGACAAACGGTCAAAAGTGAAGTCCAAGAGTCAAAGAAAGCGATTTATTTGTTGACAGAGGGAGTAGGACGAACGGGCAAGGGCAAGAGGCACATATGGAGATGACGTCCCACGCGTGGGCAAAGCATTAAACAGGTTAGGTTTTGAGTTACGCTATTCATAGCGTGGGTATTTTTCTGTGATTTAAAGTGCTTATAACAGATTGATGTACCTATCTATCATATAATAAAATTCTTCTTCTGTCGAAAAAAAAATGACATCCCACGTCGCCGCCCCTGGTCGCATCACTCCACCAACAGGCATGCGACACCTCACACGTGGGACCCACGCAATAGCAGCAGCTGTCCCTGCCTCCCTTCCCCATTTCAGTGGACACAGTCCACATGAACCGAGAGAGAGGCATCAATCCACAACATAGTGCTAGACCGGGTCCACAAGCACAGTCAGCAGGCAGAGCCCACCAGCCCTTACCCCACATGTCAGCCGGCTGAAAAACGCTACACTTATATCTTGAGTTAGCATCTATTTCTCTTGTTCATTTGAGATGTTCTTTTCTTTTACAGTATGTTAATGCATTTTTTACATTACAAATGGAGGTGTAAATTTCTTATATTAATATTGTAAATTAGCTTATCTTTGATTGCTGTTTATCTGAATTCTGTAATTTGTTTGTCCTTTTGCTTCCATTCTGAATTTCTTTCAATTTACTTTCCATAGAACAAATTTGTCATTTGGCTCTTTTAAATTTATCTTTGATCTATCTGTTTTGTTTTTTCTGTTGCTATTTTTATTTCTTCCTATTTTCATTCCATAGAAAACATTTGTCATTTGGCTCTTTTAAATTTATGTTTGATCTGTATGTCTTTTTTTTTTTTTGGCTATTTGGAGCAAATTTGTACCAACGGTTGGGTTGATATAGATGTTCGTGGTATTTGATTTTCTAGTTGTTGAGTGCACTTTTGTCATCCTATTCCTAGTGCTCTACAAATTTGGGTGTTACATACATTTTTGTCATCCGGGTGACAAGGGGGCTTAAAACACGTGGACAAGCAATAGACAAGTCCTTTTACAAAATCAAATAGCATATCTTTTGGAATCTACTTTTTGGTACATTCAATTCTAAAATAATATTCACAACAAGAATAGCCAAGCTATTAGAGTTGCTCTTAGTTTTTGATAGATGATGAAGCTCCACGTGTGATTAGCCGATAATTTTGACGTCTCGAGGAGCAAAGAAATGGTATTGTTTGGACCTTCACCACTAGCTGGTTTGAAAATCACGAGATGTGGATATAGTGTCTTGAGGAGTCACTATCAATTATTGGAGCAATGCATGGACCACTCGATCCTGAACTATCAAATATTAATGTAGACATATAGCCACTAGCGGTCTGGTGGCCAACCGGTACTGATTTTTGCCAGGAACGTACAGTTCTGTATAGGAGCGAATGTTCCTTCATTATATTTCTGCTAATATGTCGAAGCAACGACATGTTTATTCAAACACAGATGCTTCATGCTAC
This sequence comes from Eremochloa ophiuroides, assembly GCA_038502445.1. Classification (NCBI taxonomy): domain Eukaryota; kingdom Viridiplantae; phylum Streptophyta; class Magnoliopsida; order Poales; family Poaceae; genus Eremochloa; species Eremochloa ophiuroides. Next base: position 17,204,294 of record JAHLJS010000006.1, read on the forward strand.
ATGGAATTCGAATTATATCCCAATGTTACAGTGCGTAGATTTCCAATGTCACGTTCCAGGAATAATATTCAGTTCCCGCGCATCACGGGGCAGCCTGAGCCGGAGCCTGAAGCTGGCGCACCACCATCAGCGGCAGCAGCACTCAAGAAGCTGGCGAGGAAGTTGCCGCGCTCGTAGAAGTACTCGGACTTCTCCACCTTCATCTCCTCGTCAACCTACCATCGATATCACAGTGTGGCATAAATTAAAATTCAGTGCGCGTGCTCTGTCTGAAAACTCTGAGAAAATGCAGCGAATGCAAGCGCGCTGATTTCGACTCATGCTGATTTGTTGTGAGAGGAAGCAGCCAAACTGTAACTGATCAGTAACTGACATACATGGAAGATGCAGACGCCGATGAGCTCGACGCGCTGGCCGTGCGGCGGGTGTCCCTTGAACGGCCCCTCCATGTACCCCCAGTGGCGGAACTTGAAGGCGATCTTGGGCGGGCCGCTGTAGACGTCGAGCACCTCGATGGCGAAGCCCCTCGGGAAGGCCGTCTGGAAGGCTTCCATGGCGGACTCCACCGTCTCCGTGTCCGGGTCGTAGATGCGGTGCTCCGGCGGCAGTTTGGTGCGCAGGAAGTTGTTGTAGCCGCCGATGGCCATCACCTCCGCCCGGGTCAGAACGCTCATCCCTGTGTGTCCGGCATGCCATGCGTGTCAGCCATGGCTAGAAGTAGAACAGAAGCTGAAGCTCTGAAGCTCGATCGGCTCACCGTTGGTGCTGGTGCAGTACTTGTCGGAGTTAACGGTCTTCTGGTCCTCGGGGCGCACCTTGTGGACGAGCTCCATCTCCCAGCTCTTGAGCAGGCGCTGCACCTTCTCCTCCAGCGAGCCCTCGGGCCACGCCTGGGTGCGCTCCTCCTCGAACAGCTTGTTCACCATGTCGTAGTTGGGCGGCGCGCCGTACCTCCACACCGTGTCCCGCTCGCCCTCGCCGTGGATGAACGACCGATACTTGTCTTCTCTCACTTCCGCGCCCGCCATTGCTGCTGCTGCTGCTGCTACTGATGGATGCTGCCCTCAGGTCAAGGGACGCCAATGGAGGAGAGGAGTATGGCTATCAATTGCGAGATGAGAATGAGATGTCGACACGCACGAACGGAAATGTAGCATATATAATCACGCACGCCGACTCGATCTGCGCCGTGGTGGGAGTCGTTGCCATACGAAGGGAAACTATATAATATCCTGCGAATAAAAAAAAGGAAATCATCAGGCTCGTCCATGTCGCCAATTCGCAGCGAGCCACCTCTCTCTTGCGCTCTGCTTGTTCGTAGTAGCTCTGGCCAAGATGTGGGGAAATATCGTGGAATTTACATGGCATAGCATAGCATAGCAGCTATTCGATCTATTCTATGTATCTGCAGCCAAAAGATGCAGTAGTGGAGTGGTATTTTGGAACTCTGCGGGAACAAGGATGCAATCAGGTATGTGTGTGTGTGAGGTCATTAGTGACGGCATGAGCTGCGAATCTGCGATAAACAATTGCAAACGAGATTAGTTTAGAGTAACTGTGATTACCTTTGGTTCCAGGGGGAGGACAGAATTTTGTCAATTGTAACTACTAGTGGTAACCGGTAACACATCAGAAAGCGATATGCCTCACGACGAAATTTCGGGGTTCGTGCTAACAGTGTCGAAATTCCTAAAGAAATCCCCTTACTAGCAGCCCTCGTGCGTGGATGACGCAACACAACACAACACAACACAACGCCAGAACAACCACGGTGTTGACCGTTGTCAAAAAAAAAAAAAAAAAAAAAAAAAAAAAAAAAAACCCGGTGTTGACAGGCTGTTCGCTGAGCAATCAGCGTTGTGCCCACCCGTGCGCGCAGAGTGCCAACAAATCTGAGGAGATTGCGATTATCCTATGGATACGTGGTGGACCCAAGATTCCTCTACAAGTAAGAATGTAGGATGAGATAAACGAAGTATAAAAATTCCTATAGTAAATAACAAATAATTTGCAATCCATAATAGTCGTAATTATATGTGGATTTATGAGCGAGTGCGTCTCCATCTTAGAGGAATTTAAATTTTTTGGAGGCATAAGGTTATAATATCTTAGCTAGGTGAGTATGTACTTAAAACTAACTCGACGCTAGATAACCATTAGGTATTTAGCTTTGAAGAAGATCTTTCCACGTAGATCAAGAAAATTCTTGAACTCATGCCTCCACCCATACACAGTGGCGCCGCATCTCTGTAAGATGAGCAGATCACAGACCTGTGATTTGGATGTAGGGCAGACTAGGGAGTTTGTTTACCAAATAAAGGCATTTTTTTCTTTTTGGTTCATCTTTTTTTTTGTCAGTCTCTCTCTCTAGCTACCGGACAATTTTTTATGGGAAATAGGAGGGGAACGCGCCCTTGTTGTGCTTTTATTAAGGGTTTGGCTGTTGATATCTACTAACGTCAACAAAACTAACTATATAACTTTTAATACGAGAGACGAGATTAGAAGATGTATGGTAATTAATTAACTTGTCATTAGCAACAAGCCACTTATCTACTACCAACATTCTTATGCATGAAGTAGATTGTCATCCCTAATTATAAATGCTAAGAATAAATAAATGTTTCATATATTATTCAATGTGACTAGGTAAAAAAAATATAAACTAAGAACAATTCTGCAAGCGGACAAATAATTATACCATTGTAACATTTTACCTAGAGTCTACCAGGTTGTCGATTTATATTTATACCACTGGGAAGGACTAGGATAAGCTTTAATCTATTATATTGATAGTGATTATATACAATGGATAAGTGACATTACCGATGTCATTTACTCTACTCATAACAGGTAGAGGTCACAAGATAAATAAGATAAATAAAGGTGATAAGTATATCAAGCATCATAAATAAAGGATAAACATCAGAGCACTCTCTATTCATAGCAATAGCTAACCAATGGATAAACTAAGAAATTCATATCTAAGGTAATTCTATAACTACGCCAATGAACAACTCTAATTAGTGCAATTATATCTAGCAATCATTGTTAGATTAGTTCTATATCATGATCACATGTAAAGGGCATCATCTAGGAAGGATGTGAAACAGAGTCATCACCCAACTTCGCGACCGTGCCTGCTTGCCTACATACGGGGGTGGACTACAGAGGACTCAACGCAGCTGTCACCTACGCGATCTACCACACGACCCGGCACATCAGGGTGCACTTGCAGATAAACAGAATACCTAGACACCACGTCTACATATCGTTCATCATCTACCCAACGATCGTTTGGATAAACGATAGACGAGCAATTATATGAATTCAATAAGATCAAACCAACTATACTAGACATATAATCAAAGTAGACAATGACTATTGTAATCAAGAACATATGAACTATTAAGAATAATGTTTCTCTAATCATAATGAAGAATACAATAACAGAGAAAGAACTAGAACTATACCGAACTCCGCGCTCTAGATAGACGCCGGGGCTCCAGATCCCGCCGAAGAACTAGAACTCCTCTACTTCTAATCTAATTAGGCTAGAACTATGAACTAGGAGGCTCTTGATGAACTAGGAGGCTCTTGATGGCTTGACCGAAGACTTGATGCCTTGGATGAATGATTGGATGCTCCAGGGGGGTCTGTCCCTTTATTTATAGCCCGGTGGTATGCACGTGCACTGTAGGATCAAACCGACTTAACCAAGGGCCGAGATGACTCCTAAAAGGTGGTGGAAGAAGACTCCAGAAGGCGGCGGCGAAACCCTAGGGGGGCGCCGCCCGCCCCTGGTGCCGGCCGGCCCTACCTGTCTGGTCGTAGGGCCCCGGTTGCTTCGGGTGTTCTCTAGATCCTTCCCATGTCCTGATGACGATGTTTTCTTCGCGGTTAAGTTTCGTGTCTTTTATGCCTTTAATCCTTATTTTACGCTTTTCTGGAATATCCCCTGGAAAATACAGAACATGCAAAACACATGGAAATTGTCAGTTTAAACCCTAGATTAGCGTGTATTCTTATATCCTTTGGTGTCTAAAGTTCTAAAAAAAGTTGACGTTATCCACCGTCAACAACACCCCAAGCTTACCTGTTTGCCAGTCCCTTGGCAGACAAACTAAGCCTAATTTACCAAAGTATCTGGATCAGGAGTTGCTACAATGCCTTCATATTTTCCAAGTACACATACTTTCAAACAGAGATTCTTCTCTGGATTAGACAATAACTGCTCTAACCTTCTGACTTACCCATTTTACCTTTAACTATGGAGCTTTACAGTTTTCAAGTAAGTCTTGAGCAATTGAAAGATAGAACAATCAAGTCAAACACTATGTAGCAAATTCTTCACAATACCAACATTCCAGAGTTTTTATAAGTTCGAAAATAAAACTCAGAGCTTAATTGTATGACACCCTCAAGTCTCTCAATATATGTGGTATTTATGGATCTCACTTAAGGCATTAATGATGTCATGCCTCCCTATAGCTAAGAATATTTAGTGGAGCTCATAGGAGTAGCGATAACAAGGATGGGCATACTTGCAATGCATATATTATAAAGTGAAGCAATAAATCCACAGAGAATCGAGGCATACAATCAAACCAAGATGTGCATGTGTATAGGATATAGTGGATATGTGTATATATGGTATTTAGTGGCTAATCGTAATTCTACTTATGCTCTTTTGAAAATAAATCTCTCTTTAAAATTCGCAGGAAACATGGGCTATCCTTATTCTCTTCTTTCTCTCTCTCTTTTTTTTGATAGGGAGGCGGGCATCTAGTACCCATTGTTTTAATTGCTGGGACACTTGTCCATCTATTACTTCCCTTTTCTTTTCATACTTTTACATAGCCACATGTGTCCAATAAATGATCTGGAGAGAAAACAATGATAAAAGTTAGAGCATTTATAATAGGGTTGTCCTATGGGGTATATATTTTTTTCTGGTGTTTTTCTCCCAGTGTAGGAGAAAACATTTTTATGATGAAAATAGATAAAAGTGGAAATGGTTGTGATTACTCCCAGGGTAGGAATAATGCATATGTGGCTGGAGTGTGTACGTGATCTTGGTTTTAAAAGCATGACAAGACTCTCATGAGGTATACAACAAAGATTAACTGAACTCAATGCAAAGCAAACAGCATAAATGTGCAAAGGTTTCCTATCTCTATGTATCATATATGGCTTTGGTAGGAATTCATACTTTGTCATACAACAGCTCATCATGTAGATTTTAAGTTTTCAAAATAAATCTCCAGAACTTAGTAATGCTAGGAGTAAGATAAATAGTAGCTCAACCTCCATGTATCATATAAATCAATCACCTAGATTTAGCTCAAACATATGCCTCCACAAGTTTCAGGTTCAGAGTAAATTCTCAAGTCAAAACAGTAATATCTAAAACTCGGGAGAATTTAAATTTGATAACTAGGTACTTGAAAGGAATGACAATAGAGCAACTATTCATCATCTCCAAGATAAAATTTTAATGTTCATCAATTTTAATTAATTCTAGCCTAGACTGACTCCGAACATAATCTAATATATAACTAAGTGTTTATTTGGTTTTAATGATTTTTGATTGGACTCAAAAAGACTCTATGATTTGTGGACCTTCATGTGCCCACATATTTTTGGTATTTTTAGATTTTCCTATGATACTATGGTGAACCTTCATGTGCTCACATTTTTTTGGTATTTTATGACTATATAGACTCAATAATCGCATAGGTATAATTACCTGATAATTAGGGGATGCTCCTCCCCAAACTTGATGTTTGCAACATTTTGGTGTTGAATGATCTTCAGAGTGAGCTAGCCAGTGGTAGTCCTGGTGGGTACCACTGATACACTCTTTCCTTAGTCTTAATGTTGTTCCTGTATAATTATACTCCAACAAGAAAACCAAAACTCGAGACTTGAATTTAACAATGGGTTAGCGGTCAGCCAATGAGTAATTGATTATCCTTTTGAGTTGATTTTAAATCGATAGGTTCTAGTAGGATTCTCTTTTTAGGATTTTATTTTTGGGTTTTTCTAATTTTCTTATGCAGTGATCAAATATGTATGGATGCTATAATTTTTTATTCCACCACGGAGAATATTTTATTCTCATGGAGCCTAGGATTTTCATAATGCAACAAAGTAAATACAGATGCTACTACCATTTATATATAAATCATTTTTATGCTACCACAGTAAATATTCCTACAGAGTATTCCATAAGTTTATTCACATGGGGCTTTAGTTTTTCATGATGCAGTAAATAAAGAAGTAAATATTTTTGTTGTTTTATATTAATGTGCAAAAATGTTTGTACTAATAAACGTGTTAAAACAAAATTACTAATAAATACTAACTTAATTAGATAACTACCATTCTAACCTTATGGTTAGGGTACGGAATTTAAAGTCTACCGACAAAAGTTAGATAGAGGAGAGTACTTACTTAGCAGGTTCATCGTCTGAGGTAACCTCAGCCAATTCCCCATTTTGCGGTGATGTAGTAGGTGCTTCTTCTTTCTCCTTCCATCTCTTTTCTGTCTCTTCTGCTTCTCTCTTTTCTAGCTCCAGCTCTTCCTTGTTACACTCTCTCAGGTGTGCTTCTCTTGACTCTTTATCCTTCTTCAACCATTCTTCTAATTGTGCGTGGATCTCTTCCTTCACTGTCTTAGCAATCCGATCCATCCTTTCAGATTCCGCTTCCCACTCACTCTAGCGTGGTGCTTATACGGCTTCTTCTTGCTCCTTGTAGCAGTCTTTATACTTGACAATCTTGTCAGGGAATTCCTCCCATCCACAGTGAGGCTGAGCAGCCTGACGGCGGGCTTGGCGTCTTCTCCTGTTGCGTTGCTTCCTGACCTGCTCATGGTTAACAAGTGTTCTAAATTGACAGCGTACCTTTCCCGTGGGTAGGTTGAAGTGGATCTGTCCAGACCCGATGTAGATAATAACATTGGCAGTGTAAGAGAAACGGTCTTCCCAAAAGAATAGGTGATTCATCGTCTCCCTGCATATCAAGGACTAGAAAATCTGCAGGTATATATTTATCTTGAATTCTTACCATAACATTCTTAACTACGCCTTCAGGGAATCTTAGTGATTGGTCTGCCATCTGCAGCTGAATATATGTTGGGTATAGAGGTAAATCATTAAATAAATCATCATATACCTTTTTGGACATTACGTTGACGCCTGATTCAGTGTCGCAGATGGTGTCGGCAAAAGTGGTGTCTCTGATTGTGCATTCAATGATTGGTACACCTAGGTCACTTTTCTTTGTAGGAAATGGTTGAGGAAGCATATGATCATTTTCTATGTTGAGAGCAGCGATTAGTTGAGCAGTTTCTTCAGGAACATGTTGGGGCTTGTTCTTCCTCCATCTTCTATTGTTCTTCTTCTTGGGCGTTGGTTGTTGTTCTTCTTATTGATGGAATTGCTTCGGGACTGCAGGAGTCTTTAAGATGTGGTTCTTGAGTGAGAATCTTTCTTTCTTGTCCTTGATAGAGAGGACAATTTTGAAATATTCTGCGTAGATGATGGCTTTGGTTGTGCACAAGAATGGTTGTCCCAAGATAATGGGTGCCTTCTCATCTCCTCCTGTCTCCATAATCACGAAGTCAACTGGGACATATGATTGCCCCACTCTGATAACAGCTTCTTCTAGTACTCCCTCGGGGTAGCAAATGGACTGATATGCAAGCTGCAAACGCATATCTGCTGTACAACAAAGGATCACCTAAAATTTTTCTCATAAATTACGTTAGGCATTATGTTGACACTTGCGCCGAAATCGCAGATAGCTTCTGGAAAGCCGTGACATCCTATAGAGATAGGAATGACAGATCTTCCAGGGTCTCCCATCTTCTCAGGTAGTGAGTGATCAATCTACTGTATATCTGCAGGCTCAATATGGTACTGGGTTGCATTGTGAATATCAACAAGGTCAGCAGTTTCTAAATCTTCCGGCTGGCCTGGAATCTTACCTTTCTCAAATGGAGGAACAACAGCAGCTAGCTGAGCTAATTGTGATTCTAATATTTTATTAAAACTGTGCTGATTCTTTATAGCAGAAGCAAAGGTATCCATTCTAGCATTAATATTTTCTAAAGCTTTATCATTAGAGGCTACCTTTCTAGACATTTGATCTAACAATTTAGATTGACCAGCAACTAAATCTCTTAAAGGTGTAAGATTGTAATTATTGTAATTATTACCTTGGTTGTTACCTTGGTAGTTACCTTATCGAGGTTGCTGATTCCATTCTTGGTTTGGCTGGTTCCATCCTTGACTTTGCTAAGGACGATAGTAGGTGTTATTGTTGATGAAGTTCACATCCTCTTGCAGTGTAGGGCAGTTGACAGCTGAATGCCCGTAATCTCCACATTCTTCACAGGTCATGCGAGAATCATTAATATGCATGACTTCCTTCTTCTCTATATCGAGCTTTTTCATGATGAGGTCTAGCTTGGCAGTGACCATGTCAGTTTCCTTGAGATGATGGATGCCTCCTCCTCTTTTGCGAGGTTAAGTACGTTCTCCATTACAGCTTGGATTTGAGGCCATCTTCTCAACAAGTGCTTTAGCTTCTGGAAGCTTAAGTGACAAGAAAGCTCCTCCTGCTATAGCATCTATGGACTCACGGGTGCTAGAGATAAGCTAGTAGTAGAAGGTCTGCATTAACAGCCAATCCTCTATCCTATGATGAGGGCAGTCTTTGTTGGTATAAATTAACTGCACTCTACTTAAATAAGATTGTATTCAGATTATCCGCAAGCGCACAGATAATATACCACTGTCACATTTCACCTGGAGGTTTTAAATATCGAATCCACAAGGAAACAGTAGGTGATAATGACCAAGCCGATGAACTTAACCCTACAATTAGGCCAGATAATATCAAGAAAGAGGAAATAGCTAATGATTATCTAGTTCCAACAACCGGTAAGCTTTGAATAATATCGTTCTAACTGGGCAATGAAATGAATAAGACTGGAAATCAGAGTTCTCTCCTACCAAACACTTATACATCTATCGATCCTATCAATGGGAAGTGGATTACAGAGGAATCAACGTAGCTATCACCTACGCGAACTACCACTATCCGGCCAATCAGGGGACATTCACAAGTAAACCTAGTCTAGGCACCACGCCTACACTACGAAATACTACTTCAATCTAGCAATTACCAAGATCAAAGTACTTAATATGAGTTGCAAACTTAAGAACAAATGCTTACTTGAATTAGAAGTTGAATACAAAATTACCTCAGAACGCAGCTCCGGGCGAGGAAGCTGAATCCAGAAGATACAGCTACGAAGAAGCGCCGACAGGCCGGAACTCCTCCGAATCTCTACTCCTCTACTCTATCTCTCTACTTCTCTAAACAAGACTAGATCTAGAAGAACTAGTCTCTCCTAATTGCTACATCTAACCCTAACTGAAGATATTGAATTGAAGCTCAGGAATAGGGATGCCTCCAGGGGGGTCTGCTCCTTTATTTATAGCCCGGTGGGATGAATACGCGCCATTGGATCAAATCGACTTAACCAAGGGCCGAGATGCATCGTGGGAGGCGGTGGAAGAAGACTCCAGAAGGCGGGGGCCGAAATCCTAGGGGGGCGTCGGCCGGCCCCACCCTAGTGCTGGCCGGCCCCACTTTGTGGGGTCTCGGGCCCCGGTTGCTCGGGTGTGTTCCAGAGCCTTCTAGAGTTTCGATGACGATGTTTCCTTCGTAGTTAAGTTTCGTGTCTTTTACGCACTTCAATCCCTCTTTTACGCTTTTCTGGAATAGCTCCTGAAAAATACAGAACATGCAAAACTCGTGGAAATTGTCAGTTAAAACTCTAGACTAGTGTGTATTCATGTGTCTTTTCATGTCTAAAGTTCTAATAAAAGTTGACGTTATTGACCGCCAACAACTCCCCCAAGCTTACCTTTTGCCAGTCCCTTGGCAAACAATCTAAGCCTAATTACTAATATATTTGGATGAGGAGTTGTTACAATGCTTTCATGTCTTCCAAGTACACGTGCTTTCAAACAGAAATTCTCCTCCGGATTAGACAAAACTGCTCTAACTTTCATACTTACCCATTTTGCCTTTAACTATGGAGCTTCTCAGCTTTTGCATAAGTCTTGAGCAATCGAAAGATAGAACAATCAAGTCAAGCACTATGTCTCAAATTCTTCACAGTACCAATATTCTAGAGTTTTGCAAGTTTTCGAAATAAAACTCAGAGCTTAATTTATGACACCCTCAAGTCTCTTAATATATGTGGTATTTATGGATCTCACTGAGGCATTAATGATGTTATTATGCCTTCCTACAACTATAGTGGAGCTTATAGGAGTGGCAATAACAAGGATGAGCATACTTGCAATTCATATATTGTAAAGTCAAACAATGGATCCACAGGGAGTCAAGTCATACAATCAAACCAAGATGTGCATGTGTATGGAATATGGTGGATAGGTGTATATTTGGTGGCTAATCCTAATTCTACTTTTGCTCTTTGACAATGATTTACTCTCCTTTTTGGAACTTAGAACTTTCGTGGGAAACATGGGCTATCTTTATTCTCTTTTTCCTCTTTTCTTTCTTTCTTTTTTTTTCATCAGGGAGGCGGGCATCTAAGTACCCATTGTTTTAATTGCTGGGACACTTGTCCATCTTTTACTCCCTTTTTTTTTTCTTTTTTTCAATACTTTTGCATAGCCACATGCATCCTTTGAATATAAATAATTAGAGAGATAATGATAAGAACTTAGAGCAATTAAATAGGGGCTGTCCTATAGGGTATATTTTTGGGTGTTTACTCCCAGTGTAGGAGAAAAACATTTTTAAGGTGGATCTGGTTGAAAGTGGAAAATGATTGCGCTTACTCCCAGAGTAGGAGTAATGCATATGTGGGTGGAGTGTGTAAGTGATCTTGATTTTAAAGGCATGACAAGACTCTCATAAGGTATCCAACAAAGGTTGACTAAACTCAATGCAAAGCAAGAAGCATAAATGTACAAAGGTTTTCCTATCTCTAAATGTATCATATATGGCTTTAATAGGAATTTACACTTTGTCATACAAGAGCTCATCATGTAAGATTTTAAATTTAAAATAAATCTCCAGAACTTAGTATTGCTAGGAATAAGATAAATAGCAGCTCAACCTTCATGTATCATATCAATCAATCACCTAGACTTAGCTCAAGCATATGCCTCCACAAGTTTCAGGTTCAGAGTAAATTCTTAAGCCAAAACAGTAGTATCCAAAACTCGGGAGAATTTAAGGTTAAAAACTAGGCATTTGAAAGGAATTACGGCAGAGCAACTATTCATCATCTCCAAGATAAAATTTTAATGTTCTCTAGTTTTTATTTGACTCTAAACTTAACTCACAGACTCTAGACACACTCTTTAATATATTGCTAAGTATTTATTTGGTTTTCAAATTTTATCTTACTAGCTAACTCACGCGAAAAAGCGATATGGTATAACAATAATAAGGTGAGAAACTTATACTTAGCTAGATTTTAAATGGAGGGTGCCCTCCCCGAAGCTGGATGTTTGACAGGGTTTTTGATGTTGCAAATTGAGTGATCCTTCTGGGAGCAAGTGTATCGGCAATGTAAGGGCGTCGGGTTGACTAGCTCTTTGATCTTGTATTTTCCTGTGAAACTCAATTGCCAACAAAAATACCAAATCTCATGGAGAGGGGTTAGGTTTAGTACCACTCCATGGTAAGTGATTGATTTTATATCTCCAGTAGAAGTTTCCTAATTGGGTGGACCTTCATATGCCCACATATTTTTGGGTTTTTCTAAAAAGTGTGGACCTTCATGTGCCCACATATTTTTAGGTATTTTTAGATATTCCTATGATACTATTGTGAACCTTCATGTGCTCACATATTTTTGGTATTTTATGACTTTATAAAACAGACTCGATAATCGCATAGGTATAGTTACCTAATAACTAGGGGATGCTCCTCCCTCAAGCTAGATGTTTGCAATACTTGGTGTTGATGATCTTTAAAGCAAGCCTGTCAGCAGTAGTCCTAGTGGGCTCCACTGATGAACTCACTCCTCACACATAGTGTTATCCTGCATAATTATACTCCAACAAGAAAACCGAAACTCGAGGCTCGAATTTAATAAGAGGTTAGCGATCAGCCAATAAGTAATTGATTATTCTTTTGAGTTGATTTTAAATTGATAGGTTCTAGCAGGATTATTTTTAGGATTTTCTGATTTTCTTATGCAGAAAAGTAAATATGTATGCATGATGTATATTTTATTTTTATGCCACCACTGAAAATATTTATTCTCATGGGGCTTAGGATTTTCATAATGCAAGAAAGTAAATACATATGCTATTATTATTTTTTTATGCCACCATAGTAAATACTACTACAGGGTTACCATAAGTTTATTCACGTGGGGCTTTAATATTTTGTGATGCAGTAAATAAGATAACAAAGATTTTATTATTATTATTATTATTATTATTATTATTATTATTATTATTATTATTATTATTATTATTATTATTATTATTTGATATGCATAAAGATGAATATGCTAAAGTAAAATTACTAATGTAAATTATGAATACTAATTAATTAGATAACTACCATATTACCTTATGCCAAGGGTGCGGAATTTAAAGTCTACCGACATGACTTTTTCTTCCACTCTTGTGTATCTCTCCGTCTTAGAGATGGAGGTCTTGATGGTTGCACCCGTTGTAATGGTGATGTCACTTTTGTTATTTGCTTGGCCAGCAGGTTGAAGTAGAGCATTAATAGTGAAACTGGTAGTATCTTGCTCAGTGTGCATGTTCACAGAACTTCCACTTGTGGAATTTTGGGAATTAACAAACTTTGCTCGAAGTGTTGTCCTATTTGCAAAACCAAGGTAGAGATCAAGTGCATGGGTTCTGCTGGTGAAAAAACACAAACAGAACCGAATCTATCTCTTTATTTTCTCTATCCTTAGGCACATGGAACAATACGAAATTGGTGTTGCATAATTTGTTTACTTATGACATGAGTGGTAAGATCAGAAGATTAAGCATTTATGTTGCATTTAACTTCATATGGCAGAAAAGATTTAAATTGCTTAACCAATGGAAGGGTTGTCTATCTCTACATAATATATAAATTTTCACATGAGTATGACTATCATCTTTCAAAGATAGAATACAATGTTTTAGCACATTTGGTTAAAACTGAAATCAAAAGAATGGCACCATGAACAATCTTAAAGGACAAAGCATGTTGAGTTAATTAGGTTAATCCATTAAAGCTGTAACTCTAGCATGTTTGCATCTTCATTTATGTGCATATTAAGATCAAGAGGAAGAATAGTGACCACTTACCTTAGGATATTACCTTCATTATTAGAACGTGATCGCACTAAGTGATGGAAGGTAGATGACTTGCTGTGGTTCTTTCTTCTCTTGTATCTTGAGTTGTTCATCAGTATCTTGTCTGCTTTGTTGCTTATCCTCTTTGCCATCTTTTGCTTCTTAGATCCTATGACACTTTGTCACTCCATTCATTATTATGCCTGCAACAGATTAGTGGACAACACATACCCAAAGGAATGTACAACTTTATGTTGGCGCAAAAAAGTGGTTCCCTAAGCCCAACACACTAACGAAGCCGGAAACGATCCTTGAGGCAGTGAAGCTCTCGCAGATCCAGCTAGCTTCGGACCCGGTCTGAGAGTGTCAGTAACACCCAAGCGTGCCAGTCAATTTGACCTGCAATTGACAAGAAAAAGATAGTAATCAGTAATCACAGGGCGGAACTAACCGGCATGTCCAGGTAGTTCTAACTTGTATGGCTCGAAGAGCCGATGTAATGGGAGATCGACTAGAAAGCCGATTCCGTCATGTTATGAACCGATTGTAGCGAAACATGCATTATAACTCAAGTTAACCGATTCAGACATGAATTCAATGACATATACTTGCATTAGACAGAAGTATACTACAAAAGATGTAGTCACAGCAAGCTAACTATGATCATAAGATGTCTCAATGTAAAATAAGATGAAATCGGCTATTTCAGCCGATTCAATGTATACGGGCAACATACAAGCCTATAAAGTAGACAATGTTTCAACTCTCCGGCTAATAGATCTAAATCACAATCTTGCAGCAGTGGAGATCGAGCGGATCGAGGCAGTCATGATGAAGTTGCAAATTAGATTCGTTAACCCTTGAATCTAGACAATGTTTATTTTATTACTTGAGTGCGACCCGTATCTAATCTAGATCCAAAATATAACCGGCTGGTGCAAAGCATTCTATATTATCAATATAAAACAATGGCAAACATAATTCGTTGAACATATAGATCTATTAGATATAAGCCGATGCATATGGATCAAGACGAGCAAATTGATGATTGCTTTAAATAATAAACAATAAACATAAGCAACATCGGTAACTTAATGAATCTAGCTAAACTGCCAAATTTAACTAGAGCCGATAACTAATCCATGCGTGCAAACTGTCGTAATCTATAGCCTGTCCACCGGATGACGTTAACTAATAGATTAATCAAGCAAGCAAACACGAATCGATAACTAATCCGCGCGTGAAAACCGTCCTAATCTATATCTCGTCCACCGGATGACGGTTAACACAGATTGATCGGGTAAACCAGCGTGAATCATCCTTGACTCACTGTGCTTCCCGCGTCCACCGGATGACGCCAAAGAAACAGAGCTTAGCAAGGACCCTGGTCCGCCATGCTTCCACGTCCACCGGATGACGCTAAAAAGACATAGTTTAACAGGGGGTTGACGATACTTACAAGCAAGCCTGCGTCCACCGGATGACACCCAGCCTGGATGAAGTAACTCGCCGGACTCGACTGACTCTAGGGTTTGTTTGGCCGGAGCCGAAAGTTGTGTTGTATTGATGTTGTTTTATTTTACAATGGCTGAGGGCTTATATTCATACCCTGAGCGTAGCTAGAGTCCTAATCGAATTATAACTCATTAATAGATAAGGAAACCAACAAACTATCCTATATCTAAGGTAACTTGGAGTCCCATCTTCCCTTTCATAACGGACTCCAACCGTGATCACATCTTGGCGGCGCGGACTCTGGATGACGTCACCAATACCGACGCTGCACGCCTCCTGTCACCTTCGCCCGATAACCGATTCACCGTGCAATCGGCTATTTCCCTCCTTCCGCTGGACGGAGTCTGCTTCCGAAATCGGCTATCTTCCTCTGGTATCGGCTATCTCCCTTTAGTATCGGCTTTCGGCTCCCAGCCCAAAATTTTGTGTATTTCTTTGCTTCTATACCATCGGCCAGCTCTTTCCTTTCTGGGGCAAATTTACCAAATTTTGGTGTAAACACAGGCCCCCCTAGTTCGGAGTATGATTTCTTCATGCTTCGAACTACGATCCGATGGTCTTCCTTGTGCCGAGAAACTCACTAGCAGCCATAGTGCGTCTAGGTCTTCTTCCTTTAACCCTTGAAATATAAGCATGTTCTCACCATATTTCCACACCTCTGTATGCAAGTCCTGTAAAACAACAATCCTCCAATACATGTGGAAATAGATTAGTAGTAAATGCATATGTGTATAAATATTATAGTTTTATCCATTCTTAGATATTGTTGATCAGAAGATGCTACAATGTCGATTACATCTCAAGAGTATCATATTTATAACCAAGATTTCTTTTAAATTTGAATAAAATGGTACTTTACTCATCCATCTATCTCTTCAACCATGGGGCTTTTACTTTTCACTAAATCCTCAAGCAACTGCAAAACAAAACAGCTACAGAACTGCTTATCTGTTATCCCTTGAACACTTTTCTTCCGGAGTTTTATTATTATCTTTTTATAAATTGTATCACATAATATTGCAAAGTCAAAAAACCGAACCTTAAGGAGATAAAAGTCATATACTTAGATCAAGAAGTGCAAGTGAATATTTTTTATATTTTTATTTTCCCTGTGCATATGCCACTCTCTTTGATCATTCTAAACTTATAAGGCTATTGGGCCTTTGGCCATCTTTCATTTTTATTTGGCGATCACGCGATCGTCATTTTTATTTTTCTCTTCTCAGTTCTGACGGACACGTGTCCGTCGTTTTTAATTTCTGAGTTTATAGAATAGCCTCATATCTTATCTTAATCAAAGAGAGAATGTCCATGGCTCATCAAGGAATTTTATTAATTTATAACGTGTACGTGAATCTTGATCTTAGGAGCATGACTATAATCTCACTAGTGGTCACAATAATTTGACAAGGCTCAATATGAAATCAATTAATCTTTATTAATCATTTTATAAAACTCTCCGGATTTCAAGTATCTCTCAGAATAATGTCATAGCAAATTCCATTTCCATTCACATTGTACAGCCACTTTTAGACAAAGTTCAAACTTTACGCAACCTACAGGTTCTCAAGACTTCAAGACAAGTATCAGACCAAGAAACTCAAACCTTAAAGAAATCAAAATTATAAACTAGACACGGGTGAGACATGAAACAGAGCATCTATTAATCATTTCAACAATGGACAAACTAAAACATTTATATCACATATTTGTAGAGTGGAATTACCCTTAAGATTTCAAAGTTTTGTCTCTAAACATTTCCAACTATAAACTTTGAAACTGTGATAGTAGAGTTGTGCATACCATCGTTGAAGATGTAGGAGCCAATGAAAGTCACTCGTCTTGCCCGTCTTCATGATGGATCGCTTGATGTCGTGCAACGTGTGCATGCGGCGAGTCCAAACCCCCAAGGCATAGCTGATGTAGGATCTTGAGACGCCGTGTGAGTCCTTCTCAAAGGTCTTATTTGCCATTATTTCTTCGCATCTGTACGTCCCTTCTTTCTAGGCCGATAAAGATGTTGATGACTTTTTGCTACATACGAATCGGCTCTCAGGCTTACATTGTATCTTAGAATCGATTACCCAGCCTGATCCGTTCTACATACGAATCGGCTTTTCAGGTCTGCTTCTTAGCATCGCCTCCGTTCGGCTTTCCTTCGGAACTAACCCCTCAGCCAGATTCATCACGAATCGGCTTGTGGGTACTCACAATAGGATCGGCTAAAACGGCCTGACCCAAAAAACCGATCGGCATGCGACCATTGATGGCGGCGCTTCGTCTCCCCGATTTGGTAACTGTTCCGGATTCAAGAAACGTGGATTAACTGCAACCTAAAATCCGCCGTGCCATCTCACTTCCCAAAGAAACCGCCTCGGTGCCCGTGGCATCGGCTGTTAGAGCCAGATTCACATGAATCGGCTGTTATCCCCCAACTGGGATGCTAGGGTAGTATTTCTTCAGATGCTTCCCGTTGATGGCTTTGGCGAGTCTCTGCCCTTCCAAGTCTTCAAGGATATAAGCATTACCCGGAGAGCATTCCACCAGGCGATACGGGCCTTCCCAGTTTGACGACCATTTACTGAATCGGCTATCTTTGATACCAATAGATATAATGACTTTCCACACTAGCTCTAATTCGGTGAAGCTCTATTTAAATCCTTGAAATCAATACAGACTCGCAATTTACCATTTTTCTTATACACAGGGACGATGTTCGATATCCACTCGGCATATCGGCAAGCTCGAATGAACTTGGCTTCTAATAGTCTCGTGATTTTGGCCTTAATGTCAGGTAGAGCATCCTCTCTAAAACGACGTGGAGGCTGCTTGTGTGGCCGAAACCCTAACTTGATAGGTAGCCTGTGCTCAACAATAGTTTTGTCCAATCCAGGCATTTCATAATATTCCCAGGAGAAACAATCTTTGTACTCTTTCAATAGTTGAACCAGCTCCTGCCTGAACTCTGGGTCTAAATTGGCGGCAATAAACGTCGGCCTTGGTCTGTCGCCGGGTCCAACATCCACTTCTTCGAGCTTGTCGGCCGACGTGAATCCTTGCCCTAACTTACCCTCTGTGCCGTCGATCGGATTCTCCATTTAATAAAAAGACTCAGAGCCGATTGCCCTGATCGGCTGTTGACTCTCATCACTGACCTTGATGGAGCCTCCTTCCCAAGTCTTGCCAGAGAAACAGTCATGATCCCCAGCTTCCCAGTATGTGGCATCTGCCGTCGCCACGCTGACCGAGTCGTCGGCCGGGATCACTTCGACCTCATCGCCATGCCACTGAATGAGGCACTGATGCATGGTCGATGGCACGCAGCAATTGGCATAAATCCAGTCGCGTCCGAGTAGCAAGCTGTAGGCACCTTTACTGTCGATCACGAAAAAGGTGGTAAGCAGAGTCTTCTTCCCCACTGTTAGCTCGACGTTGATTGCCCCCCGAGTGTTGGAAGAATTGCCCCCGAAATCCTTGAGCATTAGATCAGTTTCTATTAGATCATCGGGACCCTTGCCTAGCTTGCGGAATGTAGTGTAGGGCATGAGATTGACAGTGGCACCACCGTCCATCCAACATCTTCGTCATGGGCATGCCGTCGACATAACCTTTGAGATAGAGTGCCTTCAAATGTCGATTCTTGACTGGCTTATCAAAAGTAGCTTGCTGTGCGAGCACTAACTTGGCCACTCTGTCTTCTGATCCCGAATCGTCTGAGTCGGACTCGGTATCATACTTTTTGTCTCTGAACTCTGCAGGCAGCACGAACACCATCTGTGCATCGGCTACAGCCTTTCCATTATTTTGTGGAGGCTTCTCGCGCCGTATCTGTTTGGCACGTCCCTCAGCTTGGAGCTCTCTGTTTCTGAGCCGTTGCACCCGGCGCCTTTGGCTCCTAGTTAAATCCCCTGGGCACCACTGATTCTCTTGCCAAACCGGCTGTCGGCGTTCAACTACCGCTTCATCAAGCCGATCGTGCGAGTCCCTTTTTTCACGCCGATCCTAGCAGGCTGTGGGGGCTCCCCAGCCTCTGATGTACAGACCGGCGGATTGACCTGAGACTGCCTGTACTCTCGGTACTGATCGCTGCATTCTGGGCAGTTGTGCAGCGTTGGCAGTCTCAGGCCTTCACTCCAACAATGTCAGAAGAATGGGCAATGCCAATGATCCTCCTCACCTCCCCGGTGGCGGGTCATTTCTTCATGATAGCGCGCCTCTTTTTCTTCGCGGAGCCACCTGCGGTACTCCTCTTCTTTGCGCTGCAGCCGCCTCTGATGATCTTTCTCTTTCTGTCGCCGCCACTTGTTCAGAAGGTGCTGGTGTGTGGGCCTCCTGCTCTTGGTGCCACTGGATTCTCCCTGCTCCGGCTGCCTCTGATTCTGTTCCCTCCTTCCTTTGATCAGCGCCAGCTCCTCAGGTGTGATTTGTGCATCGGTATCAACTGAGGAGTTCTTCCTGGCCCGTTCGGAGGTTAATACCTTTACTTTAGTCAGAGGATTCGTGATCTGGACCATGTTCTGCCCTTTCGGGAATGGGAATTTGTCGATCTTCATCTTCCCCTTGGGAGGAGCCTCAAATTTCAATAAACCGCGCCTAATAGCATTCTGGATTGCTGCTTTGAAATTGCGGCAATTGTTTATAGAGTGTGAGGTGAGGCCGTGGTACTCGCAGAACGGTTTTCCCTGCAAATCTTCAGGAGATGGTTTGACGTAATTAGCTGGGAAAGTGATGTGGCCTGCACTGACTAATAGGTCGAAGAGTTTGTCCAGCTTGCGCGTGTCAAAGTCGTATTGATCTTCCGCGCTCCAACCCTTTGGTACGGCCATGGGCTTTGTTCCCCATTTAAGCTCAACAGCAGCCACTTCTTCATTCTCTCCATCCTCTGAGTCGGAATCACAGACGTAGGCCTGCTTGTATTTTGATTCCTTCTTGAAACTCTGGGCCTGCTGTTCTAATGCGGCCACCCTCTGCATCACCTCGCTGATGCTGTTGAAGTTGGTGCCCACAAGCTTCTCTTGGACGTGTGGGAGCAACCCACTGACCACTATCTTGGCGAGCTGCTTGTCGTTCAGGTTCAAAGAGTAACACATGTTCCTAGTCTCTCTGAACCGCTTGATGAAAGCCGATCCAAGCTCATTTGGCTTTTGGCGCATGTTGGTGAGATCTGTGATGTCTTTCTCCCCAGTGCCGGAGAAGAAGTAATTATGGAATTTAGCCTCCAGATCTTCCCAGCCTTGAATCGAGCCAGGCTCCATAGATGCAAACCAGCTAAACGCCGGCCCTGTCAGTGATAGCGGAAAGAGCCGGACCCTATGAGCTACCTCATACGAAGCTTCGCCGAGTTGGGTCAGGTAACGGCTGATGTGCTCCAAGGTGGTGATGTCGTCCTGCCCACTGAACTTGGAGAAGTCGGGTAAGCGATACCTGGGCGGCAATGTCACTCGGTCGTACCACTCGGGGTAAGGGCGCCTGTATTTGATTCCAGTCCCGGTCTTCGGCTGTAAACCGAATGTATCACGGAGCATGGCACTCATCTGCTCTAGTAGCTGATTGTTGGGTGTCTGGGCGTACCCCGGATGCGGCGCTGCGTGAAGGTCTTGATATGTGATCCCCGCATGGTATCCAGGAGTTGGGTTGGCCACGTCTGCCGCCGGCGTATTTCCAGCTGTCGGATTCACTGCTGATGAGTTCATCGAGTTCATCGTGGCCTGCATGAAAGCGGCGAGCTCCTCCGGAGTATGATCTTTGTATAATCTTGGAGAAGCTGCTATTTTTTGAGCCGAACCGGCCGCAGTGGCACCCTGCCCTGGCGTTTTCGGCTGACTCGGCTGTTGCGGTGAGGAATTGGAGGTCCCTGCCGCTGCTTTTGGATCTGCATCCTCTGCGGGTATGTTGAAGTAAACCGGACCCAGAGACTCCCAATCCTGCCGTTTGAGAACAGTCTTCAAGATGTTATAGAATGTCTGCAGGAAGGATTTATGGTGATGGCCGACTGCTGAATAGGCGGCCTCCCAGGTCGCTTCTTCCAGCATCTGCTTGAGGTCGGCCTTGCACTCCTCTTCAGATTTATCAGAATGGCCGTCCATGATCCATCTAGGGAATGCGTTCTTCTTCACTACCGAGCCATTCACGCTGCTTGCTGAATGAAAGCAGGCAGGCATCAGCGAATTTCTCAACAATCTTGTTCAGCACTGCCGCGTCCTCCTCACTGAGGTCTTCGACCCTGACCCTGAGGACACCGTCGTCCCTGGAGGGGCCGTCCGCCGCAGCCTTTCCCTTTGCCATGGTCTTCAATGAAATGTCCCACCGGGCATGCCAAAAAGTGTGTTGGCGCAAAAAATGGTTCCCTAAGCCCAACACACCAGCGAAGCCGGAAACGATCCTTGAGGCAGTGAAGCTCTCGCAGATCTAGCTAGCTTCGGACCCGGTCTGAGAGTGTCAGTAACACCCAAGCGTGCCAGTCAATTTGACCTGCAATTGACAAGGAAAAAGATAGTAATCAGTAATCACAGGGCGGAACTAACCGGCATGTCCAGGTAGTTCTAACTGTATGGCTCGAAGAGCCGATGTAATGGGAGATCGACTAGAAAGCCGATTCCGTCATGTTATGAACTGATTGTAGCGAAACATGCATTATAACTCAAGTTAACCGATTCAGACATGAATTTAATGACACATACTTGCTTAAGATAGAAATACGCTATAAAAGATGTAGTCACAGCAAGCTAACATGATCATAAGATGTCTCAATGTAAAATAAGATGAAATCGGCTATTTCAGCCGATTCAATGTATACGGGCAACATACAAGCCTATAAAGTAGACAATGTTTCAACTCTCCGGCTAATAGATCTAAATCACAATCTTGCAACAGTGGAGATCGAGCGGATCGAGGCAGTCATGATGAAGTTGCAAATTAGATCCGTTAACCCTTGAATCTAGACAATGTTTATTTTATTACTTGAGTGCGACCCGTATCTAATCTAGATCCAAAATATAATCGGCTGGTGCAAAGCATTCTATATTATCAATATAAAACAATGACAAACATAATTCGTTGAACATATAGGTCTATTAGATATAAGCCGATGCATATGGATCAAGACGGGCAAATTGATGATTGCTTTAAATAATAAATAATAAACATAAGCAACATCGGTAACTTAATGAATCTAGCTAAACTGCCAAATTTAACTAGAGCCGATAACTAATCCATGCGTGCAAACTGTCGTAATCTATAGCCTGTCCACCGGATGACGTTAACTAATAGATTAATCAAGCAAGCAAACACGAATCGATAACTAATCCGCGCGTGAAAACCGTCCTAATCTGTATCTCGTCCACCGGATGACGGTTAACATAGATTGATCGGGTAAACCAGCGTGAATCATCCTTGACTCACTGTGCTTCCCGCGTCCACCGGATGACGCCAAAGAAATAGAGCTTAGCAAGGACCCTGGTCCGCCATGCTTCCACGTCCACCGGATGACGCTAAAAAGATATAGTTTAACAGGGGGTTGACGATACTTACAATCAAGCCTGCGTCCACCGGATGACACCCAGCCTGGATGAAGTAACTCGCCGGACTCGACTGACTCTAGGGTTTGTTTGGCCGGAGCCGAAAGTTGTGTTGTATTGATGTTGTTTTATTTTACAATGGCTGAGGGCTTATATTTATACCCTGAGCGTAGCTAGAGTCCTAATCGAGTTACAACTCATTAATAGATAAGGAAACCAACAAACTATCCTATATCTAAGGTAACTTGGAGTCCCATCTTCCCTTTCATAACGGACTCCAACCGTGATCGCATCTTGGCGGCGCGGACTCTGGATGACGTCACCAATACCGACGCTGCACGTCTCCTGTCACCTTCGCCCGATAACCGATTCACCGTGCAATCGGCTATTTCCTTCCTTCCGCTGGACGGAGTCTGCTTCCGAAATCGGCTATCTTCCTCTGGTATCGGCTATCTCCCTTTAGTATCGGCTTTCGGCTCCCAGCCCAAAATTTTGTGTATTTCTTTGCTTCTATACCATCGGCCAGCTCTTTCCTTTCTGGGGCAAATTTACCAAATTTTGGTGTAAACACTTTGGAACATAGGTTGTTTGTCCATAATTTTATCATGTTCCATCTATGCTACTAAGAAGATAGGGTTGATATTACGTTAGCATAGATCATGTTCTATATAGGCATGGCATGAGGTAAAATAACTTGCAGCAGAAGATGAAGTGAATGAATCATTAATACTCACAGTTCTTCCATTCATGATGAATGAGCTGTGTCTTCCTCTGCAAAGTTATTGAAGTTCAGCATGTGCCCTGTCTTATCTCTGATTTGAATTTATCTCGTGACTTATCCAGATTAATTTTGAAAGTTTTCTGCAGGGGTTAGTCCAACAAAATATCCAATGTCTACTACAGCAATTTCTTGTTCAATAACCAAACCAAACTCCATGTCTAGTTTTAATTAAGGAAGGCGTTTTTAACCTGAGCACCACGCTCAATTTAAATGCCAATGGAAGTATTTGTAGTACTTCCAAACCAAATCTTACTATGGCAAACAAAGGTGACATGAAAGCACTTATAGAGATTTATTCATTTAGAGATGAAAAGGCAAATAATTGAACATGGATTAGAAAGGTAGAGACAACCAATATTAGCAACATAAGATTTTCTAACTAAGCCCATTCCCCCAAGCTGGAATTTTGCGAAGCAAAGTTAAACTTGGATGGATATAATTCAGTATTGCATGATAATTGGTTGGACATACCTTGCGTTGTCATTCTTCTTCTTCAAACCTGAAATGGTTAGTGACAAAAATACCCAAGGGAATATTTTCATAATTATAATTCTATGCTTAATTCACAAGGATATTGCATCAAAAAGTGCAAATTCATATTATCTTTCAAGAGTGGCAATTTAAGACACAAAGTCATTCTTGGAAAACCTTCTAATTATTGTACTTTAAGTTCATGGGGTGGTTTCCTCTAGAACACCAACCTATGTGCACCTATCTCAAGATTACAATGAGATCTACAATATTTATGATAAACATACGCATCTACAACCACCCTTTCAAAAAATTTATGAATAGGTAGAATGAGGGGGTTGAAGATCTCGTGTGCGATAATGTTAGAAAGACCAATTGATCCAGGAGATTTCTCATATGAGCATGGATTCGATGAGGTGTTAATGAAATAATTCCCATGCTCATTGATGTGATTTCCCTTTTCAAACTCCAAGGGTGTTTCTTCACGGATGTCTATAGGCAACAAGTTTGTCTCTATTATTTCATGCCTATGACATTCATTGGATATTTTATTTTCTAGGATTTCCCATGGATTGGTGTCTCTAAGTTTGGTCTCGTCTAAGGCTTTCTCTAAACTTGGATGAGTTATGTTTATTACAGAAATTGATTTAAGCTCACCATTTGAATCTAGACCAAGTTTAGATGCTAGCACTAAGGCTTCGTCCTCTTTCATCCATTTTTTTGACAATAGCGTATGTGTTTCTAGTATGTTCTATGTATTCCTGCCATTGTCGTAGCTCTTCTTGGTCATTCCAATAATCTTCATGACTCCTATCCTTGGGATGTGTTAATAGGATCCTAGGGTCATTATGAGATTTAGGAGAGAGAGCATAAGAAGGATCATCAGGGTCAAGGATGGGTTTAGAGATGGGTTCAGATAAGACATTTAATGTGAGCATAGAAGGGGAGAAGATTGGATTGATTCCTATGTGGCTTGGCTCTCCTTCTATGGCATCACTAGACATGCCATCCTTGCATTCTTCCCAATGTCTTTCAGGGGGGGAAAGGAAGTTGACGACACTTTTTCTAAGATGCTCTTCTAAAAATATCTGATTTACATTGATTGATAAGCATCTTAGCTAACTGGAAGTCTAAATCATCTAAGTGGGGTTTCGATGGTTTAGGATTGACAGCTAAATCTTGGGATTGGAGTGATTGTGTTTTAGCTACCAAAACTTCCTCTTCTTGTTCGGGGTGTGATTCCTTCTCTTCCTCGGTGAGTTCAGAATTGGCTTGAGCAACCATTTCGAGCATAGCCCTGGCTTTACCTATAGGCAAATAAGGAAAGGCTCCTCCAAAGGATAAATCAAGGGATTCTCTAGATTTCTTGGTAAGACCCAAATAAAAATGTTGGATAAGCACAGGGTCTGGAAAACCAAGGTCAGGACCAGATGTAACAAGTTTATTAAATCGATCCCATGATGTGCTAAGAGATTCTTGTTCTAGTTGCCTAAAAGTTAGAACCTCTTTTCAAAGGTTAACTACTTTATGGATGGGAAAGAAATATAAACAAAATTTATAGCACAAAGTTTTCCAATCCCCTTGCATACTTCCTACGACTCGATTATACCAACGTTTAGCTCTTCCGATCAAAGAGAATGGAAAAAGCTGCCACCTTAAAGTCTTATCAGACATGCCAGCAATGTGCAAGCATGCACAGGTCTGCTCGAATTCTCGTAGGTGTAAGTATGGGTTTTCGTTGCCTTCTCCCGAGAAGGGTTTATCCCGAATCATATTAATTAGACATGGGCGCAGCTCATAGCCAGGTGTTATGATAGGCTCTACAGATTTTGGTGGCCCGAAGCTTTTGCGCATGCCATAAAGATGGATAGGTGTGGAATTTAAAGCATCCATAAGGATGAGCATAAAATGATGAAAAGGTAGGGATAAAATAGAAAATATAAAAGTATAATACAAAATTAAGCTAAACTAAGTCAAAATCAGCAAACCGTTCCCCGGCAACGGCGCCAGAAATGCTTATTGGTATAAATTAACTGCACTCTACTTAAATAAGATTATATTCAGATTATCCACAAGCGCACAGATAATATACCGCTATCACATTTCACCCGGAGGAATTAAATATCGAATCCATAAGGAACAGTAGGTGATAATGACCAATCCGATAAACTTAACTCTACAATTAGGCTAGATAGTATCAAGAAAGAGGAAATAGCTAATGATTATCTAGTTCCAACAACTGGTAAGCTTTGAATAATATCGTTCTAACTGGGCAGTGAAATGAATAAGAGTGGAAATCATAGTTCCCTCCTACCAAACACTTATACATCTATCGATCCTATCAACGGGAAGTGGGCTACAGAGGAATCAACGTAGCTGTCACCTACGCGAACTACCACTATCCGGCCAATCAGGGGACATTCACAAGTAAACCTAGCCTAAGCACCACGCCTACACTACGAAATACTACTTCAATCAAGCAATTACCAAGATCAAAGTACTCAATATGAGTTGCAAATTTAAGAACGAATAAGAACAAATGCTTACTTAAATTAGAAATTAAATACAAAAGTACCTCAGAACGCAGCTCCGGGCGAGGAAGCTGAATCCAGAAGAATACAGCTACGAAGAAGCGCCGACAGGCCGGAACTCCTCCGAATCTCTACTCCTCTACTCTATCTGTCTACTTCTCTAAACAAGACTAGATCTAGAAGAACTAGTCTCTCCTAATTGCTACATCTAACCCTAACCAAGAGCGGTGCCTCCAGGGGGTCTGCCCCTTTATTTATTGCCCGGTGGGATGAATACGCGCCGTTGGATCAAACCGACTTAACCAAGAGCCGAGATGCATCGTGGGAGGCGGTGGAAGAAGACTCCAGAAGGTGGGGGCCGAAACCCTAGGGGGGCGCCGGCCGGCCCCACCCTAGGGCCGGCCGGCCCCACTTTGTGGGGTCTCGGGCCCCGGTTGCTCGGGTGTGTTCCAGAGCCTTCTAGAGTTTCGATGACGATGTTTCCTTCGCGATTAAGTTTCGTGTCTTTTACGCACTTTAATCCCTCTTTTACGCTTTTCTGGAATAGCCCCTGGAAAATACAGAACATGCAAAACTCGTGGAAATTGTCAGTTAAAACCCTAGACTAGTGTGTATTCATGTGTCCTTTCGTGTCTAAAGTTCTAATAAAAGTTAACGTTATCGACCGTGAACAGTCTTCAATATAATCTTGGAATCTTTTCCATGCTGAAAGAGCATCTAGGATCCCTAAGTGTTTTGGTGATTAATAACAACACGATTAAAGGACTAATGAACATTGTGAGATTTGCAGGTATTTATTTACAGGTGCACATTGATGGTTGAACTATTCTAAATCCATATGAGATTGCAAATCTTCGGTTGTCTAGCTTATATTGATGATTGGAAACAATCTAGTTGAAACAAAAGACAACAATTATACAATTGAAATGGTATTCAAAGCATGATGTGAAGCATGGACAATGCACATAAATCTTGATGTGGTGTTAATGACAAGTGGGCAACTTCGAGGGACTAAGCGAAAGGTGAAGGGCAAGTGACGACTTGGCAGCCGAGGGACCTAGCTAGGGTGAAGAAGAAGCCGACTTGAAGTTAACCATGCAAGTGGTGATTGTCAATGTGGAAGATCAATCAAATGTTCAAAAATGACTTGGATTCGACACAAGTCACATGCTCAAGACGAAGGGATCATGAAGATAAAGTGATGAAGCTCTCAACAATTCAAAGTTCAAAGCGGCAAAATATTTGAAGATCAAGAACAACTCAAGTGAAGGGCAAAGCAAAATTTGTGTGAGTTGTATTTGTGTTTGCCCCTCTTGGAAAGTCGCATCACTAAAGTATTGGAGACAAGTGACAGTGCTCAAGGACAAAAACCAGAGAGAAAAGGGAGGAAGTGAGAGAGGCAGCTGGCTGGGCAGCCTAACCCGGCCAGGCCGGGTAGCAAAACCGGCCAGGCCGGCTTTCCCGGCCAAGCCGGGTACGCAACCCGGCCAGGCCGCTTCTCCAACGGCTAGTTGGACTTTGAACTGGCCAACCCGGCCAGGCCGGGTTCCCAACCCAGCTAGGCCGGGTTTGTCGATTCAGCCCCAACGGCTAGTTTTGGAGAGGAGGCTATAAATACCTCTCCCACTCCCTCTTCCAAGGTGGCTGATTCTCCCAATACCCATCCACGACCAGAAAAGCCCTCTTGCTCTCTCTACTCTCTCTTTGTGAGTGAAAAGATTATAACTTCCTAATCCGTGATTAGTGAGTGAGCTTGAGCCTTGAGAGATTTGTCTTTGTGACAAGAGTGATCCAAAGAGCTTGTGTGAGCAATCCCATTCTTGAGCACTTGAGCAAGTCGAAGATTCTCTAGTTCATTGCGTTCTTTCGCTTGGAGCTTCGACTCCGTGGTGGCAAGGCGTCACCGACGAGCACCCATGGGGTGTTGTAGGCTGCCTTGGTGGCCATTGTTGTAAGGGTTGCTTCCCCGCTGAAAAAGGAAAGAAAGCTCCTTAGTGAAGAAGGTGGAAAGAGACCGTTTCGGGTCCGGCCACGAGTTGACCTTGGTTGGGTCCTCACCGGCTTCCACAACGGAGAGTAGGACACCTTTGGGTGTGCCAAAATTCCGTCAAACAAATCCTTGTGTCTTCTCTTGGTTTGCCTCACCCTTTGCTCATTCATCACACATTTACTTCCATATTCTACTTGTGCTACTCGGTTGTTGTGGTTTGTGTTTGCAGGAGGTGTTTGGATTTTTCCATACACTTACATAAGCTCCACAAGTCGAGTTGTAATCTTAGTGAAGAGAAGAAACGGTTCGAACCTCGTTATTCAGCTGTGCAGGTCGGAAGTTCCGGCTCATACCGGAAGTTCCGACGTGTCGAAAGTTCCGACGAAACCCTGGAAGTTCCGGGGAACCACTGGGCAAAGTCGTGAAACCCGGCCAAGCCGGGTGGTAAAACCGGCCAAGCCGGGTTATCCGGCCCAGCCGGGTTGAGGAGCCTGCCTAGCCAGTTTTGTCGGGGTGCAGTTTGTTTACTAACCTTTGTCTAATTTTTGAAGAGCCTATTCACCCCCCCTCTAGGCATCGATTCGGTCCTTTCACATGCTTCAGTGAATGATTCGTCATGTTGCTGTTGAAAGCTTGAAATTTTCCCACGCAGAGCATTCGTCTTGCCTATAGGAAAGAACTTTGCCAGGAAAGCAGTTGAGCATCGGTCCCATGTAGTATTCGTCTCTTTGTTGGCATAGAACCACTGCTTAGCTTTCCCCAAAAGCGAAAATGGGAAAAGACGGAGTAAAATAGCATGTCTTGGTACTCCTCTGATTGTGAAGGTGCTGCAGATATCTAGAAAGTGTTGTAAGTGTGCACTTGCATCTTCATGAGCTTTTCCACAAAATTGACTGGATTGAACCATGGTGATAAGAGCAGGCTTGAGCTCGAATCCATTCTCCCCAGTGTTGACTGCTGGTCCAGTCCGGATGTTTTCTGTTGTTGGGGCAGAGAACTCGCGCAATGTCTTCTCAGTCATGTCTTCAAACGTAGGAGTTAAATCTTCTCCTAAGTGTTCCTCTTCCAATGTTAGAGCTGGCTCCTCTGATGGACGAGCTTGAGTGGCAATGGGTATAGTGACTCGAAATTGTCCCTCGCCTCTACAACCTTCTTCCTTCTAAGAAGTTTCTCTGGATCGTCAGTGAAATTGTTTGGAAGAGAAAAACCATTCATTCATCACCCTGCATAAGATAAGCAAATGATAAAAAACAAGGGTGTGCCTGTTTGAGTTAGAGATGAATCGGTAACACAATCTTATCCATTATATATATATATATATATATGTTATCAATATTTCCTAAGTTTAATGTGCCTTCCCCGGCAACGGCGCCAAAAATGATGTTGTCATCTACTAACGTCGCCAAAACTAACTATATAACTTTTAATACGAGAGACGAGATTAGAAGATGCATGGTAATTAATTAACTTTTAACAACTAGTCACTTAAATACTACCAACATTCTTATGCATGAACTAGGTTGTCATCCCTAATTATAAATGCTATGAATAAATAAATGTTTCATATATTATTCAATGTGACTAGGCAGAAAAATATAAACTAAGAACAATTCTGCAAGTGGACAGATAATTATACCATTGTAGCATTTTACCTAGATTCTACCAGGTTGTCGATTTATATTTATACCACTTATTGGGTACCCAACTATGGGGTAACCAACTTCAACGCAAAAACATACTTCCCGAATGAAGCCCAGCCCAAGAGGGCGCCAACCAAGGCCCATGCGGGAACGGCCTACGCGGCCTAAGACAGAGCCACGTGGGAGCACATTGCCTTCCCCGGACGCGCGGACCCCTCGGGGGAAATCCTCCGATTCGCCCGAGCCCCCGCGACCGGGCTCGGGTAAGCAGGACTCTCGGGCGACGCCGTCCGATTTGCTCGAGCCTGCCAGCGAATACAACAACCTCAGGCAGCCAATTTCCGATTCGCCCGAGCCCCCCGCTATGTACAATCTCCCTCGGGTGCACCCCTCGGGTTCGTACGAGCCCTGCCGACGTCAGCAAGGAAAACTTGACGGCCAAGTGACGTCCCTGACCACTTTACAAGCACGGTCCTATCGGGTGGGCCCCTTGACGCAACTGCGCCACGAACACGCACGTTCGCCATACCAACTACCATATCTCATCTGGCAACCGATCTGACGGTCCTACTTCTCCCACGCCGCTACAGGATGGTCAACTGTACGACCTCTGGGCCGACGGGGAGATTCTCCAGCTATGACAGCGACTGCCATACCCCGGCCACACGTGTGGCGCTAGGAAAAGTGGAACGACAACCATCCGTCCAACCCGGAGGAATGGGAAAGGCTTACGACCAGGCTCGCCCACCCCCTGGAAAGTATCGCACGTGGGAAGGAAAGCGCCCGAAGGAGGACACTCCCACCGCTCCGTCCCATCAAGCCCCTGACGGCATCAAGGGCACCCGAGCCCCGGGAGCTCATGCTCAAAGGTCAACCCATCTTCTCGTTGCACTGTGCTGGGTCGGATGCGACGGCATGACATAGTGCCACGCAGCAAGCCACAATGCGCCACCTTGGAACTCACCAATGGAACAGCGGAAGATCAGCCGAATGACTAATGCCATACCATCGAGGCGCCAAGACGAAGGCGTGGCTGACTATAGTCATTGGTCACCACTGTCTGCACCATGTCGAGCACTGTAACCACAGGGCATCACATGTAACTCTAGCCTCTCCCTTGTAACTATAAAAGGGAAGGTAGAGACCGATCACAGGAGGACTTCACGTCGCTCACAACACCCTACTACCATAAGAACACAAACACAAACACTCACACATCCACAAGAGACTTGGGAGCTTATCCCTCTCTCGACTAGGCTTGTAACCCCTACAACAAGCACCCCGGTGCAAGGCAACACGACTCGACTCACACTGGACGTAGGGCATTCTTTGCCTGAACCAGTATAATCTCTGTGTTCCCCCTTGCACACCATCCGTGATCTCAACCGCAAATTCTAAGTTTACTAGCCGGTGTTAGCACTCGCTAATCCTAGCATCGACACCACTGGGAAGGACTAGGATAAACTTTAATCTATTATATTGATAGTGATTATATACAATGGATAAGTGACATTACCGATGTCATTTACTCTACTCATAACAGGTAGAGGTCACAAGATAAATAAGATAAATAAATGTGATAAGTATAATCAAGGCATCATAAATAAAGGATAAGCATGAGAGCACTCTCTAGTCATAGTAATAGCTAGCCAATGGATAAACTAAGGAATTAATATCTAAGGTAATTCTATAACTACGCCAGTGAACAACTCTAATTAGTGCAATTACATCTAGCAATCATTGTTAGATTAGTCCTATATCATAATCACATGTAAAGGGCATCATCTAGGAAGGATGTGAAACAGAGTCATCACCCAACTTCGCGACCGTGCCTGCTTGCCTACATACAGGGGGTGGACTACAGAGGACTCAACGCAGCTGTCACCTACGTGATCTACCACACGACCCGGCACATCAGGGTGCACTTGCAGATAAACAGAATACTTAGACACCACGTCTACATATCGTTCATCATCTACCCAACGATCGTTTAGATAAACTGCTATACGAGTAATTACATGAATTCAATAAGATCAAACCAACTATACTAGACATATAATCAAAGTAGACAATGACTATTGTCATCAAAAACATATGAACTATTAAGAACAATGTTTCCCTAATCATAATAAGGAATACAATAATAGAGAAAGAACTAGAACTATACCGAACTCCGTGCTCCAGACAGACGCCGGGGCTCTAGATCCCGCCGAAGAACCAGAACTCCTCTACTTCTAATCTAACTAGGCTAGAACTATGAACTAGGAGGCTCTTGATGGCTTGACCGAAGACTTGATGCCTTGGATGAATGATTGGATGCTCCAGGGGGGTCTGCCCCTTTATTTATAGCCCGGTGGGATGCACGTGCACCATAGGATCAAACCGACTTAACCAAGGGCCGAGATGACTTCTAAAAGGCGATGGAAGAAGACTCCAGAAGACGGCGGTGAAACCCTAGGGGGCGCCGCTCGGCCCCCCTGGCGCCGGCCGGCCCCACCTATTAGGTGGTGGGGTCCCAGTTGCTTCGGGTGTTCTCTAGATCCTTCCCATGTCCTGATGACGATGTTTCCTTCGCGGTTAAGTTTCGTATCTTTTATGCTCTTTAATCCTTCTTTTACGCTTTTCTAGAATAGCCCCTGGAAAATACAGAACATGCAAAACTCATGAAAATTATCAGTTAAAACCCTAGACTAGTGTGTATTCTTATATCCTTTGGTGTCTAAAGTTCTAATAAAAGTTGACGTTATCCACCGTCAACAATGGCTTCAACTCTGGGTGTAGCAGCTCCACTCTAGAGAACTTTAGGTGGAGCTGACTCTAAAGCTGTTTTTGTTTAGAGTGTGTAACCGATGGCAATTGCGGGTAATTTCTTCAAAAATCCTTTGTCTAGCTCTATTTTGTAGTTTCCTGGAGTTGTAAAAGAGGTGCTCCAGAAAAATGAACTAGATCTCAAAGAACTCAATGGAGTTAGACTGCTCCAGAGGTAGGGTGTTTGGCTTGCTAGAGACAGCTCTAACCTAAAGTTGGGCTCTAGAGCTATGTCAAACAACACCTAAAAGTGCAAAAAAAAAGGCTCAAACAAAGGTCTCAAGATAAAAAAACAAACAAAGAAAATCAACAAAATTATACAAAAGCTCCTAGCCACAGAGCCAAAATTGGAGCAGAATAATGCTTTGTTCGAAGAATAACTTGAGCAAACTCTGACTTGAAAAACCCCTTGCACTATTGAATTGAAGGTTGAATCTGCTTGAAGATAGCATTATTCCTTGCTAACCAAATTGACCAACTCATTGTCACAATAATTTCCATGGAGAAAGAAAGGTGGAGCTGATGTTTGAAGGATTCAACAATCTAACACCAGTCTTGAGACTGCTGGATAAACAGACGAAGGGTTACCCAGCAAATAACAACTAAGGAGCACTCAAAGAACAAGTGGAGAAGGTTTTCATCCACCGATGAACGAAGGGCATAGGTGTAATCATACAAATGTGTGTTCCTCAGTCTTAGAATATCCCTGGTGCTTAGCCTGTCATGGAGCAGCAGCCAAAAAAGAATTTCCTTTTATTCTGACAAGCAGACTTCCAAAGCCAAGTGAAAGTTGGATGAACTTGTCTAATCCCAGTAAGATGCTTATATGCCCTTTTGAAGGAAAATTTATTTGAATCCCAAATATAATACCAGTCATCATTCTCATCAGACAAAATCGATGATTGGATAACTGGAAGAACTTGACTCTATTGCGAAAAAGCCTGCTGTGACAAAGAGAGATGGAAAAAAATCATGAAAATCGAGCACTTGACAGACCTGCTGCACAGTTGCAAAGATATTCTTCACAAATGAGAAAAGCTCTGACATATTTGTACTAAGGTAGAGACCATTCCAAGTATCAAGCCAGAAGAAGGAAGTCGTGCCACTATAAAATGACGCCATTGCCAGTCCTTTATAGTCTGGCAGTAATTTTTGAATATCACGCCACCAAAAGGAGCCCTTCCTGTTTACACTTGGTAATTTACCATTAGGATATATAGTTTTCAAACTAGATGGACCCATAGAATGCCCAATTTGTTGTAGAACTTATGAAGATTCTTGAGTAATAACCTTTTATTTTGCGTCTAAAGATTTATGACCCCTAAACCACCATTTTCCTTGGAGTCACAAACTAGAGACTAGGCTTCCTTTGGTGGTTTTTTTTATAATTGACATCTGATCCTTGCCACAAGCAATGCTTACGAAATTTGTATATTTGATGAACAAGTCTTGGGTAGTAAGAAGGTGGCCATGGCAATTGGCAGGGAGTTGAACACTGCATTAGTTAGCTGCAATCTGCCTGCTTGACTTAGAAAGCCTGAAATTGTCATCAGGCCCCTTTCAAACTTAGACACCAAAGGCCAAAAATCTACCACAGTTGGCTTAGTTAAGCTTAATGAAATCCTAGATATGTAAGAGGTAGGGTTATGCTCCACTTTATGAAAAGTTTTCTCAAAATCTAACTTGAGAATGATGATCTCCTATTTTGATTGATGGCAAAGATGAAGAAAATCCAAAGACCAGGCCAAACAATCTTGAATGCATATGTGCTTGATAAACCCGTATTGATTCTTATGAATAAGCTTTGGAAGGAGACTTTGAAGTCTATTGGCCAACAACAGAGTGATGACTTTGATCGAAGTATTAAGCAGAGATATAGGTCTATAATCGGAGACCTTAGTGGCACTATCATGTTTGGGAACCAAAGTGATGAGAGAGCCATTTATACTGTGGAGAGTGATATCACACCTGTGAAAGTCATCGCAAACATTATAAAAATCCTCACAAATAATAGAACAACATTTCTTGACAAAATCTGTATTGAGGCCATCAAGTCCTAGAGCTTTGTCAGAAGGCATGACTTTAACCACTGAGTCAATTTCCAATCTTGTGAATAGACTTATCAGGGATGTAAGGTCAACTGCATTCTGAAACAATGAGCCAAGATCAAATTGTATGTTGTTAAATTCAGAAACACCATGAATTTCAGATCAACTCAGCTTTCTATTGATGGCTAAAATGATAAATACCAGCATCATCTTGGAGACAGGTGATCAAATTCTTTCTATATTTAATAGTGGCATTAGCATGAAAAAACTTGGTACTAGCATCCCCTAGGGTGACCCACTTAACTTGCCCACTTGCCCTCTTTGCTTCCAATAGGTTTTCTGCTGTAACTATAAAGCTTGCAGTTTGAGTTCCAAAAGATGCCTTAAATTCCATTCATCAGGGATGCTTAAATCCCTAAATTCCTCAATGATCTACAGAAAGGTTAGAATTTGCTTGACATTGGCAACTATGAGCTTCAGGTTAGATAGGGTCTCTTCCAAATCACTACTAAATTTTAACCCTTTTTCAACGTCGAGAAAACGTTGCAATAAGCCCAATTTGGTTGCCAAACGAGGATGCTGCAACCAAATCACGTTCGTCGCCAATGGTTGCAATAAGTTGTGTTGCAATAAGATATTGCAACCGTTGCTAATTTGGCGTTGCAACTGCTTGAGTTTATAGCAACCATATTGGTTCATTGCCAAGCATGGCAATAGAGCATTGTTGCAACGTTCATGGTCATGGCAATATAAGGAATCTCCACGTATGACTCCATTGCAAAAGGTAGTACATGCAACGATCAATGACATGGCAATAAAGATATTTTGCCACGACAGAATTTTGTTGCCAGAGGTGTTATTGCCACGATTATCATGTTCTGGCAATACTACCATTTGCCACGTAAGTTTATTTATTGTGAGGTATTGCCATGACTGTCATGTCATGGCAATAGTGCTATTTGCCACACAATTTTATTCGTTGCAAGTCATACGTTATTGGCACAACCATAATGTCATAGCGATACTACCATTTGCAATGCGATTTTATTTATTGCGAAAGATCATATTGCCACGCCAGTTAGTTCGTTGTCATATTTCCACGCATAGCAGTTTATTGGCATAATTTGTATTGCAACGCTAGTGGTATTTGATTCGTGGTTTAATAAATCATCATTGTAAAAATAATAAACCATAACAAAAGCGATAGCACTCACATATATTAATTATAATCAATCATTCAACAACATACTATTGAAATAATCTAAAATCTTAAACAAGTGTACAATTTACTCATTATTTCACAACTTCTTAAAACTTGCAATAGTAATAGACTTCCTAACATCTATGTAGCACTCAAGGGGGTTTTCTACGCAATATGTCATCACCTCGTGTGTCCTTTCTTTGATTCTAGGCCTCCACTCAAACTTTGTTCACCTGCTGACCAAAAGAATAAGATATTAGGAACCTATCTGGTTTACTACTTCATGCACAAAATGTCAAGAGATTCAGATAGAACATGTTTGTAATTAACTAAATTAAGCAAACATAGAATTATGAAAAAGTAATCACCTATGAGAGGAGCGTTATCAATTTAATTAAGAAAAAGTAGAATTAAAATATTACAAAGCGTACTACTAAAGCAAGTATTAATATTGGCAAAAAAGTAGTATGCCAATTTAATGATGCAATACAACACAAAAAAGGCATTATGAAACTATAAGAAATGTACATCAATTTATGACAAATATTAAGTCCACTTATATTAGCTATCAACTTGATTTGTTACCTACATAGG